>CM051827.1:61060067-61660067 GCA_028451465.1 Erethizon dorsatum | reverse complement strand
CCTTCTCACAGGCAGATGGTGTATCTTAAGCTACGTGACTGGGCTTTGCACTACTGTTAGGAATGACCAACCAGCAGGAGCTGACCATAGCTGGATGAGAAACAAGAAAGGCTGGAGAGTGTATGAATGGGTCAACACCTGTAGCCAGTGGTGGCATTCCATAGGCTGCATGATGATTTTTCTCAGTGGTTCCCCAATCAGGCCACTGGCCTACTCACCGAGCTGTCTTCAAACCATTCCTTTATGTAGGCAGCTGTTGGGCCTGGGACCTGACTCAGGAGAGCTGCTCTCTCCTGAGGAAGATCCAGCATCTCCAGGGCCAGTCTCAAGTCCTCGATGATATTGAGCACTGGGAAGGGGTTCTTATAGGAGGTCGGGGAAGACAGTCCAGGCTCACAGGTACCATCACTAATATCTGCACCTGTTTTAGTACCTGAAACAACAAAGAGAGTAAGATACCTCAGTAAGATGGGTGAATGCCAGGATCAATTAACAGGTCAAGAGCAAAGGCAGTGAAAGGAGAGAAGAAAGGGCTTGATAAACCTGAAAGCTTACTTCTGCCTTGGCAGAATCACTTACAATGTAAACTTTGCAGAAATCATCTTTATGTGATCTGGGCTGGACATGGTAAGAAAAGGCAGAACAGAAGTGTGTAATCGCCCACTGAGGCTGACACATGATGACTGCACACTTAGACAAATGGAAGAACACAGCAAGCCTTCACCAGTGACAAAAACGTCCTAGTTGTAATAGAGAGATACCATTCTTCAGCTTCTAGGTGAAGTCAACTGTTTTCCTTTAAGTCAATGAGGTAGACTACACAAATGGCCATCAAAAATTGCTTCCATTCCTGTGTAGGAATTTCTCTCCCCTCATCAAGAGATAGATCTTGACCTGGGGTGTTCTTATCACAAGAATTCAGTGGATGTGACTGTGCCAGTGCTGGGCATGGGCTGTCAGAAGGTCTGTCAGCTTCTACTCTTCCTCTCTGACCCCAATCCATCTATAAGAAAGCCCTGCTAGAAAGGCAGCCCATACTGCCCAGCCATCCCAGCCACAGTGACAGACAAGAGCAAGAGGCCATTTAGGATGCTCCAGCCCAAATGAGCCACCCCAGTTGGGGCGGCTGGGCCATCCCTGCTGAGAACTACCACAACCACAAAATTATAAAGAAACAAATGGTGGTGACTGAATTAAGCCACTATGTTTGGATTAGTTTATTTTATAACAATAGACAATAACTACTATACTCATTTTGGTGACAGTTTAGTGAATCAGAATTTTTCTAGTTATTCCCAATTGGGAGATGTCCATATCTCCTACTATATTCTTGGAAACTACAATTAATTATTATTATTAGCAATTGTCTAAAGATTGACAGTCTTACTGCACTTCTGTCCATTTTTTTCCCTGAGGTTTAGCAATTCTTATCAATTCTGTATTGGATTAGTAATTAATTATTATTATTATGTATCACATCTCCCCATATTGGACAATGAAGTATCTGAAAGCAGAGTCTATGTTATACTTAGTTGAGTTCCCAGCATCATTCCCTCTATCTGGTAGATGGTGCAGTGGGATATGACCGAGTGCCTGCACATATAATTCAATGACTAGATAACGAGAGTAAGCGCCTGTATAGCCTCAGAGATCTGGGATACTGAGTCAGTTTTTTCTAATTTGATGCTCCCAAAATTAGACCGTTCTTGCATTTCTAACCCCCATCATTAAAAAACAACAAAAAATATTCTTTCCTTAAGTACTGTGATATATTTTTTTTCAAACCAAAATTAGGGTGACACAGTCTAACAAAGGATTTCTGTGCTTCTTTTAACAATAAGAAACACTTTAGAAAATACAGTTTAGATGGTGGAATTACTAAGGCATTTGGATTGCTCATAAGGCCAATAGGATAAAATATTTGAAATCAGAACTCTTTCAGAAAAAGTGAGCTGTATGGCTATCATGTTCATGGGTACACTGCAGGCCTGATATCTAATTCCTGTTCCCTTTATTCTCCCAGCAGCCAGACTGCTACTTGCCAGGCAGTTTGGGAATGAGAAATCCACATTGAGGCAAACAATTACTATAATATTTTATTGCCAGTTTGCTCTCTGAAAGTGTATGATAAGAGTAAATCATGAATCACAAGACTCCTCTTGTCCCTTATATTGTATGCAGGCTACCCATCCTAGGGCAGGTGTAGCACTCACACCCTTAATCCCAGCATTGGGCCATAAATCAATCACAAAGTCTAGATTCAGCCACCTCTGAAAAGCCTGCCTCCCAAGACTGCATGAGCCTTTGGCGGGACATCTAGACAGAAACCATAACACATATAGACATATATCTGTAAAAACAGCCAATACCCAAGCATATATATATATGTAGAGAGAGAGAGAGAGGGAGAGAGAGAGAGAGAGAGAAAGACTTTGTATATCAATAAGAAAATGAGCCAAGCCCATTCTCAAACATAAAATCAAGTTTTTATACAGGCAATCCTGGAAGAACAAATATTAAAGTAAAATGTTTTCTCACCAGTAAATAGATTTTAAAAGGATATTTAATTTTTACTTATGAAATTATTAAAATTGAAAGTGCAATAATCACCAGGTGTGGTGGTGTACACCTGTAATCCCAGCACTTGGGAGACTGAGGCAGGAAGATAATCACAAGCTCAAGACCAGCCTGAACTACACAGTGAGACCCTGTCTCAAAAAAAAAAACCAAAAAAAAAAAAAAGGAAACAAAATTAATAATTTATGTTGACAAGCATGTAGTGAAAAAAGTATCTTCATATTCTGTTAACAAATGGAAAAATTGGCCCAATCTTTCTAAAAAGGAATTTAGCAAGATATAGTGAAAATATTCATGCCTTTTGACCTAGCAATTCCAATTTTAGAAATCTGACCTAAAGAAATAAAATCAGATAGAATTAATTTGTTCTTCATACTGGGTTGCAGATGCCCATACCATACTTTTCTAATGAAAGTATGTACTTTAGTGTAACAGTAGCTGGCGCTGGGGGAATACAGGAAGCAATCTTTGTGTTCACCCATTTGATATGACAAACAGCAGGGTGTATGACACATGGATCGAAGTGTAAGTGGGTGAGTTTTACCCACATTATGTGCTGTGTTACATTTTTGTGTATTTATAATTTTTTTCTATTAAATGTTTTCTTTTGATTTTTCTTGTAGAATTAGCCCAGTTCAGTACAAAGTCGCATGAAAATCTGCTTTTACAACTTTGGGAGGAGGTTGAAAATGAGTCATCAAGTGTCTTGGCTACCGATGATGACCTGGATCATGTAAGCCAAAGAAGTTATCAATATATGACAGATATGACAGACAGAGATATGACAGATAGTGAAGTACATCTTGATTCAGATAAGGAAGAAAACAGTAATGTACATAAATATTTGACTAGTCAAAATGCTACAAAATGGTCATGTATACCTAAACGCTCCAATATTAGAACTAGGTCAGAAAATGTTATTAGGTTCTTGCCAGGGGTGAAACCTATTGGACAGAATGCCAACAATGAGATTCAGTGTTGGAAATTGTTTGTAACAGACGATATGCTACAAGATACTTTGAAATACACTGATAATGAAGTGCAAGAAAACATTCTAGGGCCGGTGAGATGGCTCAGCGGTTTAAGCGCCTGCCTTGCAAGCGCGAGGGCCCGAGTTCGACTCCCGGAACCCACATACAAAAAAGGGGCCGGTGATATCGCTCAGCGGCACGGGCGCCTGTTGGCGTGCGAGGTCCTGAGGTCGACACCCCGGTACCCACAAAAAAAAAAAAAAACATTCTATATGCTTCAATAGTAATACTCAAAAATGTATTTATCATGACACCTCGTTATCTGAACTAGAAGCCTTCATAGTAGGACTGTATCATTCTAATTATCAGAATTTGAAAGATTTATGGAGAAGTGATAGATGTGGCATTGGGATTTTTAGAACAATAATGACACTCAGTAGATCTGGTTTCCTTCAAAACTGCCTACTTTTGGTGACAAAAAAGACCCTCCAAGAAAAATATCTGATAATTTGGCTGTTATTCACTCATTTGTTGAAAGCTTTGTTTTGAACTGTCAAGCAATTCATACACTGTCCGAATACATGACAATTGATGAACAACTTATATCATTGAAGGCTTCAGGGAAGCTGAGGCAGGAGGAACCCATGTTCCAGCTCATCCTGGGCAACTTAGTAATTTAAAGAGACCCTGTCTCAAAATAAAAACGGGGACAGGGCTAGAGATGTAGCTTAGTACAAAGGCCCTGGGTTTATTCCCCATACTAAAAAAAGAAAAACAAAACTCAACAGTTTCCTAATTGGGAAAAAGTAAGGGAAAATGAAAATGACACCAAATTTTGAATGTTTAACTTCTGGAACATTCAAAAATATAATTCACATACTGTCCAGAAATTCAGTAACATGGGGAAATACTCGCCTATACAATTCAGTAAAAAAGAAAATAATACAAATGTACATGTGTATATCTAAATATACATAAAAAGAAAATTTTAATGCTGATAATAATTAATATTTATTGCTTTTATGACCATTTTTTAAAATTTTAACTTGTTAAATACAAAAAAATGTGAGAGAGTCAAGCATGACATTTAGTTTGCCTAGGTACTGTAGGTTTGACTGTGCTTTTAAAGTCCCCATAGAATGCTAGACAATATGGGAGAATTTAGATGTATGTATGTTTATATGTTTATATATAAAATATATATTTTATATATAAACATATAAAGGGGTTCAATCCACAGTGTTAGGGAAAAAAACAAACAAAAAAAAAACACAAAAAACTATGACTCAAACTATGACTAAAACATAAAGTGCTCAAAACAGATAAAACCAAGAATTCCACACACTAGAATGGCTGAGGATACAGCTCAGTGATGTGGTGCTTGTCTAGTATGTAGGAGGCCCTGGGTTCAATCTTTAGCACTAATCAAAAAAAAAAAAAAAAAAGATTCCCAGATTTCCAGAAAAATTCCATTTACTGTAACAGGTACTTTGGTCAAAAGGCTAAAAACAGTCACAAACAAGCAATTACTAGGTGAAATAACAAACAAAACATCATCTGTATACTCCTATAAAGAAAGTAAATTGACAGAGAAAATTACAGGCTAAAATGATTTTACAATTCATTCCATCGAACATTCAACAACTAAATAATTCTACTCTAACGAACTATTTTGTTAAGTATATAAAAAAAAGAGAGAGAATATTTCCTAGCTTCCTTTATAAGGAGCATTTACCAGGAAAACTTTCTGATCAGAATGTGAACGTTCCACCACTTCTCTCCTCCCCACCAAATTGTGCAATTCAGGAATCTTGTCTACCACAAATGAAAATGACAGGCCGTCTCACTGAGAAAATTAAACATATAAATCCTAAACAAAAGAATACAAAACTAAACTCCACATATGTTAAAAAAAGATAACATACCATGATCATCTATCTTGGGAAATGACAGATCAACAGACCCAGGAGAAAATGAAAGTAAAGTGATGACCTATCAGAACAATGAGGGACATACGGAGATCCCATTAGAAAGCACATTTTGTTAAAGCACGTAGAAAGCATTTTAATAAAAACTGACTGTATATCATGCCATACAGGAAGGTACAACAAAAATCAAGAACTACTAAGGCTTGCTATGGTTTGAATGTGTTCTTCAAAGTCATGTGTCAGCAACTTAATTCCAGTGCAACAGTGAGGAGAGGTGAGTCTTTTAAGAGGCAATTAGGTGGATTAATGCCTTTATCATGTGAAGAGGTTAGTTATCACAGGAGTAGGGTTTTAATAAAAGGATGAGTTCTGCCCCAACCCCTTCTCCCTCTCTATCATACACTATTACCCTTCTGCCTTCTGCCATCAGACAGCTTATCAAGAAAGCCCCTGTCAGATGCAACTACCTGGTATTAGAGTTCTCCACCTTCAGAACTGTGAAAAGCAATTCTTTCATTATAAATTATGCAGTCTTAGATATTCTGTTATAGTAGCACAAAATGGACTAAACTATTCCTGTCTTCATATTCCTGCAAGGAGGAAGGAGAGGAGCCACCTTTGTAGACTCTACCCTCTCTCCCTGCACTCAACTCAAGTTTTCCCTAAAAGAGAAATTCTCCTGACTGGAGAGCTGAAAGAATGAATTCTTTCTCTGCCCAATTGCTCATCTTCTGGATGTAGCCATTGTCTTTGGGGGAAGTTTTCTGAAACCATCTTCAAAATGGAAGTTTGTAGCATGGGGTTATGCTCAATTTGGGGTGTATGTGTAGAATGGGTGGTATTTATGAGCCTAATTATAGATTTAGATCAAGCCGACTTCTCAAGTCAATAATGTAATACAGCTGATATTTTGATCTCTATATGATCCTTTGTCTACCCTTCAATTTGTTTCAAAGTATGCAAGGAAATAAAGGGAAATTATTTACTGATCACTGCAGTGGATATAATAATGGTCCCCCAAAGATATCAACGTCCTAACCCTAGAATATGTCAGTGTGTTATTTGACGTGGTAAAGGGGATTTTACAGATGAGACTGAGGTTTAGGTTGTTGAGATGAGGAGGTTACCTTAATCATATGAGTTCTTAGGTCAGAAGACAAAGGCAGAAAAATACTTTGGTCAAAAGGCTCAGAGAGATGCAATGAGAGGACTCAGCCTTCTACTTCTGGCTCTGAAAATGGAGGAATGGGACCAAGAGCCAAGGAATGCTAAAGTGCTCTTACCAGCTATAGGTCAGATAGTAGACTAGTTACACAGAGAAAACATGCTAAGAACACTCACACATGCAAAAAAACACATATGCATACATACATAGTTTTTAAAGCAATTTAAGTGGGAGAAACTTTTGGAGATCAAAACCTCAGGAATAAAAGCATGTGAGCTGCCAATTCTCTGATGGCCGAAGATCTGAGCTTTAATGAACCACTTGAGAGAGACAGGAAACCAATCCTAAGTCCTCAGCAAAAGGAAAGAGCAGACAGAAGACCTCCACATAAACTTTTAATAGGAATTTCTCATAATGTGATAAGATCAAGTAGACCAAAAAAAAAAAAATCAGTAAGGCTAGTAAAGACTCAAACAATTAACAAATTGGATATAATTGGGAAATATAGAACCCTGCACCTAACTGGAAAAAATGTATACACCTCATAAGCACCTATAGAACATAAATGTAAAATGTTCTAGTTTAGGACATGAATCAAGAGCCAAAAAATCACAGAGTCAGTGTCAGAGAGCACTTTAATCATAACAATTAAGTTAGAAGTCAATTTAAAATACATATTATTGGTTGATTCTTAAAGTTCGGTTTTAAAAGAGAAGAGATATATTGAAGAAAGTAGAAAAAATGATGAATAGATATCAGAGATATTAAATATAGATATATGAAGTATAGATCTATAATGCATAGATATCAATACATATAACTATTTACAGAATAATACATACACATACATACAATGGAACTTGCTCAACAAAGCAAAAGGAAGTTCTTTGAAAGCTATAATAAAAAAGATCATCGTCTCAGGCTGGGAGAGATGGCACACTTATAATCCCAGTATTTGGGAAACTGAGGCAGGAAGATTACAAATTTGAGGCCAATCTGGGCTACATAGTAAGTTTAATTCCAGCCTGCACTACTTAGTGAGACCCTGTCTCAAAAAAACAACAAAAACAAAAAAGTTATCTCTGATAAAATTGATTAAAACTAGAGAGAAGAATAAAATATTAAGAACGAAAACTGAGATATGGGGCCGGTGAGATGGCTCAGCGGCGTATGCGCCTGCCTGGCAAGCACGAGGGCCCGAGTTCGACTTCCAGAACCCACATACGAAAAAAGGCCCGGTGATATCGCTCAGCGGCACGCGTGCCTGGTGGCGCGTGAGGTCCTAAGGTTGACCCCCGGTACCCCCACACACACAAAAAATGAGATATAACAAGTATAGTAAATCTTAAAATGGAATGGCCAATAAAATGCTAACAAAATTGAAATCCTCAGTAAAATGTACATATTCCTAAAAAAATATAACTTGCCAAGAATCAAATAAGAATAAATTAATGCCTGACTATCCATAACCATTAAAAAAGAAAGAAAATCCTCCAACAAGAAAACAGATGGTCCACATGGTTTTGCAAGTCAGTTCCTATTCTATAGCAAGTATTTAAGGAACAAATAATTCCAGTCATACCCAAACTCTCTCAGAACAGAAGGGAGGCCACACTCCCATCAAGACTCTCAGCCTAAATCCTGAATGGGAAACAGACAAGTTTAGGTTCTGGTGCTATGTGACTGAATAACTGCTCTCTGCTAGCCCACCTCAGAGAAGTAGTGCACAAGATCAGGTAAGGACTATTCAGAGTGTTCAAGCATAGACACATCCATCATCAGCCATTAACACCACAGCTGACCAGTCATGACCCTAAGTGAATTATCTCAGACTTGACCAGAATCTTTTCTGCTCCCACACAACTTTTTTTTTTTTTTTTTTTTTTTACAAACCCATGCACTAATCATGGCAGAAAGGCCCAGCAGACAGGGCAACCTCTTTTTTAACTGTCATGAAAGACTCCTTTTAACTATTCCTTATCACTGAGAACAGCTTGTAGATAACTGCATAAGTAACCTCCTGCCACAGCAAGGAGGAATAAGACGTCCTCTGTGTCCTGACCACATGGCTTGCTGGTTCTATGCCAGAAGTAGCCTGATAGAGTAGCCACCACGCCTGTTAGCCCACAAATTAAGGCCTATGTAAAATTAGCATCCATGGCAGCTGCTCTGTGCCATCCAGAGGGATATAATTAAGAAATACATAGTTCAATTTCAACTGTCAACAGTGTAATTCAACTATAGTGTTAATTGTAAACAGAATCACAGGAGCTAATGAGGAGGAAGATTAGATCAAAGGTTAACATCCTACTGGAAGCTGTAACAATGGTCTTTTGTATTAGCAACAAATCATTATTGACACTGGTTCTAGGGTCTTTACCAGTCACCTCTTCCCAACCTTCTGATATAAAATTTGAGGGGTACAATCAAGTACAGTCACACCTGGCACACGCCCATTCATATTTCAAGAACTCAAGTTTACAAGAGGGCTATATGACAATCCTGCTTACAAAGCACCTACACTTATAAGAACTGGTTTTTACCTCTTACTTGTCCCAAGTCTCTGAATACCTTGAGATGAGGATGATCACACTGTGGCTCTGGAGGAGAGGGTTACTTGCCACCTGTGCATTAGGATGTACTCTCAGAGTACTCCTGGCCTGTCCATGTATAGGAGTGATAATCCTCTGTCCTGCTTTCACTAACTGGGGGAGGGGGACAGATACTTTTTTTGTTTTAAAAGTTAACTACAGGGCCGGTGAGATGGCTCAGCGGCATAAGCGCCTGCCTGGCAAGCGCGAGGGCCCGAGTTCGACTCCCCGATCCCACATACGAAAAAGGGGCCGGTGATATCGCTCAGCGGCACGGGCGCCTGTTGGCGCGTGAGGTCCTGAGGTCGACCCCCAGGTACCCACAAAAAAATAAAAATAAAAGTTAACTACATAAACATTAATATCATATGCCTAACCAAAGTACAATTTTTTGGGAAAGAGTTTTGGAAAGTAAAGAGTAACTTATCATAATACAGAGTAATTACAGAGGGAAATTCCTTGATACATAATGATTATTAATAATCATCACTGAAGGAACTGCATTTATTTTAGTAGGTATTTGTGATGTTTTGTGTAAGAGGCTACTACTTGATGAGTACAGGAAGCCCATAAAAATTTCACTGATACAGCAGTAATTCCATTTTTAAAAAGTAACAGGATACAGTCCCTGGGTTTTCATTTGGGTACTTCACCAGATGCAAAAGCAGCTGTGTTTTGGCAGTGATGCCTAATATCATTCAACCTCAATTAATTAGAAAATATAAACAAAGAGAGGAAGATTTAAATGTTCACACAAAAATATCACTTCTGGAGAATCTGCAGTCTTATAATATGGTAACACAGTTTCAAACTTTCTTTTAGCTGTGCCACTATTAAAGCAAAGGAACTCTTACTTGGAAAAAATAGTATGTAATGAGATGAGATGAGAACATGACCACTCTGGCTAAGGGGTTATAAGCAAGCATTTAATAGCATCTTCCTCCCACTTGACTCTTTTCTCCTATAGATAACCCACACATCAACATAAAACCAACCTAGAAATACAGCAACTAGAAAAGAGTCAGATGGCCCTTAATTCAAATCTTAGTTCTTCCATTTACCAGAACTATGTCTTTGGGTAGTAAAAATAGTATTAATACTAATATCAATAAATAATAACAGACCAACTGAGCACTTGCTTAGTGCTAGGAATTTTTCTAAGTGCCTTATTTGCATTAACTTAATCCTACCAATAATATGAGATAGGTACTACTATTACCACTATTTTATCTGTAAAGAAACTACTGCTCAGAAGAATTAAGTAACTTGTCCAAAGATCACTCAAACCCCAACAGTCTAACCCTGTAGACTACGTTAATAACCACAAAAATTCTTAACCTCTTTAGTCATCTTGAAAATGAAGATAGCATTAATAATCTTGAAGAAAAATGTCCTGAACAGAATTCAATAATTATCATTCTTTTCATCAAGAATAGCATAGAGTGCACGCCCTCCAGATACTAATAACCTCAGTGTTGAACTATCTGTCAGATAGCGCCTGTCAAATGTTTATATGGGTTAATTACAACTCAGGAGATGGTTCAAAGGACATACAAACTTCTAGATCTTCAAAAAATAATTAGTGATTTGATATTCCAAAAGAATCTGCTAAACAAAGGCATAAATAGAGAAAATAATAAAGGAAGTTCAGTATATAGCCAGATAGAGAATATATTTTTAAAAAATCTGTCTCCTAATCAATGAGGAGATTCTATTCACAAAAGTAAATAAAATATACATATGACAAATACTAATTAAACACCTATTGTATTCTGCAGATGAATCAAGGCACTGCTGATACAGTGGCAGTGCTAAGTGTCCTTGTGGAGCTTACATTCAGGTGCAGGAAGCAGACAATAAACAAGGAGACTGACATGAAAATAGTAACATTCACTCTTGATGCTTTCTTCTCAATGTCATCAGAGACCTTAACCTAGAACAGGCCACCCCAATCTGTGGAGACTCTAGAAAGTCGGACATTACTCTCAAGGGTGCTTCTATTTGTGGAGAAATTAAGAGCCTGAGAGATGAGAGCTAGACTGTTACAGTGCCACCCATAACATGATGACGCTATGAGATGCAGACTCTAAAGCTCTAACACCCAGAACTCTCCATGAGTCAGATCTATTTCTGCAATGGGAAGGAAAAGCAAATTCCTATAAATGGTACTGTCAGGTATCCTGACCTCTTCACGTGGTGCAGCCACACTAAGCCCTGACCTTCTTTCTCCGTCTCCTCCAGGCACTGCTCACACAACAGGGAGCTAAGTCCTGATTAAGTATATATACCCTGTTTGCAAAGAAGGCCACTCTGAACTGTACCAGGTAAAAAAAAATACCTGGGAGACTTTGGAAAGATTTTCAATAATATAACCAATACAACTTTCCAGGTTCCCATCAAGGAATTAATCAGCTAGAAAAGCCAACTGGCAGTCCTTTCCAAATAGACATAATCTTGTTGGATCCCTTCTAGTCAAAGTCTCTTATCAGCAAATGCAAACACTGAAACCAAACACTTGAGATGAATAAAAAGCAATATGATATAAAGAACATTCCACATTAAGTGAATCAATACAAAACTGCCTCCTGTCTGCTGAACACACTGAAGATCAGCTAGGGAAGTGAGAAGACACTGATTAGGTAGCAAGTCTGCTCAATTTCAAGTTTCAGTTCTACTCTAATAAGCCCGTGTGCTCTGAAAAATTTACAACAGAATCAATTTCACTGCACCCAAACTGCCTCGCAGCCAGGACCCAAACTGTGAAGGTGTTGTATACATGCACGGGATATAGCCACACTGTTTCAACAGAGACCCCTACACTACCACACCAGATCCAGAGTTCTACAAGTTTGTATGTTAAAAAAAGAGAGATGGCCTATACCATAAAACTACTTAAAAACAAATTTAATAAAGAGTTTCTATTTGTGCAAAAAAGAAAAAAAAAAGCAAAAAGGGGAAAGTGACAGACGTCAGTTTATGAGATGTGTAGGACTGTATATCAAGCACTGGATCTCCTGAGCATACCTGCAATGATTCCATCCATCTGCTCCAGGGCGGCTTCCAGTGCATGACTAGCATCAGAAGCCATGGCGCTTCTTCCTGCTTAGTGTCCTCTTCCTGTTACTGAAAATCCAAATACAGAACAAAGGGAAAATTACAGAAGTGCCACATCATGCACGTAAGACCACAAAACACTTTAAATCCATTGTCATACAATGCATTTTCATGAAGAATCCTAGTAGCCCATTGGTATTGTGTGACATGTCTTGACCTCTCCCCCTTGACACAAGTGCTCTTTTTCCAAAAATCTTCAGCATGTGATTCCATTCATTTCTGTGATAAAAAGCCACCAGGGCTATCCAGAGTCACCTGTGGCAGCAAGATGCAGTTGTTACACCTCTCCATGCTAAAAGTTTCAGGCTCCAGAAGCTCCAGCCAGCACTGGAAGAGGCCCAACAGCCTCACAGCTGCATCTGCCCACACCTTGATGCCTTCCTTGGGTGTGTGTGACCCTGGTGGAGAAGCCTCACCTGCCACCTTCAGTTCTTGAAATGGGCCAGTATGCCCCACCTTTCTAGGCTTCAGGCACAATGATATGGAGAGAACACTGTCTGAGAAACACCACATTGGCCATCTGAGATGCGGTCTACCCAGCACCATTCAAAGCTCAAAATGCCACCCTCTCAGAGCTGAGAAACATCTCCAAGCGTAGAGTACAACCACTTCCTAATGCTAAATTTCCCCTCTGAGGGCCCTATCAATAACCCTAACTGCACATGCTCACCCTGGGCCAACTGCTTCCAGCTATGGACAATGCAGTTAAACTGCCTTCTTGCAGCCTCCTCTCATTTTTCTTGCTTTGAACCTCCTCGCTGGATAGAAGGGAAAGTCTTACAACAGAATTTGTAATCCTAAGAAAAGACTTAGCTCAGGTCTATAACTCCCGGGAGCATAAGTTATTATTTGTTTGCTCACTCAGCAAAACCTACCAGTGTGCCTGACAGGCTTCACTACTTTGAAGAATAGAGGCCTGGCTCCCACACGCAAGCATGCTTCAGGCCAGGGAACCAACAGTTCTGAGGGTCTTTGCTAACTTTCCCTGTGAGGTTAGATCTTTGGAGTGAAGAAAGTGGGCTCTACACAGTAGTGGCTTTGAAGATGATGTGGATAAGGACTTCAGGACCACAAAGAGCAATGCTGGACTGCACCAGGCAGTAGCAGTTAAATTCACAGGCACTCGGGTCACAGCCTGAGTTCAGATCCAGCGCTGCCATGTACTGTGATCACTGAGCCTCATCTCTGAGCCTCAATTTCCTCAACCATAAAATAGGGTAACAGCATCTCACTCGCAAGATTGATATCATGATTAATGAGTCATTAAAGTTTCATAGAGTGCACTTAACTATATTCTCTTGCACACAGTAAGTGCTTGATATATATTAGCTATTTTTGTTATGTGCTTTTAAGGAAGGAGATAACCTTAAGATCTACTTTTGACAGGACATCTAAAATGGAGCAGGGACCAGGCAGGGGGAGCCCAGATATGCTCAAGAGGCTGGTTCACCTGGAGGAGGTGGACATGGCACAGAAGACAAGTCACTCTGAATGTGGAGGGGAGTAAGGGCAGGGGTTCCTAGAGATGGAGGCCAAAGAAGGCTCAGAAACAATAGGCACTGAGCTTCCCACAGGCCAAGAATCAACCACTGCACAATCTGCCTAAGGGAATGGGAGCTCCATGAGGGGGTCCAGGAGCCTCAAAAGCACCTCAAGGCCCTGGCAGGGGCAGACAAGGCTGAAACCAGGACCAGAGTATCCCAGACTGCTCCAGAGAAATCTTGGGGTCTGAAAGGAAGCAAGCTTGGCTCAAGATATAAGAAAGGGTCTCAGAGAAAGGGGAGATAGCAGACGCAGGGCAAAACCAGCAGATTCCATTTGGTCAGCCATAAAAGACATTAAAAGTTTGAGATACTTCCCTCCAAAAGTATCCCACCACTCTTGGAGAAAATTCCAAAATCTTTACTGTGACCTATGAGAAAGATGCTGCAGTGTGGGCAGGCCAACCCCAAAGTATTCTCCCCAAGGCTCTTCATGTGTCAAGAGTGCTGGTCTCCTGTCTGCTCCCCACCCCAGACGTTACAAGTCAACACCTGCCATGCCCTCTGCCCTAAGCTCAGTCCCTGGCTCTCTGCACAGCTTCATACTCTCATTCGCCAGGTCCCAGCTCCCAAGTATCTTCTCAGCGAGACCTTCCCTGAACACCCCTCATCTCAAGCAGCCCTTTTGAGGCACAGTAATTCCAGTAATACCTTTATTTTCTTGCTACCTGGCCACCTTTCCCATGGAGGCAGGGTGACCCTGCCTGCCTTTTTTCACCCATTGGTTCTTGGGGCCCAGTGGAGTGACTGGCACAAAGAAGTTTATGAGTAAATCCTCACAAATAATAGATGGATTCATGAAACCAACATTTCCTGAACTCCTGATGTGCTCAGCACTGCCACATATTGGCAAATTAAACCTAGTCTCTGCTCCTATGGACCACAAAGTCTAAGGGAGAAGATAGAAGTGTGAACAAATAAATATGACACACTGAGGTGTGCTGATAAGAGGCAGGCACAGTATACAGTTTTCTTGAGTCTTGAAGGCTAAACAGGTGCTATCTCAGAAGATAAGGAGGAGAATGCCATTGCAGGTAGAGGGGGTGGTACATAAAAGACAGGGACGCCTGTAAGGGCAGGATGTAGTTGGCTAAGGTCAAAACAGTTGTCAAGATAGACAAGAGCATTAGCTGCTCAAGATGACTCAAAACCTTCTACAGAATTCATATAAGCAGGACAAGGGCAATTAAAAAGAACAGCTTTGGGAAGCACAACCACTACTTCAGAGGTCTGGACAACAGTGCATAAAAAATCAAGTGGCCTCAGATGGAAACATAATAAAGACTTTTAAAGGAAGATCTTGTATTTCAACAGACTGGGTTCACTGATAAGCTGTGGCTGACCCCTTCAGGGGCCTGAGTACCAAGGTGGAATTTGGGAGTGCAGTTAAGGGTGTGAACTCCCAAGGGCCCATGATAGTCTGTTCTCCTGCAACAGAAAGGCTGTAAGTGAAGAATATGGGCCCTGTGCCCAGCAATGAGTTTGTACTTGGCAAACAGCAAGCTGGGTGGACCCGTGGGAGCTGGCCTGAAGTGAAATATGAGTTAAAGGTGCATCCCAGTCACAACTCAGGAGGTAGGCCAGTGAGATTGGGGAACCTGTTCCGGGCAGTGCTCATGAGCTCATTCTAGATCTGCTGGGTCTGAGGTGGCAGAAGGACAATTGGGTAAGAATGGGTCCCTGCCAGCCTTGTCACAGGGCCTCTGTGAGGCATCAGTGGTGTTGGGTGTGGAAAGGCCAACTATGCCACAGGTGTAAGGCCTCCTGTCACCGTCTGTGGACTCAGACAATTCTACTGGATAAGGGAAGCTACAAGGTCACTAGTTAGCTTCCCATTCTGCAGCTAATGGCTATTTTCTTCCCTCAGCACTATGTAGGTTAGAGGTCCCATCAGCAAACAACACATCATGGGGCAATCCCTGCCCTCAAGAAACTTGGGACTTAAAAAAAACCAAAAACTGTGTCTTCTAATCTTACGCTTTTTATACCAAATGTGTAGGTTTTTTCTAACATCAAGCAATTTTTAAATTCTCTGTGGACTCTAACTGGGTGTCCTGCAATTCAATTCAATCCTAACACTATCCACTTAGAAATAGCATCAGATCCCACAAGTTGAGGAGTCACTCCCACAAGCATGCCCCTAATCCAGATGACAGTTGAAAGTCTGGGCCTCCCTTCTGACTGGCTATAAATCAGGAGTTCTTACAACCTCTTCCTCCAATTTGATAATTTGCAGAACTCAGAAACACGTTTTACTTATGCTTACTGGTTTAGTACAAAGGATTCAACTCAGGGAAGGCCAAATGGAAAAGATGCAAAGGGCAAGGTGCATGGGGAAGTAGAGAATGCACTGGAGCTTCCGTGCCCTCTCCGGAGGTACCACCCTCCCAGTACTTCCATGTGTTCACCACCCCGGAAATTCACCAAACTTCTTCCTTTAGGAGTTTTTATGAAGATTCCTTTACATAAGCACAATTGGTTAAATCATTGGTCACTCAATCTTTGGTGACTGAACAGTCTCTATTCCCTTTCCTTTCCCAAAGGTTGAGGATGAAGGGGTAGGGGTGGGATTGAAAGTTCCAAGCCTGTAATCACATGGTTGATTGCGCTGATAACCAGCCCCATCCTCTAAGAGTCACCCAGAAGCATACACTCAGGTATGGCTGAAAGAGGCTTATGAATAACAAAGTTGTTTCCCTCAACTCTATCCAATAGGTTTAGGAGCTCTGTGTGAGAGGAAAAAGACCAAACATATTGTTTCTTAATAGATCAGATCACGAGTCTCAGAGCAAATGTTCATCTGACAACAGGCGGTATGTTCTGTGTCTTCCTTGTCTACTGATCCCCACAGGAGACAGTATCTTCCTTAGGATCTGGTTCATCAGAGGTGTGGGGCAAATTTGCACAAAGCTCCAGAAGTAATATTCCCAGAGGCCTCCTAGAGAGAAGTAAGGTGAAGGAGCCAGAGAGAGCATCCAAAAGAGGTTAACAACCCAAAGGGGCTAGGAAAGAGAGCCAGAATCAAAGTCAAAATGCAAAGGGGAAAAAAAAAATGCAAAGGGACAAATACAAATCAGGGCACCCTCTAAGCAGACAGTGGGAAGTGAGACTGAACTCATTTTCCCTGTCAATGAGAGTGAAGGTACAGTAGCCACCCAAGGGGCCTGACACAGTGCAGACAACAGAAGAATCAACAGTGTGCCATGGGGAGTCTAAGGAGGGGCAGCAACCAGCCCAGGAAGAAGAGCAGCAGGTGCAGAAAAGGGTCTTCCTCTTAACATGCTCAATACAGTGACAGTTTCCTGCTGGACAACAGCAGGTATCATTTTCTCTGAGCACTTAACACAGCTCTATATTTGGCCCTGATGAGCAGTCACGCTTCTGATACCAAGAAATGGGCTCATCCCGCGCCACAAAGATGCTGTATAAGAAAAGGTGTGGGCTATTCATTATTATCCTTCCCCGCACTCGCAGGCCTCTGTGGACACTGTCATCATCCTATTATGACAATAACTGAGCCTGCAGCTCCTGCTAATACAAGACTTTATCTGCCTTTTTGCTACCAGTCAGGAAAATGATCCCGCAGCCATAAAGCCAGCAACGAGGAAGGAGTGGCGCGTCTCACACCAGCAATGCGTGGTGATGGATGTAGAGCCAGATGAACTGTACCAACAAGGGCCGATTCCGCACCGTGAAGCTGATCAGGGTGCAGGATTTGTATGTGTTCTAAACTTTAGAAAGTGAACCACAGTTGGTCATCTACCATCTACTATTCGCAAACAGTGATTCAGATACCACATTAATTGTTTTCATGTTTAGCAAAAAGGAATCGCAAGTAGGCAGGAACATACACCCAGGGCAAGAAAAATTTACTTATCCCACTACACTGAACGGCAAGCTTTTATTCCATTTTCTGTTCTTTTAATAAAAGTGGTTAGAGTTAAGATTGTTGTTTGGGGCAAGCTCACACATCCCCTTTGGAAGAACAAACTGGGAACAGAGCTAGGAGTTCCTGGCACCCCGCCCTTTCACAATCTCCTGTGCCTTGGAAGCACACGAGCCAGTGCTGGGACCTGACTCCTCAGCAGCTGCATCCAGCAACCTTGCATAGAAGGCGAGGCCTGGGGAGGGACCCGCAGCCAAGAACCCTGCCACTGCCACAGGACTTGGATTCATCTCATACTACCCCTTTCCCAAATGGCCAACAGATGATAAAGAAACATCACCATAGCATAAGAAATGGAATTCTTCCCCTACAATTTATAGGCCTCCCATAAACTACAGCTGCTCTTAAATTGTTACTGTAAGAAACACTTCTTGCTATCTGTAAGCTTGGGAGACAACCTCTAAAAAAGGATATGAGACTTATCTCTTTGGGATGCCATTTGAGTGTCAAGGAGGAAAAGGGAAATGAAGGAAATTAATGGCAGTGACTAAACTCTCAATCACATGCTGCATTAACCAAGAACATAAACTGTATAGCCAGACACACTCGAGCTAAAACCTGGGCTCTGCCACATCAAAGCTGTGGGTCTTACCCCTCCTTTTTTTTTTTTTTTCCTCACTCTTTTTGCAGTGCTAGGATCAAACCCAGAGGCTCACACATAGGCAAGTTCTCTATCACTGAGATATGCCCCAGCTCTGTTTGTTTGTTTGTTCATCTGTTTGTTTGTTGGAAGTCTGCTTTTGGTTTTGGGGGAGATTTTTGATACAGGGTCTCACTGAGTTTTCCAGGCTAGCCTCAAACTTGTGATACTGCAGCTTCAGCCTCCCGAGTAGATGGGATTACACACATGTACCACCATGCCTGCTATGGCTTTGGGTATTTACACAATTTATTTAACTTCTCTGAGCCTCAGTTATGTCATCTATAAAATCAGTAGGAAGCCAATCTTATTTTTATGGGCAAAGTAAACAAGAGAGGCCTCAGGAAAACAGCAGATTGAATCCAAACGTCCAATTAAGCTACCCACTAAAACGACAATAAAAGAATTTATTTTGAAAAACATAAACCACAAGTACACAAAGAATGTGATAGGAGAGGACACAAAGGAGACACCAGGATGACAGCTACACAGTAAGCATAAAAGATCAGCCCAGGCTAAAGTTCTGGGAGAGATTTCTTCAGTAAAATGAACTTGATAGAACACCTGATGCATCTAAACATCTTATGAGATTTGTATAATTGTAAGAATTTGTCTAAAATGAAGCAAATAACAAAGAACACCACAGAAACCAAAATGTCAGGATAATCACACCCTAACAAAGAAACGCCACATATGACCTTAGTGAAACTGCACTGGCAGAATGGGATGGGTGAAACAGTGCTTGTGGCTCAGGGGAAAGAACTGGAAAGAGCTGAGTTCTCACCTCAGGAACTTGTAAGTCAACAGATAATGACAACCAAAAATGCATAAAGTCATAGAACATTTTTTTTTAGAGAAGCATGTATAAATAATAAAAGAATTTTAAAAGCTGAGCATGGTAGCACATGCCTATAATCCCAGCACTCAGGAACCTAAGACAGGAGGATCACTGAGAGTTCAAGCCCAGGCTGGGCTACATAGTGATGTCAAGGCCAGCCTGAACTACATAGCGAGACCCTGTCTCAAAAACAAAAAAAAACAAAACAAAACAATAAAAATTAAAATGGTTACATCTGAGGAAGAACAATAGAGGTGCACAGGTGGGGAGACATCTGTTATTAAAAATCATCTATAATTATTTGACTCTTTAAACTCTATGGCTACACGGCGGTGATAAAAATTAAAGCAGCTGGGGCTGGGGAGGTAGCTCTTAGGTAAAACATTTGCCTGCATGTTCAAGGTCCTGGATTTGACCCCCAAATTATTTTCAAAAAAAATTTAAATCTAAAATATTTTAAAAAGTTAAAACAATAAAAAACATTAAAAGATAACCTAGGCACGGCAACATACACTTGTAATACCAGCTACTTAAGAGGTGGAGGCAGAAGAATGGCAAACTCAAAGTCAGTCTGGGCAACTCTGGAGATCCTGTCTCAACAAAAAAAGAAGAAAGAAGAAAGAAGGAGAGCTGGGGATGTAGTTCAGTGCTCCCTGGGTTTAATCCCCTGTAATACACACACATACAAAAGAAAAATAAAGCACTAAAATAATACCTGGGGTATGCCTAGCACAGTGCCAAAATTCAATTAAGATATGCTCCAGTCTCCTCTTTAGCTACCTTATATTGGGCAGGTATCTGTTAGCTACTTGCTAAAGGTTTATCCAACATTATCTCACTTAATCCACATACACTCCAGTGAGGAATTACTCTGCCTATTATAGATGAGAAAAAGATTAGGCAACTTGCCTGAGAATGCACACCCTTCTTCCTGTTCTTCCACTTGTCTGACATAGGAACCCATTCAAGGGTTTTGAGCACATGGTGTCATGATCTGATTTAGCTTTTAAAAGGATTATTCTGCATGCTGCTTTGATAAAGACTAAATCCAGGAAGCCAAGCCAAAACTGAAGGTAGCCTGGACCAGAATTATGGTGGTGGACGTTCTAATTTCGAATCTATGTTGAGGGCAAAGCCACTAAGATTTACTAAAAGACTGGAATGGGCATAAGAGAAAATTGAGCACGACTACAAGGTCTTTGCCTTGAGTACCAGGGAGAACAGGACCGAGAATGTGGGACATGTGGGAGCAAAATCCAGACATTGGTTTTGAAATGTCCGCTTTACAATCCTAAGGACACCTAGGAAGATAGACTGAGTAGCCATTTGGAAATAGAATCTGATGTTCAGAGAAGTCTGTGCTAGAGATACACACTTGAGAGCTGACCACATTAAAGGTGGTATTTAAAACAATTTCATGAAGTGATTTAAGAAGTAATATAGATTAAAAAAGAGTGCCTAAAACTCTAGAATACTCCACCATGGAGCCATCAAGGAGGAGGATCCAACCGAAGAGACTGCAGAGCAGCCAAGAGAAGCAAGAGTGGCATCAGAGCCAAATGAAAGGTTTAGGAGGGAAGATGCGAGAGTGCCCCATGCTGCAGAGTAAGACTAGAGAACATCAGCTCTTTAGATTCTTTTTTTTTTTTATGTGGGTACCGGGAGTTGAACTCAGGACCTTGCGCTTGCCAGGCAGGCACTTATGCCGCTGAGTTATCTCACCGGCCCCTGTTTAGATTCTTGCTAGCGGTGATCTCGTCTGTTTCATCAGTCTCGCCTGTCCCCCTTGCATTACCTTGCTTTCTGGACCTTCTATTTAACAGACAGCCAACTCCCATCACACATCCCTGCTCCAACGCCAGCCTCCTTTGGCAGAGCCCAACCCAGATGCTGCTACTTAAGCACTTAACCAAATCAACCCTTCTCACCAAACCACAGCCCTAAATTAAACAAGGTTCCATGATCTCAAACAGGCTTTCCAACAAGTAGCAGCAGCAGGGTACTCAGTCACAAACCTGAACACCATCCTTTAATGAGTGTGAAGAACAGCACGAAACACCAAGGCCTTCCCTCCAGGTACCAGGAAGCCAGACTTCCAGCCTCTCTGTCCCAGTCTCAGGAGCAGGAAGGAGTGACATCTTCCGGAAATGGCAAGCTACTTAAGAGAAACAGAACTCCAAGGCCATGAGCATGAGACACAGGAGCTGAGCCCAGTCCACAAAGAGGAGCACAGTGTGAGGTTCTGACAGCTTACATCCAAAGAGCACATCTGACTTCGGCTGGAAGACCACTGAGAAGCTGAGGTTCCCTTCAGTATCCTTGCTTTGTATTTTCAAATGCCTACCTCATCTTTCCCTGTCTGTTCACAACTCCTATTTCTGCTCTTAACATTCTCACCCCCCCTCAACTGGACCTTTGCCCAGTACAAGGAATAATTGTGGTAAGAGGTCACAACAATCCTGGTGATCAAAGCCACAGCCTTACCTAAGGCCTGCTGCCTTTGGACGGTTTGGGCAGATCTCAGAGGACAGACAATGCAGGCATGCCAACAGGGAGAGGGATTTGGGGTTGGAAGGGGAAAGAAAGGTGAACATGTGCCTTTGGAAAGAGTGAGACAGGGACCCAGGTAGCATCCAGGGGTCAGAGCATCATGAGCCCCGCATCAATCTGCCCTTTCATACTGTCAGAGAGGTTTATCTGTGTCCTCTCAGGGTGGGGCCACTGCAGCCACTTAGAGCACTTGGGGTGGAAGGGGCTTGGCTTTCCTTATTAAAGCCTCAAAGTGTAGGTCTGAGAAGTAAATGTAAACAGGATTGTACCCTAGAGGCTGAGATGTGAAGGACCAGGACACCAGGCACAAGCACAACTCACTCACTCTAAGAGCTAGCTGCCCGTCCCCTGTCTCACTGCTGTTCACAATGCATCAAAATGATGGCAAATTACTTGCACCTGGGCAATTTCCACCTGCCTGTAAACACAGCCTGCTCTGAAGTTCACAGCAGGGCTCCTGCCTCCTGGGAGAAGCAGCAGCTTCTACGGAAAAAGACTTTGTTCTCATCTCATTTGTGAGGGGTATTACGATTATCAGCCCTATTTTACAAAGATTAGCTCTGAGGTCACAGAATGAGGAGGAGGAAAGCTGGGACCAGCTTTGGAAGGGACTTTTACCTCCTCTCACCCCTTGAACTTGGACTGTGTCACCAGAGAATGACACCACTGAAGGGAACAGGTGGAAGCCACTTATTCCTCCCAGCAAAAAATGTAGAAGGGTGCAAGGAGCCAAGGGAAGGACCCATCTCAGCAGAGCTCACAGGGCTCTCTGGATTCCTCCTCCCAAGTCTATGGCAGCTTGTCCTCTATGTTGCCCATGTCAGTCTCCACCTACAGCCTCCCCACACTTCTCTTGGGCCCCACTTTCCCTTTCCCCATTCCCTTACTTTAGATAGGGTTCTTCACCCTGTTCCCCACAGCCCGTGCTGTAGTCAACACACAGAGGCAGGGTCTTCACCCAAACCTCTGCCTCTCTCCAGCTACCTCCTGGCTCACATTGCACCTGCTCTTTGCTGCATTCTGCCTTTCTGGTCACCACTTATTCTCACTCTCCTCTGCCTGGGGAACCAGGGTCAGGTATCTCTTCTGCCTTCTCTTAGTCACACCCAAGATCTTTAATCTCATGTTTCTTTCCTGTAAGACTCCCGCTCAGCAAGTTCTCATGCATCTGTCTTCAATGAGAAATGGAACACCTCAACTCCCCTCTTCTGCTCTTCAGACCTCTCCTTCATCCTGTGAAAGAGCTGCCCCTCCTCCTCCTCCTGGCTCACTCAGCTATCATCACCGAAGCCCATCCTCTTCATTACACACACTAAGTTGAATCTGCATCCCTTTCACTCTTCTGATCCCTCCTCTCAACCCACACAGACATTAAAGCCTCCATATCCTAAGACTCTCCCTGTGACCCTACACCCGCAGTCATTATGTCATGTTTCTCCTTGTGCCAGAGCCCAACTGCTCACCTAGCATTCCCTCTGATACCAACTGCAGTACATGCGCACTGATGCTGTCCTGTCTACTGAGCTGTTCCTACCGTTATCTCCTGGGAAGGCTAAGCTGGGGTTAAAAGCACCAGCTAGAGTCAGACTACCTGAGTAAGAACGCTGATTCTGACACTCACTACGCATAACCTCTGTGCCTCAGCTTCCTTATCGATAAAATGGGGATAGTACTGAATGCAAAGGATGGCTTTGAAGATTAAGTGAGGTAAAAGAGTAAAGTAGCCTGGTATGGTGGTGCACACTTGTAGTCCCAGCACTCATAGGGATAATATAGGAGGACTGCAAGTTTGAGCACAGTCTAGGCAACTAAGCAACTTGGCAAGCCCCTCTCTCAAAAAAAATTTTTTTAAAGGGCTGAGGATGTAGCTCAGTGCTAAGGTACAAGTTCAAGCCCCAGCATTGGAAAGGAAAAAAAAAAAAAGGAACTCACTTAGATAGTAGTCTATCAGCATCGGCTAGTCTATTTCCTTGGTGTCTCATCTCTTTTGGCAGTTGGGACAAAGCACTCTTGGGCTCCTCCTTGAACTATGCACTCACCTGTGACCCCACCCTCACCCCAAACAGCACCCAGGTCTCCATGGGTCTCTCTGCAGAAAGGCTCTGCTTAGCCTGTGTTCAGGTATTCAGAACCTGGGCACTGCAGGGCCTCCTCTTCCAGAGCAGTCTAAGTTTATGAGTTAGCATCCAAATTAGTGCCGATCCCAAACTGCCCCAGACTCATGATGGTATTAATAATGGCTGCCATTTATTAAGCGCTCTGTGTATTAGGTTGGGTATTTGTATGTATTTCATATCTCAGTATTCACAACTGTGATATCCAGACTTCAAAAACAAGGAAACTAATGCTTGGAAAGGTTAATCAACTTAGCCAAATCACACATCCAGGAGCAGCAGAGCTGGAATTCAAATGCAGGCAGTCTGACCCCAGGGTTACACTCCTAACCACTATTCAACACTTCCTCACCAAACCACATTCTGAGTCCCTGAGACTCCAGCCAAGGGAGAGCATTCTCATGTCATAGTGCCTTTTTCAGGCTGTCCCCCAACACAAATAAAGGTCCTTTCGCCGTCAATGTTCATCAAAACTTACATTTCAATGCCCAGATAATTCTGTGTCCTCTATGACAGCATCCTCACCACTGCCTGTCTAAATAAACCTCCACTGATACCCACAACAGGCACCTTTAGTTTCTTTTGGTCCTTGTTGCCATGGGAATATCCAATAGGAGAATACTAACATCCTCTCTTTCCAGGACTTCCTCCCCTGGGGCAGTTAAGTAACTGGTGGGAATGAGAGGAAGAACTGAGCATGTAAAGCTCATCCTCATCCTTCCCATTCTCCCCAGAGCCCTTTGATGAGGGAGGTGGCCTGCACCAGAATGAGACTACTCTCATTTAAGTCCCCACTGCAGGTGGGAATGTTAATTGCGCAAACAGAGGCACTGGGAACTCTATGGGCCACATTCTGTGAACACTTATATTCACTATAAAATTGATATCATGTTCTCCCTGACTCCTGGTCTCATTTCTCAATTGTTGCCGAACTCAGAGGGCATTTAAGTAGTATGAACAGTTGCTATGCCCAAACCAAGCCAGGCTATTCTCAGTGAAGGACAAAGCAATAGCGCTTATGGAAATGCTGGTATGTCTGGCACACTGGTGACCAACACACCAGCTCTGAGGGTCAAAGCACAATGGCTAGCTAGAAAGTGCCATCACAGCCAGGGTGATGTGCCTACATTCCACATGGTACCCTCTGTTGGGGAGCTCGGCTCCCCACCAACTTGCTGCATATGCTATAATTCACTTTCCCATGTAGGGCAACGCCAAGCAGGTGACCTGAGAGGGCAGGTGTTTGTGTTGTGGCCACTGGACAATGCCCACAAACTGAATTAATTCACTGGTGTCTGGTTTTGTAGATGAGTCTTATCAGATGGGTTGGTGTGAATTAGGCCCTGGGCAATACCACACACATTCCAATGACTGGGTAATGAGCATGTCTGACCCTACGAATCACCCTCCCAGCAGTCCTTACCTCCACCCTCCCCACACTTACCCCCCCCCCCCCGCCCCACAGATACAATCCTTATGCACTAACAGGCCCCTGCTGGCAATGTGTCTTTTCAACCCCAGAAAACACCCTTCAAAAGAAATCCTCAGCTGGGCGTGGTGGCACATGCCTGTAATCATCTAACACTCAGAAGGTTGAGGCAGGGGTTCAAGGCCAGCCTGAACTACATTAAAAAAAAAAAAAAAGAAAGAAAAAGAAAAAAGGAAAAACAAAAAACAAAGGAAATCTTCATTTTCCTCCTTGCAGCAGCCAACACACATGCATTCAATTTACCTCCAGGGAAGAACAAATGGACATGACATCATTTCACTGCCTCAACCTGATCAGAGGCAGATTCGAGAAATGCTTCAAATGCAACCTCAAATTTGAATACTTCCCAAAAACTTCATCTCAAAAACCACCGCTAGAAAAAAAAGAGTAACAGCAAGGGGTTATTGTTGGAGCTGGCTGGTGGGTAAGAGGATTTATTATACTATTCTCTCTACCTCAGTGTATGCTGGAATTTTTTATAATTTAAGATTAAGAAGAAAAACCCACCCAATAGAGCTTTGGGCTTCTTGGAGGGTGAGGAAGGCTGTGTATGAGATTCCACCTTTCCTTCCAGCAGAACTGAGATTTAAACCTAAATTCCTGATGACTCATCTTGTACTCTTTCTACAGTACCATTCAGACTCCCTGAACAGGTTCTAATATCCAACCAAACTCTTCTCACCTCTCATCTCCCCATAGTTTGGAACATCATCACCTCTCAGATTACAAAAACTGCCTCCTCTAGTTCCTACCTCTAGCCAAATCCATCCTCCCAAATACAGGCAGGGCATGTTCCATAGAGTTGGTACATTACTCCACTGCTCCCAAACTTTCCCCAGCTGGCTCCTCATTGCTTATAGGGACAAAAAGTCTCATTTTGCAGCTCAGCCAAAGTCCTCCAATATGGTCCACTTTCCAGCTATACCTGTCAGCAAGCTTAGTCCCAGCCACAGAAAACCACTTCCTACCTTCCCAATCAGGAAGGCCTTCCTGTCTTTGTTTTTCCTACTTCCTCTATTTGGGATACATCCTTCCAAGTCCCACCCATTCTAAGGCTGTATCCGTACGCACTACCTCCACGAGGCCTTCCCTGACATCACTATCCTCAGTCCCTGAACATGCTGGAGGGCTCCATTCTCTGCTCCTGTCTTACCTGGAACAGACCTTGTTTATATTATTTCTAAGAATGATAGTAACATTATTTCTCAGTGTGTCTGAGGGCCCAGCAAAGAACCAGACACAGGTAGACAGTAAGTGTTTACCTCAGCAGAGAGCAAAGGGAGAAGGGCATGTGACCTTGACCACTATTTTGAAATAAGTGTTGCTGTTGCCCATGACAGCCTCTCAAATCTAA
The DNA here is from genome assembly GCA_028451465.1 of Erethizon dorsatum. Lineage (NCBI taxonomy): Eukaryota > Metazoa > Chordata > Mammalia > Rodentia > Erethizontidae > Erethizon > Erethizon dorsatum. The sequence goes on along the minus strand of CM051827.1, from coordinate 61,633,249 downwards.
CTTATGCCAAACCTAAGGCCCCTCTCTTGCAGCTTGATATTCAGAGGCAAAAGCTCTACCATAAGGGAAACTTGGCTGTGTTTGGGCTTGGCATAAGCAGGAGACAAATGATGAATGCAAATATACTCCCAAAGGACAAACAAGAGCAAAGGATGTACCTTCCCCTGACAGATGATAAAACCAGGCCTTTCTCCTCATCCCATTATTTTAGAATGCTAAGCAACAAGAAAAAACATGTCTGAATTGGCATATTTTCTCTATTATATTAGAGTATTTAGGGCCTCATGCATAACTTTAGGCTGCAGCGAGCTACCTCCTATAGCCTCTCTAGCTGCCCATAGGAGGTCAGGCCACAGAATCTGGCAGACATTAGGTAAATACTAATTGAATTAATCAAAATTTATTCAGTATTTTGAACCTTCATTTCAACAGTTGTTGAATAATTTAATTTTGATTCCATGCAATGGTTTTCCTTTTGGATTAAAAAAAAAAAAAAAAAAAAAAACCAGAGCTGGGTGTAGTGGCACACATCTATAGCTCCAGCTATTCGGGAGGCTGAGGCTAGAAGATCTGATCATTTGGACTCAAGAGTTTGAGAACAGCCTAGGCAACACCTCAAGTCCCTGTTTAAAAAACAAATAAAAACACCAGAAGTAAACCAAAGAATATCCTTAAAGTCCAGCTTGTATGCACTGTCTTCAACAGCCTAGCTTCTGCCTCTGGCAGAGGGAAAGGCCAGGGTTAGAAGGTATTAGCAGCCGTGCCTTCACTGGAGGGAGAAAACCACATGGGAGCCAGATGAAGACACTGTGTAGAACCCACTGCGGCCAGGGGGCTAGGCTGCCAGTATATAGCCCAGCCCCCAGCTTTTCTAGGCTAAGCCTTTTCACAAGTCCAGTCAAGTTTCTCCTACAGGCTAGGCTGGGTCTACCTTCCTCTTCTGGTCCCCAACTTGGCAAGACCAGCAGTGAGTGTCTCTTTGTCCTTCATTGTGACACTGAGCCTGTTCATGAGCATTTTGAAAACACCCTATGAATTGTGTTCCCCCAAACTGATATGTTGAACTTTTAACCTCAGAATGTGACCAAATTTGGAAGGAGGGTCTTTAAAGAAGTAATTAAATTGGGGTAGGTTACGACACAGATAGATACAGAGGAAAGACCATATGATGACACAGGGAGAAGATGGCCATCTGCAAGCCAAAGAGAGAAGCCTCAGAAGAAACCAACCCTGCTAACACCTTAATCTTGGACTTTGGGGCCCTGGAATTGTGAAAAAGTAAATTTCTGCTGCATGAGCCCCCTTTGTTTTGGCAGCCAAGGAGACTCATACAGACACTTCTGATCTTAGACAGACAGCTGGGAAAAACTAGAAGAAGAAGGCAGCCTCCTCTCCAGAGCTGTTGGTTTTTGTTCTGATCCACTGGTGTTTCCTCCCTCTCAGTCCAATGGAGATGTTTTCATCACATTCTCAGACATTAAATGACATCGAGGTAAGGACAGTTCTTCATATTTGTTTCTTTATCTGTTCTTCATAAGTCAGTTCTCAGCTGAATCACTACATGGTCCCCAGGACCATGTGGTCAGGCCAGACTTCAGGATACTGCAAGGAGGAAATCCTAACACCCCCACAAAATGGTCAGCTGTTAAGCTGTATTCAAGGAACCAGTCCTCTGTTTGTCACCCCAATTCAACAACTCTAGTATATGATGCAGGTTGGAGGAAGAGGGAGGGCCAATCCCCTGTCCTCAGCTGGCCAGTCACAAGACACTTGTCACTCAGATCACTTCCTTCCCATCTGAGGCCAGAGGATGACTTAGGGACTTTCCCAAGAAGAGTGATACAGTAATCCCCCTTTTGCATACATACTACTGCAGACCAAGAATAAGCCCACGGGAGACTTAAACTGCTCTAGGTAGCCCCTCCCTGGGCCCTACGCAGTACTGTTCCAGGAAGTTTTTCAGCTGGAGTCCAGACAAGTGGGAACCTCTAAAAATTTCTTGGGCCCTTCTCTCTATCTTCTTCACCTCTTCCATAAAGCAGAGCTTTTATTCCCCCATAGAAGAGACCCAAACAGTCTGTCAGACTCAAAGGAAGAAGTGAAAGGTGCAGATATCTGTATGACTCAAAAGAGCCACAGGACAGGTGGTAGTTCAGACACCAGTTCCCACATACTAGCTCAGCCCAGCCTGGGACCTTTTGAAGCTTCTTTATTTCCAGTGAGTGGGGGTGTCCGACCCTAAAGAATAAGAGCTGCAGGTGCAGCAGAAAAAGTCCAGCTTTGTCTTATTCCTTTCCAACTACTACAACATAACTGATACATAAGTTATAAACACCCAAGTTTATTTCTTACAGTTCCCAAGGTTGGTAACTCCAAGATCCAGGTTCTATAAGATTCAGTGTCTCATGTTCTGACTCAGAGATGGTACCCTCTGGCTGTGCCCTCACAGAGTGGAAAGGACTAGTGAGCTCTCTCAGACCTCTGTTACAAAGGGACATTATCCCATTCATAAGGGCTCTACTTTCATGACCTAATTACCTTATAATTCAATCCATCGCCTTGGAGGTTAGGATTTAAACATATGAAGTTTGGGAGCTCATAAACATTCAGATCCTAGCAAGGTCAAACAGATTTGAGTTTAAATCCTGGCTCTCCCACTTACAAAATAGATTAGTTTTTTGCCTTGGGGAATATATATTAACCTCTCAGGTTATTATGTAATGGGGATTCTACCTGCTTCACACAGAGCTGATCAGTGCATTAAGAGAAAGGACAGACTAAACTGTCCACTTAGTGCCTGAGCTGGTAAATATGCAACATCCCATCTCTCTCCATTTAAGAAAACAACATTCACTAACTACACAGTCCCAGAAGATGGACTTGACCAAGACTCCTCCCCATAGCCTAAATGTTGGGATTGGGGGAAAAATATACACTGCTGACTCCCTTTGAGAATTGGCCAAATCTCTTGAGGCCAGCCCCAACATAGGCAGACCATGGGGGTACAAGAGCTCAAACAGAGTGCACATGCTCTGGGGTTTTGGGGTCTCTTTAGCAGTATCTGGCAACAGACAGCAAGGTCAGGGCCATTGCCTTCAAGAGCTGAAAGTTTCCTATAGATCAAATGCCCACTCTTAAAGCCCCTTTGTATCCTCCTCAGCCACTTCCCCCAGGGTTTTACCAGGTGGCCCTGCTTAAGGACAGGGAATACACCAAACCTATGATGATCAGGGGCCATGACAGAGACATCAGAGCTGGGCATATGGATTTGGGAAGCCCTAGACACAGAGGCTAAAGCTGAAGCTGGGCTCTGTGGAGTCAAAGAAGAAAAGGACCAAGTCCTGACCACATTTATGGCTGGCTTTGGCCTTGGAGCAGTAGGTCCCTGGCCCATGCACTGGTCCTGAGCATGCCCAGACTAATTCCAGAGATAGCCTTGAGAAAAGACAACTGAGTTGTACCACTGTCAAAGAGACGCCCCAAAATTGTTTTTCATGGACACCACACACTAGCAGGGACAACTATAGCTGATAGGCAGTCACACCAGGAGTTACTAAGGGAAAGTTTTCATACACAGTGTTTAACAGTGATGTTAGGAGATATATTTCTCATAAGATTATAGGATCCTTCTCATGAACATCATTCTTCATCCAATTGTCACTTAATTTAAAACTTCTTTAAAAATCAGTGATCATGGCATTTGAGAGTGGTTTTGTGACACTGGAGTAACTCTTAATGGTCTTCACAGAGCTCCTTATCAGTAGGTAGGATTTGGGGGCAGAGCTGTCTTCCCAATGAAATGACTGTTAATGTGAGATCCTAAGTCACTGCAGCCCAGATACCACCCTATCTCCTCTCTGCAAAACCACTGCATCTTCCCAGTGGTTGGTACAGCCTCCCTAGCTGGTCTTCTCAAAAGTTTGGAGCTGTGGGAAAACTTCCTTTTAGAAAGCCAAAAGGACCACATCCACCCTGAGGATAGAAGCAAGATGAAGTTTCCAGACCAAACCTGGGTTCTGAGCTCCAGGAGGAGGGCAAGCTGGACAGAATATGGGACGCTAGGCAGACCTGCTCAGCAATAAGGACTAGCTGGCTCTAGAGGACACAGGATGATGTGAGCACACAGCCCCCACCAACACCCACCTGCACAAAGCCTGAACATGCCATCCATGGAAACAATGCCATCCTCTCACACAGGAATCCCAGCGCCCACTCCACACCCCTGCCAGGCTGTCAGTCCCTCCTCTTCCACCTGGGCAACTCCCAGGTTTCTCTGACTCTTATCCTTTACCCTACCTGTCCAACCTACTCTGGAGCATCACTCTTGCTAAACATCCTTCTTGCTGACACCCTGGGGTGAGGTTAGTTGTAAATGACTTGTTATTAATGATAAAACAGTTAAGACTCAAAACCATTTTGTATAAGTTAGAGAACAGGATTATCTAGCCCCATTTTAATATACTTTCTTCAGTGGGGGTAAAAATAAGGAATTCAGGTAAGAATTCACAAATTGCCTATAGCAGTCAGGTATTAAAAATTTCTATGATACCATTAAAAATTATGCATCATCTTACTGTTTTAGAGATTTACCTCCTACATATGTATATGTATACAAGCGTGAACTGGGGCTGGGAGGTGCTTCCTGTCCACCAAGGGTCTCTAGAAGGTTAATGTGGTCTGACATGTGTTGACTGACCATCATCTTCTTGCCTCATCGTGATTAAGGGGAAAAAAAAAGTCTTCCCTGTAATGAACGCTGAAGAATCTGGACTCTAACCATGGTGGCAAGGTAGGTAGAAAGAACACGAGTTTGGGGTTAGGTAGATTGAACATAAATGTAATTTCAGTACTCGCCAGCTAAAGAACCTTGAGAAGGTCACGAATCTTATTGAGAGGTCTGTTAAACTCCTCCTGAGTTAAAGCCCTGAAAGTCTGGCATTGAGATTTAAGTGGATTAGGGTTGGTACTTAACAAATGGTAATGGCCAATCTCTGGTGCCCTATCTAACCTCATTACTCCTCAGTTCTAGTCAAATCTAAACACTGGCTTTTTTTTTCCACACATGCCCCTTAATTTCCATTCCCCATGACTTTCTTTGTGTGTGGTTGTTCCCTCTGCCAATTCCCTTCACCTCCACAGAGAAGGGTGCCTCCAGCCTCTCTGTCTTTCCTCCAAGACACAACTTTTTTTTTAATTTTTATTTTTTATGTGGGTACCAGGAGTTGAACTCAGGACCTCGCGTTTGCCAGGCAGGCGCTTATGCCACTGAGCTATCTCACTGGCCCTCAACCTCTTCTTTCTCTGAGTACTGACTCTATTTTTGTTAGTGGTTATTACAGCCTGTTTTGAGTGAGGGGCACATTCCTTAAGTTCCACTCAGGCAGGAGATGTGTCTTGTTCAACTCTTGTTCCCACCACCGCAACTGTCAGAGAAAGGATGGTTAGAAAAGGACTTAGTGACTGAAATAATCAATGAGGCCATGAGCCTAACTCCAGAATACTCAGGAATTATGTTCTACTTCTGCTCCTAAAAGGATGGGAGTTTCCCCAGACCCAGCAGGCCAGTTCTGATGCTGGGGCTGCCAGGCTCCCTCCCTGCCACCCAGGCCAGGATGCCCTACCCCTTAGACATCCACATGGCTTAACCACAAAGCTCTCCATCTTTCCATCAACTGCACCCCACCCAAAACCTCAGCATACTTGAATACGGCCCTGGTGCCCACAGCCCTTCCCCACCTCCTCCTGGGGCTGGAACCCTGTATTGTGGCCCAGGCTGCAAGTCAGACTCCCTAGTGGTTTCATCAATGCCCTTCTGAACCATCTCCTTTTATGCCCACCATTATCTACTGGATGCTGTGAGCCCAGTGCCTCAGACAACACAACCCCCCTTCGCTTCTATACCTGCCATATGGTTTGTGTTGAGATGCCCTTCCAAAGCCTCATGTGGTCACAGGTAGAGCTTTTCGGAGGTGGCTAGATCCAGAGTGTGTGATGCTGGGATCAGGGGTGTGTGATTACTAAGTTAGTCCACTGCTTGGTTTGGTATAGTTCTGGGCAGGATTAAGGGTGTCCCACCCTGGGTGTGAGTGCTATCTGCCCTAAGGGTGGGTAGGCTGGATAAGTTATAAGGGACAGAAAGAGGGCCGAGGGTTACTTGTCACTTGCTTGCTTCTTGCTGCCTTCTGGCTGCCCTCCTTGCCATGGATTGTTTCTCCTCTGTGATGCCCCTCTGCAATACCACCCTGCCTTGGAGCCAGCCAACTATGAACTGAAACCTCTACAAATTGTGAGCTAAATAAACTTTTCCTCCCTTAACTTGTAGGAGTTGGGTATTTTGTCTCAGCAACGAGAAATACAACTCAAACACATAACCTCCTGGATGCTGGGAACCCAATGCCTAAGACCACATGCTCTGGTTCTCCAGGTGCCAGGATGCTATGTTCTCGCAATCTTTGCAGGGTGGTTCATGAGTCTGAAGGAGCCTTCATGCCCGAGTCAGGTGGTGAGGCCAAAGGAGGCAGCAGAGAATACAGATATCACTTCCTGAGGATCACAGCCTCGGAGTTGCAACCCACAAAAGCATTTCCTTAGAGCCTTTCCCCTCTCCTGACCCATCATTAAGTGGGATGTTCAGCCTGTGACTTGGGGTCGGGGAGCTTCTACACAGCTGTCCTTTCTTACCCTCCCATCCTCACTCCACCCCACATTTGCTTCAAGTCATCTCTGCTCTGAAGCCATCAATTATTCCCCATCAGGACAGGATAAAGATGAGCTTCTTAGTTTGGCATTCAAGCCCCTCACCCATAGTCCCCATTTGTTCAACACTTAACAATTGGAGGACTCTAGCTAAGTTTCCTTATTATTATTATTATTATTATTATTTTATGTGGGTACCTGGAGTCAAACTCAGGACCTTGCGCTTACCAGCAGGCGCTTGTGCAGCTGAGCAATATCACCGGCCCTTTTTTTCCTTTATATGGGTAGCGAGAGTCGAACTCAGGACCTCATGCTTGCCAGGCAGGCGCTTATGCCACTGAGCTATCTCACCGGCCCTCCTCATTATTTCTTGATGTTTGTTCAATTATATAAGAGAAGTCCACATCTTTTAACCCATGACATTTGATTGATCACAGAGCCCTATGTATTCTCCTCTTCCTTCACACCTGCTCTAGTACTGTAGGTATAACTCTTGTTCTAATGCCTTAGGACCCAGTCCCAGCAGTCCCAATTAGTTGATTCACAAAGCCTATTCTGTCAAAATCCTGCAGTCTTTTTAGTTAAACATATAATCTTGCAGTACAACCTGCCTCCCATGTTATTTCACAAACTTCTAGTCAATACCACTTGAGCAATAAATACCCCTTTCAGGTGTATTCCAATACATGCTCCAAGACAAACTGCTCAGCTCTAGAGACAAGTGTGAGTTCTATGGATGTTTCTGGCATCACCTCATACTAAAATCTGCCTCCTCCTTAATTCCCTCAACATTCACTGCTGCGGCTCCTCAACTCTGCCCCACCCCCAGCAATGCAGAACATAACTCCCATATCCACCTGAAAATAGCAGCTACTTCCCGGTGTCTTCTTGGGTGTTCTTAGATCCTTCCAAAGCTTTGCAGCATTTGGGGTCCCTCTCCCACTTGCCTCCAGGTATGACTGGTCCTGACCAATACAGGAAAAAGTTCCCTTACCAAGGTCTCAACTCAGAATTTCTATTAATGTAGCCAGGCTAAGCTAATTTATGTGGTCTTTCCCCATGGACAGGTAGGGCACACAAAAATTGATTTTGGTAGCCTAAGGGCAGGACTTTGTACTTACTTGCCACATCTCATTGAGCTGATGTAGGCTCTGAGCTTTTTCTGTGTGCTGCCCCCGTCCTGCACGCTGGTGACCCACCATCTGAAACCAGGCTACTACTGATCCTGCCATGTACTTCTGCCTCCTGGGCTTTCTGCTTACCTCCACCATGGCTGCCCATTTGGTGTCACACCTAGAAGCCCAGAGAATACTACTCCCCTCTGAAATTTCAGGATAAGCCCTCTGGATGATGTGAACCACTCCTTTTGACAAAGCTTCATGAGAAGAGGAAAATAATAATGACAATACCATTTGAGTGATTATGATGTGCCAACCAACATAATCAACACTGATTGCATCACCCCATTTAATCACAGTAGGTCTGTTACTGTTTAAACAAAAGAATAATTTAAAGCTCAGAGAGGTAAAGAGACTTGCTCACAGTAGCAACACAAGATGGAGGACTGTTTAACTTATACCACCATTCTAGAGCTACCAGGGTCCTCAAGGGTCAGGGAGGTCAGACCCTAATGACAGGGAAAACCTGCTGCCCATCTGGAAGGAATGGGGGTAGGGGGCAGGAGGAGCCAGTTTCTTCCTCTCCATAAGCAGGACAATAATCCCCACCCTGGGCATTGTGCAGCACCAGGGCTCAGACGTAGTGAAAACCTAGACAAACACACATGCTGTTGTTGCTGTTACCAGGTGAGCAGTGTTGCTCTGAAGAACCAGATGTCTTGGCTGGTCACAGGAGGAGCTTATGTAATAAAACTTCTTCATGACATCCAGTCAAGATCTGTGTCAGAGCCAAGAACTGTTCCTTCACTCTGGTAAAATGTTGAAGAAGAACTGCCATTCCCACCTAAATCACATTCTAACTTCTGTCCTATCCCCATGCCAATCCACTCTCCACTCTCCCCTTGCCCCTTGCGTGTCTGGGTGCTCCTAGAATTTGGATTTTTAAACCTTATTTATGAGTTTGATGCCACACATGCCTGTGTGCCTGGGACAGTCCTATCTTCCCAGGGTCCACAAAGTTTTGCACTTATCCACCTCCTTTCACTCTCAAAGCATCCATATGGACAATAAATAAAATTAAATCAAATGCTCTAGAACCTTCAAAAAACTGTTTCCCAGGACTAGGAATGTAGCTCAATGGTACAGCACTTTCCTAGCACACACAAAGCCCTGGGTTTGATTCCCAACATTGGAAACATATTTGTTTCCTTCCCATAAAATGAGAATAACATCCCTAACTCATGAGACAAGCCCTTTATCAAAGCTTCCAACCTGAAGCCAGGCGTAGTACACGCCTATAATCCCAGCACTTGGGAGGCAGAAGTGGGAAGATCACATGAGCGAAGGCCAGCCTGGGCAACTTAGTGAAACCGGAAAAAAAAAAAAGGAAGCAGCAGCAGCAAGCTGGAAGTTCCATTCCCTCCCCATCTCTGGAGAAAGTTTTCTGTGAGGCCTGTCTGCTCCTGTTGCCTCTATGAAGCAGTCTAGCATTGAGCTAGTTATTCGTGCAAGAAAACCTCTTTGATATAGGGGAAACAAGGCCATGTGTAGGAAGAAGGAACCTGTTGTCCTTGAGAGAAGTTGTCCTGAACCATTTTCTTAGTTTGAGTTGTGGCTCTGCCCTTTCCTATTCCATTAGTCCCTGCAACAGATCTCCTGCTCTCTCTCGCTCTCGCTCTCTCTCTCTCTCTCTCTCTCTCCCCCTTTCTCTTCCTCTCTCTGTACAAACACACACACACACACACACACACACACACAAAGCCATGAAGAATTGACAAGTTTTTCCTCAAAGCTGAATCCCAGTATTCCATGAGTTGTTGGCAACTACCACATGCCAGGTGATAATCTAAATGTTTCCCATGCATTAACCCAGGTCTGCCTTAGCAAACTGAAGTGACCACTGTGTTAGGGTCCATGACAAAGGCAAGATTTTGTGCTGGAAGGCTGGAGTCTGGGAAGCCTGGGTGGGCAGAGAGGTACAGAAAGGAAGGATGAAGAAGAGAGGGAAACTCCAGCCTCAGCCACTGAGTCTCTTGATAGCAGTACAGATTCTAGATAAAGTCCTCACTCCTAAACAGACAGGTGTGGCCCTCACTCAGTCATTTGGTTCCCTGCCCCTGGCCCTGTACAGATCCCTAGTTGGAGGAAGTCCTAATGGCTCCCGCCTGCTCTCATCCCCTAACTTCTTATGAACTGGCTGAATGTATCCCTAACATCTGTCTGTGGGCGGCGGGGAGGGAAGGGTGTTTAGATAGTGAAAAACATCTTTCCATGGAATTGGTAAATTCATTGGTGGTTCCAATCCCAGAAAAATTCAATTAATACACATGTACCCATATTGAACATAACAAGTATAGAAGTTCATAAAAGCACTCCCTACCTCATCAACCCCACATATAAGACCTCATGAGCCTTCAGGCCCCCACTGGCATTGGCTGCTAGCAGATACTCCCTGAGTCTTTGACCTGTATGACACCAAATTTAGCTGTTCTACAGACTGAATTCACCCCAATCCGGTCTCATTTCCCTTTTTCACTGCCTAATGGAATCTCACCTGGATTGTCTGGTAGCTTCCTTGGGCCAAACTCACTGTGCTACACATGATAGAGGTCTGCCCAGAAGGCCAGGAGGCCTGGGTTCTACCACCAAGAGCTGGGAGACCTTGGGCAGGTTGTTCGGGCTTCACCATCCTCTTAGGTAAAAATACAAAGGAGGGGGGATCACCTAAAGAGCAAGTAAGAAACTACCCAAAGTCTTGTTCTGATTCCAAAAAGAATCAATGCCCCTCTTTTCCCTTTCCCCCTTCCAAGAAGCTCCTCCATGCTCTTATACTGCTCACAATTGCCTCATTCTTCTCCAGCAAACTAGCACAAAATGTCAATGCCCAATTTGACTCTTCTCTGTCTCCCTCAAATCCAATCAGCCACCAAATCCTGCTGGATTTCTTGGCAAGCTCACTTCCCTCTGTTCCCTCCTCTCCACTGCTATTGCCACTGCCTTGATTTAAGCTCTAACCTACCTCCGTGGGTAATCTGAATAGCCTGTCCTCACAAGAAGTCCCTTTCTGTCCCTCCACCTTGTCTTTTGCAGCCCAGAATCCACCTGAAAACATGGCTTTCATCATGCCTTTTCCATATTCAAAAAAATTGAATATCATCAGAATAAAATTTAAATTCTTTAGCTCCAGCTTTCAGAGGCTCCCATACCTCTCCCCAGGCTGAGACTCCAGCATCTCCTCTCCCAATGTCCCCACCCCACCTCAAGGCCCTCACCAAGTGCACCCACTCCTCTTCAGGCCTGTTCTTCCTCCCAATCTTTGAGCTTCTGCTCCTATTCATTCCCTCACCTCCCACACAAAATAACCCATCCTTTTCCCTCTTTATTGAGCTAAACATCCCAAAGCCAGCCATCTCAGAGCCCACATCTGCCATAAATTCTTCCTGAATATCTGCAAAGTGTGGGACTGGACACAAGAGCTGATACAGCCCTAAAGCAACTCAGGGCCTGGAGAGGGACATGGAAATAAAGTCACTGAGTAGAACAACAGAGATCTGCATTTGTGATCCATATGTATGAAAAGAATAAAAAAGACTTGAGGCTGAGCAGGTTCCAAGAGGTTGATCTGCATCCTAAAGGATTAGTAAGAGTTTGTCCATCTTGTGGAGCAGACCTAACATGTATTTCTGGGAAGTGGAGGTCGTATGTGCAAAGGCAGAGCAGATCACAAAAAGAGAAATTGTTGATGTCCTCAGTTTGGGAAATGGTGGAGATGGAGATGGAAAGCAAAATTAGGGCCAGCTTCTACACAGCCTGGAAGATCCTCAAATTATGCTACTCTATCCCAGTGATGGTGAACCTTTTAGAGACCGAGTACTAAACTGCAACCCGAAACCCACATATTTATCACAAAGCGCCAACACTGCAATTAAAACTGAATACTGCAGTTTTAGTTTAGAAAACACAACTCATACATTAACATATTTTGTCTTAAAAGAACAATAACATGCGTGCTCTATCCTATCAGAGAGGCAATCCTACCCCATTTGTATCTACAGATGTGTTACAGAGGCCAAGATTACTACACGGTGTGGAACAGGGTGATGAAAAATATTGTGCACAAGTTATGCTCAGCTCTAAGTATACATAAATGTGTATGTATGAATGTGACAGCAACACAGAGGAGATGAAAACAAGGATTGCCAAGGAGCACCAAACCAATGAACTTAAAGCCATCAGACATTGTCAATTTGCTGAAGATAAAGCTCAGAGTAGGTAGCCCCTGGGAATTTCAGAGGCCTTAAAGAGATCTGGGCCTAAAGCTCAACAGACTGTTCCAGGGCAGAATCTCCTAGATGTGTGGAGTAAGAAAAGGCCTTGAGAAAACCCACAAGTTCCAACTGATCCAGCTTTAAGAGTGTACAAGGGTGAGGCAGTGGTACCCAGCTACTCTGGAGGCTAAGGCAAGAAGACTGTAAGTTTGAGCACAGCCTAAGCAATTTGGCAAGATTCTGTCTCAAAAATAAAAAGAGCTAGAGATGTAGCTCAGTGCAAAGGACCTTGGCTCAATCCCCAGTATCACTGCAAAAAAAAAAAAAAAGCTATATAAGAGATTATGAGGTTGGGGCCGGTGAGATGGCTCAGCGGCGTAAGCGCCTGCCTTGCAAGCGCGAGGGCCCAAGTTCGACTCCCGGAACCCACAAACGAAAAAGGGGCCGGTGATATCGCTCAGTGGCACGGGTGCCTGTTGGCGCGTGAGGTCCTGAGGTCGACCCCCCCGGTACCCACAAAAAAAAAAAAAAAAAAAAGAGATTATGAGGCATACAGCTCACCTTTCACCCTTCCTAGGTTCTGTGAAAACAGGTGCCATCAAGTACTAAAATGAAAAAATGATATTAGGACACATAAAGGCCAAGGGAAGTGGAACTCTCTTGAGAAAGGAGGAAGCAGGAAAATAGTGACTCAGGAAAAGACAAAGCTGCCAAGAGTTGCAGACTAGTTGTGCCCAAACCAAGTGGTGATGACTGAGTATCACATCTCAAATGGGGGTGTACGATCTATGGAATTTAATAAACGTGTAAATACCTTGTCTGTTGGGTTTGTTTTAACTCTTCTTTTGATTTGCCACTAGGGGATCCACCAGAGGATTTCAAGCAGGAGAGCATCACAAACAGATTTATATTTCAGCAGGGAAAAAAATCTAACAGTCAGTTTTTAAAACCTTCCAGCCACTAACATCTAAACAGTATACCATTTCTCATATCCAAACCCTCGTTTTCCCAAAATTGTTTCTCCCTCTTTATTATCGTGTCCAATCAGTCTAAAGTAGACTGACTGAGACCGACATCTCCCACTCCTCAGCCCCCTGTCCTACAGATTCTGTCTTTCCAAGGTCTCTTCTACCTGACCCAACTTCACCATTTTCAGGCCCATAGTAAGGCCTCACTTACCATTTCTACCCTAACCTACCCTTCTAGTCTCCTAACTGGCCTCCAGAGCCCAGTGTCTTTGTTTCCCTTGGTCATTGCCTCCCAAGCACTGCGGAGTCCACTACAGCCATTTTCATCTGCCAGTTAGAAGAACCACCTGGGGAACTTTGTAAAAACATCCTAGATCTACTAAATCTGAATAGTTTACAAAGCTCCCCAGGCAATTCTGAAGCACAGCCAGTTTTCAGACTTACTTTTAATTCTTGCCGCAGATGGCAAAGTGATAGGCACCCTCCCTACCAAATTAGAAATGTGGAAAGCCAGACACCACACCTGACCTCAAAGTCTCCATTTGAACATAATCCTCAGGTGACTTGGGCCTGTTAAAGTTTGAGAAGCTCTGGTCTAGTGTTGAACCATTCATTCCACAAACATTTACTGGATTTTCTGTCAGACAGGGTGTTGGAAGAGTCAAGGTCTCTTAGAGAAGCTCACAGACTCCTAAGTCAGTCTCCTGCTTAAAACCCCATATTGACCCCCATTCCCTATACTGCACCTTCAGACAAAGTCCACACTTATGCCCCATTCCTTTATGACCAGCTGGGACCACGTTCAGTCCTAGTCATCAGCTCTGTTGTCCACCACCCACCATGGCAGCCAAGCGAGATGACTAGCCACTTCTCAAGGCTAGTCCAAGCCTGCCTGTCTATACAGCTCTCACAGCCCGGTCGCCTTGCTCACCACTACCTGGAGAAACCCTTTGAGCTCTATCACATACATACATTACCCCTTTTAAAAAAATTATCCCAGACTCTGCCTGCTCAGAGGAAAGGCAGGAATTTCCACAACTTTGTTCCTACCCCCATGTCATTTATACCACTGCATTTTGTCTTAAAGTCATAGTGCATTTGCCTTAGGTAGCCCAGTGAAGAACTAGGACACTCTCCCCTCAGCCAATAAGCTAGTAACTGGCACATCACCAAATCTCAAAATACTACTACTACTACTACTACTTAAAACGTATTGTATAAGGGCTGGGATGTAGCTCAGTGGTAGAGCCCTTGCCTAGCATGTGCAAGACCCTGCCACCACGGGCCGGTGAGATGGCTCAGCGGCGTAAGCGCCTGCCTGGCAAGCACGAGGGCCCGAGTTCGACTCCCGGAACCCACATACGAAAAAGGGGCCGGTGATATCGCTCAGCGGCACGGGCGCCTGCTGGCGCGCGAGGTCCTGAGGTCGACCCCCCGGTACCCACAAAAAAAAAAAAAAAAAAAAAAAGACCCTGCCACCAGCACCACATCAACAACAAAAGTTAGTTAAAATCTCATATGGATGCAATAGTGAAAGAGTCACCAATCTTCCTTATCGCCCCATTCAAGTACTTTAAATACAAACGTAAGCAGAACACAAATGAGCTCTCTTGAGCCCAAGAGAGAATGAACTTCTAAATCAGATAATATGTAGTGTTTTCCTCATACCAATAACCCAAGACTGAAGGCTGAATTATATCTATCACTATACCAACATGAATATTCTAATATATGAATTTATGACTATACCAGTAAAATCAAAGTCTGAAAATTATTGATGTCTATGATCAACTACCTTTCTGTAGTTGAACATTTAACTTCACAACAGACACCATAAAATGTGTAAACCCATCAGCTTTGCATTACAATCAAGGAAGGATGGAGGAAAGAGAGAGATGAAGAGAAAGACAGGACGTAGACCAAAATATGAAAAGGGAAACAGATCTATACCAAATATCCAGATGCTCTAAGTTAGACTTGCAAGAATGAATAGAATGTGTATTTCAGTCCTACCCAAACCTTGGAAGTTCTGTTCTTTAAATATATAATCTTATTTTCATCAAATAAAAAAACAGCCAGTCTGGAGTCAGTAGAGAAGGAGGACCCATTTTTAAACAGGACCATCCCTATCTTGCAGTCAGTCTACTGGGACTCAGCAGCCTGACCTTTTGAAAAGTACGTTGCATTTATGCATTAATAGTATGGGACGCACGCACTGTCGAACAGAGATTTGCCTGATCAAAGTCCTACAGCTTCCACGCCACCTTGAGCTGTTTAGTTTTCGCTGCTCTGGGAGCGGCGCTGGGCCATCCATACCCACGCAGAACTCCAGGGTTTACGACCGCCGGCGTCACCAGAGCCACCCTGGCACCTGTAGATCGCGGAGCGTCCGCGGCGCGCGGCAAGTTGAGAGAACAGTTTCGAAGCAAATCCACGGGAGTTACCCACCCTCCTCCTAGTCTTCTGACCAGGGAAGGGGGTGAGGTCGTCGACCTCGCGCCTGGGACAAGCTCCCGGACCCGAGAGGCACTGACTGACCCCCAGGATCCGTGTGGCTTTTGGATCTGGGGTCTCGGTTCCCCAGGCAATGCCCCTGTTGGGGAGCCCAGTCCAGACACTGGCGAGTCCGGGGGCATCGGGGAAGCCCACTGACCTGAATGCGGGGCGGTGGCTCCGGTCCGGGCGGCTCAGGTGTGCGGGCCTCTCGCGTGCCCCTCCCACCTCCGACCACGAGAGCCGGGAACCCAGCCACAGGTCCCCAGCCACCGACCAACTGCCGAGCACCAGCGGACCGACCCGCGGCAGCGGCTCTGGCGTCCACGTGACGGGGGCGGGCACCCCGCCGGAGGCTCGTCCCGGAGCGTCGCTCTCCCACCCCCTGGGACCGCCCCCCCAGCCCCGCGGTCACTCCTCCTCCGCCTCGGGTGCAGCTGCAGCGCTCTGGAACCGCCGGCCTCTCACGGACCCGCCTCGTCCGCCCGCCCCTGCCTCGTCCGCCCCGCCCCTGCCTCGTCCGCCCGCCCCTGCCTCGTCAGCCCCGCCCCCGGGCCGCCCTCCGCGAGCTGCCCAAGCCCCGCCCCTGCAGACCCCGCCCCCACCGGAGCCCATCCGGCACCTCCACGCCACCCCCAGCACCCTTACGGCCGCGGGGAGGTCCAGAGCAGCTCGCGGGCTTCTGCAGCTCCTCGGCGCCGCTCCTTCGACGCAGGAAAACTGGTGCGAGAACTGAGGAGAGAGAAACCCCGCAAACCCGTAGTAGAAGCACCTGATGCACAGCCACCCTTGGGGCGTCCGGATCTCCCCGCCGGACTCCAGCGAAACTGAGTTTGGCCTCAATACAGCTTCATTTCTCCTCGCTGAGGTCTGCCCACCTTCGTCCTTCACCCTTCGTCCCACACCCTGGTTGGCAAATATCCGGTCACCCCAGGTCCCAGTGAGCTCGAACCCCGCGCCTCCGGGGTGAAGGTCCCTCTAGTGGTTGGCAGCGAACAAAAGCTCTGGTGCCGGATCTTGGGAATGGCTGAGGACGGGGAGCACTTCCTGTGCCCAGCTCAGAGGTCAGGTACCATAGGCCCAGGAAGGACTTTGGCGCTGCATGACCACAGGGAATTGATTCTCAAATGGAGAGAGCTGGACCCTGAAGACCAAGTCTAGCACCTACCCCCAGAGTGTGGCCAGAGGTCTTACCGGGGACCTGCTGCTCCAAGGACCTGCTGCTTAGTTCAGCCCATTAAAATCCTCGTGCGCCTGCGACAGCAGCAACATCAGGGACTCTGACATAGGCTCCAGCTATGGCAGGAGTCATTACAGTCCTAGCCTCCTGTCCTTCACAGGCTGGAGTGTGGACAAACTCCATGGGACACATGTTTTTTCCAACCAGATTTACCCTTCTCGTCTGAAACTACCAGTGTGCCCAGAGACTTGCTCATGTGTACAGAACATAAGCCACGCTGGCAAACAGGAGACTTGTGGTCACTGCAGGAACCTGGCCAGCAGCAGACCAAGGGCAAAGCCAGCAGAGGAAGGCTGGGCCTACAGAGTTGTGTTACAGCAGGACACCCTTTAGTTGAGTTTCACTTCTTAAAATAGCAGCAGAGAGGCTTTTGCACAGGAAGCCTGCCTTTCACCCTAGTTCATGAGTGTTTCCAAGTTCACTTATTGCCCCCAGGGGACCCACTGCCCTTACCCCAGCCCCCAGAAAATGCTAGCCTGTTCTTAGAACTATGCAATTACTCTTCTAAGTTTTGTAAGTAACTGGCTCTTATGCTTATTTTCAGTTTGGCACCACGTTAGGGGAAAGGACTTTAAAAATACTGATGTCTCAGTCCCAAACCCAGAGGATGAGATACGTCCTGGACATTAAGACTCTTAAAGCTCCCCAAGTGATTTTTTTTTAAGACTTGACTATAGAGTCAAGCTGACCTTGAACTCTCAGAGATTCTCCTGCCTCAGCTTCCCAAATTGCTGGAATTACAGGCATGTGCCCCCACACCCTGCTCAGAAGTGGTTATTACATGCAACCAAATTTAATACTTATCAGTGTAGTCATGGAGGCATCACTCCTCCCTCACTTAAATCCAATGAGAGACCCCACAGCTGAAAAGTTCACTTGAAAGAAGCTCAAGGTGTTGCAAGGCCCACATGCTATCAAGCAAGTAGCACATTAACAGGGGCTTCCTGGAGAAAATGTCTTTTTTTTTTTTTGTGGGTACCGGGGGTCGATCTCGGGACCTCGCACGCCAGCAGGCACCCGTGCCGCTAAGCGATATCACTGGCCCTTTTTTCATATGTGGGTACCGGGAGTCGAACTCAGGACCTCGCGCTTGCCAGGCAGGCGCTTATGCCGCTGAGCTATCTCAATGGCCCCAGAAAATGTCTTGACCTAAAAGGATTCTAGCTGCAGGGATTTAGGTATTGGGGTGAGTTGTGAAAGGCAGATGTCAAATCCAAATTCCTGCAAGTCAAATCCAAGCCTATCCCAGATGGAAGCTAGACAGCACATTACAAGCAAACTGTTCTCTTGCCTACAAAGGAACTATATGTGCCAGACTTGCCCTGTTGATAATTCCACTCCATCCTCCACTGTGAAGCTGTCCACTTTCCTTATATCTGAAATAGATAGTTACTTTATCCACGGGAGAGATAATGGCCCTGGACCCATGGAATGGGAAATATCAGCATATTTATTTGTTCATACCTGCCTCATTCCACAAAGGATTTGGGCTTTCTATACCATTCTACTAGAACTGTGGGTAATTGCACTGTGTCTACAGGTTGATTATTTCCCTTCTGCCAAAGATCTATTCAAATGCTATGGGGGAAAATCTCCCTTCACTGCCTAAGGTCACAGCCGGAGCTTGGCAAAGACAGGGAAACAGCTGCAAACACACAAAGCAAGCCCTCTCATGTGACCAACCTGGAAAGACAGAGGCCTCAGCACGAGACCCAGACTGGCACCACAGCCTGCACTTGTGACCCAAACTCTGCTGAATTGAACACACGCATAGGAAACATTTTGAAGAAGGCCCTCTCAAGAAGCACATGCAGCCCTCTGGGCCACCCAGCACACCTGTTGTGGCCAAGAGCCACTTGCCCGCTATCTGGCTTCCCTCCAGATCCCAGAGTATTTACCAAGGGCTTCTGTGTGTTAGGGACTGTTCACAGTAAACTTCACACAGGCAGCTCTCCCTGAAAGCTTTTATACTGAGGGTATGTAGGCAAATATAGCCTGATGAGCTTATTTGCTTAGTGTCACTTTTATTATGGTTAAAACAAGAAGAAAGAAGCAGATGACAGCTAGATAAGATGAGCCCAGTGGCGGGGTCTTCACACTTAGGCTGCTTTCCTGGAGGAAGGAGCTTTTGAAAGACCAATAGAAGGGGCCAGGGATATAGCTCAGTAGGATGGCGCCTGCCTGGCAAGTGCAAGGTCCTGAGTTCGGTTCCTGATTCTCCCCCATCTCCCCCAAAAAAAGACCAATAGGAAGACGTGAAAGACCTTGTGCAGACATGGAAAAATGGCTGAAAGGGCAAAACCTATTATTTTTAGGCTGAATTGCTGAACACATTGATTTATAAAAGACAGAGTGAACAAAACTATATATTTGATGCTTCCTTGGGCAATGGAAAGACTATGAGGATTGCAGTATTTTTTAGCTCTTTCATTTTGGAGTTGTCATACTTTGAATAATTCATCTAAACTCTCCTCATCTCTAGAATGGCAATTGTAAAGACATATCTCACAAGAGCATGAAGAGAATTAAATGTGCAAACACTTTGTAACTAGAAAGTGGTATTGAAATGTTAATATATTTGTGATTACATCCATCTACCTTGGTGGAACAGCAAGGCTAGAGGAAATAGAGATTAAATGTTGATAAGGAATAGTACTTTTAGTTGGGCAGTGAAAAAAATTGCAAGAATATTTATAAAGAGTGAAGAGACTGAGCAAAAGCCAGAGGAGAAAAGCCCGCTGAGTATCAGGAAGGGGCGTACGATTTGAACTGTTGGAAAAAGAGGCCAGAGTTAAAGTAGATGCTGGAGATCAGGAAAAAAAAAAAAAAAAAAAAAAAAAAAAAAAAAGCTGGGAGTAAGCTGGATCCCAATGTGGGAGGCCTTGAGGGCCAAGAAGTTTGGATGAGTAATGGACTCATCCCAAAATTGAAATTCCAAAATGATAGACTCTTCTAAGCTATTGGAAGACACCTAAGGCAGTGACATCTGGGAAAGGATGCGTATGTATTCCCATTCCTAGATCCTACTGCATGTGACTAGAAGGGTGCTACATTGTGAAGGGGCTCTGGCCTCAGTGTCCTGGAGAACATCTACCCAAATCATGTTGCTGTCCCTCTGGGTTGCAATTCATTACTTCAAAGGCAGCTTTTTCTTTGTCTGAAGTTTGTAAATGATCTGGTTTCCTTCATTCCAGGCATAGAGCTGCTTATCTCTGGGGTTGTAATGGATTGTGGAGTGACTTCTTGATCGCCTGGGAAAGAACAAGCTGGGCAAGTCCTCATCACTGATAGTGCCCAGTGGGTCATAGACACATGTGATTCGATGAGGACCTTGGCCTCCAGAACTGTAGACCACATACAGAACCCCACATAAGAGGAATGAGGCTTCAGCGTCCTGGCTTCTGCACGGAGTATCCCATGAGTGTTCTATTCCCAGTATGTCAGGGTCAATTTTTGTGAGAACCAGATGGCTTTGGATACCTGGCCCTGAGTGGATGGCCCAGAGCCCATGCTCATCCACAGCCAGGTCGATGTAAGTGAAGGGGGAGTGCTGGTAGACCAGTGCTCGGCCTGCCCCTCCTAGGAGCAGCATTCGATCTTCAACAGTCCTCTTCTGCAGATTATATTTGACTATCTCATTAGAAGTTCCTTGATTGTGAAAATATAGAAAACCTTTGTAGAGCACTTGGCCTGATCCCTGCCAGGAAAGTGGTAGGAGTAACTTTCGGGGAGCTGGCTTGGTGCTGTCCTCCATGAATGCCCGAATATTTGCAAATTCCCAAACAGTTTTGCTTCTGGATCCACTTAAAAGATACACTTTGGGAGAGTCACTGCCAGCATCTTTCATCCAAGAGCCATCTGGGTCCGTAGTCTTCTTCACTATTTTCAGGGACTTTATACCCATCAGCATGTTGTCACAGCCTGGCCAAAGAGGAAAAAAGGGAGAGATTAACATGAGACATCTACTTTTTGGAACACTCACTGTGCCTGGAAAATCCTGTTTCCTCTCAGCTCTAATACTGGTGTGGAATATTCTCAATTCTACTATGACACGGTGGTCTTTAAAAGAAGAGTTGCCTTCAGAAACTCCTGCTGGAAAAATGGAAGGTAGGCATCCATATCATTTCTCCACATAAAGAGCATTTAAATCACAGTAACAAGCCAAGTTCATTCTTTCACCTCATTATTTTTAGCAACTGCTTTTCATCCATCCTGTTTAGAATAAACAATACACAAAGATCAATCACAAGTTATGATGTGACTCAGTGGGTCAAAGAGTAAATGAATAAATGGGTTTTTGTTAAGAGAGTTTATGTCCTGTTTTAAGAGCCAGCATTCAGTATATAAGCAGTTATTTTCTGTGACAGAGACCCTGTTCACTTGAAGAGTGCTTGGGACTGACACAGCAAAAACGGCATAGGTGTGAAGTCCTATAATCAATTCCATTTACTAAGATGTTATTGGGTATTTATTGTGTATTAGACTTACAAGGCTCACAAAACAGTGCTAAGTATTGAAGATAAAAAATATCAACCCTACACTTGGGAAGATCACCCTCCAGTGAAGAATCGTTGCTCTTAAAATTACTGCAACACTAGAAGAGCTCCACTCACCACAAATTATGAATGCATTTAGTCATCAGACATTGAATATGTGCAAAATGTATGATACCGGCTTAGGGGTTATGAGCCAGGATGCAATGATAAATTATGCATGGTTCTTCCATATTATGTATATGACTAGCTGGAATGTAGGGCTTAAAGTGGAATTTTTACAAAAGAAGGGCAGAGAAGGAGGTGTCATTTGAGACAGAGGAAGAATCTGCATTTAAGTTGGCTTTTGAAGGATGGATGGAGTTGAACACTTAGAGGAATGGAAGAGAACATTCCAGACAGTTAACAAAACTACTTTCAGGAATGCTGCCAGGATTAGGTGCAGCCTAGGTATTTATTAAATGCCTAATAAATTTAAAAAAGTAAAAACTAAATACTTAATATTGCCTCTACTAGACACATAAGACCGAGGAATATACTGAAGCCAGGTCTAAGCCTAAACTCTTGAGGGTGGGGCTAAGGAATCTGAGCTTTGTTCTGAAGGCAGAGGAGATGCTACTGAAGCATTTGAGCAGGAGTAAGAGGATATACGTCCGTCTACAGGTTAACATGGCAATCCAGCTGTGATAGACTATGGGAAAAAGACTAAAATCAAGGAGACCAATTAAAATGCTATTTCTTATAGGTAATGAGCAAAATGAAAGACAGATAGTAGGAAGTAGTGAAATAGATCTTTCTCTAATGAGAAGGAGATCAGGAGATGGAGAGTGGGGGAGAGGGAGGAAAAGGGGATGAAAAAGGGATTACGATGTGTTATGTACATGTCCGCACCAGGAATGTAAACATTATGTACTGCAAACATCTACTGACAAAAAAATAAGTAAATAAAGATAAAAGGCTATTTCAATAACATTCTTAGTATTTGAAAATATATAGAGAAATATATAGACATTATATTTCTGTAATCAAAACAGGGTGATAAAGGGTCTAAACTAGATGGGAAGAGGATAAAGTAAAAAAGAGGGGTTTCCATTTTTCTAGCTTTGCCCTGCTAATTCAGGCTATTATTCTTCCACCTTTGCATAAAACTCTTCTTTGTATCTCGTACTGTAGTACCTCTTGTTTTGTGTCTCATGCGGTCAGTTTCGCTTAGTCTAAATCGTAGATTATCCTCCAGGACACCACGCCGCATGCATGGAGCACCTCCACTTCATGTAAACCTACTTTCAAACTACTTTACCTGCTCCCTCCAATGGCTAATCTCTGGACCCTCCTCCCCCGAACTGTTCCATATCAAAAACCTACAACTCCAATATCCTTCCCTCTGCAACAATATCTTATCCTTCCATTTCTCACTTCTGCCTCCTCTCCTCTCCTCTTGCATTTCTTCATGCCTTCCAGTCCCTGGGCCTCTACTTTCTCCTAGGACATCAGCTCTCTCTTGACCTCACTTCCTTTCCTACCCAGCCTAAACCTGATAGTAGCTCTCTCACCAGCACCCTCATTCCCTTAATCCCTAGTTATTCCACAATAACCACCTGACCAATGTTTGTGGTCCTAGATCAAATTTCTGCCTCTGCTCTGCAGATATGAGAGTTGATGATTAAAAAAAAAAAAACTCACAGTGGTGGGTATTGGTGCCACTATATATAAATGGTCTCCAACCTCTGTTGAACCCTAAATACCATACCAATCTCCCTGGTGAGACCCCCCCCATCTTTCATGTAGTTTCATGTATAACTATCTTATATCTTTCCCTCTCACTGCCTTAGCCTGAGAAATTCCATGGGTCTCCCTCAAATCCTGCTGAGGTCTGTCTAATGGGCAGGAGACTGGGTCATAATAAGATCAGGGAACTCTGTGGACCTGCCACACTGGTGCAAGGTGGTGGAATGATGGACACATGGACAGTAGTTCCTAGTGGGTGCTAAGTACTCTGAGGCTCTCCCTCGGATAAGGTACAAAAAGCTGAATGTGCCAGCAGGCTGTCACTTTATTTTAAATAAATGTTTGGGGTCTTAAGGCCACCTGGACTCAGAGGATAAGAAATAGGGTGAGAGTAGAAAGACTGGACACAAGGAAGAAAGATGCACAGCCAGATTGGCCTCAGACGTCCTGGGGTAAATAAGCATGCTGGCAGACGGTTTAATCAGTCAACTGCCTGGGCAGCACTTCAATCATCTTTCCTTAATCAATTTATCACCCAATATTAGCACAGCTTCTCTTCTCAAGCCTCCATTCTACCCTCCTTACTCTCATATCGTAAGATATTACCTCTTACTTCACTGAGAAAATAAGAGCAGCTGGAGGAGAACTACATCATCTCCTTTCTGAATGACTGCAGGAGTCTCCTAAGTGATGCTTGCATGTCCATTCCTGCCTCCCATAATCCAATCCCACAACAGCCAAAGGCACCTTTCATAATGGAAGTCAGATCAAGTAACACGTCTGCCCCAAATGCTCCAGTAGCTTGCCTTCTCATTCAGAGTACAGCTCATGCCTTTACTGCCAGAGCCATATGCAAGCTGTTCTCCTCTGCCTGTCTGGCCTTGTCTCCTACAACTACCTCACCTTGTGCATTTTGTTCAGCTACACTATTCCTCACATTGTACCAAGCATGCTCCTGCAGCAGGGACTTGGCATTTTTTGTTCCCTGTGCTTAGAAACATCTTCCCACAGATACCTGTGTGGCTCCCTTGCTCATCCCTTAGGTCTGCTCTCCAGTATTCCCTAGTCAATAAGGCCTTTTCTCCACACATTACTCCTCTCTAGCTTTTTGCAAACTCCTTACTCTAGTTCATCTCAAGTTCATTTTACTCCATAGTGCCTATTACCTTCTCAGCTTTCATTTGTCTATTAATATGTTTGTTGCTTGACTCCCCTGAATAGAATATAAAATCTATGAAAACAAGAGCTTTGTCTTCATTCATACAGGAGGGACAAGGCTGCTGTATGTTTTCCCCTAAGAATAGCATCTCACACACAGTAGTTCAGGATTTGGTAAATGAATAAAAGAATTTTTCAACCACAATCTCACCCAAAGACTACAACCAAATCCATGTTCTCTGCCTTCCTTCCTGCTTCTTTTACTTTTACAAGAGTGGATCTTGCTCCTCGCACCTACTCAAGGACTTCTCACCTGAAATGATCTCCTCTCTCCTGCCTCAAGTTTCTCTCTCCTATGGGATTATTCCCTTCAATAAACAAACAGCCTGTAAGAGCATCTGCTCTAGAAAAAAAAACTCCTAGCATGGCTCCATTTCTCTGTTCTACTTTGTAATAAAACTCCTTGAAAGAGGAGTTCTCTTGCCTCCAATTATCTCACTAACCTCTCTAATCAGGTTTCTGTTCTCCACCAGTCTAATCTACCAGGCCTACTCCATAGCATCAGTTCCTATCAAGATCACCAGCAATCTGCATGTCTCCAAATACAAGGGTCAGTTCTCAGTCTTCATCTTAACATGTCAACAAAACTTGATAATTTGTTCACCACTTCCCTTGAAACTTCTCCCTCCCCACCTTGGGGACGTGGGACAAGCACTCTAGCAGTGAACCTCATCCCAGCATTTTTTTTTTTAAAGACAGGTCTCACTAAATTACTCAGGCAGTCTTCAAACTTGTCATCCTCCTGCTTCAGCTTCTGTAGTAGCTGGTATTACAAGTATCACCACCGCACAGAGTCCCAACTATTTCCTCTCTTGTTTCCAGGATACGCATCCTTATGTTTGTCATCTCATCTTTCTGATTTTTTTTTTTCTTGGCATTCACTTCCTTTTCAATTCCTTCTCATTGTCTTTTTAAGTATTCTGTCCTCGGGTTTCTTATTTTCACAATGTATCATCACTTTCTAAGTTATCTCATGGCTCTGAATACCATGTAAATTCTAAATAATAATGGTTTCTAAATTTGTACCTTCATCCTTATATAGATGTCTACTTAGTCCTAAACTCATTTATCCAACTGCCTACTCAGTGTCTTCAAAATTAACTTGTTGAAAGCAGAGTATTACTTTTATCCCCCCAACTTTCTTTCTCCCACTTTTCCCATTTCAGGAAGGAACCATCAACCAAGTTTCTTACCTAGAAGTCATCTTTGATTTTTTTCCCCCTCCATCCTCTACCATCAGCAAATCTTGATAGTAAAACCTAACTTTAAATTAGGACTTTATACTTAAATGGAAACATTCAAATGTGCATCTCATTTTCTACCACCTCCTCTTCCCCCGCATTCCATGAATCATCACTTCTTGTCTAAACCACCATGAAAGAGTCAAATTTGTCCTCCTGATTTCACTCCTGCTTACTTAGGATAAGTAGATTCTCTATGAAGCACTAGGAGTGGTCTGTTCAAATCCTAAATGATATGACTGACCTACTACACCCTTTCCTCCTCAGACTTGGAATATCCCAATCTCTTACCCTGGCCTACATAATATGGACCTTGCCGGTCACTGGGGCTTTATCCTCTACCTTTCTCCCCTTGCTGTCATGTGATTACATTGGCTTTCTTCATATTCTGTGAGCATACCAAGTTCTACCTGAGGCTCTTGCACTTAGAGTTCTTCTGCCTGGAGCACTCTTTTCCTGGATCTGGCCACAAGGGTTCTGACGTACCTTTCATGTTTTACTTTTAATATCATCTCCTTAAGGGGCTTCTTGTGACCACTCTATCTAAAGATCTCTACCCTGAAGTTATGTACTATAGTACCTTTTTTGTTTCCATGAGATCTCTTATTACACTATTAATTATTTTCTATTTTATTTATGATCTCATGGTCCATATCCTTAATTAGACTCCATAAGAAAGGGCCATAGTCTTCATGTTTAGTATTGCAGCCCAATGCCTAACTCAGTGCTTGAGGGTTCAATAAATGTCTGTTAAATGAATGCAGGAAAGGGTTTCATTTAAGCAGATATTTTTCTAGGGTCTAAATTGCAGTGTACATCCTGAGTTCTGACCACAGGCTCTTCTTAAGTAAGCAATCTTTTGTAAAGTACTTTAAAGCTTTTAAGATATTTTCAAATCCATTATTTCATTTAAAAATCTGATCCAAGGTTCTCATGAAGGGAACACACGCCAGAAGTGGGAGTGAGGAGCAAGCTCAGCTAGGAAGAGCCAAGTCCTAGGAAGTCAGTCCTTTCAATGGTCACCTCACAGCTGGCTGCTCCCAGAAGCACAAAGGCCTTGCCTGGTCTACACAATGGCCACAGCCAGACTTGGGAGTGAGCTGCGGAAGCCTCTCAACCATCAGTGGCCACCATGTCCCCCTGCTCACATATATCACCAGCATAAGCGTTTGCTTTCTTGTGACCTCTGGGTCAACATTGTGCTGTTTGGTCTGGGCTATAGGAAAGCACCTGGGAAACCTCATACAATGCAGGAACAGCTCACAGATGGACTCTCTACCACACTGAACTATTTTTAGTTACAGGCTGTATTGCAGAAGACACACAATGAGCTGCCCTGTTTACCAGGTGCCACATCCCCTGCCACCTCGGCCCTTTGACATGGTCAGGGAAGAGGGAAATGTACGGCTTCAAGGAAGACTACTTTCACGGAGGCGACGGGGCACACTCCTCTATGCTTGGGTAGTGGGAGAATTTCTCATGGGACTTCTTTTCCTGAGTATATTACTAAGAGTACTTTTGTATAAAATCATTTCCCAAACAATACAATTACAAAGATTGGAAGTTTCTGATGACTGATGGAGAAAAACAGATGTTACTCTCACGAACAACAGCAATGCCCACTACAAAACCAAAAATCACATAATGTACAGGAATTTACCTTGAGATGGGGGGACCGAAACTTATTGTAAAAAACAGAAACCTATTATAAAAAACAGAAACTTAACTATTGTTGAAATGGTAGTTTGTTTTGATGGCTACAATGACCTTATCAGGTTATAACATTTCCCACTGATTTTAAACAAACCACATTATTGAGAAAAAACAGGTGTGAGATGCCTCATTAACCTTGATCCATCATATTCTTAGAAATAGGCCTGTAGTTATAGAAACAACAGAAAAGTACAGTCCCTTCTTGATATCAGTTACAATGTAACCATCTTTCAAACCTCATACTGTCTGCCAAGATTTCTGTTCACATAATCATGCTTTTATGCTTTGCCAATAAAAATAGTATATATATGCTTAATTTGAGAAAATAAAGGAGAGAGAGAGAGAAAAAGCATAACAGGAGGACAACTAGTGTGGTGTCTCCTTCTTACTGCGCCGACTCTTCCACCCACCTTCGGGACTTCCCCGACCTTGCAGCAGCTGGACTGCAGCAACCAGGGCCCCATCTCTGCTTGAACCCAAGATCCCCCTCCCTGTTCCACAAGCTGACCCTATCCGATGTGAAGGCTCTGCTCTTCCCATATCCTGTGCTGATCACAGAGGAAGCAGGAGTGGGGTTGTCAGAAGAACTTATTCCCTGTTAAGGAACAAACACAAGAGCAAGGGAAGTTAATAAATATCTAACAAATACATATATGTTTGGTACTGTACTAAGCACTTTATATTAAAGTATATCATTCTTATGATAAATTTCTGTGGCAGACATTTTAATCCTCATTTCTAAGTGAAGAAAAATTAAGGCTTGTATAAGTTACTTGGAAAGATTACACAGCTACAAAGTGGTGGGGACAAAGTGGTGGGGAAAGGTCCTCTGAGCTCAGTCTGAGCTGGGATGCAGGCCAGCCACGACACCTTCTGCCAGCCTTAGGGCACGGAAGGGGGATGTATGTCATGGTGGGGAGAGACAGAGAGCAGTGTGTCCTGGTGTGCCCAGAGAAGGATAACTGAGGGCAATTTCCCAAGGGTGACAGGATATCTTCATTGACTAGGCAGCCACCAGCCTCCCGCCTGGGAGGAAGGCCAACAGGCTTGCAGTCCAGCTATGGAGGATCTGTGTTTAAGAACAAGGCACAGTTCTGTCTCACCTATAAGAAAACATTTATTCAAAATGCAGAAGAAATGGACACACACATTCTTCCTTCTTCTATGCCTCCTTTCTAACATAGCACCTTTGGGGAAATAAGAGAGTGTGGATATATGGTTTTGATTAAGGAAACACTATTCTGGAGAAAAAGAAACAGCATTTCTCCCACATCCTCCCTCTGCTTCTCCTACCCCTTCCTTTGTGGATAGGACCCAGGATGAGGAGTGAGAGACCTGAATGCTCTGGACTTGGTATCCGACACTCTTTGTCTCCCTAGAAGGTTTTTTTGTCAATCCAACCTTAGTTCTACTGGCCATAAAAACAGGGTTTTATGCTGAATGGTCTCTGTACTTCAGAGCTGATCTATGCATTTTTTTTTTAGTATAAAATGTTTTTATTGAGTTGCTTTCATCCAGTTACAAAATATTAAATGGCCAACTTTTACCTAATGATCTATGCATTTCATAAATTTCTTTTCTTTTGGAATTTAGGGAGAGTACATTTCCAGTGTTTCAGTAAAACAGGAAGTTAAAACTCCCCGCTGTGCTTCTCTTGAGAAGAGATGATTAGCAGAAGGAAAAGGCTGAGAAAGAATTGGAAATAATAAATTTAAAACCTTTCAGTTCAGCTAATATGCAAATTATTTAACACAGACAATGACAGGCAAATCCCAGCTGTAAACAAGAGAATGAAAATCTGTAATTTTCCCCATACACAGAATTTGCAGACAAGCAATTGGGGTAGAATTTGACCCAAAGCCTCACAGTAAATTCATACACATATATCACTTATTTAAATCTTAAAGCTTTTCTCCTTATTTGTTAACTACACTGTCCAGACCTGGTAAAACTTGTCCCTCTATAGTCAACCTGATTATTAGAAATATTGGTCCAGATGCTGGTAGAGAATGGTTTTGGGAGGGGTGGGGATGAACACAGAGGGAAACCAGGCAATGCATTTTTAAATGTAGTTCAGACGAGAGACATCTAAATAATGATGGGCATGGACAGATCGGCATGGATTTAAGAAATCATTTGAAAAAGAGAGGTCACCAAAAATGGGGGGGGTGTAAAAAGAATATATGTTATGTACATATACCAACTCCTCATGATAAATGTAATAGCTATGTACCGCACACTCCCCACAAGGAATGCAAACATGTAGTAATAAAAACTAAAAACTAAAAAAAAAGCTCTTAGTTAACTGATTAGATCGAGGGAGCCAGATGATAACAAAGCATACTCAAGGACAGGGTGACAGGATGCGTGAGACAGCAACAACAGAAAATGAAAAGCAAGTTTCCTTGAGAAGACAGATGAATTCATTAAAAAGAAGAGAATTCTCTAAAACCAGGAGTATTTTGACTACTTTTTAAAGTTCCATTATAAAACCTAACTTTAAGCTGAGCGTGTTGTCACACATCTGTAAACCCAGTACATGAGACGCAGAGGCAGGAGGATTGCCAGCTTAAGCCTAGCATAGGTTACTTGGTGAGAACTTGTCTCAAAACAAAAATAAATAATAAAAGGGCTGAGAATGTAGCTCAGTGCGAAGACTCTGGGTTCAATACCCAGTAGCAAAAACAAAACAAATAAAATTTACTTTTCAACTACCTGAATTATATTCATTTTAATAACATTTGTTAATACTTCTCAAGTGACAGGATATTAGACAAATATGATACCCCTCAGACTAATAGTCAATTTAAAAACTTCATGCTATTACCATAAAACTGTCAGTATGGACTTAATTATCTTAAAAATTAGAGCTTTTTACTTTTTAATTTTTCCCACAGAGTAAGTTTCAGATATCTCAGCATAGCACTCAAGGTCCTTCCTCTCCTCTCCTATCATTTCCCCACCACACTGGGGTGGTCTCTAGTCACCAGACTTGCAGTAGCCTTCCACATGTTTTAGACTTTGCCCATACTCTTCCTTAGCTCACCCTTGCTAACCTGGAACATACCCACTCATCCTTTAGAACAAGATTCTCTGACTGGAAGAATAGTTAGCTGCTCCTTCTTAAGTGCCCAAAGCATTTTGTGCAGCCCTCTTCTGGGACAGGTGTCATACTAAATTAGAATTACTTATTCCCTTTGTTTCCTTGCAAACCCTCTAGACAGGCCCTATGTCTTCTTTGCTTTTTCATCCTTAGCCCCTGGGACACGATATATATCTCCCTCACTATTCAGACGCTTATATCTTACTATCTATACTCAGGAACCAGTTAGATTTAGATAATGGAGTACTTGCTAGTGTCCAAACTTGCTACCTCAACTTGTACATAATATGTCAACTTATATATCGAATAAATCAGTAGGTGCTATTTCATTGTCTGAGTGCTTCAGTGGTGGATGGCAGGAAAAGAAGAAGGCAGCTTGTATGAAGTGTACTACGTGGGCCAGAGTACATTTCAGCATTGCTGCAGGGCTGTGAATCCAGGTTAAGGGTGAAACGGGGCCAGGCATACAATACACGTCTCATATGCTGCTTTTGGAGAGTCCCACAGAGCCTTTCGGGAAATCACATCATAGGTTTTTCTAGGTGACTAATTTCAGAGAATTACAAGGTAGCTTGTACCAAGACCTGACATCGCTGTTGCTGATTAGCATAGATTATAAGAAAGAGAAGTGTCTTGATCCATGGTTCCTCACTTGTCTGGCTGTATGTTGCCAGTAGCATTGAGCTGAGACCATCAGGAAAATGTCTGGAAAATGGAAGGACCTATAAGTTCCGAGTGTCCAATGGCTGGAGCTCAACATGGACAGCGTCCTTCCCACGCCTCCTTTTGGAAAAGGCTGCTCCTTACCTTACCTTAAGACATTTTTTCTCAGTAGTGCTTGTTATGTTCTCTCTGACATATTATAAATCTGTTTACATATTGAATGCTTGACATCCCTCAATAGAATGTAACCTCCACGAGATTCAGGGTTCTGTCCTGTTTCATTCACTGCTGCATGTTCTAACCTGAGATAGCATCCAGTACGTAATACAATTTCTCTGCTTTAATTATGAATATGACAACTTCAACAAAGCCTCTTTGGGGATCTGATCACTTTTAAGACCGTACCCATTTCTCGAGACTGATGGTTTGAGAACTGCTGTTCTAGACCATCCAGGCTGGTCAACATGCATGTGAGGCAAAGCGTGGACATGGTCAGTCCTCTAGGAGATTTCTGATCAAACAGCCTGCACTCTGCATCAGTTATCTGACTGTTGCAACACCTCAAACATTCCAAGGTTATAATTATGAACTTCTTGTTTTGATCTATTTCTCATTTAAAGACAGTTTTTACTTTTCTATTCATAATGTTTTGTTGTTGTTGTCAAATAAGATTTTTACCAAACTGCAAGTATGGAAATGTTCTCAATTCCTGGCTGTGGTACCATCATTCTCCTATTTGCCTGGTTAGAAAACACAGTCATTTTGATGTTTGCCAGTGTATTCTTCCTATGAAACAAATCTCACTCCATCCTGTTCTCCCCATCATTTCTCAAAGTGTGATGGTCCAGGGGCTGCTTGCCTGAACCTGAACTTTGTAGTGGCCTTCTCATTAGCTACCTTACTTCCTCCAAACCACCAATCAGACCAGGGCCTACTTCATTGTTTTCACATGGGTATTTGAATACTTAACTGATGTGTTTTTTTTTTTTTTTTTTTTTTAATGTGGGTACCGGGAGTCAAACTCAGGACCTCGCGCTTGCCAGTAGGCGCTTATGCTGCTGAGCGATATCACTGGCCCTTTTTTTCCTTTATGTGGGTACCAGGAGTTGAATGCAGGACCTCGCGCTTGCCAGTAGGCGCTTATGCTGCTGAGCGATATCACTGGCCCTTTTTTTCCTTTATGTGGGTACCAGGAGTTGAGTGCAGGACCTTGCGCTTGCCAGGCAGGCGCTTATGCTGCTGAGCCATATGACCGGCCCCTTAACTGATGTGTTTTAAACACACTCCCCTGTGCTTACCACTTTCTTTTTATTTATTTATTTTTTAATTTTTATTAGTACATGTTTGCAGTACATAATGATTACATTCATTGTCGGGGATTGGTACATGTACATAACACATCTCAATTCTTTTTTAAGTAATCTTTATTGCTACCTATTTCCATGTGCATCAAGATCAAAAGCCTGATATGGATGTAATTAGAGGTTATTGTGGAAGGATTGGCTCTAGAGCCAGAGTTGGAATTTGCTTTAGCCAAAAGAATGTGGTAAAAATGACCAGGCTTAGTCCCTGGGGGCCTCATGTCCTATCAGGCATCTGTCTTTATCATGAGGATGAGCCCGGGTCAGCTTTCTGGAGGATCAGAGCCCACTTGGAGGAGAGCCAAGTCATCCTAGCTGAGGTCCTTCTCAGCCAGCCATCCCTAGGAAATCCATCATGGACTGCAGAGGCACAGCCAGCCAAACCTGACCCAGATCAATGGACCTGCCCAGATGCTCTGTAGACTCCTGAGAAATGACATGCCATTATTGTGGCAACAGACAACTGATATGAGCTGGGGCGGGGCGGGGACAGTGAGCAGACACAAAGGCAGAGGTGGAACTAGCATGTCTAAGGGTGGAGCGTATTCCTAGATGTAGCAGCAGTGTGAGGGGGAAGTGGGGCTGGGTGAAACGCTCTGAGCCAACGCTCTGAGCCACAGATTCTCATCTAAAGCTTTAATGTTATCTGCCTAGCAGGGCTGTCATGCGCATCAGACGAGATAACTAATAAATCGGCTTAGTGCAAACCTAAGCAAATACAGTAGTTGCTTCCACTTTTAAATTACTTCAGGCTAGAACATACTGATGTTGTACTCCGTTGTGGGTGCTGTGATAGACTTGGAGAACAAGGCATGAATAATGCACGCATGCATGAAGTATATTTTATGTTTTCAGAATAGCAGGACAAACAGCGCCGAACATCAGGGATAGGCAGGGGTGGAACAACACGAAGCTGAGAAAGACTGAAAGTTTCTGTGCTTAGGGTTTCTTACCGACTTTTACAGTAAAAGGAAATATAGTGCATGAAGTATTCATTAATGAGCAGTTTCTCTTTTTATAGGGAAAAACAGAACAGATTATTGAAAAATAACTAAGCTGTAGTCAAGTTGTAAAAGGCTTCCTTTTTATGTTATTTTATGGGATTTGCTTGACCCTGAAGGTTGAAGTTTCCATCAAAGGGGATAAGGCAATAATGTGGTAACTCTAGTAGGATTACCCTGGTGGCAACACAAGAGAAAGCACTGGGGAACAGGGACAGATGGAAGGCAGGAAGGTCAGTTAGGAGGCTCTTGAAGTAATTAAAACTAGAGATGATGAGAGAGAAGTGCAGGTGAAACAATACATTTGTGCCACTCAGAAGAAAGAATCTACTGAATATAGTGATGGGTCATATGAGGACCAAAGGGAGTGACTGGAGGGAAAGAAGAGGAGTTCTATTGTTTAAAAGGCAATGAAGAAAAGTCAAGGAACTAAAAATCAAGGGGGGAGGGGCAAATTGATCCCTCTTGGCCAGGGATTTACAGAGTGACTTAAATCAGTCTGTCTGTGAGTAGGAATCACCCTCGAACAGTGATCAAATGAACTTACATGGTCTCCATATCGTGACCCACAGAGATGTCAGAAACTCCTGGGCCGGGGATATAGTTCAGTGGCACAGCGCCTGCCTGGCAAGTGCGAGGTCTTGAGTTTGATCACCGGTACCAAAAAAAAAAAAAAGAAACTCCTGGGCCAAGTATTTACTCTCTGAAGAGAAGGCTTCTACCTTGCATGCCTTGATGCCAGGAGATGGCTTTGCTGGTTTCAGTTTCTTCCCACTGTGTTCCCTTGACCTCCTCTACCGTACCGTGTGGCCAGAATAGCCTTTCTAAAACCTCTGCCCTTGTAACCAGCACCTCAGAACAGAACTTTAAAAGTTAGATTTTTTACCTTTAGAGACAAGTGGCTTCTCCAAAGTTCCTCAGGCCTAGGGATAAAGGGCTACCCCTGCCACTTCTCAGCCCTAAAGAATGGACAGAATATGTGGATGCTGGCACCAGGACCTAAGTCTAATTTTATTTCCTTAGGCAAGGGAGGAAAAGGTCTGGGTCCAGGAAAGGATAAAACAAGTCCGCACCTATCTATGGTCTCAGCGTATTCCCTCCCCCACTGTTCCTTGCTATAAAAGATCCTAACGCACCTGTACACAGATGGTGATTTGAGACAAATGGGCCCTGCTGTCTCCTCTAAGCTATCTTTTAATAAATCCTTTCGATAAAAGTAAGGGGCCAAGGATCCTTTGACTTGGCCAACAGTGAGCAAGTGAACCAGAGCATTTGGACCTAAGTGGCTGTTAAACCCCCCAACAGCCCCATGTAGATCCCTGTTCTGCAGACCAGTACCGTGGGGGAGGTTGGTGTGTGTAGGAGCAGCCTGCCTTGGTTTGAATCTCAGTTCTGCCATCTATTAGCTGTGGGACTATGGATAAATTACTTGTCCTCTCAGTGTTTTGGTTTCCTCCTCTATAAATTGGGGACTAATTATGATACCTATCTTTTTTTTTTTTTTTTTTTTTTTTTGGTACCAGGAATGGAACTCAGGACTTCTCGCTTGCCAGGCAGGCGCTGTGCCACTGAGCTATGTCCCTGACCCTATTATACCTATCTTATAGGGTTGCTGTCAGCATTACACAGTGATGGCAAACATTTTAGAGCTTTCAACGATAGCAAACAGCTGGCTGCACACATGTGCTGTAGGCTTGCCACCAGTGGCCTATAGAGACACATGAAAAGTCTCCAGAGGCAGAGGCAAGACAATCGCAGTGAGTTCTAGGCCAGCCTGGGCTACGAAGTGAGTTCAAGGCCAGCCTGAACTACATAGTGAGACCCTGTCTCAAAAACAAACAACAATAACAACAACAACAACAAAAACCCCAAAACAAAATACAAAACCCAAGATACATAAAATGCGCCAGGCTCAATGACCTGGGCCTATAGTCCTTACTAAGGAGGCTGAGATGGGAAGAGCATTTGAGCCAAAGAGTTCAAAGATTTCAGCTTGGGCAACATTAGCAAGAATTCACTAAAAAGGGGCCGGTGAGATGGCTCAGCAGCATAAGCGCCTGCCTTGCAAGCGCGAGGGCCCGAGTTCGACTGCCGGATCCCACATACGAAAAAGGGGCCGGTGATATCGCTCAGCGGCACGGGTGCCTGTTGGCGCACGAGGTCCTGAGGTTGACCCCCCGGTACCCACAAAAAAAAAAAAAAAAAAGAATTCACTAAAAAAAAAAAAAAAAAAAAAAAAATATATATATATATATATATATATATATATATATTATATAATCTTAAAGATTACCTTCTATACAATAAGCACTCAATACGTATTAGCTATTTTTCCTGTAATTCTCATTCTCCATAGCTTACAAGTATCTGTCAGTTTAGCATAAAGGAGCTCGGCTCTTTTCTGACCTTCATCCCTCTCAGCATCCTCCTCTGACCTGAGCTGTACAGAACTACACGGTCCACAGCACCCCTGAGCCCTGTTAAATCTTTATGCCACATGCTGTTCCATTTGCTTGCAATGTTCTTAACTCTATTTTCCATTTAATGAGCTCTTTTCTATGATTAAAACTTAGCCTGAGGGTTGCTTTCCATATATCACAGTCCCACCTCCATCTCCATGGCAACCCTGACCCTATCTGCATAAGACTTGCCCCTGAGGTTTCTGTGACACCTATACATCCCTTCATCAGGGCAGTCTTCATTCTGGGCTGTTATCTTACTTTGTCTAGAAGGCTTCTCCTTTTGGTTATAAGTTTTTGTTTGTTGTTGTTTATTGTTATTTTCACAATACTGGGGGTTGAACACAGGGCCTTCCCATGGAGCTACATTCCTTAACCCTTTTTTTATTTTTATTTTTTATTTTGAGACAGGATTTCACTAGGTCTCTAAATTGCACAGGCTGAACTCAAATTTGCAGTCTTCCTGTCTCAGCGTCTCAGAGTGCTGGGATTACAGTACTTCCAGCTTGGGTGGAAGGCTTTTTTTTTTTTTTTATTTTAATATTTATTAGTACGTGTTTGCAGTACATGATTACATTCATCCTGGGGAGCTGGTACACATACACAACACATCTTAATTCTTTTTATGTCTCCTTCCCCTCCTCTTCCTGGTGGAAGCTTTTTGAGAATAAAGATGCCATTCTACCCAAAGTTCTGTCTCTAATGCTTGACACAAGACTAACATATCTCTGGAATTCAGTTAGATATTTGTCTAATTGATGAGCAAGTGAATGAGAGAGAACCAATAAATGTTCTTACCACCTGGAATGATATGCTTGGGACCTTCTGTTAGTGTCCATAGTAATGAGAATAGAGGTATCCTCATAGATAGCTAATTTTCAAATGGATATGTGAAATAGATATGCCTTTCTGGACACTGTGCACAAACACTACCAGAGAATGCATAAGATAAGCTGAACTAAACACACACACATACACACAGGAGCACCTATATTCTCTCCCCTGCTTACACCTGCATGCAAACCTTCAAACATCATCTTTGTGGTAAATACATCTGTTGCAAATTACATTTCTCTTAATATTTTGTTCCACTCATCACAGACCAATAGACCTTGAGACCTGGCTCGCAGATATATTTTCTTTTGGCTTCTAGTGGGTTGTTTGTTTAGATGTTTTTCATTTTTTGTTCTATTTTTTAATGAATTGGAATACGGGGGCATGCACATTTATCTACCTAAGTGGATTCCAGAGGAATTTAAACATACAGCAACAGACTTTTTTCATAGAAATATGAGCTAACAAAAGGCATCAGTTATTCAATTCAGCAGGATGAGGGTTACTTGAGGTAACTTGCATGTACTCTTGCAGTAAAAGGAGCTGGAGTAAAACAGGAAACAAAACAAGATCTGCTATAATGGCTTGTTTTGACTGCCTTGAGAATTGTTTCTTCAAAAGCTATTTACAAGTTAAAGAAGTTAATACTTTTATCCACACAAGAATGCAGCCCCAGGAATCTTCCAAACACTTCAGTTGGATAAATTCTCAGTCTGGGTGTCTGAGGCCACAGTGTCTTGCCATAAATTGGCAAATGCAATGCAAAAGTTTATGTTAGCAATGACAGTTTTAGTACCAAAGACATGGAATGATTTTTAAGTTTAAGTTAGATTGTAACTTTCCCTCACTTGCTCTCTAAATTATGTATGCATGTGAAAGAGGGGTAGGGAGGGAGGGAAAGAGAGAGGGAGAAAGAGAAAGCTAAGATTCTAAGATTTTACTTAATCTCATAACCCCAGTACATCTCTTGAGGACTGAGGTCCTCATGTGGACATTATTTGGGGATCATCTCAAAATAAAGGATAAAGACTTGAAAACAGCTTTATAAAGTATGGCTTAATTATAGAATCAGCCTATCTTTATTATTTCGAGTATGTGACCCTTAGTAGTTGCTAGAGAAATATCCCTAGGTGACATAAGAATCATTTTGACTAAGATGTATTAGAATTCCTTGGAAATCTCCTGAGATGCAAGGTTGAACTTTCCAGTGAAGTTGCATCATCGATTCCTGAGCTTTTCCAAAGACAGGAACCCTGTGATCTGACCCTAGGCGGCCCCTCCCTGGTCCATAATCCTAAAGTGTTTGTCTTGCTAGAGGTGTGGACTTGAGTCTTTAGGGTTTTAACATAGGTATGTACTAGCACATTCCTGGGTAGCCAAGGTTAGAAGATAAGAATATTGAACACTTCCAGGAAGAAGAGGTTCCACTGATTAGTAGCAGACCTACAGTTACTGACAGGCAGAATTCTAAAATGGCCTCCACCCAGCTATATGCCCTATATAATTCCTTTCCCTAAGGTGTGGGCCAGAGCTGGGTGTATGAGAGGACAGCACTCTGTGATTGTGTTACATTATAAGACAAAGGTGAAGGGATTTTAAAGGTATAACTAAGGTTTTAAGTAAGTTGATTTTGAATAAAAAGGATTATTATAGGTAGGCCTGACATAGTAAGATAAAAAGTCCTGAAAGAGGCACTAGGTACTTATAGAAGAGAAGACCTCTCCTCTCAGCCTTGAAAGAACAACTATCATGCTGTAAGTTACCTATAGAGAGGGAAGCCTCAGAACTCCAGGGCCTCAGTCGCTTAACTAAGCAAAAGACCCAACTAAGCTGTGCACAAACTCCTGACCCACAGAAACTCTGAGATTATAAATATGTATTGTTTTAAGCTGCTAAATCTGCACTGATTTGTTGTATAGCATTAGAAAACTTATATAGGCATAGTTACTAATAAATGCAGCAAAAAAGCATGAAGGCAGGGGTTGGCACAATATATAAAATGTGAAACAACACAGAGTAGGAAAATAAATTGGTATTCTGAAGTCCAGCTGTGGACAGAGAACTCCTGAAAATAATAGGTGAGGGAGCCCTGGTCACAGGCTTGTGATTTTTTATAGGTTTGCCTTTCCCTAAACCAAGCTCTGTAGGCCCTTTGTCATCACATGTCTTCTATAAACAATCTCTATGGCCTGCGCCATGTGAGGTCCTGTCCTACACCCTGAATACAGAAAGGAAGATGTCAGTATGTTTATGGTCTGGTTGAGGAGTCAGATACATACAAGTATGTGTGGCTGAGTGTGTTACATGCCTGTATGTATATATGTTTACGTGCACCACGTGCATAAGTACATTGTATATATATATATACATATACATATATATATATACATATACATATATATATACATATACATATATATATGATAACTTGGGAGAAGAAGTAGTCAAGATCAGCTTTGGCTGTTTTGTGATGGGCCTTCTCTATATAAAAAGCTTGGAGAATAGAATGGATTTTTTTCTGTTGTTGATAATTAATAGAAAATAGAAACAAAATATTCTATACAAAAGAGTAATACGGCCCATGTTGTGTTGCGGGAAGGCCTACATGACAGCAGATGGACTGTAGGAGGCGAGGGAGGCGGTAAGAATGCTCGTACAGGATGGTCACGTGTCCTACTCACGCTTGTGTCTGACCGTGCAGCACAGCCCGTCCAGTAGCGAAGGGCAGTAAGTGCTGGCTGAATCGTAAATGAACGCATCGTAAGATGTGAGCTCCAGAGGCAGTGTCCGCGGAAGCAACAGCCTCTGAGAGGTTGACAGAGATGTTCATTGACCAGAGTTGGGGGAGGAAAGTTTTAAGGCCTCCAGGGTCTGAGAGATCCCTCAGTGGGGCAGTGGGTAGGATCAGAAAAGGCATCATATTCAGCGTCTGTGTCTCTGCTGAGCTCTAGCTGAAGTGAAAAGGGACAACTTCCACGCCTGAGGGCTGAGGGCATCCAGGGAATAGCAGCATTTCAGGGATTCAGCTTAGCATCACCATTTCGGCTGGGGAACCTGCCTGTCCCCTAGTGTGAAAGTTCAGGCACTTTAGCATCTAATCCTCCCCATGGACATTTTTTAAATTGGGGATCACAACCATGCCTTGGGCATACTATGTAAGTGCTCTACCCCTGACCTACACCCTAGTTCCCCCATCAGCTTTTTAGGAACCTTCTGTTCATCCTCGGTTGGCCCACACTTTCTCCTTTCCTCTTTTCCTTCCTTTCCTCTATTCTTAACCCTAGCTGCTTCCCTTTCAGAGGATGGTTCCTCTCAGGATAACAGGATCAAAAAGCATTAATCACTTATCAACTTGATCAACTGCTTCATATTACAGATAAGAGAACCTCCTCTTTTTTTCTGACTCAAGGTTAAAATGTTCTTTTTCTACCAAAGCCCATCTAATCCCTCTGTGCTGACAATTCCTCCATCCATTCATTTATTTTTTTCACTTAGTTACTCCCCGAAACTATTTATTTGAACACAGGAACTATTCTAACCATCGGAGACATAATGGAGATGAAATGGAGTGTCCAACCTCTCAAACAGCTGACATTAGAGATCAAGAGGTAGAAAATAAGTGGTGAACAAATAAACTAGCTTTTCGTCAGAGTTTTAAGTTGCTGTGATTTGAATGTGTCCCCCAAAAGTTCATGTTTTGGAAACTTAATCCCAAAAGTCGTATATTAATATTATCTGAAGGTAGTGCCTTTGGGAGGTAATTAGGATTAGATGAGGTCCTATGGGGGGGTTCCCATGATTACACTAGTGGCTTTATAATAAGAGAAAGAAGCCCCCCAGAGTTGGCCTACTTTGTTGCATCATGCCCTTTGCCATGTTATGATACAGCAAGATGACCCTTGCCAGATGTCAACCCAATACCTGTACCATGCTCTATGTCCAGCACCATGAGCTAAATAAACCTCTATTCTTTATGAATTACCCAGTCTCTAGCATTTAGTATAGTAACAGAAAATGGACTAAGACATTAGTGTTCTGAAAAAAAGAAATAGTTGAGTAATAAGTATTCCCAAACTTCTCAGGTTTTCTCTCTCAATATATTTCATACCAACCATTCAATGACCTAAGCCTAAAACTTGCAAAGTATCCTGTCATTTGTCCTTTAAATTACGAGTTATCAAACCACATGGATTCCAACTATCATGACTCTCAAATCCACCTCTTGTGACACTTAATTCCAACTCCATTACTCCATTGCCCAAATTTCCATAGATTTCTCTTGCTGGTCTCTTCCCTCTGCTCTTGCCCTCTTCCTTCATATTATGCCTCTGCTTACAATAATTCAATGGTTCTGTATAGTTTCTCCAGGCAAGTTCATCCGGGTCCTGATGAACGCTTTAACTCAGTTTTCCTGCACTCACTTGCCCCATATAGCATCCACTCAGACATGTTCGCAGACCTACACATTAGG
This sequence comes from Erethizon dorsatum, assembly GCA_028451465.1. Lineage (NCBI taxonomy): Eukaryota > Metazoa > Chordata > Mammalia > Rodentia > Erethizontidae > Erethizon > Erethizon dorsatum. Next base: position 61,592,181 of record CM051827.1, on the reverse strand, counting down.
ATGCTGCCTAACCTTGTGCCTTTATATGTTGTGTCTGTACTTGAGGAGTCCTAAGCTTGCTATTTTCTAACTCCTTTGTTCAGGTCAAGTGTTACTTCATTTAGCAAGACCTTTCTTTTGATAATGACCCATGGATTTTATAAAACAATTACATTCAGAAGATACGTAAAACCTTTAGTACAATGAGAGTCCTCAGTTATTGCCTTCTTTCCCTGGTGGAGTTTCTTGAATTTGGGGCAGACATAATCTGCATATAAATAAAGTCTTCCTAGTTGCAAGGAAACCATTTCAGAATGCAGACTCTGAGGGAGAGACTCGTCTCCCTCATTTTTTTTTTTAATGAAATGGACTCATGTACAGGAAAATTTTCTTCTCTTTTATGTATTGCTTGATACATTTTATTATAATTTGAGCTACTAGACATTATTCTTAATGGCCTGGGAGTGATTCTGATGGGCCACAAGACTGAAGACCAATTCCCTGGATATCACCATCCCAGAAAGCAGAGCAATCATCACTGCAGTTCCCAACTCTGAGGGTAAGCTGTTGCCATTTCCAGTTTCAGATTGTTGCTTAGCACATTGGGAGCCACTCCCTATTTTCTGAGCACTGGATAAAGAATCCCACCAATCTTCCACTTCCCCGGAGGATCTGAGACCACCAAACCAAGATCTATCAGGAGAGGATCTCCTAGGCTGACACTGTAGCCCTGACTTTATGGGGTCTTTAGAAACTCCCTGGGAAAGGAAAAGCGACTTGACACCTGGTCCCTGCACAGGTTGCTCTCCTAGCACATGCTCACTAAAGCACACATCCAGTTCTTACTCCTTGCTTGATCACTCTCCCTGGCCGCACCAAGTGTGCGGCTTTCTGAGTGTGACAGTCCCTAGAAGGGATGGTAAAGGATGCAGTTCTTACTTGCATTCAGCAGAACTCGGATCTTCTTCTCTTCTTCAGCTTCTTGAAGTAACATTTCTGCCTGCTTCTTCTCCTCTGACTCCATGCATAGGTCAGCCTCTCGAAGGTATTCCAGATAGTCGATCTCCCGCTGGGCACGTTCTACTCTCAGTGCCAGATTGTTTACTGCACTCTTATATTCACTTGTGTAGGTGTGGCATCTTCCCAGCATAACAGATATGTTTTTTGAGAATTCTCGGAAGTCTTCAATGTATGCCCTTGTTGCTTGGGCACATTTTTCCAGTCCTTGCTTCAGTCAGAAAATAAATTTACCAAATTATTGTCAGTTATTTAAATTATCTAAGTAACAAAAACAGCTATCATTCATAGAAAAAGATTAGAAAACTACAAATAATCATAAAGGGGAAAATAAAAATCACCCACAATCTTAAATTTGAAGGTACTATTGGTGATTTTACTTATAAATTTTAAAAAGTTTTCCCATGTATTTAGTGATATATATATATGTATATAAAATATACATTTTAAAATGTGTTTTTTAGGAGTGGGGATATAGCTCCGTGGAAGAATCTTTGACTAGCATGGATTAAGTCCCAGGTTTGATTCCTAGCACTACAAAAAATATAAGTAAAATAAAATGCAATTTTATTATATATATGTTTTGTAATGTATTTTTTTTTTTTTTTTGTGGGTACCGGGGGGTCGACCTCAGGACCTCGCGCACCAGCAGGCGCCCGTGCCGCTGAGCGATATCACCGGCCCCTTTTTCGTATGTGGGTTCCGGGAGTCGAACTCGGGCCCTCACGCTTGCCGGGCAGGCGCTTAAACCACTGAGCCATCTCACCAGCCCCTGTAATGTATTTTTAACTTGCTGACATCCTGTCAGCATATTTTAATGCTAATACCCATGCCATAAGTTTTGGCTCTGATAGTTTTTTTTTTTTTTTTTTTTTTTTACCTTAAAATTATATTAGCCAGGTGGGCATGGTAGCTCGCACCTGTAAACCCAGCACTCTGGGAGGCTGAGGGAGAAGGATCTAAATTTGAGCCTAGCCTGGGCAACTTAGCAACTTTGGGAGACCCTGTCTCAAAATAAAAAACATATTTTTTAATATACCCATCTATACCTAGTTTTACAAATGATGTTTTGATATATGTTTACATTCCGGGGTGGCTAAATCAAGCCAATTAACATAAGTATTGCCCACATAGTTTTGTGTGGTAAGAAGAGTTAAACCTTACAGTCTTAACAATTTTCAGATATACAATATATTATTACTAACCAAAGTCACCATGGAGCACAATAGAGCACTGGAACTTATTCTGTCTAACTGGAAAATTATGTCCTTAGACCAACATCTCCCCATTGCCCCTACCCCTCAGTCTCTGATAACCACCATTCCACTCTCTGTTTCTATGAGTTCAACATTTTAGATTCCAGATATAAGTCTGGAATATTTGTCTTTCTGTGTCTGGTTCATTTCATTAACATAATGTTCAATAAGTTCATCTGTAATGTCACAAATGACCACCTTTAATGCTGAATGGCATTCCATGGTGTATCCATACACATATATCTATATATTTGTTTGCCCACTTTTAACATAATTTTAATGACACAGCATTTCATTGAATTGTTATCCCATTTATTTATTCTGTTGGATTGCATTGGATTAACATTTATCATAGCTTTCAATTTTTTGTCATTCAAATAATGCTAAGAAAAAAAATCTTTGTGTTTACATGTTCATGTACTTAACTGGCTATTAGGATAGATTTCCAGAAGTAAAGCCCATCCCCCGCACCTGGCATAGGGATGGTAAGAAATGCATTCAGGGTGCTCTGTTGAGCTATTTTACCCCGACTGTAACTAGATGACCAATAAATTTGGACTTGAAGATTTTCCCAGAAAATAAATATTGGAGATAAAAGTGTCTTTGAAAGAAGATAAGTAGTATAAATTTAATTTGTACAAAAGCAAGATATTAGTCAGGTGCAGGGGCACACACCTGTCATCCCAGCACTCTGGGAGGCTGTGGCAGGAGGATTAGAAGTTTGAGCCCAACCCTAGTAAATCAGAGATTTAGTGAGATCCTGTCTCAAAATAAAAAATAAATAAAAAGGGCTGGGAATGTAGTTCAGCGCAAAGGTCTTGGGTTCAATCCACGGTATGGGGGACAGTGATAGGAGGCAAGGTACTACATATGGAATAGTGGCTTTCAATGCTGGGGTATCTCAAAGACCAGGGCAGAATGTTGGTTACAATTGTCCTTGAGAGCCTAGCGGACCTACAAAGATGTTGGGTCTTGCCAGTTTTAGTGAGATGGAAACCTGAATACTTTCTGTTTAACATTTCTGAAATTTGCTCATTTAAAAGTACCGTACAAGTTCAGGTAAGGGATAAAAAAAAAAAAAAAAAAAGCTAAGACTTAGCCTCTCAATGTACTATCATCACTTTTTAATGATAAATTAATCTTAATTTAAACTGATCTTATGGTTTACTATGAAAAGATAAAAAGAAAAATCTAAAATCAGTTATTCCAATGCAATAAAACATTAAGGAAAAGTGACAAAGATTTTTAATTTTTATATTTAAAAAAATAAGCTATTGAATTTTGGTTGTCCAACATTTTAGACATTTAAACACCAGGCCAGGTAATGCTCTAAAGTACAGACTAATGACTGAACACAAACTGTCCTCAACTTCTCAGAGTTGGAATTTCTTTTTTAAATTTTCAGAATAATTATAGGAGGTAAATTCTATTATTATCTCCATTTTATAGATGAGAAAAACTGCCAGATCTGAGTACAGAGTGAAGCCACGATTGGGGTCTGGGAGTGGAGCAGAGTAGATTCTGGTGTAGGTGCCCTAAACTGCTAGTTTATACATATTTGTAAGTATAATTTTAGCAATGGACTTATAATGTCCTAGCTGGAAAATATACCTCAAAAGAAGGACAAGGAAGTATGGGTAAATGAGATGTTTTCCAAGCTGGGTGTGGTAGCATAAGCCTGTAATCCCAGCACTTGGGAGGCTGAGGCAGAAGGATCACCACAAATTTGAGGCCAGCCTGGGCTACATAGTGAGTTTTCAAATCCAGCCTGAACTACATAGTAAGACCCTGTCTCCAAAAAAAAAAAAAAAAAAAAAAAAAAAAAAAAAAAAAAGGGTGATTTCTGGGAGGCACGCTCCCCATGTCAGGCAGCCCAGATGTCACCTACCTCCAAGACTTGAAAGCGCTGGTAGATGTAATGCACCATGGCTGGGTCCTGGGCGTACTGTGGTAGGGGCAGAAATGCTGCAAGGAACAGAACCAGCAAAGCAGAAGCTCTGCGAAGGGCCACCATCATCCCGCAAACTCCCCAGGAGTGCAATCTCTTATGCTGTGGTTCTCAAAGAAGATTCAAGGGTCCAGGTGGTGGTCTCCTTTTTTTCTGGTGCTGTAGCAGGTCCTTGAAGAACAATGTTTTGCAGAGAGCAAAGTCCTTTTGTTATTCCACCCAATGCATGATCTCAGTTTGCAAGCTGGTGATCAAGTCCAGCTGTTGGCAAGGCAGTCCCTGGAGGCCTCAAACGCTTACTTGGTGCAGAGAGCTTCCGGGGTCCAGCATCTGTTGCCCTCACCTTTGACGCGTGCAGAACCTCTCCAGGCCAGTGTCTGTGTTCTGCTTCTAGGCCTGGGGTGTGGGTATGGGGGGTGGTGAGGTCTTTTCTCCCCTCCCTTCCCCCCAGCTCTTTTCTTTTTACTTTTGCTTTCCTCCTCCCTAATAGACTCTGCAGTCCAATCACAGGCCTGACCCAACACAAACCACCCCCAGCTTCTCAGAGTTAGAATCTCAAATTTAGTTTCTGGCAAAAATTTCCAGGATCATTTTGCCAGAAGTTCTACTGGGAGACCCCACCTCTCCAGACTTCCTTTGCATTCCTGCAGCTCTTAAAGGCACAGCAAGGGAAATGGACATGATCTACCCATATTTCTGAAAAGTCAGTGCGCAGGGCTGAATTGCTGTGCGGGCTGAGAGGTACAATTGGCTACAGGCCTGAGGGCCCAGGCTGATAGCTGAAAAATCTCAGGATTGAGCTCAGAAGAATTTTCCCAAAAGAAACAACAGCTATTGATTCAGTGGTGCTTCCAGAGCCAAATCACCAGGAAATGGAATTCCTTTGTAAGGAGGTCCTAGTGTTTTCTCAATCACAATGTCAGAATTCCCTTTATATAGCTACGGGCTAGAAATACATATCCCTTGGCTCCCTTAACAATTGAAAATAAATTTTATCCTGGGAGCGAAGTGGTAAAATTTCCCATTTTTACTTTTGTGGTACAGGCTTCTACTTATCTCAACCTCTCCTTCTGTGAGTGGGTCCGGGACTTTTCACGTTCTTTCTCATTCACCTATCACAGGGGGGAATGTTGGGGTATGGATGGGGCATAGAAAAACCTCTGGCCAGGAGTCAGAAGACCTGGGTTTGTTTGTCCCTGCAAGAGATACTAAAGTTTGAGAATTTTCCACTGGTGGTCCTCGTCCCCAGCAGGTACTCCTTCCCATCCCTTTTTTTCTTTTCTTTTTTGAGACAAGGTCTTACTGTGTAGTTCAAGCAGTCCTTGAACTCACTATGTAGCCCAGGCTGGCCTCAAACTCACAGTGATCTTCCTGCCTCAGCCTCTGGAGTGCTGGGATCACAGGCATGTGCCACCATGCCAGGTAAGCAGCCCATCCCTCTTTGATGTGCTCAGTCCTTCCTCCCCCCAACCTGTGGTAGAATACCAAACAATAGCGCCTCATAATTAAAAACAACTCCTACTTTTTTTTTTTTTGTGGGTACTGGGGGTCGACCTCAGGACCTCACGTGCCGGCAGGCGCCCGTGCCGCTGGGCAATATCATCGGCCCTTTTTTCCATATGTGGGTTCTGGGAGTCGAACACAGGCCCTCGTGCTTGCCGGGCAGGCGCTTATGCCGCTGAGCCATCTCACCAGCCCTTTCTTTTTGTCTTTTTGAGACAGGGTTTCACTACTGAGTTCAGGCTTACTTTGTTCGAACTCACTTTGCTGCCCAGGCTGGCTTCGAACGCACAGTGATCCACCTGCCTCAGCCTCCTGAGTGTTGGGATTACAAACATGCACCACCATACCTGGCCATAACTCCTCCTATTTATGAAAGCAATCTTTGAACAATTCCATATACTAGTTGCACTTTAGGTGACCTTATCTCCTAAATCTTTATTTAAAAATTTCTGCCTGACTCAGTCTCCAAGTGAGAATGCTCTTTCTCAAACTTCTCATGCTTGGTATTTTAAAATAAGGTCTTGTTCAAAAGGGGCTATAGTGATTTTTTTCCAAGAATGTCTCAACTCCTAATTTAGAGAATATGAACCAAGATGGAAAAGGTTCAATGGAGGGAAATTCTGAACATATTGCAATTAATGTTTGGGTGGTGTCATTGTGGGTATTCCTTTCCTTAGCTTTCCATGATGTCTTTCATTATTTCTGCAATGAAATCCACATTCAATGTGTATTACTGGACAGTCAGTGAGGAGAGAATGTGGTGAGAGGCCTCAGGTACAGCGCAAGTCCTTAGGCTGCTGCAAGGGTTGCTGTTGCCCCTGTCTCACTGGGGTGGGCTCTAAAGGGCTTGGCTTAGCTCTGGCTAGGTTCCCCTCTCTCCCTCCAGTGATTTGGGCCCCACACCACTCTCTCTCTGTGGTCATCACCTTCACAATGACAAGGCTGGCCTCTGACAGACCACACCTTGTCTGGTTTGGAGAGCTTTACCTTTGCACTACTAAGCAGAGGAAGCAAATCCCACAGCTGGCACCCTTTGCTCACTGGGATGGATGAGCCATAGGACAGATTTATAGCTCCATGGAACCTCTCATGTTCTTGTGACCAGAGGTTTCATAAATCAAAAACAAATGCACTTGGGAGATAGTCCCAGCTGTGATACACACTGGCCAGCTGTAGCAACCTTTATTCAGAGTGGTCCAACTCTATGGGTGTTGTGTTGGTAAGAATGAGAGAGATGACTTCCAGCAGCTTAACTGCAGTTGGAATAAACTCAATCACTTTGCTCCGTGGTCTTTCTTGTATTTACTCTCTGGCCTTGATCACAACTCTAAGCTCACTGGTGAGGACAGTGGCTAATCCCATGTGCCTGGTCCTTCCGTTTCCCTGCTGAGTCTCCTGAGAAAGAAACTTTAGCTCTTTTCTCATCACTGAGGCACAATACCTAACATCCACAATTTAAAAGAGGAGACATTTATTTGGGCTTAAAAATTTAGTCCACGGTTGGCCAGCTCAGAGGCAGAACAGCGAGGCAGAGGGACCTGGGTGGAGGAAAGCTGTTCGTATTATTGTGGTCAGGAAGAGGAAGAGAAGGAAGGAACCAGGGAGTGAGATACAGCCTTTCAGGTTACACATGCAGTGATCCACGTCTTCCAACCAGACCCAACCCTGAACAGCAAGTCAGCTATACCCTGCTGTGATCCGTTGCCTTCCAAAAGCCCTACCGAGCACATGAGACTCGGGGACGGTCCTGATCTGAACTATCCTCCCCTTCGATACCTGCCACCGTTTCCTCAGTGTGGTCAGATCCAGGCTGCTAGTCTTTGATCTCCAAGCCCAGCTTTGAGGAGCTGACTGTTTTCTCTAAATCCCTGAAGCCGATCTTGCCAAGATCTTCAGCTCCTCTTGGGTTGCTTTGCCATTGTCATCACTGGTGGCTCTTTTTGGACTGTGTCCCCATATTAACTGACCACACAATTTCTAGAGTCTTCTCTTCTCCCGGTACCCTCCACTCTCTTGAGAGGTGCTACCCAGCTCTGAGGAAGTCTGTGTGGAGATTCTGCCTGGTTGAGAAAGCAGAGTCGAGTCCAACAGAATCCCACCTGGGGTATCCAGACTCATCGTGTAGATACAAACACGATGTCTCCTTTTTCTTCTCTCCTTTTATCCCTGCTCTTTTCTTCCAGCTTTTCCCCTTTATTTTGTATTGATCATTCCTGTCCCCCCCTCATACCTAATAGCTCTTTGCCTTGATGTCACCCTCAAATCTTTGAACTTTTACAAGAAACTGCATTTTTTTCTGCATGAATGGTTGGAGCAGGCTCTAAATAAATTCCCAGAATTCTTCTCTAGATGAAGCATTGGCTGATTTTATGCCAAAAATATATATATATTTTTTTTTTTGGAGACAGCTCTCGCTATGTAGTTCAGACTGGCCTTGAACTCACTGTGTAGCCTAGGCTGGCCTTGAACTCGTGGTGATCCTCCTGCCTCAGCCTCCCAAGTGCTGAAATTATAGGCATGTGCTACTATGCCTGGCAATGCCAAAATTAAAGCTCTTAATAATGTGACTTTAGTCAAACTTTCTTGCTTCGATTCTTAATATTGCTTACATCCATCCTCCACAACAGCCACATCTAATTACCCCCAAACTGAAATTTAACATGGCATTTTTACTTATAGGGATCTTACAGTCTCCATTTCTCCCTTTATAACTAGTGAGTTCTTATTCATCCTTCAGGTCTTTCTACTAACTCTTCTCCCCCAGCCTAGGCAGAACAACCCCGTGGTGATCCTCCTGCTTGTCTCCATAATGTGCTGGATCTGCATCTCGGTGAGAAGATCCATCCAGACATTGGTGCTCTGGTGGGAAGCTGTGCACTGAGGCTGTGGAACAGCAGTGTAGGAGAGGAAGAGAAAGAATGTAGCACTGTTATGGGCTGAACTGTGTCCCCCAAATTCCTATGCTGGAGCCCTAATCCCCATAATCTCAGGATGTGATATTTGGAGATTGCTTTTAAAGAGATGATTAAGTGAAAATGAGATCATTATGGCAGATTCTAAACCAATCTGATTGATGTCCCTAAGGAAATTTGGACATATAGGGGAAGTGCATGCACAGATTTAGTAATCACCCACCCTTAAAAGACTTGTGAGGACACAGTGAGAAGGTGGCAATCTGCAAACTAAGGAGAGAGGCTGCAGAAGAAACCAGACCTGTTGGCACTTTGATCTTGGATGTTCAGCCTCTAGAACTGTGAGGAAATACATGTCTGTTATTATCATGTCTGTGGCATTTTGTTTTGGAAGCCCAGGTAGATTAGTATAAGTGCTCATTGCACAGGGAAAAAAAAAAAAAAAAGACAAAATACTAGAGATTCCAATGGGGGTGTGCAGGAAGGATATCCTTGGCCAGAAGTAAGCTGATATGGGAACTTCCTCCGTGATACACTCATGATATCCTCCTCCAGGCCTACACTCTTGATCTCCAAACCCTAGTTCTACCTGCTTACTGGACATTTGCCCTTGGGTATGGAATAAACATCATGAATGTGGCCTATTTTCATTTGTTTTTCTATGCAGACTTAAACTTCCTTCTGAATTATTTTAGTCAACAGCATCATCTTTTACTTACTGTCTTAGTTACTTTTCTCTTGTTGCTGAGACAAAATACATGACACCCAAAGTTAGAGGAGGAAAGGTTTATTTAGCTCACTGTAGAGGTTTCAGTCCATAATCAGCTGGCTGCAAGGCAGGGTGGCTTGGCAGAGGAGAACCACTCATGGTAGGGAGATGATAGCAAAACAAACGAGAGAGGGGAGAAGACTCTTTCTGTCCTTTATACTGTATCCAGGCTACTGGGATTAAGGCACTGCCAAACCAACCAGTGGACTGATTTAGTAATCACCTACCCTTAATCCTCACACCCTTAATCCTAGTATTGCACCATGAATCCATCATACACTCTAGATTCAGCCACCTCCTAAAAAGCCTGACCTATGACTGCATGAGGTTTTTTTTTTTTTTTTTTTTTTTTTTTTTTTTGTGGGTACCGGGGGGTCGACCTCAGGACCTCGCGCGCCAGCAGGCGCCCGTGCCGCTGAGCGATATCACCGGCCCCTTTTTCGTATGTGGGATCCGGGAGTCGAACTCGGGCCCTCGCGCTTGCAAGGCAGGCGCTTATGCCGCTGAGCCATCTCACCGGCCCCTGCATGAGGTTTTGAGAGGACATTTAGACACAAGCCATAACATCTACTTACATATGTAGAAATTTAGGAGTTATTCTGGATTTTCCTCACTTCTATTCCTATGTTCTGTCAGTCACCATGACATTAATTTTACCATCTAAATATAAAATGTGATCCCTTCTCTTTTACCCTATTGCTTATTCCTTACTTCTTTATTTTCTACCTTTTATTCATTTAGTAAATATTTTGGGAAAACTATTGTGTTCCAGGCACTGGACTGTGCCCTAGAGATACAGTGACAGACAGTAGGTTTCTTGTCCTTGCAGAGGATGTAGGCTTATAGGGGACACAATCATATGATATATAATTATAATTATAATTATAATTATTATTATTATTATTTTTGTGGGTACCGGGGGTCGACCTCAGGACCTCACATGCCAGCAGGCGCCCGTGCCACTGAGCGATATCACCAGCCCCTTTTTCGTATGTGGGTTCTGGGAGTCGAACTCAGGCCCTTGCGCTTGCAAAGGCAGGCGCTTACGCCGCTGAGCCATCTCACCAGCCCATATGATATATAATTATAATGCACCATAGTACTCTGATTATGCAGGCAGGGGTGGTACAAAGGGCTGGGACAGCGTAAAGGTGGGGCACCTGAGCTCAGTAAATCAGAGATAACTTCTCAAAGGAAGTGCATCTTCACTGAGACTTGGAGGCTAACCAGGAATTAGATCGGTAAAATGGATAATGGAGAGGAGAAGAGGGAAATAGTCTAGGCAGAAGCAACACCTCATGCAAAAAATCCATAAACTACAGAGTTCTTAGTGGACCAAAGAACAGATAAAAGTCTTATATGAAATTTCTACAGGTTTGGGAGAGTATTTTAGCTTAGGCTTTCCTCAACATAGACTGAGACCAATTTATATGCAAGATGTTTCTTGGGGTATGCTTTCTGGGATAATACCTATGAGGGAATAAAATAGCAGACTGGGAAAAGAGAGAAGTTTAACTACAATGCAGTTGTAAGACAGGTCTCAACCCACTGGATGAGGGAGGAGATAGAACTTTGGGTGGAGCAGCTCCCTTTGGCTGAGGGCAATGTCTGGAGAGGGACTGGGCTATGGGCTATTAGTGGCAGCACTTGCACAGCTTGGGGAAATAAGTGTCTTTGTCCTACAGGATACATTTGGGCAATATTCCACAGGGTTCCCTTCGGTAGGCTAAGGTGAGGCCAGACCTTGCCAAGTTTGTAGGACACACCAGACATCTTAGGTAGTATGGTAAAAACAACCAGAGAACCATTACATTTTCAAGTGAGTAACAGAAATACATTGGTGTTTTAGAGAGACCTATCTGAAGGCCAGGAAAAGGATTGGTTGTAGTGCAATGAGATTATAATTTGGAGGATTGTGAAGGCCAAAATGTAGTAATGTTAGTGGAGAAAGAATACAAGGATGCCTTTGAGAAATATTTAGGACATAGAATTGATGGAACTTGGTTACTGATTGACTGAGAGAGGGAAGAAACAGGTTAATAGCCAGATTTGCAGTTGCTTACTCCATTCTGACTCCTTCTAATCTATCACACACTGTAGCCAGGGTGATGCAGCCAACATGCAAAACCTTATTATGTAATTTCTGGGCTGAGAAGCTTTGATTGTCTGCCAATTATTTCCCAATAAATGCTGAATTCCATAGGCTTGGGAAGTCTTTGAAAGCACAAATTACATCTAAGCTAAAGATCTGTAACAGGAGGAACTGGTAGGAAAAGGAGGAGGGAGCATGTGTGAGAACATTCCCAATGGAGGGGAATGCATACATATGTAGCTCTGGCCAGCAAGCCAGCCTTTCAGAATTGAGTGTACTTGAAGATCTAGTCCCTACTAAAATACTGTTGTTGTCATGCATCTCCTTCTCAGTCTATGAGCCTTGTTTGGACAATACATCCTTGCCTGGACTAACTCCTGAATGAATGGCACCTTTCCTCTTGGTCTGAGATTAGATTTGTCTCCAGAATTTGCCTTTTACTAAAATCATGCTCACGTCCACCTTCTGGCCAGGACATATTACCTGATGGTCTCTGCTATGATTTAGATATAAAATGTCCCCCTAAGTCTCATGGTTTTGGTTTGGATCTTGGGGGTGCTATACTCATCAGTGGATTCATCCACTGAGCTCTGTAGTTCATGCACTGTTAGGAGATGGGTCCTGGTTAGACAGGTGGGACACTTGGCAACACGACCTGGAAAGATGTATTCTTGTCCCCAGCTCCTTCCTTCCTCTCTACTCTCTCTGTGCTTTCTGGCTGCCATAGGTTGAGTTGCCTTCCTCAGCCATGCACTTCCACCATGCCGTTTTTACCTGAAATCCAGCTGACCATAGACTGAATCCCTCAGAACTGTGAGCTAAATTAAACTTCTCCTCTTTTGAGTCATGGGTATTGAGTACTTTGTCCCAATAACAGGAAAGATGACTAACACAGCCTTTCTGAAAGGCATGTATAAATTTACATGGATGCACATAAGCACCTCAGGTCCATTGTTGGGGCTTATTTAATAGATTTTAGTGTAGACTGTAAATCTTATATTATTTCGGAGGGATCAGTGCCCTCTGACCCTTACCAATCTGGACAGATTTTGAGTAATTTACTGTAGTGCAACATATCCCACATATCTTTGAAGACCAAGTTCTTGGACATGCCAGATTTACAAGCCTTGAAGTGCTGTGGACGTGAAGCTTTATTTCTGTAAAATGGCTGGGGGATGACTCTTCATAAGTACATTTTCAGAAAACATAAGGCTTTTTCTCCCCTCTGGAAAATACCAAAACATTTTTTTAAGCTTAAATATTTTAAAGGAAATTCTTCCCAAGCATATTTCAAATGTATTTACTTCTTAAAGCCATTTATTATTTTCTTAATGACATTAGAATATCTTTATGAAGATCAGTTATTGTATCATGTATTTTCTGACTTGCTTTTTTCTCCTCTTGGACTCTATCCAACTCTTTAAAATAAGCCAAGCTAATTCACACACTGGTTCCCACCTGGCACGTCAAATAGCCTTGTTTGGGACTAGGTTTAGATTCAGGCTTCAGAAATTATTCAAGCCTGCCCCTTATTTTGTTTACTCAGGTGTTCTATGTTCCCCTCTCCTGGGATCAGGACCAAGTTCAATAACTTGTCCTGGATGTCTTCTGTAACTGAATCTATAACAGGATTCAGACTAGTGGTTAGCACGCTTGACCAAGGCTCCTGAACTCTGTCCTCCAAATTCATGAGTCTTGGCAGGTTCATGGGCCTGTGACCCCAGTGGAGATCTGTGGGACCCACCCAGACAGGCCAGGGGTAGGCACTCAACTTCACCCTCATTTGGAAGTCTCACTCACACTGGGAAATCTCCCAATATTTTTTCACCATCCACCAAACTCTACCGTACAGCTGCCCCCAAGGAAAGAACAGACTTTTGATAGAAAAGAATGGAAAGAACTTTTTAGCACTAGAGAGTCACCCTGTTTCCTCTTAAGCTGAAAGGAATTCCTCTTTTCTGAATATTGAAATCCTAAAGTTTTCCTACATTTCAAGGAGGAAACCATCTTCTTTGTCACATTTCTGCCACTCCAGAAAAATAAAAGATAATCCTTAACTTGCCAACCCCTTGTCTTTTCTAATCCTTGGAAGAGAAAGTGAAAATGGGGGAATAAGGAGTGGTCTGCTGAATTTCACAGGGATTAGATTCAATTCCAGGATGGAATAAAAATGAAAAATATAGGAGGAATTTTTCTTCCTCAAAGAGAATTTTAATGCAAAAAATAACAGCATAGATTTGGCTTTCACAAGAGTCTAACATGAGTCTTCCAGCCTCTTCAATAGAATGTAATATACATGAGGGAAAATACAGGAGGAATTTAAACTAGATATTAACAATAGGTTTCTGATAGAGAAGTTTTAGTAAGAAGTTGCTGATATAGAGTTATTGAAGCAAGTTGATATTTTCTTATAAGTAGATATTTGGGTAATCATTTTAAAAATGATTTGTTAAATACTTAAAGATGTTTAAAACTGTTAGAATATAGGAAGACAGGCAAGAATCTTGTAGAAAGCCCCATAAAGCTAATACAATGGCAGTCATATATAAATGTCTGTGATGTCTCCAATCATTGCGTGTACACCTGTATTTACCTTTCCCCACACACCATTTGCTATGAATCAACAGCTGTCACCAACTGATATGAGTCACCACCAACTGTCTTAGATTGCTATAACAAAACACCATAGACTGCATAGCTTAAACAACAGACATTTATTTCTCAAAGTTTTGGAGGCTGTGAAATACAAGATCAAAGTGCTGGCAGATTCAGTGTCTGGCAAGGCTCACTTCTTTGTTCATAGCAGCTGTCTTCTGCCTGTGTCCTCACATGCAGGAGAGAGAGAGAAAAAGAGAGAGAGAGAGAGAGAGAGAGAGAGAGAGAGAGAATCTAGTTTCTCTTCCTTTTTTAAAGAAAGGATACTAATCCCATGATGGGGGCCCCTCTTTTATGACTTCATCTAATCCTACCTCCAAATGCTGTCACATTGGGATGAGGGCTTCAGCATTAGAATTGGGGGGATACAAACATTCAGTTCTTAGCACCATCCTTCATATTTATTTCTAACATCGTAATCTGATGTGAGTGACAGGTCTCCAAGGTGCTCCCTGTACCTCCAGTCACCTGTTTTTACCCTCCTTCCTCATCAGAGCACAGTCTCTCAGTTCTGGATATTCATCCCCAGGTCCATGTTTTACTGGAAATACCTTCTGTTCAGAATCATCACAAGTGGCTGGCCATGGTGCCCAAAGTGAAGAGCCTGGCTGTGCTTTCCTGAAGGCCCCAGGATTGGACAGCTGCCTGCTCAGCAGTCACTTGGTGGAATAGCCTCACTCTGCTCTTGGAAATAAAAACCCTGTGCACCAGAGTCCCTAGAACTCTCAAACCTCTTATTGTGATTGGTCTGGTTTGGCATTTGAAAACCACCTGTGCAGTTCCATAAAGCTGATTCTCTCTGGGGGCCAACTGTCAGGTCCTAACTGGCACTAGTCAAATGATGGACCCAAATGATGGCTGGGCGGGCTCAGATGGCCTACACTGTCAGTTCGTTTAGCACCTGGTAACCACATCTCTGCCAAGAGTTTCTGAAATCCTGCCTGCTATCACACAGCATAGATGGGCTTGAGAGTGAGGGTATACAGACTGCGGGGGGGTCATGATTACTAAGAGCCATTGTGGGGTGTGGGACGTGCGTTAGTAACTTCTGGAGGTATGGAAGGCATGACTGCAGCTGGAGAAGACTTGCTGGCCAGGGGATAATATGATGTTTCTCAATGGTCACCTACATGGGGCTCCTTCTAGGAGGCCCCAGGACCAAGACCGTCAGCATGTGTGGAAATTCTGCATCTTACACAGGCTGTATCTCTCCTCAGAGGACTTTTTCTTGATCACTGCTGTGGAGGTTCCTAAGTGAAATCTCTGGGGTTCTTTGAACATTAGCTCATGGGGAACACAACCTCATGACATAAAGCTCAGGGTTACCTGCTGTCCCCAGAGGTGCCCTTTGAGTAGGCTTAGTTCTGTGTCTCAAGCCAGCCTAAACATTGGGTCAGTGTTCTTGCAAACTATTAGAAGTCTTTAGCCACTAGAGGGCAGAAGCTTCTCAGGCAGTCATCTGAGTATGATTTAAGATTGTGGTCCTTTTTCTTTTCAAATTTGAGTGAGAATGTATTCCATTTAAAAAAAGTATCCACAGGTGTTATCTTTTTCTCTTCCTTTCCCCCCAGACAATCTGATTGATATCTTGACCAAATAGATAGAATGGACTGCATGGTTTTATTTTCAAAACAGGCTGAGGTACCAGGATGACTATTCCTGCAGTTAGTTGTACCTGGCCCTAGACATCCACATTTCAGTCCAGTGCACCCAGGGCTGGTGGGTGGGCGGTGGTGGCTGTGTGAGCCATGCAGTTTGGAGAAGGAAGGAACTTGCTTTTGATATCCACAGACAGCTCTGTCTTGATGTTATCAGGAACACAGAGCTGAGTGGCATGGGCTGTAGACAAATCTTCGAGCTTCCTGAGATAAAGATTTCTATTGCAGCCCTGGGCAAGGGATTACAGGCTGGTGCTTACAGAAGTAGGCCAGGGAAGTAAGTGCTTAGAACCCTCCCTCCTTCCTGCTTCTGACTATGAGCCATCCACAGACTTTCCTCTTGTCGTCATCACTTGCTTCTTTGTCAAGAAGTTTCTCTTCCAGGGAGCTCTTTGCTGCCTCCCTCCTTTCCTTTCCTCCAGCTTACTTGCAAGATGGTAATGAGCAATTGGTTGGGGGTGGGGGTGGCTATACAGAGAAGCTATTTTGGTATTTAATCCAAAATGGAATTTGCTCTGCTTTAGAGAGGGACAGTCCTGGCTTTCTGATCCACACTAATGGTGATAAGAATACATCACCACGAATTGTTAAAGGGGCTTTCTGGACAAATGAAATTCCTTTCAGATCCCTTGTTAAAAATGAAAGCCCCCTGAAGATGGAACTAAGAAACAAAGGTGGGGTTGGAGAGATAGCTGATGTCCTGTGGGAATAAAAAAGCCCTTCTTCAAAGATAGCCTGCACTTGCGTTTCTGTGCAGTACC
This sequence comes from Erethizon dorsatum, assembly GCA_028451465.1. NCBI lineage: Eukaryota > Metazoa > Chordata > Mammalia > Rodentia > Erethizontidae > Erethizon > Erethizon dorsatum. Next base: position 61,575,631 of record CM051827.1, on the reverse strand, counting down.
TGCATAGTACTGCACAACCCCACTCCAGGTACATGGTGTTCCCAGCGCACAAGCATTTTCCTAGACCAAGAGACAATAGACACCAGAGGTAGAAGAGCACAGAGTGCTTTGGGCCAACCCTTTCCCCTGTGAGAGGAAACAGATTCCCACAGAGGTGGCCTCAGCATCTGAGGCAGGAGCAGAACTCTGGGCTGAGTCTCAGTCCACGGCTTTGTCCACCACACATGCTGCACCTTGGTCTTTGCTCAGTGCTTCTCAGGCTGGCAGTCAGTTGCAAACACTACCTGCAAATGACAACTTTTGAACAGAAACGGCACCTCTGACAAGTCCTACAAGTGATGTTCACTCTGAAATCTCTGACATCCCTTTATTGTCCCTATATCATGGGCCTTGAGAAGTGAGATCGCCTCTAGGGATATCTTTGTTAGCTGGAGACTGGTTGGGGGGTGAGTGCTATGAGGAATCTTGCACAAAGTGAGAGGGGAGAGCTGCTAGGACTGCATGCCACAGGTATTTAAGGAGACAGGAGGCTTCTGAGAAGACTGGTCCACCTGTGCGAGGTGGGCAGGTGCATTAATGAAGCCTCGTCTTGTTTTTGGCATCCCATGCAGCAATTTCCATAAGATCCAGAGACCTCCTTGCTGCAGAGATACACAAGGTCGAGTCCCCCAGCACTGATGGTGCATGTTCTCTGCAATCCTCTCCCTTGGCCTGAGTGAGACATGAAATCCTGCGTCAGCCTCTCTGAGCTGCTGTTGCCCAATACTTGTATTGGTGCCAACCACCATGACATAAAAACTGGTGGGGGGCTGGGCCAAGACAGAAAGTTCTAGGCAAGGGCTTCCCATGGCCACACTTCTGTGGTTTGAGTGCTCTGGGGATTGTCAAAGTCCTCCTGAACCCACAGAGTGGCAGCCAAGTGCCGTCACGAGCGTGGTGCTGCTTCTTTCTCAGGTATGTCTGTAGCCTCTTTGCACGGGGCTGACAAAGGTCGGAATGGAATCGTTAAAGGCAAGAAGTGCACAGGAAGGTGAGGCCCGGCGCTTATGGGGTTGGCCAGCTGCAGAGTGGGTCCTCAGCATCCCATAGAGCAGAGCTGCTGCCCTAGAGGTGACTGCACTCTGCTGTAGAAGGAACTGGTTTCAGATCCTTTTGCCTCTTCTAGGGACCAGCTGGTCTCTACCACTACTTCTGGCCATCAGAATAGGGCAAAACTTTTATGGTTAGAACACAAAACAGTGAGGTCATATACAATAGTTTTAAGTAGTGGGTAGAAGTTTAATCTCTCTTCCCAGTCCCTACCCCTGTATAACTACATTGTCAAGCCTGAAGGCTGGTGGAGGACTCTTCCTTTCTTCCTTCTCTCTTTTCCTCCCACCCTCTCTTCCTCTTTTTTCCTTCCCTCTTCCCTCACTCCCATTCTTTCTTTTCTTCTTTTCCTCCTCCCCCTTCCCTCCTCCTCCTCTTTTGCTTCTTTATTCTTCCTCTTTCTTCTCCTTCTCTCTCTCTTTCTCCCTCTCTGATTGAGCGCAGGGCCTTCACACTTTTTAAATTTTGAGATAGGGCCTCACTAAATTGCTAAATTATCCAGGCTGGGCTTCAACTTGAGATCCTCTTGTCTCAGCCTCGCAGTGCTGAGGTGTGTACCACCTCTGCATTCATTTCTATAACTGCTTTCTTCTGTAAGGACCTGTCTTCCTTGTAGAAACATCAGACTTAGAGGCTGTGCTGTTTTGCTGAGCTGTTCTTCCCTTTCAAGCCAGAAGAGGACACAGGGTCAGTGGGTCCCACTGAAGCTCACACACAGGAACAGTCCTTTATGGCGGTGACTGCCCATGGCTACTTTTGCATCAGTTGGGAAAACTGACATAATACATTCAATCAGCCAAATGGCAGTATTTGATCTATCAGATATAATAAGCACTTAAACAATTTACTGAATTTCTGCTTCTAGGGTCTCTTTAAAGTTGCAGACATACCCCTCGAGTTTCATTTGAGCCCACTGTTTATATTTTTTGTAATTCCAAATTTATTTTTCTAAAAATTTAAGATAATAAACTTTAAAACACAGGAGTGAAGTAGGATGCTTCATTTAGGCTTTGGGTGATGTTTCCCCCTAGTGCCCTGCACATGTGCACGTGTACACATGTGCACGCACACACACACACACACACACAACACAGTGCTTTTCTTTGTTTGGTGACATATATACATTCTCCTTTGCTTTCAGCAGGAAGACACCTTTCAGACTTAGGAGACAAAACCCTTGGTAGTTGCTGCCAAATGGTATTATTTTTTTGGTTTGTTGGTTTATGTGGGTACCGGGAGTCGAACTCAGGACCTCGCACTTGCCAGGCAGGCGCTTATGCCGCTGAGCCATCTCACCGGCCCCAAATGGTATTATCTTGACCCAGGAGCCCCAGAATGTTTGCCTGAGCTGCTAGGCAGACTGCCACAGCAAAGGCGGTCTCATCTGCCCAGGCAGTCGCTGTGAAGGGGCAGCAGTGTCAACAGCACCAGTGAGGGCCCAGGGGTCTACTGTAGCACGTAGGCAGGCAGCTTCACCTTGTCAAGACTCTAGGACCTCACACACGAATGTTACTACCTCCTCAACATGGCTCTGGAGTGTGGAAAACACTAGAAGGCAAAGCTTAAATATCCTCTTGTTAATTTTATGAAAGCAAATGCAAAATTTCAAAATCAGCAGTGCTGCTTAAGATAATTTGGCATCTTACTTTGCAGAGAACAAGGTAAAATCAAGACACATTTTAGAAAAATATTTACTTTGGTTGGACTACTTCTAGCACCTGAAGTTCTAATTCAGAAAATAGCATACTGCTGCTCATCTTCCTTTTTCATGTGGTAGCTAAAACACATCCTTTCCTTCAGTGAGCTTGGCATAGGGTTGCCTGGATCTTATTCTTAATAAAATATCTTGTATTCCCCCTTTCCATCCTGGAAACAAAGCTAGAAAACATGGACCTAATGTTATGTTGGGCCATAACACAGATTTGTTATTTGGCTAAGGAAGTCCACAAGCCCTGCGAGAGCCAGCTGACCCAGTGATCCCTCCACAAAGTCTAATCTGAGTTATGGACACAACATACAGACAGGGATAGTGCATTTGTTTCTCCTTTTAAAATGTGCAATTTTTTGCAATGATTCTCTTTATTTACCTTTTATCTTGTTTATATTTTTAATGTGCTTTTGAAGTAAGGAATTTTTGAAAGCTTTAAGCATAAAATTTTTAATTTAGTTCTAAAGTCATTATTCTTTGAAATGAAAGCATAACTTGCTTTTGGAAGGTTTATATACCAGATTATGTAGTTTATGACGTCATTTCTGAAATGCTGACAAATTTCTTTGGGTATTTCTTTAGGTATTAGAAGAAATGATTTTGTTATTCTCTGAAAGCTTTGAGTTTGGAAAATTGGAAAATTTGTCATTCTTTGATACATTCAAATCTGGATTAAACCCAAAATTAAGCCTGTGGATGCTGTCATCATGAAAAAAGAATTTTATTGAAGTTGAAAAAATCAATTTCCTAGAGATGATGCTCACTTGCTAGGAAAACCCATTGATATTCCTATATCAAATGCTGGTTCATAATTTAATGCAATGGGTGGTAGCTACAATAAATTTAGCATTGAGCCAATAAAATTAACTTTTTAAAAACCACCTTTACTGTATGGAATCAAGGCAATGCCCTGTATTGTAAACTATGGAATGTAATATTGACTATCATCAACATATTTCATGTTGATAAATATGCTTTCTTCATTGTCTGGCAATGCTCATCCAGCTTTTAAAGAGTGAGCTATCTTATGATGTAGTTTAGGGAGGCAGCATCAATGACATAGGAGGACAGCATCTATGGCCCAGGTCCCTTTGGCCTGTTCTTTCCTTTCCTACCAGGTGAAGGTACCATGGGAATGACTGTCTTCTGTGAAAGTTTGGCATTGGCCCATGGATGAGCTTGGGACTTCGATGCTACTGAAGGTTACCCAAGATGATAAGACTTCAGGGCTGTCTCGTAGCCCTTTAATCTTGGCTGCATCTTTCCTAGGCTCAGAGCTCCTGGACACAAGTGGGAAGACACTAAGGAGGGAGGTTGCAGAGATAATTATACTGCTAGTTGATTTTTTGGCCCATATGCCCAGGATCCTAGGCAGCAAGTGCCAAGCCTTTTGAGTGGGAATAGAAAGTGGACTCCTGTCATAGTCCCTGGGAAAGGCTTGATCTGGTCTCACAGGAGACTAAACAAAGGAAGCTTTATATCTGCCATCAGGGATGTCCAGGGAGGTCCATGACACTGCTCAGAGCTTCTTTTTGCTTCATATCTGTCCTGGGCTCAGTCAGAGATCAGGACCAACTCACCTTCTGCAGCACCTAGAACACAAGCCAACCTCTCTTTTCTGGTTTTCCTTAGAGTTGTCCTGCAGGTCTTCCCTGGTGGGATAATTTTTCTATTTCTTTTCCTCAGCCTTCTACATTTCACTTCTTCTACGAAGCTTGGCTTATTTTGGAATGGTTGTTGGAGAGAAAGTGGAACAGTGTACGCTATTATGCAAAGCATCCATTCTAATATGTCTCTTCTCTGCAAAATGTATCTCGGAGACAAGCCAAAATTTCCAGAACTGCCAATAGCTTCTCTCTGGCTTAGAAGATCTCAAAGCAGCACCTCTGAGGCAGGTGTCGCTGGGTCTACAGCTAGGGAAATGTCCACTGTGATGGCCCAAAGCTACTGAGGGGTAGCATTCCCTTTGTGTTTGAGATAGGTCTTGAGGGAGAAGAGTCAAAAGTTCCTGGAAAGATTAAATTAATGACCTAATTTAGAGGTAAAAACAAGTTTCCCTGCATAGGGTGCATGCCTGTAATCCCAGCACTTGGGAGGCTGAGGCAGGAGGATTGCCACAAGTTTGAGGCCAGCCTGGGCTACATAATGAGCTCAAGCCCTGCCTGAACTACTTAGTGAAACCCTATCTCAAAAAATAAAAACTAAAAACTGAATCCAATTCACACTGTTGCATGATTAGTACAGTGACAGTAATCATGTTTTCCTCCAGGGTTTCTTGTGACGTATGTCAAGCTGTATCAGACACAATCAGTGGCTTCTCTTTAGCTTATGCTGCTTAACTCTCCATGGATAGCCACTCCCCTCTACTTCCCCCATTCTCTATGCATGTTCAGCACTGCATGTGTTGTCAAAGAGACAGCTATCTAGGAAGTCCTTTGACTCAGTCACCTCCCCACTCCCATTCCCATCCCCAGCATTTCCCAAGAGGCCCTGATGAGCTACACTTCCCAGTACCACACTCTTGTATAATCCTTCCCTTGAGTCCCGGCTGGCCCTGTGACTTGGCCTTGATGTGTAGTGTGCGGAAGAAATGACTTGGTGTCATTTCAGAGATTATTCAGAAGAATCTGGATTCGTGCAATGCTAGCCCTGGAGATGCCAAATGAGTTCTAAGAAGTCTATCTTGAGACCTCTGAGTTGTGAGGAAGCCCAAACTTGCTGTGTGGAAAGAAATGTCCAGCCCTTCCCCAGCTCTTCCAGTCATTCCATCTGAGGAGCCAGACATGACATTGAGTCCAATCAGGCATTCAGATGATGCTGGTTCCAGGTGCTATCTGGCAACAACCATGAGACTCCAGGAGAGGGCAATCACCTAAGCTCAGTCAACCACATAATCACGAGAGACAGTAAATTTTTACTCCTTTTTTTTTTTTTTTTTCCTACTCCTTTTTTGTTTTTGTTTTTTTTGAGACAGGATCTCACTTTTCAGGCTGGCCCAAAACTTACTATGTAGCCCAGGCTCGTTTGGAACTCACGGTGATCCTCTTGCCTCAGCCTCCCCAGTTCTGGGATGGCAGGTGTGTGCCACCACACCTGGCTAATAAATTTCTATTCAGAACACTATGTTTTGTAATGCTTTGTTACATAGCAATAGAAACACCCACCATCACAGGACCAGTAACAAGGAAATTAGCAAGCCATTTTCCATATCTTTTGTTGGCCTCCCTGTCTTAAGTGTGAAAGAATGACTTTCTTCTCTTCTTGGGACTTATGAAATATGGGCTTACTGAAGCTCATGAACACTAAATCATTGCACTTGGAGTCATAATTGTTAAGAGAATTTTGAAAACATTCACATTGTAGAAACCCTTTCTTTTCCTCCATTTTTCTGACTGGTACTCATCACATACCAGTGTATTTCCTGGACATCACATTGCCTGATAGATACACCCAGGTCACGGGCCAGGAAGGTGCTTTGGTAGCAACACACAGCCAGGGCAGATCTTCTTAAAGACGATGGCAGTGAGAGGAAGAGAATCAGTGCCAGGAAGGTGGGGGAACACCCGGTCTCTTCCTTTCTTGGCACCAGCTCTCCCCAAGGTCTCTTCCTAAGATCAAATTAAGGTGTTTCTCTTTCTATTGCTAGTTCCATTTTTTCAAGGTATTTTAGTGTCCTTTTCTATCTTTGGAAAGATGCCGGAGAATCCTCTTTCCCCAAGTTCAATGACACAAGCTTTGAGTTTTCAAAAGGAACATTTACTAGGAACTAAAGGGCAACCAAACAGAATACAAGAGAACAGAGGCAGAGGTACAGATGGGCTGAAGGTGTTCGAATTTATAACCAGCCTCTGGCCACACCTGTACAGGCTAGGCAAAGCTTTCCAGACACAAAGCCACTTGCCTGCCATGTGGGCAGTGCTCTTTGCCAGATTGTCTCCACAAAGCCACCTTGTATTCACTTCAACAAGCCAGTAGCATACTCTTTAATACCCAGGGCTGCCATATCTGGGCAGGAAGATCCTGAGATGGGAACGATAGGCACAGATGCCTCAGGACCTTTAAGCCAGGCTCCTATTGCCAAGGACAGGTCAGTGTTTAATGGGATGGCTGCCTGCTACTATCTACTGGAGCCAGTCTGGTTTCTTTGGGGCCGTTCTGGGCTCATCTGCCTGGATCTAGTGACAATCTTTCTGCTCACTATCCTGCTGGCACTACCCCTTCATGCTTTGGTTCTAAACACTGGTATGGTGGAGGATGTCTGAATGGGGAGGGATAGGCAGAGGGAAACCTTGGTAAAGAAAGCTGAATTTTTCTCATGTCATCAGACACGGGCAGAACTTGGATTCCTTTTGAATCCTCATGGTCAAAAGCCAGTAAGAGATGGAAATGATTAGGCAGGCTAGGGAATGCATGAAGCTGGAATATAATAATACTGCCTCACCCAACTGAAGGCCTCCACCTTTTTTAGATCTGACATCAGGGTAGAGTTTCTTGTATTAGGCAGATGTGGCAGCCACAACTTTCAGTTAACATCCAAGGATCCTGTTTCCACTCAGTCTCACATTAAAATGTTAACTCAAATGAATATAATGAGCTTTCTAGGAAGGTAAACCACAATTCAACTCTGGATTCTACTGCAAAGAAATTGTATGAAAAGGGAAACATTATCTTGGAGTAGAGATATAAATGTGTGGAGGGGGGTGTCTTGTACCATAATGGGACAGAAAGAGGACCACCAGGAAACAGCCCTTGGCCCTCCTAGGATACGCTGAGGCCTTTGGTTTCAGTTCTGTGGAGGCAGAAGCAGCAAAGACGAGGTGCATAGCTGGCAGTAAACTGGAAGGAGGGAAGTGAGTAATGAATGAGCTACCCAGGGAAAGCCCTTGACCTTCACTCTTGTAGGTATTTCCATTCCCCAAGTGCTATGGAAGTGATATGTGTCTGCATTGAGAAGAAAACCTCTATATGTGGCTGCCTGAGCCTAGACTCTGGGCTGCTGCATATGAAAATATCTGAAAAGGCACTCAGGCCAAGAAGGCCCCAACACTGTGCCTTCCCTTCAGGGGACCCTGCGTCGTCTCTCTGATCTCATATCACACCACGCTACACCTATTTGTGAGGCTGTTTCCTCTGTGAAAAACGTGCCTGGGAAAGGGAATTCCAGAATGCATATGTCACTGAGAAGTACACCTCTCTAGTAGGGATAGACATTAAATTTAATTCTAATAACACCAGTTGAAAGGAAGTGGCTACTGGCGACCTAGAAAGTAATGTTCTAGAGTCTCAAAATTCAGAATCTGGTTTTAGCAGAAAAAAGAGCCACGGTCAACTGGTACTCTGCTATGTGCATGGAAGGGGGCAGTGAATTTGCTGTGAACTAACCCTCCTTGCGCTGGAGTTTCTCCAGGGGAATGGTCTGCTTGTCCTCTTATTCTCTTGGGGCTATTCTTTGTAAAGCTGGAGCACTTCCTGGGGTGAAACTATTCTCTGAAGATAGCCATTAGCTCAAAGGTAGTGGAATTTGAATTGAGATCTGCTGCCTATTTAGCACCTGGATATATTTTTAAATATTCTATCCTTCCAGGGCATTCAAACAAATAACTTCATATCAGAATGACCACGGCCAGTGCAGGCTCTATGTCCACATTACCAAGGGCTTTATATTAATCACTGAGTCCTGGTCCTCTTGGGACTCTCACTATGTCACTTGCTTTCTTCCAAAGTCCAATCTTGGTTCTTGGCAATGAGAGATGAGCTTCCCCCTATAGCACATCACCTTGGGCCACCTGAAGAAGGTGGCTGGACCATTCAGGTTCACCAAACCCAATTTGGAAAGAGGGCCAGTTATTGCTGTGGTTACAGCTGAGCATTTGGTCACTGGAGCTGTCCGGGTGTTGCTGGATGGAAAAAGTTACTTAAGATCATTGTTAGATGGCTGTCCTATTGTGTCCTTGGCATAAGCTGTCCTCTTATCCATAGTCATCGTTTCTGTAGGAAGAAGAAGCAAAAAGAGTGATTTTGTTTTCCACTGTACATTTTTAATACACACCAAACAAGTGTCAGTACTGTGATGGATGCTGGGAATATAAAGACCATGAGCAGGATGCTTGTCTTGATTTCAAAGGACTTACAGAGGGATAGGTGAATAATAGAGGTGTAAATAACTGCTGTAGGGACCTTTGAGGAGGCTGAGATCTACCAGGAGGATTCTGAAGGGTAAGTCTTGAGTTGGGCCATTTAGGCTGAAGAGGGGCCTGTCAGGTGAGAAGGAGGGAAGGCCACTGCGAGCAGAAAAGAGCCTGTGCAAAGGGCCAAAGGTAGGAAAGAGCATGAGGCATTAGAGGCATTGTCAGGATACAGGTGGCTGGACTGTAGTTTGAGGAGTGGGCTGGTAGCAAATAAGACCGGACTGGAGAAAAGGGGCAAGAAGGGCACAATATCACAACATGCGTTCCTTGCTTCCCAGCTGTGAATGGTGGGCTTTCTTAATGGAGCTGCAGACTTAGATTTGCAGATACTTTAATCTAAATTAGCACAATCAGCTCAGCATTCAACTGAAATTCAACTCAGGGTATTTTATAGTACAGATTATGGGTACTAATGCTTCAGTCATAGAAAGAAAACCAAAGTCACTTCCACGGCGTAAGTAATAATTTAAAAAATTACACATAAACTATAAAAGGCAGAAAACATTCTCAAACTGAAATATATGAACTATTTTAGAGGTGAAAAGTTTGCATGTGAGGCAATCCTTCCAGGGCGTTAAGTAAAATAATAAAAGCTGGGGTGTACATGGTAGAAGAAAAACCATGTCTGATTGTGGCCCTTAGCTTTGAAGTGTGTGCATGTGTGTAAGCACACACACCCATTCCTGAAAAAATGCGTATTTGTTACCAAGTCTAGCAGGAAAGGATGAACAGACATTTGTCTTCATATTGAGATTCATATATAAATTTCCCAGGCTAGGAGCTACTCTGGATGCCTTCCAAAGGATTCTACTTTCTAGACCATCACTCACATCAGGCTCTGGGTCCCCAGCCCCCTGCTCAGCTGTGAGACCCATCCTTGAAAGCCCCAATTACCAGTGCCTAAGTCCTTCCCAATTAGGGAAGGCAAGCTGTCAGTAAGGCCAGCCCCACCATGAATGTGGTCTGGAATTAGTTGTGCTATTAGCCAAGGGGACCATGTGCCACTTTCCTTAATTTTGAATACTCATTGTGTGCTAGGCACTAGGTTATAAACTTTACACATCTTTAAAAGAACCCTGTGAGGTTCTTTACTAGAGGATACAGAGATGCAGAGAGATTGGTTTACACAAAGCCACACTGTGACTAAGTGAAGGAGGTTCATTACATCTTTAGAGTAGTGGATCATCTCTACCACCGGTCTTTCAAGAGAATCTTCTTGGGAGCAAACATTCTAGGGAAACTCGGGCATGCAAATCAGGTCTGAAAAAGAGAATCAGTTGTCTCAGGAAGACAACTGAGTACGATTGGCATAAATTATGCTGCTACTCACCACCCTTTTTCTGTCTTTTGGGACTAAGACTGAAAAAACAGAACCAAACAAAACAAAGTAAACACATTACAACATCTTTCCAACTCTTAAACCTAATATGTTGTTCAGCCAACATTTTTGTAAGATGAGGTACAAGGGAAGATTTTTCTGTAGCTCAGAAGAGTGTTGACTTAGGCTTGGTGGGTGATGGGTGGAGACCATGGCCTCAACACCAGTCAGCCATGGCGGTTTAAGCGCTGTGGCTCTAACATTGGCTGAGCTCACTCCAGGCTTATTGCATTGGGCAGGGTAGCAGTGTCTCAGTTATCAGGCCCACTGGCCTCCCAGGCAGTATCATAGGTTTGGAAGGTACCAGGAATTTCAGCAGCATCAACAGGGAGTAGTGATTATAATCCTATTTGAACAGGAGATTTTAAGTGAATTCAATTGTAATGAGACACAAGGATTTGATTGGAATGAAATCAAATTGAAACCAAAGATGAGAACTGTCCCAGGGAAAACTGTAATGTGTAGTGACATTTCAATCACAAAAATGACAGCTGATGTGAGACAGGCCATTGAAACTGACCTCAAATTAAGAACATGAAAAGATGAGTGGAACATTAGATGCTATCTCCCTATGAATTTAAAAATGGATTTTGATTACAGGAAGTATCTAAGGGTGTTGAGTTACAAAGCTTGTCAAGAACTGAAGTGATTCATATTACATGATTCAATCTTATATGTACTTAATATATATATTTTAGAATTTTACTTAAAAAGCACAAAATTTCAGAACTTTTTTGACCATTTATTGCTTAGCACAGCTTTGCAAATACATATATGAAAAATCATCACATTTGGCCCACTTAGAATTTGACTAACTTCTCCCAAAGAGAGCATTTTATATTTTTTGCTCATGACAATATAAGTATACCATCAGTCAGGGACTGCAACAATAGCATAGAAAATAAGCCTGTTTGTTTAACAATCACTATTTATTGAGCACTCAGTCACCTGGCTGTAGCCTAAGAGGGTCACATGCCCCATGTCAATCCTTACCTCAACCCTCTATGATAGATGTTACATTTTAACACGTAAGGTAACCAAGTCTAAGCAAAGCCAATTAGTAAAGGTAGCATGTGCCAGACCACAATCTCCACCATGCCTTTATGGATCCAAATGTAGGCCGAGGATGGCAAATTATTGTGCTTTGCATGCCAGCTCTACAATAGCACCTTTTACAAAGGAGTCCCAGTCCAGAGAAGAATTCTGAATAGTTTAGACTGTGGAGAGGGGTGTTGTAATCCACTGTCAAGTTAGCCCTGCAGAGGAAGGTGACAGATGGTGGCATGTGTGACACGTACATTGGTATTTACTGAGGAAGGTTCATTAGCCATAGTTGAGAAACAAGAGCTCCGATGAAGGCACCATTCAGAAGAACTGTCATTTCTTTCAGATGAGGCGGTATGATAAGGAATCATTACAAGACAAAAAGTACAGAAGAAGTTAAGTGGAAGATATTTGGAGTTTGTTACTCTATGTGCACATTCATTTATTTTATTTTATTTTTTTATTTATTTTATGTGGGTACCGGGAGTCGACCTCAGGACCTCGCGCTTGCCAGGCAGTCGCTTATGCCACTGAGCCATCTCACAGGCCCTCATTTATTTATGAATGTATTCAACATGTATTGAGTATCTGCTGTTAGTGTTGAGCATCAGGAACACAAATGATGCACGCTGCACAGCCTACACTAGAGGTGTTTACAGTTATCAACAGAGGACAACAGAATCAAGGGTGATGGGAAGAGAGTAAAATGAAGTCTCAGTTGGGAGATCTGATTATAACTGCTATGTGTATGCATAATTTTATTTACCCAAATCAAGGAAGAAGAGGGACATATATAATTAACCTTGCCTTGTCCCACATCTGTGCAGTCATTTTACCTTTGCAGTGTGGGACTTAAATTTCTGAATGACCTTTTTAATCTCAATTATTTTTGAGGCTCTAAACTGATAATTCTGTTACTATTAATTGGAAAAGTAACACTGCAACACCAGAAAGGTATAACAAATAAGATGAAGTAATGATGCTTTTTTTTTTTTTCTGAGATAGGGTCTTGCTGTGTGATTCAGGCTGGCCTCAAACTCATGGCGATTCTCCTGCCTCAGCCTCCTAAGTGCTGAGATTACAGGCATGTGCCACCATGCTTGAAGAAGTAATGATGCTTTTGTGTTAAGTTATATTTATTCAGGTGAAATACACATTTTGCTATCCTCATTCTGCCTTGTTTTATGCTTTTAAGCTAAATGCTTAACAATATGATATACTAAAAATTACTAAAATTATGAATTTAATGTGTATATTTAGAAGAATTTAACTAGTTAAATCTATAGTCAACATTTAAAAGCTTAGAAAAATCTATTATACTAAATAGATAAAGTTAATTTTTAAGATGTAGAAATGTTTAATTTTATCTAAATGTCAAAAAACATTTTTTTAGCATTGTAAGAGTTTAGTGCTTGGGAATAATTCCATTTAATACTTACTGAGTTTGATATTTGAAGTATTTGATATAATCACCTTTTAAGTTTGTGACTTTAGTTTGAAATGATACAGAATATTTAGCTAATTAATTGCTTAAACAGTGCTTAAATATTTAGGGGAATTTTATTTGCTAGATTTATAAGGTTTTAAAAATTTATTTCAAAATAATTAAAGGAATTTTATTAAATATAAAATTGGTGTTTAGAAGTTTGGAAAGATTAAGTTAATGATCTAATTTAGAAGTAAAAACAAGTTTCCCTGCATGGTGGTGCACACCTGTAATCCTAGCACTTGGGAGACTGAGGCAGGAGGATTGCCACAAGTTTGAGGCCACCCTGGGCTACATAGTGAGCTCAAGGCCTGCCTGAACTACAGAGTGAGACCCTTTCTCAAAAAACAAAAAACAAAACAAAAGAAGTAAAAACAAGTTAAAAAAATAAATGTTTTAATTTCAAAACAAAATGAGTAGATTTATAATTATTATAATAGCTAACATTATATAGCATTTGGTATGAACTTTTTTTTTTTGTGGGTACCAAGGGTCAAACTCAGGACCTCATGCGCCAGCAGGCGCCCGTGCTGCTGAGCAATATCACCGGTCCTTTTTCTCGTATGTGGGTTCTGGGAGTTGAACTCAGGACCTCACGCTTGCCAGGCAGGTGCTTATGCCTCTGAGCTATCTCATGAACTGTTTTAAGAATATTAGAAATATTAATTAATTTACTACAACTCTCTGAGCTGGGAACTATTACTTTTCTCCATTTTACAGATTCAGGAAATCGAGGTCCAGAGATATTAATGACTATTTTATCAAATGCATTAGTTTCTTAGGGCTGCCATAACAAAGTACCACAAACTATATGGCTTAGAGTGACAGAAGTTTGTTCTCTTGCAGTTTTGGAGGCCAGAGTCTGAAATTAAGGTGTTGGCAGGCCCATGGTCCATCTGAAGGTTTTATTCCAATTTCTACCCCATTGTCAGGTGGCATTCTCCTTGCGTGTCCCTCAGTGTATCCAGATGGCTTTCGTATAAGGACACTAGTTAACTGAATTTAGGACCTATCCTAACCCAGTATGACCCCGTCTTAACTAAATATATCTGCAAAGACCTTATTTCCAAATTAGGTCACATTCTGAGGTTTTAGGTAGACACGACTTTGGGGAGGCTACTATTCAATCCAGTACCCCATAGTCCATTGATAAGGCCCATGTCAGTTCTCAATTCTCCTTTATATCTTATTTCACACATCTGGCCATTCTTTCTTCCTTTCTTCTACCTTCCAGTATATCTCACTCTCTTGGCATCGATGACTTTGGTCTTGGTGTCAATGACTTTAATCTTGGTGTCAATGTCAATGACTTTTACTTTCTCAGTATTTGATTCTCTTCTCTTCCCTACTTTTATAGATATTGGACTGTGCCAGTTCTTGGCCTTTGGATCTCTTCCCTTCTCCATTTACATCTCAACCATTTTTATAACTGTAGGCTCATCTTTCTCTGGAACTCTAGATTCCTGACTCTACCTGCTATTTGATGTTTCCTTGTGGACATCCAATAGATGCTTCGAGCTTAGCTAGAGGAACTTTTGATCACCCTGTACATGTGCTCTTATGATGTCTTCCTCAATCACTTCATGGCAACTCTATTTTTCTACATGGTTAGGTCCAAAATCTAGAAATCAGCCTTCATTTCTTTCATACCCAGAGATCCTGCTGGAATTACCTTCAAAATACATCACTTCTGTAACCATTTCTTACTATTTTGCCTATTCTGCAGTGGTCCACGCCTCTGTTATTTCTACCTAGATTATAGCAATAAACTCGTAGTGGATAGTCCCACTTCCACCCTTGTCTCTATCTAGTTTATTCTCAAAACTGCAGGAGAGGATTCAGTGGTAAGCTCAGATCATGTCACATCTCTCTTGAAAACCTGCAGTGGCTCCATGTTCATCTCAGACAAGGCGCCAGATACTTAAAAAAAAAATCTATCAGGTTCTCTGTAAGCTGAACTCTCTGCCCCTCTTTTTGATCTCACTTCCCCTCCCCTCTCCCTCTGTCTCTGCAACCCTCACTCTCCTCACTGTTCCTTGTACAAATTTCCTTAAGTCCTTTGTATTAACTGTTTCCTCAGCCTGTGATCCTAGCACTTAGGAGGCTGAGGCAGGAGGATTCTTGAGAGTCTGAGGCCAGACTGTGCTACACAATGAGGTCAAGGCCAGACCCTGTTTAAAAACAAAAAATAAAAATTAACCCTCCTTAAACCACAACATACTTCTAATCCACCTTAGTTGCTTTACTTTTCTTTTTTTTCTTTTTTTAATTTTTTTTAATTTAAAAAAATTTTTTTTTAAAGACAACAAGTAAACATTCTTATGTATTAACAAACTCAAGCATTAGAGAATGTACAAATACCATTTGGAGAAAAATATTATTCAGTATAAGATTAAGCCATGTAAAAGCTAGGTAAAAATAGAAGACTAAGGAATGGAATAGTCACAGTGAAATTGCATTTTCATACTAGGGAGACAATACGATGTTTACAAATGTGCATCCGGTTTATTTCACTTGTGAGTATTTTCTCGAGTTGCATCCATTTACCTATAAAATTTTCCAGTTTATCCTTCTTTATGGCTGAGTAGTACTCCATTGTATAAAAATACCACATCTTTTTTATCCATTCCTCGGTTAATGGACATTTGGGTTGTTTCCACGATCTGGCTATTACAAATTGTGTTGCTATAAACATGGGTGCACATATATCGCTGTGCTACAATGTTTTTAGTTCTTCTGGAAAGATACCCAGTTGCTTTACTTTTCATAGCACTTACTACCTTCAATATTATGCAAAGTGCTCATTTACAATGTTCATTTTGTTTTACCCACTAGAATATACTTTAAACTAGAGCAAGGATTTTTATCTATTTTCATTCTATGAATGAATTTTTGGTACCCACAGTAAGTATTCAATGCATATTTGTTGAACAAATAAATAAACGAATACTTGAAATCCAGCATTTCCCACTCCAAAGTGGTTGTTTTAAAGGAAGCTTGGCTGTTCCTTCCTGGAAAAGAAAATTGCAATACAGCAATGATGTAATGCAGAGAGGCCTCTTGAAGATTGCTGAGGTAAACTGACAGTGTGGTGGCCAGCATGGTCATTCAAGCACGCAAGAATTCTGAGCTTCCGGGAGGATGTGGTCATGCATCTCCACACCTACCTCTTGAATTAATATGAGTCTCTTACAAAGACCTTTATGAGAACTGTTTGAGCCTTTGTCCTGCTGCAAATCTCATCTGAGATGATGACTAAGACCTTGGCTGCCACTGTCTTAACTCTCACAGGTGTTGCCTGGAGCTTGGAGAAGTAAGTGTCAAAGAGAAGGCAAGGCTCATTTAGTCCCCAAGAAAACAGAATGTCGTTGGCTTTCAGAGCTGGTGCTCAGTCACTTTCACACATTATTAGAACTACTATGCTCATGGACTTGAAAACTGACATGCAGAGTCTAAGAAATCAGTAATCATTTTACAAGTTGTAAGACAGAAGAAATCGGAATCCTATCTAACAAGAATTTGCTCAATGCTGACTTTGTGCCAGGCATTTTGCCAGGTACTGGTTATACAACGATGAATAACACCCAGTCTGCATCATTAAGGAGTAGCTGGATGTGCTAGGGATGACACACACACAGATAATATCAAGTGGCACCCAATGCTAGCTTAGGGATAGGCACGTTGCAATAGAAGACAGCACAGACACGAAACATGTAGGTCACACTAGAGGATCTTCAGGATGTTTTCTGAAGAAAATGGCTACTGACCAGACATTTAAAAGATGAGCTGGATATACCCAGGCAAAGAGGGCAGAAAGGACAGCATAAATCAGGGGTGGTGGTACATGTCTATAATCCCAGGACTCTGGGAAGCTGAAGCAGGAGGATTGCAATCTTAAGTCCAGCCTGGGCAACTCAGTAACTTGGTGAGACCCTGTCTCAAAGTAAAAAAAAAAAAGAAAGAAAAAAAAAGGGCTGGGGATGTAGCTTAATATGAGGATAATGATAAGGCTCAAAGGATGTAGTTCAGGGTGAAGGTCCTGATACTGAAAAAACAACAACAAAAAGATAGCATACGAAGTTAGCAATTAGGTGAGACCCTAATATAAAGTGTAAGGGACAGGCAGAGGGAAGGTCACAGAGGACCTTGACCACCAGGGGAACGTGACCTTGATCTTGCTCAGGGTAGAGGGAGGTTATTAGAGGATTTTGTTTTAGGACTTGCAGCCTGGAAGCGATGTGGAGACTGGATTGAAGAGCACACCAGAGAGTTAGGAAGCCAGAGCTGACTGACCATGTGGGGGCAGTGGAAGCTCTCCCCTCCCCTTTAGAGAGCCCAGTCACTCTGGGCTGAAGTGATGAGTGAAGACGGGAAAGAGGTTATGGCTTTTGCACTTGAGAGCTCTATGTGGTTAGTGTTAAAACAAGACTGGAGGGTTTAGAATCTGCATTTCCTGACATGAGAGCGACACTGGAGAGAGGGGCACTCAGCCTGCTGCGTGTGTGGGTGCCTGTGCTCTCTCCTCAGGGCGCGTCCACCACGTGAGGAGCTGTGTGCAGGCCGTGTCTTGTCTTAATCCTCCCTTGGATACTCTCATGCTGACCGGCTTCCTCCCCCTGTTGACTGTTGTATAATGGAAACTTCTCTGTGGGTCACAGAGTAAAGGTTCAATCAGCATCTACCATAAATGTCAGTAGTGAGCCTGAATCGACTAAATCCATCAATTCTGAGCATCCTGACAGACCCTACTTTCCACTTTCACCATGGGGAGGATGCACTATCCTGGGCCTCAGAGTGTTCACAGCGAGGAGGGAAGACAGCTGTAACTAATTATAAAACAAAAACTAGAGGCCGTATTGGTCAGTGTGAAGCACAAAGCATTGTGGGAGCACTTTGATCTACGTGTGGTTCACTGGACACCTCAAAGAGGAAGTGGCATTACACTGAATCCTGAGGATTATGTAGGATTTATATAATGAGAAAATAGAGGAAAGGTAGTCTAGGCTAAGGAGGACCAGAAGGAAAGGTACAAGTGGCAAACTGATTTAGGAACAAAAAGCGGTAGGGCCAGCAGTGGAAAATTTTGAAGGGGAAAGGTATGGCCAAGTCTGGGTTCTTGCAAGGAAGTGGACTCCAGTGAGAAGAGGTGACTGAGGGGTGGCTAAAATTGCCCCCAAAGGCCACCTGAGGAAGAGATGACAGGCCCTGGGTGACCTTCTTAGGCACCTGCTGGGGTCAGGTTCACCTAATGGGATGAATGATATTTGCTGCAGCAAACACGACCCAGCAGGTGGTCGTTCTCAGCCAGAGTCTACATAGGAAGGAGAGCAGCTGCAGAACACGCAGCCTCTTTGGTTGAAGGATAAAGCACGGACCGAGTGAAGGTCTCAAGCAAGGTCTGCACCAGCCCCCCGGCCCTTCATGCTTCCCTTTTCCAGGTTTAATTTATAGTCATGTTTTTTGCAGTTTGGGAGGAGAGCTCAGAATTAGTTTAAACACTGGAACACAGCCTAATGGAGTAAACACACCTAATAGGTTGAACAGAACTCCATTTTAAAAAGTCAATTAAACATTTCTTGATCCTGGAACATTTTAAATCAAATCTCAGAGATTATATCATTTCATCTATTAACATGCATGTATACAACTAAAAGAAAAAATTTTTAATTATAAAATCATACAACATTATTGCCCTTAAGAAAATTAACAATGACTCCTTAGTGCTACCTAATACCTGTTGGAGTTCAGATTTTTCCCAGTTGTCTCAAAACTATCTTTAAACAGTGTTTTTTTGAATCAGAGTTAAACACAGGCACTGATGTGCCTAATGGGTGCCTTGTCTTTTCGTTTCTAAGCAGTTTTCCGGTTCTGCTTTCCTCCTTTCATGCTCTCTGTAAAATTTCCCACATCCTCTATTTGTCTGCTTTCTCACGCCGTGGTTTCACATGTTCCTCAGTCCTCGTATTTCCTGTAAACTGGCAGATGGGTGCAGAGTCTTGTTCAATGAAATTCCAGCTTTGTTTTGAAGAATATTTCATAGATGCTGGTGTGTTGTACTAGAAGAGGAGACACACTATTTCCAGTCCTCCTGTTTTTAGGATTTGAGATGACCATTGGGTTCAGATGTCCTGTCATTCTAATCTAATCAGTTCCCCATCAGCATTTCCTTATTTTCATAACTGTTGATGATAGTTGCTTAGCCAAGAGAAAGCCAGAGATCTAAAGCAGATGTCCCTATGACACTGTAAACCTGTGCATTAAAATGCAACTCTTTTTTTATTTTTTAGGGTTTCACTATGTAGTCTATGCTGGCCTTGAGCTTGCTCTGTAGCCCAGGCTAGCCTTGAACTCCCAGCAATTCTCCTGCCTCAGCCTTCTGTGTTCTTGGATTACAGGTGTGCACCCAGAAAAATACAGCTCTTACCTTTGGATTTGCAGGAAACAATTAACTTATTTTACTCTCTAAAGCAGTTTGAGTGGAGTTTTTCATTCCCAGAAGCCCGACACCCTGTTTGACTCAGGGTGTGATACTTGCCTCATTCAAAGTACTCTGGGCATCTGATTAAGCAAGGGCCAGCCAAACAATGGAGCTCTTCAGTAGAGGGTATGTCAACTACATGGGATGGGCTTTGCCTGTGCTCTTGTCCCAGCTGTCGGGAAAGGATTCTGAGTAAGGTAAACACCATGGTTTGAATGCCTTCTCCAAAACTCATGTTGAAAGTGAACCTGAAAGTCCTATGTCAATGAAATTCGAGAGGTGAGGCCTTTGGGAAGTGATGTGGTCATGAGTGCTCTGAGCCCATGACTGAATTAATCCATTTATGGATTAATAGGTTAATAGAATAATGGATTAATGGGCTGTTGTGAGAGTAGCTCTGTTATAAAAGTGAGCGCTCTCTGGCTCACTGATCTGTCTCACTGTCTGATGTCCTGCAGAGCCTCAGGACTCTGCAGAGTCCCCCACAGGAAGAAGACGCTCCCCAGATGAAGCTTCCTGACTTTCTGCCCCTAAGATGAGCCCAATCTGAGAACCTGTAGCCCCGCGGGAGAGAAGCAGTGGGCAGAGTCGGAGGGTTGCTCTTCTGTGTGGGCAGGACTGCAGGTCATGGAGTTGGCGTAAAAGGCCTTCAGTCCTGGGGTGGGCAGTGCACGGGGTACCTGGCATTGGCCTTGCTGGTATCATGGGTGTGGCCCGTGCCTTTTAGCCAGGAGATTCTTACCTGATACCTCGAGTCCAACTTGCTGTCAAGCAGCAGTATGTAAGGATAGCTTTTCTACTCTAGATGCTAATTACTTACAGTCATTACACCCTTTCGTTTATTTTACCTTTGACTGTGATTTATTATAGCTTGTTTTATTTTGTTTCCTGAAGTGTGTGTGTGTGTGTGTGTGTGTAATCTGTAATGCTGTCAGTTCTTTTTATACTCAGTGATCCTCGTTGCTTATTCAGTTTAAAATTAAGAACTGGGTATTTTGTGTGTTTTTTCCCTGCTTTTGCCCATACAGAATGATTTTCTAGCAGAGCAACTGCCTAGTTATCTTCCTGCCCAGAGTTGGAATGCTGACCAGGAGCCGTATCCAATTTGTTATTGTTGGGTATAAGGTCCATGCTAGTTCCTTATAAGGACATCTCCAGGCACAGCTGGATCCAGAGATACAGGGTACAGACAATGTCATCAGGACTCATTATTTTCCCACCTTTCAAATCTGCCCTCTTTTGTGTTATCCCATTCTGGGATTGGAGTCCACTGTTTTGACATCAAGATAGCAGCTAGCAACTCCATGTTTGTATCTCACAGCTCTAGTCCAGTGGAAAGACGTGATTCTTTCTGATAGTTCAACAAAATTCCTGGGTGTAAATTGGGTCATGTGCCCACCCTGAACCAATCCCAGAGTATGCTGACTGGATTTATGCTGGAAATAGGATAGCTGGGGAGACAGAGAGAAACTTCTGGAGTTACAAGTGTGGTTGCCTCTACCCAAACCACGTGGACATACTGGGGAGATAGGTTGAATGCTCAAGAAAAATGGGATTCTTTTATCAGAAGAGGACAAAAGGAATACTGAATAAGAAAACTCAATTTTCACTCTAGGATTTTTCCAGCCAAGATAACTAGGGAAAATCATGTTCTGCTGTAGAGAAATCAAATCATTACAACTACAAAGTTGAGTATTATCAGAATACAACATTTAGAAACACATTTGTGGGGAAAAAACTATAGACTATAACATGCTACTAAAATACATAAAAGTATTCTATTAGCTTTTAGGGTTTTAGAAATGAAGGGCTTTCAGTTGCTTGATTTTACTACGTATTTTTCACTGCAGATCTTAGTGCAGCTATACTGAAGCAGATGCTTAGGTGGAGAAGAACCGGCAGAAGCAAAATAGCTGAAAGTAAATTAGTAACTACATCACAAGTCATTTGGGAATATGAGGTCATAAGAGATAGTAAATTGGTGCCAGAAGGACAGAAACAAAAGGATTTTCTTGAAAATTCTTAGGCATTGTTTCGTCTCACATTGTTCAGTGAGCTACAAAATAACAACACAAAAGGGAAAAATCTCGTAGAACCTGCATAGCTCTGTGGTCCCTCAAATGACTGCACGGGGCACTGGCTGAGCTCTGACTGATACAGCTGTGTCTTCATCCAAGCTACTACCAGCCAAGATGTGGGGTTGAGAAGCTTGCCGAGATGTGGAAGGATGTACAGTTTTCCAGGAAGAGGGAAGTGGAAGAAAAACACAGCTGGAACATCTACATCTTGTGAGA
This sequence comes from Erethizon dorsatum, assembly GCA_028451465.1. Taxonomy (NCBI): domain Eukaryota; kingdom Metazoa; phylum Chordata; class Mammalia; order Rodentia; family Erethizontidae; genus Erethizon; species Erethizon dorsatum. The sequence goes on along the minus strand of CM051827.1, from coordinate 61,553,966 downwards.
TTCAACTTGATGATAAGATGATGAAGGGGGAGATCCTTTGCCCAGGGCTGGAAAGAAGCCCACATCTGGATCCAGTCTGAATCAGTTTGGTGGCCACACTCAGGAAGCACTGGGATAGAAAGATACTGTGTGTTTAAAACAACTGCATGGAAGCAGAAGGATAGCTGAAATCTGTATTAGCTTTTGTGACAATAACTACCCCCAAATCTTAGTTGCTTACACACCAAGCACTAACGTCTCACTCATGGTTGCGGGTTGGCTGCAGCTCTGCCAGATGGGCAGTGGTCTGCTTCTATGTCTTTTAATCTCAGGACCAGACTGAAAGAACCCCTGTTATCCAGGGTGTGTTATTCTTAAGACAGATGCCCAAAGCTCAAGAGAGTGGGTGGAAATGTGATGTTTCTTAAAGTCCTCACTTGGAACTGGCCTATTGTCACCCCACCCATATTCTACTGGTCAAAGTCAGTCACAGGACCAAGTCCAAAGTTACTGGCATGGAAGACAAAGGTGTGGAGGGGGCATAAAACTGTGAAGAAATACTATAACATACCTCAGCCTGCTAACTCTATTACTTACTTGCCTGATAGTATTGGGTAAGTTACTTAAACCTCAGTTTGTTTCATCTGGGGAGATAATGTCATTTACCTGATTACAGGGTGAGCGTTTGATAAGATGATGCACACAGAGCAGATGGCCCAGTACCCTGGATGCAGCAGGTGTTTGATGTAGGAAAGCTAACATATTATTATCAATCTGGGGTATCGTATTACAGGCAAGGCATGCTGGCTTGTGAGGAACGAGAGGACCAGCACTGGTGAGAAGGGAAGATGGGGTAGGGAGGTTAGATGGGCATAGAGAGGAGGTGGTGATCAGGCATACAGGTGAGGGTTTAAGGTGTTGGGAAGAAAAGGAAGGGTACATTAGACCCAGTGCTCATAAACATTGGATGGTGACTGAATGAAGGGTACATAGTGATGGATGCTCCTTTCTCAAACAACTCTGAGAGAACAGCTGGTCTGAGAATCATTGTGGCTTTATCCTCCCAACCCCAGCACAGCCTGGTCATCCAAGTTACTCTAGATAAAGCAAATTTTGCCCCTAGAGACCACTCTTGTCTGACCTCAACCCCTAGCTTCTTGCATGCCCTGCCCATCATCTCTTCTCCCCCCACAGTCACCCACATGATGCCCTGTACTTCCTCTACTCAGAACAAGCACCCCTTTCCACTGTTCCCCACCCTTCTCTTTTGCTCTCAGACCATTCTCTAGCCATCACCTACCTTCTCTATAACCTTACTCTTTATTAAAACCTTCTATTTATTTCCTTACCTTAACTGAGTCCTGGTCCTCCCTCTCTAAGACAACTGTCTTTTTGTAGCCCTTCCAGAAGAAGGCTATTTAAATCTCTAACATTCTGTGCATCTCAGGGTGGGGTCCTGGGGCTGTATCTTTTGCTCCTCAATACCTTGGTTTCTCTACTTTCTCATAACTTCTCTACCCCTTCTCCCTGATGCCATCAGTAACACCTCAGCTATCCCTCCTATTCCATAAGAACCGAGACCCCTGCTGCTCCTGTCTTTCCTTTTCAGCCTAGGCCCTGCCACGTTCACACCAATAAACTAGGCCTATTTGGTGTCTCATTCTTGGTACTGACTCATGGACATTATGGCCAGAGGATATGCAGCTCTCTAGGGAAGCTGGAGAGGACTGGCTCTAACTCACTGTGCTTGCTGAAGAATGATGTCTGAGGGCCTATAAAAGGTGAGTTATTTTGAGAGAATTCTTTGTGCTCTGTAACAGAGAAGATTTTGGACTTTATCAAACTATTTCAGTAAGTCTGAAAAACAGAAATATGCATGACACAATATCGGAGGCACAGTGGGTACAGATGCCACTTTCAACATAGTTAAGTGGAATGATCGCAGCATGAAATTGTAAATAAAGCACAGTCATTTTATTGAAGCCAGAGCCCTCATGGACAATGCTTTCTTCTTTGGAGCAGGAGGTGTGTGCTATTACCGTGTTCTTCTGCCTTGCGGCAGGACGCTGCAGGGATGTGGAGCCCTGTGCAGAGAAGGTAAGATCTGTTTGCAGTGTCTGTGTGCATGCTGCACATTTAGCAGGAGCCATCGGAGGCAATGATGCTTTCAGAAAGGATGAAGCCACACCTAAGCAGGGCCCTCTCACAGGGTCAAGGCCGCTTCCTGAATACATCAAGTCAGAGGCGATGACTCTGGAGCCTTCTGGGGCCTTCTCCATTCTGCCTGCCTTCACTGCTGTCTCTAATTTGTCTCAAAGTGTGAAGTCCATAGCACCCTGTAGCCCATCAGGACCACAAAGTCCAGCATAAAATATTTGAGAACCATAAAGACTTTTCTTAAGGCTCTCCAGAGGGGAAGATCTCATGCTGTGAGGCAAAGCATGGGGTGCTGTCAGTGAGGATTTTTCCTGTTTGGTTTTCAGTGTGTAGATGTTTAAACATGCGCTCTTTTGAAATCATGCAATAAGGGTCAGTGAAGGACCCACAATCCTCGAGTCAGGCAAGCACCTGCACACCTCAGGCTAAGCACATGGGAAGCTGGACCATTGGGAATCCAGGCCCAGTCTCCCCTTCTCTCATTCAGCCAACACTGAGCACCTACCCACGTGTTGGGGCCTATCCAAGGGGCTTGGCATTCAGAGATAAATGAGATACAATCTCCTTTCCAGGGGATTCATACTCTATTTAGGAAAACAAACACAAAATTATAAAATAGCATTCTGGGAGCTACCACAAAGGTGTATCTACTCAGAGAAGGTTATACTTTGGTGTGGTAGTAGACTGTCTCGTGGTTACTGTAACAAAATACTTGAGGCAGGCTGATTTTATGAAGAGATTTATTTGGCTCACAGTTTTGGGGCTTCAGGGGCATGGCACTGGCACTGGCTCAGCTCTGGTGAGAACCCTCTTGGCTGTGTCACATCTGGCAGGAACGTACGTGTGAGGAAGAGATCATATTTCCAAACAGGGAGCCAAAGAAACTGGAATATGACAATCTCTTCTACGGGCCTACGGACCTCTGAGGATACATTTAGACCTAAGGACATTTGGGGGACACTCTTAAACCATGTGCAAACCATATCAAGTGGAATCCTAAAAAAATAAATGTATATACAAAGCAGCTCTCAGGAGGTATCCTTGGCAAAGGGAACAGCATATGCAGAAGTGAAGTGACACCTCAGAGCACAGTGTTTCCAGGGTCCTAAAAGTGGCTTGTATGGTGTGAGTAAAATGTCAAGAGGCAGCGATGGCTGTAACTCTGGATACGAAGGGTCCAGGCTGTGAAGGGTGCACTCTAGGACATCTGAGTTCTAACATGTAAAAGGAAGCCAGGGAGAGCCAGAGGGAAAGATAGAGAGTTGAGGTAAGGTGCCAGGGTGAATCATGAAACAGTAGGCAGTGCCCTGATGTATTCACTATGGCATGGGTGAGCTGACAGCATCTGTGTTCTGCCCAAAGGGCTCTGACTCAAGGCCAAGATTGGCCAGACCTGAGTAATACTGTCCCAGAGCACTAGAAGGCCTTGGTAGTCCCTCAGCCAGATTTACTCTGCAGACTCACAAACTTCCATGTTGCCAAAGCCCATATGCTAAAGAAAAAGGGCACCAGGATAGATGCCCCTGGGCTCCATGGTGGACAAGCCAGCAAGTGTTAGTGTGTTCCATGCTTCCCTGCAACGTTCTCTTAAGGATTTAGTTCTTACTGCCCATTGCCTGGGCATCATTTAATTATCCAGGAGCCTTTGTGAGAGCCTGGGAAGTTGACCAGGGGCCAAGGTGAGCTCACAGAGAAGCAGGGCAGGAACCACTTGCATTTTCCAGGAGAAGCTAGGAGGTACTAACTAGTGTATTGCACCTTGCACCGCTGGAGAGGGAATTTGGGGTATCTGCATCCTGCTTCCCCTTGAGGGACTCAACACAAAGGAGACAAGGGGGATGGCCAGAGAATGTTCTTCCTTCCCTGCTTTGGGCAGTGCAGGATCCAGCTCTTAAGGGACCATCCTATGCCACCTGGGGTACCAAATGCTTAAGTGAGAGATCAGGAAGCTGTTCTGTCACTGGTTCTGAAGGTCACTGGGTGACAGGTCCAGCCCATGAGTGAGCCCTCCTGGGAGTTCCCAAAGCAGGAGAATTAGTGTTTCTGGCCAAAACTCAAGCCTTATGAAGCCTAGGTTCTACTTTAATAATGATAATTATAGCTAATATCCATTGAGCATCCATTAGGTATTAGGCACTCTTGTAGGCATTCTCCATTTATTGACTTACTAAATAACTGTGCCCTGTGGCAGCACCAGCACAGGATTCCATGCATTTTCCAGAGGCCTCTGGTTCTCCTGAAAGCACACAACTCTCCCTCTGCTTCTCTCCTTCCCATGTACGCACTCGAGTATTAAATATCACAGATTAGTAAAGTCTACCTAGCATACATTGTCAGGCACTGTGTTAAACATTACATTCTTTATTTCTCATTTAAGTCTCATACTAGCTCTGTTAGGTAGCATCTATTATTGTGTGGTTGAAGAGTTAAATAGAGCTGGTTGTGGTGGTGCTTGCCTGTAATCCGAACACTTGAGAGGCTGAGATAGGAGGATTGCCACAAGTTCGAGGCCAGCCTGAACTACAAAGCAAGATCTCGTCTCAAAAAAGAAAAAAAAAGAGTTGAATAATCTGAGGTTTAGAAAAATTTAGAAATTGACTCAAGGACATACAACTTAGAAGGAGTTAAGCCAAAATGTGAACTCAGTGGTCTATTTCCTGAGCTCCTGCTTTCAAATACCACATTCTCCTCTGGGTTCCCCACTTGAAAAGACCCCACTCCCAGCTTTGAGTTAGTGGGTGGGGGGTCAGTGCCCCTTCAGAATCCCAGCAGGGGAGGGCTCTCTTGGAAACTTCTTTGCAAAAGCAAGCCACCCTCCCATCTGTCCCTAGCCACCGACCTCTAAGTCCTGCTACTAATCTGTCTCTAAAAAATCATGAACTCCATGAGAGATCAAAGCAAGCTCCAGGCTCCTGGCTGCCAACCCATTCCCACATGGCCTTTTATGTGGCTCAGGCCTCCAGGGAGGCAGTGACCACAAGACAGGGAACATTCGGCTCTGCCTTCATAGGGAAGCACAGATGTAGGTCTCCACTGGCTATGGAAATTGGGCAATTTTTCACTTAAAACCATCTGAAAACAAACTTCCTGTAACTTCAAAATTATATATTCACAGAACATTTCTAGACTCTGGAATAGGATTAGATGGTAATGATTTAATTGATGGTTAAGTGTGTAGATAAAATGAATGTGCTGAATCCTTTCCCTAATTATCTCTCCAAGGAGTCCTGGCAGCTGTAATTACTGTCTGAGGCCAAAATTACAAAGCAGCTGTAGTTTTAAGAAAATGTGTTGCAGCCCCTACTGGATCTTTAAGGAAAAGTCGGTCACTACCAGCACAGGGGCCCCCTAGGATCTGTGAAAGAGGGAGCAGAAAGGCCTTGAGGAAGTTTGTTTCTCAGAGCTCAGGGAATGTTATCGCTGCACACTCATCTGCTCTCTTTCTCTTGCTGGTGGAAATCTTTGCTCCTTTTATTCTTTTTTTGTTTTGTTTTGTTTTTTTGTTTTGTTGAGACAGGGTCTTGCTATGTAGTTCAGGCCAACCTTGAACTTACTATGTAGCCTAGGCTGTCCTCAAACTCAGAGCAATCCTCCTGCCTCAGCCTCTTGAGTGCTGGGATTACAGGCCTGCATCACCATGCCTGCCTCCTCCTGCCCTTTCTTTACTAGGAAAATTTCACAGACCTGTCAGCTCACACTGATCTCTCATGCTGGGGTGCTGGGGGTGGGGGTGTCAGCAGGCTGAATGAAGAGGGTAAGTCTTAAATCTTAACTCAGGGATGCTGGTGGTGCCCTTTGGGCCTGGAGGCTAACTGGTGCTACCACCCCAATTCAGAGTCTAAACCCGCTTGGTGGGCAACAGGTCAAATTAGATTATGCATCCACTTCTGGTGTCTCCACTGATCCAATGAGTCCAATCATGACCAAATTCTTTGTGGATGCTAGACTCCTCTGTCTGGATAGTTATGCAGAATTCATGTGTTTATTCGACAACCACCACAGAATTACGGAGTTCCTCCTATGCGTCAGGTGCCATGTAAAGGATTGAGTATACATGGGCTCCTACAACACTGTACTGTGGCTCTTGAATTATCTTTGATTTGACTTGGAACCTGCTCACAGTCCTGTCCGAGATATCAGGATCTGCAGCTAGAGATGAGGTAGTTGGGTTGAAGAGAGTTTAGGATGAAGTGGGTGTGCTGTAGACGAGGAGAGAGCATGTGAGCTGCTGATTTCTGCTGAGCTGGTTGTGACACCAGCCTTAGCTCAGTGCCCTCTGCTCTGCAGCCTCTCTCAGGCACTCAGCATTCCCAAGGTGCCTATCATGCTCAAAGGATGTGCATCTTTGTGGTTCATCCCTTCTACCCATAAAACATGGATCCTAAGCCCTATTTTGCTGTGCGGAACTCTTGTTACGTATGACTAAGACAGAACACAGCACCAGGTAACGACATAACTGTTACTAAACAAACTATGTCTCCTTATTTATGGGGAGGAAATCAGCATTTCTCCATGGTAATTCCAGTGCCTGGAAGGATGGTTGGCACTTGCTCAGAAATATTTATTTCATAAATGAAAACAAGCTTTAAAATGCTAGGGAGGAAGACGGCAGAAGGCAGGTGACTAATATAACCATTAACTAGAGGGAGGTCAAAGATCCCCAGCTCCACCCTCAAAGGGGAAAGGGTACCCAATTCCGAAGTTTGTTTTTTTCAAGTGAGGATGTTAGGCAGTGGAATGATGCAAATATGCAGAATGGTGAGTAAATCTCAGCTTCAACAAGGGTACATGAGCATGAATTCCTTCCTAATCACATCCTCCACCCTTTCTTTTCTTCCTTCCCTCCCTCTCTGTCTTGGCTGTGCTGTTTTGGATGGCAGGTGCCATGGATTTTACTGCATTGAATATTTATTCCTTAGTGTCTGAACATCACATGGTACTGAGTGTCCTAAATATTTATTGATCAAACACATCCACAAACCCATCAGAGCCCTGGAGGATTACCTGTAATGATGTCAATAGCCAGGAGAGGGCAGCAAAAGGTAGCAGAGCTGATAGCCCAGGCCCCAGGAAAGAGCTATTTGATCTTTGAGGGACATATGCTTGACAGTGGGCAAGGGTTTTATTATTTGTGTGAATATTTTGGGACCTTGGGAACACCAGGACTGGAGAAAAATGTGACAGGAGTCCAGTGAAGCCCTGTGTCATAAAGGAGAGAGACCAATTTGAGTGGAAGCTGGAGAAGCCAGTGGCCAGTGCTGGGTAGAGGTGTGTGAGGAGAAGCTGATTTCATGTGGGGTAGGTTAGAGTCAGTCAGCACTGGCAGTACAAGCATGGGCGGACACCCCTTGGAGCTCCACATGTTCACTTGGGGTTTGACTCACTGCTTCCTAAAGTGACAAGTGTCTGGAAAGTTGGGCCTGACACCACCTTCATCCTGGTTTGGGCTTAGAAATGGTGAGAAGAAAGGACCAAGAGTGATGTTCTCAGGCTCACTTTGTAGGTCCCAACACAGGTGTGGGAACTGGTGGGGTCTGGGGGCTTTGGAAGGAAAACTCACTGTGTCAGCCACTCTCATTGCACGGCAGCGTTGGCGGTGTGTAGAGTGACGGACAGTGGTGGGGAGGAGGCCATCAGGGACCTGGCAGGCTCGGCTCTAATCTGAAAAGGTTTTCATGGGGAGCTGCTGGACTGGCAAGTGGTTCGACCCAGGCTTGATTTGCTGCTGTTTGGTGCTGAAGCTTGCTTGAACCTTTTGGAATTAGCTAGGAAGTGGTTTGATGGTTTGACTCCAGGAAGGCAGAGGATGGAGTCCAGAGTTGTTGTGGAAAAAAATGGGTGAACAGGGAAAGGGTTATACCTGGAAGGTTGACAGTACTGCCAGTGAGGGAGGGGATGGTGTTTCCTATAGCGGCTCAGAGGAAGGAGACTCTGGATCTCCAGAGCTGAACCTTTTTGGCCCACGTTGCTTCAAAGTCCAGCAAACTTCTGGCCATGACGTGTAAGTGGAAGGTCTGTTGGAGGGTTGGGGAAGTTTCCCCTTGCTTCTAATTGAGAGGTGCATTTTCCTCCGGAGGTTCTCATGTCTGGACTCAATACCTAGAGCTGCATCCATATTGCCACTAACCTGCAGATGAATCAAAAGGAAGGATGGCCAAGAGTGGGGAGAAACTGGTGTTCCTGACATATCACTGACTCGTGAATTTGCAATCCCTGAACTCCTGATCTATCTCTAGACCCTCTGGTTGGATGATACATTTTCTCAGTTTAATCGAGGTTGTGTCAGGATTCTGTTCTTAACATCAAAAATATTCCGATGAATATATATTACAGCAAAGTTACTCAAGAACTTGTCAGATACTCTGTCTTTAATAAAAGAAGACTTCCAGGAAACATCTGCTTGGCAGGCTCCTCCCTCACCACTAGATTTCTGTCTCTGCAATAGTGCTATGATTTGCTTTAGGAGCCTCACCTTTCTCCCCAGATATTCCCTTTGGAGGTCATTTCTGCTAAGTCCCAAACATAGGCTTCTCGAGGATTTTTTAAACCTCACATGTGCATCTTTCTAGGCAAGTATACCCCATCGGTGTCTGTGCTTCTGTGTCTCTAGACACAGTTGCCATGACTGGGTCTCAGTGATGCCTCCAAGGCTGTAGACATCGCCCTGTGCTACGTATTGTTTGTTCTCCATGCGGGATGCATTAGGGCACCAAAGGCATGCACATCTCTTTCCGTTTTATCTCCTGTGAATAACTGGAAACCTCCTGTCCTGAAACTCTTTTACACATCCCACTTAATGTCACTCAAAGCAGTGGTATCCTAGGTTATCTGTTTTATTATGTTGTCTTCCTCTACCTCCTGGTATGTTTATAAATCACGATGAAGTTAGCTAATCAATCTCTGAGCAACACAGTCCCCCATGTCTTTGTAAGATGCACTGCCTTCTTGGCTAGAAATGGTTTCTTCTGGTATCTTAAGCAATGGTTCAGAACCTAATTCTAAACATCACTTTGATCTTTTAAGGCAACTACTGATCATCTTTGAGGTACTTCTCAGTCTTCCAGAGGCCATAGGGCAAAAAGAAGTAATGAAAATACTACCTGTATTCTTAAATCCTTAACCCCCACACAAAAAAAACTCCCACTGTATCTGAAGACACACATGTGTTCAGTTCTAGTGAACTGTCTGTGTCTGTGAGAAGCATGGTTTTAACCAGTTTCAGCAGACTCTACCATGTCTTATTCAATACTGAGAAGGCACCTTGCCACCAGACCTTTTGGGTTCCCATGTTTCTTTATGCCTAACGATGAAGCATCACCTATAATGATCTTTCTTTTTAGCTTCCCTACAAGCAGCTTTCTTCATGCTCAAGTGACTGGGGCTCTTTCATAACTGTGCTTCTTTTCCAGAAAGTCTGGCTTCCTTCCAATGGGATGAATCTCATTTCCATTTGTGTCCCTTTAGTCCTTCTAGTTTCTTTTCTGTTCAGGGGATTGCCACCATTCTAAGGTTTCTTCTTTAGTACAGCTAGACTGTGGAAAACTGTGTTGAAATGAATAGAGGCCAAACACCTTTTCTCACATTTGCTTCTGGACACTCACAAGTCCACACATGTTCTAGGGAGTCTTTGGGTTGCAAGGAACCAATGTGTCCATATGGTGACTTATTATAAAAATACTCAGGGAACAATAATGGAAATGAATTTTCATAGAAGTTCCAGAGAGGGGGCCATGATGGAAATAGTTACAGGAATTTTATCCCCAGGACCTCTGCATCAGAACCTCTAGGTTTTTTGATCTGGTCTTTGTTATTAATAACTCAGTTCTGTGTTCATCTGCTTTTCTCTCTTCTTTTTATTAGTTGCCTTCTTAATCTCTGCATATATTTCTTCTCACTATAACTCTGGGATACTTATAATATGGTTTTCTCATGACCTATCTAGACCTCTAGATTCTCTCTTTAACATCTTGTGCCCTTTAAATTTCTTGACATTGCCAAGTTTAGTGACAGAATCTTAACTGACCCAAGTCATCTTGGGGTATTAAGCCATGTTAGAAGTCACTGGGGACCCCATAAACTGGCTGCTGGGAGCATGTGCCCCTCTTGATCCAATTACCTGTGGCCAGGATACACACTTTACAACCCATGGTGGTTAGAGCCCTCTCTTCAACAGATACTGGGGATGGAGCTGTGCATGCATGCGAGGGAGGCTGAGGCACTGTAACATGATCCAGTGAGGGTCTCTGCCTCTCACCTGCTCTATCTCATCCTGGTTTGTTATCCTCACTCCCATCAGTTCATAGATTCACCTCTCCGCTTCCACTCCATCTTTTGACTTGATGCTGCCGGACTGCAGTGCCTATAGCTTGGCCTGGGGTCCACTCCCAAGAAATGCCTCCCTGGCACTCTTGGCAGGTGTGACACAGTGTTCCGAGCACTGGCTCCCCTTTGTCATCAACATAACTACTTCAGATTAGACATCGCCTTTTTAAATCTCAATCCACCTTGGCCCCGACACTGATGCTCCTCAGCCTCCTTTTCCTTGCTTCTTAGAGCAGAGAAAGTTTGTTTCCCCCAAAGACTTATATTCATTTTCTATATGAAAGTCTCGCCCCACCAGGAAGTTGCAGTGGCTCTCATGACTTTTCCTTCCTATGTTATGTGCATGTCTCCGTACCTTTACTAGCATATGTAATTCCAGTTTGTATAATTCCTTCTGTTCTCTCCTAAAATTTTGTCCTCTCTATGAACCTGGGATTTTAGGAGCATTTTCCAGGCTGCTTCATTCTCTGCATATCTTGGGGGTTGTTTGATTGAAACCAAAAGGCACAGTGATTGTTTGCTTTCTGAGCGATGAGAAGTGCCCTCTCACACCAGCAACGGTCCCTTTAGAACTTTAGAATAAATGCTCAAAGACTGCCCACAGCTGGACTTGCTGGAAGTGAATGGAGGTGGGAAATGTGCCGCAGTCCTGGAGGAGAGGACTTAGCAGAATGAAGCTTCTGTATCAAGAGATGATGCTGAAATTACAGATGAAGTCTGAACAGAAGTGACATCCAAGAGTCAGCGGCGGGACGTGGGAGGTGCACAGGATGAAGGAGTGGGGAACTAGTCGGAGTTTCAAAGAGCAGAGTAGAGCATGGGAAATAGGTTGGGTTTTCCAGACAATCTAAGGAAACTGATGGAAGAGTAAGAATAGGACTGCTGGATGCTGGCAAAAGGCCCAGCAGGACCAAGGTAGGGAAAGAGGCCCTTTCAAAGCTGAGCCGAGGTTGGAGGCAGGCAGAGCTGGTTCTAGGACACTATAGTATGCAATCAGTATGCAGAGAAAGCCTAGGTACCAAAAGCCCTGGGAGACAGGAGATAGGCAACCGCTGTACCTCAATTCTGTTAGTTGGGGAAGGTGTTGTGGAGTTATTCCCTAAGTGCTGGGTGGGTCCTCTGTGCTTGTACTGAGAACAGCAGAGGGTACTTTCTAACTCTGTGGAGTAACGTTCACTTGCAAAGCTGGGCATGGTGGCATATGCCTGTAATCCTAGCACTCTGGGAAGCTGAGGCAGGAGGACTGCAAGTTTGAGCTCAGTCTGGGCAACTTAGTGACTTAGAAAGAAACTATTTCAAAATAAAAACATTTTTAAAAAGGGAAGGGGATGTGGCTCAGCACAAAGGCCCTAGGTTCAATCCACTCCCCCCCACTCACTCTCATATGCTATGGAGGAAAGAAGAAGCCATGACGAGCCTGTTGTGGGAAGGGCAGTGCACCCTCCACACTCTGAGAAGAGCTGGGCCCTGCATTTGTTTCTAAATCAAAGCCTACACACCAGCTATCCCCTCTCTCTTATGTCTTCAACCTTTCCTCCCTACTGGCCTTTCCTCAGCCTGTAAAAATGCTCACATTTCTTGCTTCTGAAAGTGAAAATCTCTTTCCCTTTCTCTACCTATTGGTCTATTTCTTGCGTTCCACTTTCAACCAAGAAACTTGAAGGAGTTGCCTATAGTCATTAACTCATTACTTTCTAATTCCTCCCTCCTGTCTCTTTCCAATCAGGAGGCTGCCAGATACCATTAGTCCACTGAAACTGGTCTCCTTGAGGAAAAGCAGACCTAAAACCTCTGAGCAGACCAACATACAGAAGCAAACAACATCAGGATAGGATATAAGGTTGAGGAATGATTTAAAAATATTACCTACTTTAATGTGAAATTGATTTAACAGGTTTCAATACACCCTGCCTGGCATGGCCTGTTCCACAGGCTGATGCTGACATCCTGATATCACTCTATCTCCTTATGCCTCTCCCCAGCCCGTGCCCTCTTCCCTACTCCTTGTTAGAAGGTCAGCCTCCTCTGTCTGAGGCCCTCTACAGATGCTGTTCCAGAGGATTTGTTCCCAGTCCTCACTCTAGGCCTCAGCAGGAAGAGATTGTGAGGTATAGTACCTGCCTATCTGAACCGAGATCCCTTTCCTTCTCAGGAGGTCAGAGCTGAGTCAGGAGCCCCCTAATACTGATACCTGGGCCAGGAGGAAAAACAGCAAACTCCCTCAATTCATGGAAGGCTGTCCCTAAAGATCTGAGCTTTCTGCCATGTTGTTCTGCAAAGGATCTGGGGGCTTAAAATTCATGCTAATTAGCCTTTTGTCAGCAGATTATAGGCACAGGATTTTCATGGATAAAGTAGGTAAGCCAACTGCTATCTTTCACATGGCCTTAGACCCAGAAGAGAATCTGACTGCCTGTCAGCTAAGAAAATGGCAGTAGATAGGAGCAGTGTGTGTGTGTGTGTGTGTGTGTGTGTGTGCACGTGTAAGTGCACTCATGCATGCAATGGTTAAAATTTAAGTAACTTTGTGGTGAACTCAATCATGTCTTTGAGAAGAGTATCTTTTAGAGGGTAATACATGAACAGTGCATTCTGTCAAATTTCACTGGAGCATGCTGAAACTCCTTAATCTCTCCTCTCTCCTTGTCAGCCTCCCCTTCCTGCAACCCTCATCACAAGCCCCTTTCTCTACCATTCTGTAGCTCAATAAACAGCAGGACCATCCATCTGGTCAACACAGAAGCCTGGCTACCGTCCCAAGCTCCTCCCTCTCCCTGACCGCTCATTCAATTTCAGCTCACAAACCTTTGCGAGTCCATTCCTCCCTGTCCATCCTCTCTGCTTCTACCCTCTTCAGGCCCCAGCAGAGCTCACATTGACCACTGCAGCTGTCCCTGCCTCAAGCCTTTCCTCCTGCTCCCCTCCTCCAGATGGTCAGTGTGAGCCTTTTTAAACATCAAGCTGAGCATGCTGCATGTCTTCTTAAAATCATTCCAAAGCTCCTTTACTGCCCAGCAGAAAGGCCAAACTCCTTTCCCCTCCTTTTCTGGCCTCATTTCCAAACCCTGGGTGTCCTGTATTTCAATCATCTGAACTCCTTGGTTTCCCACGTACTGGCCCTCCTCTTTCACAACTTTGTACCTTTGAACACATGGATCTTTATTCTTTTCCTTTTCTTCTTTGCTCAATGGGAGGACTTTTACTCCTTTCTAAGAGCCTGCTCAAGTGGGGCCAGTGTGTGTCTTTGGTCACCATCCTCTCCCCTATGGAGGGTCAGGAACTCTCTCATCTATGCTCATACAAAATTTGAAAGCACCAATTATATAATTAATGACATTATACTAGAGCAATTTACAGTCTTCCCCACCAGCCTCTGCAAAGGCAGGTGCTTCATCTTCATGCCTGTGTCTGCAGCACTCAGTGTAGTACCTGGTTCCCAGCAGGGGAGAAGGAGTCATATGGAGCCTTCACCTCAGGGAGCTCCTCATAGCAGGGACATACGCCTCCAGGGAGAACTGCCTCTTCTTCCTTTTGTAGCTTTATACAACACTGCTCTTCAGTGATAAACCCACAGTTCGTGTCTCTATGCTGGTTAGCATTATAAGGCTAAGTACACCTCCAAACCAAAGGTTAAATAGTTGTGGTAAAAATAATTTATTTGTGCTCAAGTAAATGTGGAATGAATTCAGACATGCAGTATCCTATGCAGAGACAGTAAAAACCAAGGCATGATGTTGACTTCTGGCAAAGATACATGATGAAAAGCCTAGAGTTCCAGTGTTTTGGAGAAAAGACCACAATGGATGATTCTAAAAAAATGTGTGCAGTTGATCATGATTTGACATCTCTCTCATAATACTCCCATACTGGATCAAAATTACACTACCCTCTCTGAAAATACGTAAAATTTACTTCAGTGTTTTTCATACTGAGAATAGTGACCTATTATTAGATTTTCATGCTAGTGACAAGCACTCTTTTTAAAATATAAAGTTAAAAAATTAAAAAAAGTATATTGCAGTCTGTGTATTATTTCATGGAACTTTTTGCTTCAGTTTTACATTTGCGTATAATGATGTCGAATTTATTTCTTGGTGTTAATCATAGCCAGGAACATTTGAGGCATGTTGCTCTATTCTGCATAAAACTGGGAACTTGTTGAAATACTGTGCTATAGCTTATATTCTTGATTCTTGTCTTGGTGAAGCATTGGAAATTCCAAAAGCCAAAGAAATGAGAAACTTGGAACATCCCCAGAAAGTTATCCTTATTTGAGCACTGCAATAGCACCATTGAAAATCAGCTGCTGAAAAACCTAGGTAAAGTTACATTTCCCCCAAAATCTTGTAGTAAATTTTAACTGGCTGCAGAAAGGAAACAAACACTTGATGAGCATCGTTCACTGTTGGCTCCTATGCGTGGTGCTTTCAGATACACTGTAACAGTGACGACGAACCCTTTAGAGCTTTCCGTGATACAAACAGCCCAAAGTGGCAAATACGTGCCATAGGTTCACCACCACTGTTATACCATTTAATCATCATAACAGGTATTTTATTTAAACTAATGTCCCCACTAACAGAGGAGGAAACTGATCTTCAGCGAGATCAGGTAACTTGCTCAAGCTCAGCGGCCCTAGGTAGTGGAGCTCGCGTGAGAGTCCCTTTCCTGTCAAAACACCAGTGACAGCGCTACAACGGGGGTAGTCTACCAGGAAGTTTAACTGAACCATGCCTTTCTCAGATTAAATGACTTTGCTTCCCTCAATTTTTGGCTGCTTTGATCATAGCAGCTCTTGCATTTATTATTTTTTCCTCCAATCCCCTCTCCTCCCTTCAACCCCTCCTTGTTTCTATTTTTTTCCTTCTATTCTCTTTTTCTTTTCCCTTCCTTCCTTTCCCCCTCCCCCATCCCTTGTTCCCCTTCCCATTTGAATATTTTCTCCCAAAACTAGACGCTACTGTATTGAACAGTTAGATCTTTACCTGTGTTTTAGTATGCTATGAACTAATTTACATTTGTATATATACACGCATGTAAACAGATTGCAAATAATCTAGAATCACACAGAAGTGTCAGGAACATCCAGTCTGGGCCAGACTTGGCAAGTTTTAAAATCCTGAATGCAATTTCACAAATCCTCACTTTAAAATCCAAATGCAAATTCCTATCAATCCCTCTGAAGACAGTGCCTCCAATTTCCCTTTCCCCCAGTGCTGCCAAATTCTGTTCCCTGTGGTTATAATACTTCTCTCCCAAAGCTATTATTTCTTCAGCTTGCAACAACATGGAAGGAATCTTATATAACAATCTCCCATCCCACTCAGTACTAGTCACTAAGAATGTCCCATCAGTAGCACAGAGCCTTAAAAACAGAGACCACTTAATGTTCTCTAAGCATGGAGCGGTTGGTGATGGTGGAGGGGGCTCAGTCCTTAACTTTCAAGGCCTCTTTTCTAGGCTGGGAATAAGGGAGGCCTCAAATCTGGTCTATATTTATTTTTTAGTCTTCCTGCTTCCCCATTATTCTCTGCCTCATAGAGTTATCTTCTTGGTCTATCCAGCTGCTTTTCTTTTTTTTTTTTTTGGTGGGTACCGGGGGTCGACCTCAGGACCTCGCGCGCCAACAGGCACCCGTGCCACTGAGCGATATCACCGGCCCCTTTTTCGTATGTGGGTTCCGGGAGTCGAACTCGGGCCCTCGCGCTTGCAAGGCAGGCGCTTACGCCGCTGAGCCATCTCACCGGCCCTCCAGCTGCTTTTCTAATCAAGTCATATCCGTGTCTGCAGTTGCTCAAGGACTCTCCTTTAAGGTTCGGAGACCATCTACTTCCACTACAACAAGGGGCTCAGCACCGTATTCCCAGTGGTATTGCTGTTACTAATTCTGCACTTAGTTCCTGCTACTGAGGAAGCCCCTACTCAGCAGGACGGTGTCCTGAGCTCCCATGAATCCAAACACAATCTGTAAAGACAGGGAAGGCAGTTACATCTGTGCTTGGGGGCTTTAGCAAGTTACAGGCTTGAACCAGTAAGAGCCTCATCCTCTGGGCTGAGCAGTCCTCGAAGACTCCCATGTGATTCAAAAGTTCTTCTCTTCCCCATTATTACCTCTCTTGCTTTCAAGCATCTCCTCTGGCAGCAGCAACTCCAGCTAAAAGTGATTTTCTTGTAAGGAAGAGCAGCTTTCTCAAGGTCTCTGCTGTTAACTCTTTGATGCCCACTGACACATGGGAGGAAAAGGGCTGGAGCTGATGCTGATGGTACCTCGTGAGTGAGAGCTTAGATTCTGTCCTGACCCTGTTTGGGTCCCTGATTTCAGGTCCCTGATTTCTCCATGTTATTCTCAGAGTGGAGGGTTTTTCGGTTATGGTTTCTTTCTCTGAAAGAAGCTCTGGATCCTCATTCCTGATTTAAGATTTATTTTTTAAGTAAGTCCATATTCACGGAACATGTTGGTTTCATACTTGAGAAAAAATGGAGGTATCACATAACTTGTAAGTAGTGCCCTAAATGCTATTATCCCTAATCCTGGAAGTAAACAGTCTGCAACTTTTAGGAACATAAAATTTAAAATACAACTGGAAAAATCAGATTCCGTCACCCTTAACTACTTGACCACAGGTACAACGTTGATGTCAACCTTCAGGCTCAAGGTGGAGAGGCAGACCTGCTCTCCCATGGCCACCTTCCATGCTTCAGGGTCTTGTGATATACTCTTCCACAGACAAAAGGCCCTTGTCTACTCTTCCCTGGACTTTGTGTGTCAAAGTGAGTGGAACATGCACACTGTGTCACATCCACTACCAGGTTATCCTCCAAAAGGGATCCCACTTCGATCCTTAAAGTTGGCCATGAGAGCTCTACCATCGCTCTTTTTAAAACCAGAGGCCGACCCTAATCCCTGTCTGGCTCTCTGTTCCTTCATAAGGGAGCATCACTGACCCTGAAGGGCCCCACTCACTATCCCTGCCAAGAAGTTTCCTAAACCAGGATGGGAACACCAGATGCTCAGCCTAGTTGTCTTATTTATGGATTCTGTGAGCCCCACTGCAGCCCGGCCAATTCCTGTCTTCCCCTAGTGAGTAGGTACTGCCGGTCAAACTCAGCCTTGTTACTTCATGTGACCTTGACTTCAAGCAACAAGGAGGATACCTTAATCCTTCTGTGCTGTTGTAACAAAATACCTTTGACTGGGTAATTCATAAATAACAGAAACGCACTGCTCACAGTTTCAGATGATGAGAAGTCCAAGATCGAGGCACTAGCAGATCTGGTGTCCGGTGAGGTCTAGCTCTCTGGTTCAGGGTGCCTTCTTGCTGTATCCTCAAAGGATGGGCCTCTTTTATAAGACATTCTTCTCATCCATGAGGGCAGAGCCCTTATAAGCGAGTCATTTCCCACCTTTTAATACCACCGCAAGGGGGATTAGGTTTCAACATATGAATTTGTGGGGAGGGTAACAAACATTCAAAGCAGATAAAGCGCAGTGGAAAGCACAAACAGATGTGGATTCATTTGGATCTAAATCTCCATGCCCCCTTCAGAGACTTCAGTAACCATTAACAACAGGGAGGAAAATCCAGAATGTTTACATTTTTAAATTTAGTCGGTCTTAATCCCTTTGGATGGCATTTACTTTCTTGATTGGTTTTATGACCTTTGTCTAGTAAACCTTCAATTTGAACACTTGCTATCAATATGTACAGTATCTAAGCATGCACCATTTGATCCTCAGCTACACAGGCAGAAATCACCCTGTTTTCCTACCTCATTTGTAACTGCTTTTCTTTCTGACAATTGGAGTGCAACTCACTATAGTATATCATATACCTAGAAGTTCAGATTGCATAATGTAATTGGTCAATGATTTGTAAAGTTCCCCTTGCTTTTTAGAAAACCCCCTTTCTCTAAGCATTTTGATTAAGAATGTCATATTTCATGTCCTAAATTCTATTTAAAATGGGAGAAAATATGTATTATACCACTGTTCACTGTAGGCTTTAAAGTTATACTTACAAATACATTTTACTTTCAAATAAAATAACATATGAATAAAAGATACGGTTGCTACAATATTGTTTAAAAGCATAGATTGTCATTTTTCTTCTAAACTGATGAACTGAAGTGTATCGTGGGAGAGGTTGATGGGGAAGGACAGTCCCGTGGCTGATGCTCACTGCTGAGCAAGCCTGGAACTGGAGTCACCAGTCAGAGTCAGGGCCACCGGAAAGGACACCCAGTGCTCAAGAGGCAACTAATACACGTCCATGCTGCCAGTGAGCGAGTACCCACAGAAGTGGGCAGGATCCTTCGTGAGCCCCCCTCTCATTTTTGTTCTTGGAGAGTGAGAATGAAAGCCGACTACCCCAACACGGTTTACAGTCCAGAGAGTGGACTCTATGTTCATTTGACTTTGCTATTCTGTTTTTATTACCATAACTTTGCTTATTCCAAGATACTCCGCTGAGAGAGGTGAAAGTTGAGAATACAATTAGTTTTCATTTCTGGGACTTGCAACAAACCAGCAACTATTTCTTAGAAAGCATCTGTGCAGGTCAATAACCCAAGACTCTTTGAATCCCAGGTAGAAAATCATCACCTTACTGTGTCCATCTAAACTATTAAATCATGACCCTTACCCAATCCTAACCAAAATTCCCCACCCCTATCCCCCTTGCTACACTGAAAGACTCATCTTAGACCAGACTTCCAAATATCAGTACATCAGACCCTGCCTTTCCCCATCCATTACTAGGGAAAGCAACATGCTCAGCTTTGTCCTATCAGCAGTTGTACTGGTGATGTATGGCGGGCAGCATCTGACAGGAGCATCTCCAGAAAGACTGATTTGCAGGATCAGTGGGCTTCTTGTATGTCTTCCGCTGGATACTCCTCTGTTGGCCCAGGCCCTTTCCCAGGCAAAGGCTAGCCCCCTCCCCACCCTCCATCAGGAGTAGATGTGGCTCTTGCAGTGAGTGATATAAACTATGCTGATCCATTTTATCTGTGGGGAAAAAACCTGCCCGTCCTATCATGAAAATCACCTCTGAATGCAGTTCCTGGAGATGGAGAGAGCCCGAGCTCAATCCCATTGTCAACCTCCTTCTTATTTAACAACTATTCAAGTGTGACTCTCCAGGGCAGAAACTGCTGCCAAAAGGTCATTTGTGAATGAGAACAGAGTCAAGATGTAGTTGACTTTCTGTTGAGGCAGATTTGTTATTTTCCATCACATTGTTGTTATCTTTTATACCTCTAGTATTTACCTTTAGCACTCCCATGTTTATATGATTACTATCTCTACAGATCTCCCAGAAAGTCACTGGTTTTATATCCCATCTGAAGATGAGAAAATACTTTTTTTTTCCTACAGATAATTCAGTACAAGAAATAAGACTTACTTGGGAACGTCTGAATGGTCTTGGCTTGGTTTGCTGACCATACCTTCTAGCAGCTGGGAACACAATGCCCCATTAACACTAACTGTCCCTGCTTCTCCAAGCTTCATTCTGGCCACTTACACCACTTGGCATAGATCCTGATAAGTTTGCTAGTGTTTGCATATCTCAAAAATGTAGCACCTTTTTATGTTCTTGGTGATCAGTTTTGCTTCAGTGGCCCCACAAGTGTTTACTGGACACTGATATGCTGAATTTCATCGTTCAAAATGATCTCAAAAGTAAGTCCCTCATAGGTCAAAATACCCTATTTCCCTTTATTTTTCTCCTCTTTATCTTTACAGATGGGTGGAAGGAGTCATTACCTTGTATGAAATGCTGCTGAAATGTTTCCCTGGTGAGAAAAGCCAACAGAAGGGCTAATGTCCTTGTCATTTCCCTGACCAGTTTTCGCCCAGGGTGCAGCGGTCTGCTTTTCAGCATTGGGATCTCTGTTTCATCTCTCACGAAAGGAGACAGTGAAGTACTCTAGGTCCTGGCTGCCCATATTAGCTCAAAGAAGGGCCATCATGCTTTACTAAGAGGCCTCAGTTGTTCTGAATATTTCTCAGTGGTACTCAAAATGCAAAGCCACTGTCATAAGATGGAAGTTCACGGGAACCAAGGGAGGCAATGACGTCTGCTTATGTACCTCTCCTACGCAGGAGAAAAGGTAATCAAAGCTTGTAGCTTAATCAGAGCTATTTCCATCTGAACAGCACACTGCAGAGTTATCTTCAGTAACTTTTCCACCTGGAACTGACTTCTACTTCAGATTCCACCCAATGGAGGATTCTGGAACTTTGGGACTAAAGGAACCCAATTTGTTTCATTATATATCTCATTTAGTTATTCTTTCACTGATTCATGCGATACTAAGCATTTACATAAGAGGTATGGTATTTTCATTGCCTATAAATCATATCATCCTGTGTTGGTTACTTTTCTCATTGCTGAGACAAAATACCCAACACCCAAAGTTAAGGGGAAAAGGTTTCTTTCGCTCACAGTTTGTAGAGGTTTCAGTCCATAATCGGCTGGCTCCAAGGCAAGGTGGTACATGGCAGAGGGTCAACAGTTCGTGGCAGTGAAAGACAGCAAAAGCAAGCAAACAAGGGAGAGGAGGGAAGACAAGCCTCCTTCTGTCCCTTACACTGTATCCAGTCTACTGGGATTAGGGTGGTGCCAACCTAATCAGTGGACTGATCCAGCAATCACTCACCCAGAACCCTTTATTCCAGCACCCTTAATCCTTGCATTGAACCATGAATCAGTCACAAACTCTAGATTCAGCCACCTCCAAAAAAGCCCCAACTAAAAAGTACATGAGGCTTTGGGGGGACATCTAGACACAAACCATGATGCATCCAATTCATTTTAAATCAATGCCATATATTTCTGCAAGCTGAAGAATCCCACAAGGTACTGACCAAGGTACTGGTCTAGTGTCAGCTAGTCTCCCCAAAACAGGAGTCTTAAAGCCAGGACTCGTTCAGTAAAAGAAACCGTTCCAAACTACAAACATGCCCATTACTTGCTGAGGGAAGCCTTGAAGTCATAGGCAAAGAAGAATCTTGGTATGGTAGAAAGAAGAGAAAGCAGCACACCTTTGGCCGAAGAGATGGAGAGGGTGATGAGATTCTCCTTTCACCTCAGGCTTGAAACCCCAGGTGCAGATGAATTGAAGGGGAAACTGAAGTCAAGGCCTCTGGGCCAGCGTGGGCTAGAGGAACAAAGTAGAAATGACCACATAACTGCACACACCTGCAGTGGCACTGAGGTTGCTGCAGCTCGGTGAGTCCTTTCCACCCTCATCCTTCCTGGAGAACCGCTCTTGTTTCCTAAATCTGTTCTGAATGACACCAGAGTGCTTATGTCGCTCACTGGCTCGCTTCAAAACCTTGTGGAAAGCCATGTACTTACTCTAGTCAGTCTCTCTGTCCTGCCAGGACACTTATCAAGAAGTCTACTCCCAAAACTTCTGTTGGATTGGGTACTAGGTCAGGTCACATTTCCATGACCCTGCTTTCCTGCTTTCTGGGGAAGCAGGTGCTTTTGCCCGAGAACCTGTAGACCTGCAAGACTCAAGGCAGGCTCTGCTGAGGACTTGATACATATCTAGAGATAGTTTAAAGGGGCTGATAATGTAACTTCAAGACAAGTCTGGGCGACTAATATTTGCTTTAGGCTATAGACCTAAATTTATACCCTTAATGAGGCTGAAGGTGATAAATAAGATTCTGTTCATGTCTGGGTGTACGGTACCATAACTGCTCAGCACTACACTGGAAATTGTACAACCCTGAGTAAAGAGGAGCAGCAGGCCCAGTCAGATGGTACCAGCACACAGCCAGACTGGTGCAGAACCTTTTAAGTCTAATGCATATATATGAATGAAGGCGGATTTGGAAGAGGAAGACTGATCCACACTTGAGTACCCCTGAGTAGGATTTTGGGTGTTAGAATTTTTCACCTCTGTCAATCAGGATAACATTGCTGATCTTTACTATGTATGTTCTGATTGTATCCTCTTCTTTCATTCTCCTAGAAAAGTAAAATTTGATTTAACCAAATGGTGTTTATGTCTAGTTTTCCCATCAAATCAAGCTTTCTGCTCATTAATACAAAAGTTGCACACCACTACACAGGGAAGTGACGAAAACCTGGAGCTGTTTCCTATTATTCTCCTCGAAGCTCATGATGTAGGTCAGCTCCACACTCATGACGGTGGGAAAGGTGCAGCAACATGGCCAGACCAACACCCTCTTGTCTCAGCTATACGAGGAGGGCGCTCTGGTAAGGGAGCCTCTGGTGCTCTGGCACCTCCTATGGCCCCATGGGGGATGCTCCTATTCCCAAGTCCCAGGGAGCCTGCTCTGGGGAAGTTTACATAGCTTCCTAAGCCTTTGACATCGTGCATAGCAAAGGGAGTGGTACTGGCTGACCTTTGAGTGTGTGGGGAAGCCATCCAGAATCCCTGATAGAGTAACAGATTGTTGAACTCATTGGCTTTGCTCCATCTGCCACCTGCCCTGGCAAGGTCAGGGTATATTGGATGCAGCCTGAGTAGGCTGCCAGATCTCTTCAGGGTTCAGGGTTCAATCCTAACCTGGTCCCTCAGTACCCATCAGTGAAGAGCTTCTGCAAGGCCAGCCTTCCTTCACACTAAATCCCAACTCCTCCCTTCTCTGCTTCTCTGTCATACACACATGCTCATGTGTGAATACACAAACATACACACACACGTCAAGAGGACTGGGATTTAGTACTGTTTTTGATCCAAAGCAGAAATTTAAAAGTATGACAGCAACTTATCTTGACATCAAAGGAAAATAGATAAAGAGACGGAACTGAAGTGCATCTATGTGCACGCCCTCAGGGACTGCACCCCCCAATTTGAGATTATGGCTCATGGAGGGGGGCTCTCGGCCTTTCTCATTACCCATGAGAAATGTAAATACAAAGGACGACATTTCCTTGTCTGATACAGTTCCAGGAGGACACACAGCAGCCTGTCAGAATGAGGGACATACATGATGACTGTCACTGAGAATTGTTATGTGTCAGCCACGGTGCTGCACTTCATATAAATTAACTTGTTTAAGCCTCACAACCTCCCTTGAAAGGCAATGCTGTTACGGCTACCTTACAGATGAGAAGACTGGAGCGGAAGGACAAACAACCAGCACACGGCAGCAGAGCAATGGGAATCTAGGTCCATCCAACCCAATGTGTGTGTGTCCCAGCGCTCTGCCCACAGCCTCCTCTGCCCAAACAACAGCCAGCAAAGCATGGCCAACCTCCCAATGCTGCTTTTCATCTCTTCTGGTACCATTGCCCCAATTCTGCCAGTTACATGTTTATTTCTAAAAGGGGAAGCATTGCTTCCCTTCTCGGGATGGATCTGGAGTCCAGGGCATTAACTTCAAAGAGACAGGAAACAACAAGGAAGAAGTGCCCCCACCTCCATTTGCCCTCCTATCAAGGCACAGGCAGTTCATTTCCTTAGCTCTGCTGTAACAACTGAGAAGTGATCATTGTATGAGCCAAAGTGATTTCAGCTGCTGTGCAAATGACTCCCCAGTTTCAGTGGTTTAACCCTAAAGACATTTACTTCTCACTTACATAACTGTTGAACACAGATTTGCAAAAACTGGAGCACTAGTGGCATAAGGAAGATCTGCCAGGTGACCCAAGTCACACAGCACTTTCTCCTCAGCAGTGAAGGAAGCCTCAAGGCCTGTTTCCTACCCCTCCTTCAAGTAACACCCACTGCACCCCACTAAGGTTATTCCCCTGCTATGGTCACTGAGGAAGAACTGCTTGTGTGTGAATCAGGACTCATATCTCAGCCCCTCCACATCCCTCATCCTTACCCTTTTCCTATTTCCTGTTGCACAACTTTGACACTCCTGATTACAAGTAAGAATTAAAGTCAGCAACGAGTTCTAAGGTGCAGAAATCTATTATGACTGCCATTGTCGGTGGCAGGCCTGGACAGTTTAATGAGTTCACAGATGACCTCTTTAGAGAGTTCTACAAAGAGGTGAAGAAGCGAGGTATAGTTCAGTCAGTGTCAGTCCCCCAGCTACTTCTCAAATGCTTCATAGGTCCTCTGAGTCTCTCTTAGGGATTAATTTTGAGTCCAGGAGAGAGAAAGTCTTAGCTTTCGTGGCCGAGGGGCAGAGGTGTCTTTAGGGACCTACAAATTAGGGGTCCCTAGGCACTCCTTGAATACACTCAAGAGGCCCTGATGCTTGCAGTCTCCCTCCTGACCCATTCCAACAAAGTAAGTGTTCCTTTGTCCTCAGGCCTGGGTTGGGGGTCTTTCTGCCTCTCCCATGGTAGCCCCACATGTTTGCCCTAACCAGACACTTGGCTATCAATGGCAGACACTGGACAAAGGCTCTGGTCCTGCCCTCTCAGGATGGCTGTGCAGGGAACAGCTGCCTGCACCAGGAGAACCGAGGTACGTTCTCTGCCTGGAACCCAAAATGCCCTCATAAATAACTGCTGTCTGCTTTCTGGCATGCCCATTCTCAGGGGTTCCATTCTTTTCACTTGCTCAGAGCAGAAAGCAGGAATGCTCACAGAAGTCTCCTCTAAGCACAACAAATGCCTCTCCCCTCTGTGCCCTTGTAGCACTTTTCATAGATAGTGCTTATGGTCTGCACTTTAATGATTAACTTATGCACCATCTTCTGTTTCTCTTACCAGCTGTAAAGTCTGCAACGGATGAGTGGCCTTCTTATTTATAGCTGTATTTTCTAAATCTAAATGACATTTGATTCTCAGAAACATTACTTAGTAAGTATAAATTACTTTTGAGGGAATGAGTATGCAAAAAATGAACAAAAACAAATGAGAGAAGAATGAGTAAGAAGTGATGGGGAATGAGTAAATGAACGAGGATGAGAATGGAAGAATGATGGCCAGTTGCCTTCAGGTATCCTACCCTTCTCTTCCTACAAACGAAACCCAATTTGCAGTTGGGCACCAAAAAAAAAGAATATATTTCACACCCTCCCCTGCAACTAGACTTGCCCAAAGTTCTGTGACTAAATTAAATGTAAGTAGCAGTGTTGCAAACAATCTCAACAAGAGTCCTTAAAAAAGGAATGTGTATTTCTTTGACTCATGCCCCTTTCCACCTTTTCATGGCCTGGAAAATATGTGATGGTTGGACCTTAGCCACCATACTGCACCATGAAGTGACTTCAAGAAAAGAAATCACAATGGGACCAATGGGACAGTAAAGTAGAAAGACTGAAGACATCTAGGTCTGTGTTGATCCTGGGTTCACTATAATAACACCCTACGCTGTTTCCTTCTGGACCATTTGTATATAAGAAAGAAACTTCCATTTTACCTACTTTTGTTTTGTAGTTTACTGTTTTTTATTATATGTAGTTGAACCTGATACTAACCAATTTACACAGAATCAGATTAGTGCCAGAGCCATCCCTGGATTCAAGACGTCCTCTCTCTCAGGCTCGAGAACAGGCTCAAGACAATATATGATAGCTGGAAATGCCACATTCACACAGATTCTGCAGATGCCCTCCAAATGCCAACCCCAAGCCATGATGTGGAACCAGAGAACCCTGATCTTTTAAAAACACAATCAAAGCAAGGGATATCCCTGATCAGTGTTCAAAACTTACTAGATTGGTGGGAGTACAGACTGAACCTCCAATTGAAGGCAGGTCCCAGGAAGTTTAACCAGGGAAATACATCTTTGAGGTTGATCCTGGTGCTCTGATACTTTTGATGCTCTTGCATTTCAACAGTACAGCATTTACTCTTCGACAAAATGGAACACATGGGGGTAGGGTCTTACCTCCACCAAGGAATGCCAGTGTGCGATGGGCTTCCGAGGATACGACAGCATTTCACTCCAGTGGTCTCTGCCCAGCCTCTCAGCCTCGTTGCCTACTTGACACACACCGATGATCTCATTGTGACCTACACTGTGAAAATGGCCCACAATAGTTTTTTCTTAAAATTTTGGTATGTAAGAGAAACAGCTATTCAATTAAAACAATGGAACAAATGGGGAAGTGGTGTTTTTCATTCTCTAATTTAAAACTATAGGCCAAACTTAATAGCCAGTAGGACTTGGGATTTGATGTTGTACCTGGCATTCCTAACACTGACATGGTTTAGTTTGTTCCCAGGAACTCTATGTTCAAAGAACTCCCTGATACATGCTAAGGGTACCTCCTCTGGTTCTAGAACTGGGTTGGTCTCCGAACCTATATAGTAAACAGGGAGCCATCTGAAAGGATTTTTTTTGCAATAATGGCCACCAAAATTCCCACAAGAGGCAACCAAGTATGAGTGATGGAGCAGCTCCGAGTCTGTAGTGATGGGTGTTGATCCCACAAACAGGGCAGAATGGAGGAGGCTCCTGGATTTCCTTGCTAAAATTTTGCTACAGAATACTGTCATCATGTACAATATTCCCTCTTTTCATCTAAGCCCAGCTTTTACTCTTTGACCCGACCTGATTTCCTAACTGTGCAAATATCTTGGCTCTTTTAGCCTTAGGACTAATATTTTTGAAACTTTTCCTGTGTAGGTCTCTGTCTTAGGCCAATTTTTTTCTGAGTGATTTGTTTTGTTATAATCTTTTGCATAATTGGGAGGATATCACCTATCCTTTAACTCTTTGGGATTCAAGTCCACATATTTTCTTTCTGCAAAAATAAGTAATTTTTGTACTATTCATGTGTGAGTGTAAAGAGGAGACAAACACGGGGCTGGTAGCGTGAAGGGTATTTGAGTCTATGCTCATTAAAATAAGATGCATGAAGAAGCCCTGTGGATTCTGCTATGGATTTTTTTCCAAGCCAGATTCATGAGTTTACTGATAATTAAACTGAGCCAGAGATCATATAATCAGATTTGTCAGTGCAAGAAATTTGGCAATAGCTTGAAAAGTGCTGGCCTAGACTTCCATAGCTGGTGGGCAACATCCCCTCTTGGGGCCTGACACTACTTGTGTTGTGTGTTGCCTAGAAATGTGACAAGGGTTATTGTCCAGCATGGGCTGGCACACCCAAGGGCAGCTGTGTTGGAAGATGGTCATGCTTCATGAGGCATCTGCTGGAAAAAGTGTTTAGGTCATTAAAGCCACCTTGCTGACATTTCAGAGGTATGTGGGAAAGTTTTAGCTAAAATAATATTTCTAAGATTATATTAGAAGTCAGAATGATTTTTTTCTTTTATAATTGTGCCCAGACCACGTGGGAGGTTTCTAATTAAAAAGAGACTTTGCATTTCAGTCTAATGACTGGTTTAACATGTATAATTCCCTGTTGGTACTTCCTTTGCATATTAAGATGACTGTTTTTTAAATCTGTCCTTTAAATACACAATTGGCTACAATGCAGGCTATAAATATCTCTTCTGTGCTGTATTAATTAAAAGTCTAGCATCTTATACATTTTAATGTACCCTTTCATCCATACTGATTCTAGCATTTTCAAGAGAACATTTCTGTGTTTGCTTTCAGACTTAAATGGATGGAAATGATCTTTATTAAACACACTGTAAGGAGGAAAGGAAGAAAAAAAAGATTGAAGTTATGTATTTAGAAATGTTGATGGTCTGGCTAGAGTAATCATTCTGCTGTTTTGAGTGGAATCTTTTCCCTAAAGGTAGTCAGGATTGTCAGGCTGTAGGGAAGATCCAGGGGGCCACAGTTCTCCAAGTCCAGATTCCAGGACGTATGCAGAGATGGGATAGGGAAGTAGGCAAGCAGTGAGGGTGGAGGAGGAGAAAGAGATAAAAAAGGGGAAGAAAGATTGGAAGAGCTGAGAGGCACTGTAGCAACCTGAGTCTACAGCATGCTTTGGAAAACAGTGAATCCTTGTCAACCTGCCTTCCATGTGCCGCCCATTCAGTCATTTCCTGTGGTCTCAGACACCAGCTAAGAATCCATGGCTGCTCCCCACTCTGCCCTCCCCGCCCAGGCACCGCAGACCTCACTGCGACAGAGCTCCAGGTATCTCACCGGTCGTAGTCCATGACTGCTATGGACAGGTGGATTTGGTCAATGTTCTCGGGAGGGACATCAAAGACTATGGCTTCGTTGTAAACAGGATTCAGCGTGTTCCTCTTGGTGGATGTTTTCCTCTTCTTCAGTCGTCTGCCGTCACACATTAGTGAGACTTTCACGTAAGGATCTGTACAGACAACGGGAGCAGGGGCACGGCGAGGATAAGTGTAGATTGGGAGTTCACGTGTAGAACTCCTTTACCAGCCTGGAGTTTGAGGATTTTAATTAATGTGGTGTCCAGGACAGTGATTAGTTAGGATAATTAAATCATTCATTCAAAAAAAAAAAAAAGGACAGCGTCATCTAAAAATGTGTGAAATTTAAAAATAGTGTGAAAACATCTGTTACGGAATTAGAAAACATTCCAGCTAGAATTCAAGACCTGCCTGAGTGTGATAGAAACAGCAATGCATAGATATTTCCAAGGAGTGGGAAATGGGCCTCAGACCCCCAATTCTAAGCCATCCCAGGGAATGTTTTCCTAAAGATTGGGTCTTTAAGGAAAAGAATTCCTAGAATTCCTGAATTCATAGAGGACAGGGAGATCATCTGGGGGTGGATTTCCTCAAGTAGAGGGGGTCACGGAGCTGTGTGCAGGCCAAAGTATGGGTGCAAAGCAAAAAGTAATTCATCCATCAGGGAGAGAAAGGACACCTGCTGGCTTAGGTGTGACACTGTGATAGGGTGATAGGTGACAAGGAGGACCTCTGCTTCAGACAACAGTGTTCTGGTCCCCTAGCACCTCGCTGTCCACCTACCCGTTCAATGGAGAGCTCTCCGTCTCTCTATACCTGCACAGCCACACGCTGCCCTGACACATTTACTCATTTCAGGAGGGATGTAGAGGCTAGAGGGGCCACATCGGTTTTTCTGCTTAAAAATACCAGGAGTAAAGGGCACAGAATATAACACACTTCATGCTTTTGATTTTAGAGACTGTGACCTGGTAGGTACTGGGTGTTTGTGACCACACTGGGAGAGTCCCTGCCTAGGCAGCTTGTGAATTTATATCATGGGAACTGCATGTTGAGACTATTTTTGGTTAGGATTTAGAATTTAAGTGTACATGCCTGATTCACTGGAAAAACCAAACAGTATAGTTCCCTGGTATAAAGAGAAGATGGTCTTTAATCGTCAAGAAGCCTGACACGGCGATATCCGAGGAAAAGGAACCAATTGAAGAAGCTATATCGGCGTGTGCAAACTGTAGGTTCAATTCGGACGTATGAACGTATGGTGAAGGAGAAGCCACAGGAAAGACTAATAATAAAACTAACATCATGCAGCATCTAATATATACCAGATACTCTTTTTGTGACTTTATACGTATTACTCAAACTTACAACAGCCCCATGAGATATATACTACTATTACTCTCATTTTACAGATGGGAAAATAAAGTCCAGGAGGTTAAATGACTTAAACTAGGTGACACAGTGCTTAGGCGGAAGGTCTGAGATATCTAAGCAGTTTGGTTCCAGTACCAATGTGCTTTAATACTATATTAGAAACTTCATGAAATATGACATTAGAAACTGGTGACCTCGTCTAATTTTGAGACTGTCCCACCTGATGCTCCTGTTATGTCCATTGCCTTTAAATTCCTTGCTTTTATGATGGTAATGGTCAGCCTACCAGCCGTGGGAAGATAGCAGAGGGAAAACATCAGCTCTCCAAGATCCACGTTATCCTGTTGAGAAAGCACAAATGGAAGCGTTAGGAAGTGTCTCCAGCTGGTGTGCATGAGGCTCAGCCTCAGGGTCGCCCTGGCAGGAACCATACTGCATCTCCTGCTCAGCTCATGAACCCCCGGCATCTCTGTCTTTCAGATCAGACACAGAAGGACATTGCCCTGCACTTTGGGAGTCCTCACCGAGGGAAGCACAGTCCATCTTCAGACAGCAAAGCTGAGCTACATACAGTTGTCCACAGGCTGGCACTGGTCCCCGGAGCTCAGCACACAGCCTCCGGGGAGGAAGTCACATCTCTTCAATGGTCCTACATGGAGCCCCGTCATGGCTCCATCATATCCTACCACAGTTCACATAGAGACTCCACCCAAAGCTGTGCGAGGGGTGTCCCAAGGTGCTCCACAGCCCCACCCTAGCCCAGGCACTCTGCATGTAGCCCCACATACCCTCCTGCAGTATTTCAAATGAGGCTCCGCACACCTCTCCTGCTCCCCTACACACCCCCTCAGATTAGCCAGTTGCTCTGCACACTCCTGCATATCCCCCACCCCCGCAGTCCCCACTCTCTGTCAGAACACTGCACACAACCTGCGCCCACCAGCACACCTTCCCTGGACCCTGGACTCTCCTAGCCCCTCATGTAGCTTACACGAGTGGCAGTCTGTGACCCCCATGCACTCACAGCCCTGGATGTACCTCGTACCTGCACGGTCCTGCACGGAAGAGCAGAGCTGCAGGCCTGCAGACACCCCTGCTGCCTATTCCTTGAGTCCCGCTTGACACAGCTCTTCCCTTCTCTGTGTGTGTCTTTAAATCACCCCTTCCCCTCTGCAGCAGAAGACAGCAACTTGGGAAGCGTGCAACCATTCAAATAGGTCAGAAAACACGAGTCTCCTTCTCCCTTTTTTAGCCCACAGAGTGTGTAACCAGACAGAGAAAAAAAGCCAGTTTATTTAGTTTCAATTTCTGAGAGGTACCTGAGGTTATCACATTGTGTGCCTGTGTCTAATTAATACAGTTTCATACTGACAGTACTTTGGGGAGTCCAGTTTTTGCCCTCAACATCCATAGCCTCCTTTTCCCTCCTGGATTCTCCAAGGATGTTTCTATTTTTAGAAGCACAGACTCAGCTCTGTGAGGTCACCTCGCCCAACCTCTCCAGCTTGCCTGCTTCCACAGGAGGATGAGGCAAAGGAATCTATTTGGTGAGTGAGAAAGATGAATTGTTCTGTGTCTTCATGCACTGGTTGCCTTGTGCAAATAAATCACCTCACTTTGCAAGTTAGGGTCCCCTGGTTCCTGGAGCCCTGATCTCAAGAGACCCAAGCAGCCAAGCCTTTCCTTTCAGGGAGAGAATCAGGTGGGGGACCAGTCCTACAGGAACAGGGGTTTTACACATGGCAAGTTCTAGTTGCTTTGTGATGCTGGGTTCACTACTGTGGGAGCAAGGTCTACCCTCTCTGAAGACAGGTCTTATCCTGCCTTCTGCAAGTGACAGAGGGAAAGAGAAGCTACAGCCATCTACAGGTCAGATTTCTGCTTCCTTACTCCTTGGCCCATTCCTTTGCACTTTGACTTCTTCTCTCAGGGGCCTTTCCCCTGCACCCATTTTCTTCTTACCTCATCCTGTCCAGAAAATCTTGCTTTTACAGGAGCAACCAAAGTCATGTCTGTGAACATCTGTGGTGGATTAACTAATGGTCAACTTGTAACACCCAGTGAACTGAATCAGCGTGGTGCTGGGTGTGGAAGGCCCACCTGAGGATTGTTGCCAACGGCATAAAAGGAGAACTGGAGGGGAAGATGGTGTGCTGTTGATTCTCCTGAAGAAGCTTGTCACGCTGGTTTTCCTGATATGAACTCAATTGTTTTCATTGTTGGAGGAGCTCAGGTCCTCACTGTCACTGAGGATGGCTGCAGTTCTCTTCGGAGGAGCTCTAGTCCTTACCTTTAGCGTTGCTTCCTGGCTCCAGTGCAGATCCCTCAGCCTGGTGGCACAGATCCTTTCTTCCCATTGGTGCAGACTTTCTAGCTTCCACCACTGACCTTTGGGCCTTCCCAGTGCAGATCCTTGATACAGACTTGCATGAGACATTGTCATAGGCTCATGTCCTCCAGCTGGACTCACGGAGGACACTGCCATAGGCTCAAGGTCTTCAGCTGGACTCATGCAGAACGTTGCTGGGGAATCCAGGCCATCAGCTGGACTCTTTGGGTTTCTAGTGCATGGACAGATCTCCCGCACTCTTCTGCATTTGACTCTTTGGGTGAATATTACAAAATAATCTTATAAATTTTGTGTTCTGTATTGAATCTATTCCTTTGTAAAGCCTGACTACAACAATGTTCATAATCAAGTCTTTCAATATACATTTCCTGAGGGCCTGCACCATGCACACAACTTATATATAAAGTCTGGAACATGAAAATTCACTCAGTTCAGTCCCTGCCCTCAAGGCTGATGCACATAATTGAATGTGATGTGTCAGATTACTTCTGTACTAAGTATGCTTCATTTTTTCCCAACATAGACCCCATTCATAAATATTTATGCTATATGACTAGTTGCTCATGGGTTTAAAAAAATCGAAACTCAGACTTGATAGTGTATAACGAATGTGAACTATGGTTAAAGCCCACATTTGTACTTTTTAAAGTAAAAATAGAAATTAAAGAAATTGTTATCAAAGATGGAATACTTGGTTTGGTTTTCAAGTGCTTTAAAAAGAAATCTAAAATTTTCCAAATTATAAAAATAAAATGATAATAAAATTCAATACAGAAAATTTCAAGTAAACTGGTAAAATAGCCCCTTTTCTCAGCTCCATACCCACTATACCACTCCTTTCCCCAGAATAACACAGTGAATAATTATCCACATTTTTTCTTTTCATCAATGCATCCATCCATCCATCCACCCATCTATCCATCCATCTATCCATCTACGTATTCTTTCACTTATTCTTTTACTATCTGTCACATTGTGAGTTCAGCACTGCTGTTTTCCTATTGGGAGCTGAATCTGTAGTGATGAACAAGTCATGGGTTAAGAATGTGTAGATCTTGATGTTTATAAATACTGCCTTAGACCACTGGTTTTCAATCAGGTGCAGTTGTGCTCCCCCAAGATACATTTGACACTACCTAGAGAGAATTTCGATTGTCCAACTGAGGAGGATGATGCCACAAAACATCCGATGATACAAAAAGAAGCCTCTCACTACAAAGACTTATCTGGTCCAAAATGTCAATGGGGCCAAGGCTGAGGAACTCCTGTTTACACAGAAGGTCATATATTCTTAGTGAAAGTTTTCCTCAAATGCTGACAAAAGTCAAATGTAAAGGGGTGGTGGAGTATCTGGCTTCTTTGTCAGCTTGACAGGAAACAAATATGTGTAAGTGTCACTGGTTGCTCACTGCCCAGGAGGATACAAGAGGAAGGAAAATGCCATACAAAGAAATACTTCATTTGCTCCTGCTTTGTGTGGCCAAGGTTCAGAACTGTTAGCAACTGTTACTGGGAATTTTTGAGCAAGCTTGAGTGAACTCTCTACCTGACAACCTGTATACTTTTCCTGTGATGTTTGCCTGTAATGTGTGGCCTAAGTAATGTACTTTTGTATTCCTCTTCTTTCCTTCTTCTGGCGAATTCCTTCCCAAATCCATGAAGTTCTGGAAGAGCTGCTGCAAGAATTTAGGGATCAAAATATTAATTCCCTGGTGCTTTCTTAGGACAAAGGATGAGGATATCCCAAGCAGATCATTTCAAGTTATCCCTGGCATTGGAAAATCAATATAGAGAAAGAAAACTTCTCATTTTGTTGGGTTTATTCATTGGAAGATATGAGACTACAATTGTTGCAAAGTTAACCAATATAAGTTAAAGATATATACCATATACCCAAAAGAAACACTAAAATACTACAATAAAGAGTTGTAGTTAGTAAGCCAACAAAGGAGATAAAATGGATATTTAAAAATACCCAATTAATCCAAAAGAAGGCAACAAAAAACAAATAAAAGGCAGAGAGAAAGGAACAAAATCAAAGAGAAAAATGTAGTACAAGTAGAAGACAATTTGTAAGATGGTAAATTTAAACCAAACTATTTTAATAATGACACTAAATATAAATGAGCTAAATATTTGCATGTTAAAGCTCCTGAAGCTTGGACATATAGTACAATTAACTGAAGCTGAGAACAGGTCTTGCCTCATCACTTAACCACTCTGCAACTGTAGATAAGGTAATACAACTTCTCAGTTTCTTAGTTCTGTTCTCAGTTTCCTCATTTGGAAAACAGAATTAATATCTAAAACACAAAGTTGATTTAAAAAGGTTAACATACGCATACAATAAGTATAATATGGCTATTATTACTGTTGCATTTGTCACTCTCATAAGTGTTAGGGTTCAGAAAATGATATCCCAAATTATGGTGCTTCCCCATGCTAAGTACATTGAACGAAAGGACATGGAGGGCCTCAGAAGCAGTCTCTTTCTGACCACCTCCTGCCATTCTTTGCCGATTACCCATTCTCATTCAAGGTGGCCCAAAGAAACTAGAGTTCATTTTCTTCAAACCAGCTCTTAGAAACTAGAACTCCTCTTCCTTAAAGCCAGCCATAAAACCTGGAAATGTTACTCTAGCTTCCTCCCTGCCTTTCTGTTTTGGAGTTGGCCATAAAGAAAGTCACTGACCTATTTTATCTTATAGTAGCCTATTAAGACCCTTATTCCAGAAAGGGTCCTGCCTATACGCAGGAGGAAGCAAAACTATACAAAGAGACCAAGAAGATCTGAACAGACATGCACGGTTGAGACGCCTTCCATCAGTCTACGGAGCTAGGTTACACCCATCACATTTCTATACATTGTCCGTTCTTCTTCAAACACAAGCATAAAAATACTTCTCCCCGAGTCCTGTGTCTTCATTTCTGAAGCCTCATATGAAACTTTGGTTAAATAAATTTGTTATGCTTTTCTCCTGTTAATTCATCTTCATCAGTTTTTATTTCAGACCTAGACAGGAACCCTAGAAAGGCTGAAGAAACTTTTCCTCCCTACAATAGTCTGTGTATTCCTCAAGGTGAAAGCCCACTTGTCCACCTCTCCCCGTGGGCTGCCACGTAGGGATGACTCAGTCAGTATGTTTTTTACTACTTTCTTTTCTTCTTTTTTTTCCCCTTGCTTCCTTTTCTTTCTCTCTCTTTCTTTCTTTCTTTCTTTCTTTCTTTCCCTTCCTTCCTTCCTTCCTTCCTTCCTTCCTTCCTTCCTTCCTTCCTTCCTTCCTTTCTTTCTTTCTTTCTTTCTTTCTTTCTTTCTTTCTTTCTTTCTTTCTTTCTTTCTTTCTTTCTTTCTTTCTTTCTTTCTTTCTTTCTTGTACTGAGAGTTGAACCCAGGGCTTTTGCACTGACCTACAGTCCCAGTACTTTTTATTTCATTTTATTTTATTTTATATTTTATGTTGAGACAGTGTCTTGCTAAGTCACCCAGTTTCCCAGGCTGGGCTTGAAATTGTGACCCTCCTGCCGCAACATTCAAGAGTGCTGAGATTACAGGCCTGTGCCCATACTTGGCACTATGTCTTACACTAATGAAATGATGAACAAATGAAGAGGTTCAAGGATCCTTGGACATGTTTGTATTCTTAGTAGCTTCCTGGGGCCTTTTGTTTAAATGTCCAGTGAGCCACCAAACTATGAGACATCTGGTCTCTCCTTTCCTCCATCCCCACCCACCCTTTGCTACCATTTCTCCTAGCATTACCAGCTCACTGAGAAATCCTGTTCTTACAGAACTTCTTTCAAAAGAAAAACAACAACAACAAAAGCTTTGCAAGACACAGCAGCAAGAAATAATTTATACAGCAAGTACACTTCTATTCGCAACATTTCTCGCATGTCCTATAATTACACCAGTGACCCAAACCTGGTGCACCCATAACATGGATGCTATTAGTGATGTGATCACCCTATTTTCTCAGAAATCCAACTGTATTCCCCATACTTTCTCCAGACATGACAAAATTGGCAAAAATGTCCTTTTTCAGTGGCAGAGCCTATAAATAATTAGCATGCACTGTTAAAGTAACTGTTGATTGCACTTTATTTATAGATATTAACATGATTAATTGTATTGGAAGTGGGCCTGGAGGATGACACTTTCTGAGGTGGTGCCGAGGCATAAGTGAATCTACAGCCTCCACAGGGCAGTGAGAGAGGGCTGAGATCGGCCCATACCTTTCCTCTGTCTGCAGCAGTCCCTAGAGGATTCTGAGTCTAATTCTGTAAGACTAACCCCCTTCAGAAAGAATTTTCTTTGATCTATGATGTGTTCAGCTAGGAATGGACAAGATAATAACATAAGATATGTTTAAGCACATGTTTACTATGGTCGACAAAAAAATTCATATCACTATCTTTTCTAGTCTTATCCAGTCCCCTGGCTGAATATGGTACTTATATATGGATGGCGCCAACATTTGCATGTCTATCCAAGCCTCTTTTTTGCATTACAGACTCATATATCCAAGTGTCTTCTTTAGATCACTATTTAATAATATTTTTTAAATGGAGCTAATTTCCTTTTCCTGCTCCCAGCTTTCCTATCCAAGCCTTCTCCATCTTGGTGTGGTAAAAACCACCTTCCAGAGTCTGAAATTAAAAACCTGGTACTTACCACATTTATATTCCTCCATTTCTCTCACCCTCCCACATCTGCAAGTCATGTCAATTTTCCCTCCCAAAATATCTAGAGCCTGCTCAACTTTATCCTTCTCTATAATGCTATTCCATTTCAAAAACCATCATCTCTGTCACATGCACTGCTATACAACTGTGAAGGTAAAAGAAGTGAGTGCACAGAGCAGGATGTTGGCTGTGACATGCTCATATTATAGGATTCTGTCCTACAGCTCATGGCTGCTTACGCCATAGGAAGCTCAGAGGGTTGCTTCCATACCCTCTTGCCTACACTGTGACATGTCTCTTGAGTTTGGGATCCCTGGTCCGGTCTGACACACTGATGAGTACTCAAAGAGGGCTTCAGGAAAGGACTGCCTCCGCCTATAGTTCCTTACCTCCCATGCAATAGAGTTTTCCCCTCCCAGGCTTCTAGAGTAAGACCCCAAGGTTGGAAAGCTCGCATCACTTCTACATCCATGTACTGTATCCTAGTGCTGCAGTGGCAGATGGGTGTGACGATGATAACACAAAGAAGAACTTAATGATAATAAGGATGGTAACTGGTGGTCTAAGCAACCTCTTTCCCATCTATTAAAAATAAGGGCCTCTGACTTGTCTGGAATCACAGGATGTCTGGTTTTGCACTGCTGGGATATGAGTCTTTCATATTTCAAAACACATCCAAAACAGGGAAGATGTGGTAAATCTGCCAGACATTCTCTTCAGTGACATACCTAGAGAACAGTACCTCACAGAGGGCTTACTTGGTACCCAGCTTTTCTCAGCAGTAGAGAGAAATAGTGTCTGCCCCCTAGGATGACAGGGCAGAGCTTCACCACATGGCAATGGTTGGGGGCCCTTCCTGGCAGAGAAGGAAACCATATGCCCACATATAAAGAGCTAAGCCTTTTTCCTAGTAAAGTAAGCTTGGTGCTCATCTCAGGCATATTATCAGGACTGATAAGGTATGGTTTCTGAACCCTTCAAAAATCATTAGTCCTTGGGCCAGGGATATAGCTCAGCGGCATGGTGCCTGCCCAGCAAGAGTGAGGTCTTGAGTTTGATCCCTGGTACCAAAAAAAAAAAAAAAAAATCATTAGTCCTAGTAGGTTCATTAAAAATAACTAATGCCAGACGAATATTACTTACTTTTTTAACTTGGGCTATTGGCCTCACAGATCAGGCAGTTTCTGTAGGCACAGTAAATGTGATCTTGGCTTAGTATCTGGTAAGCTCTCTTCTGATATCCTTGTAGATGATCTGGATAATCTACAGGTGATGGTTAAGGAGAATTCATATCTAGTTGGATGATCATTTTTTTTTCGTTTTTTTTTTTTTTTTTTTTTTTCTTTTTTTTTTGAGACAAGGTCTTGCTATGTGGTTCAGGCTGGACTTGAACTCACTAGTTGGTCCAGGCTGGTCTTGAACTCGTGGTGATCCTCCTGCCTCAGCCTCCCGAGTTCTGGGATTACAGGTGTGTACCACCACGCCTATCTGGACAATCATATTTACAGAGTGCCAGTTAAAACTACCTGGGTATTACCCAGTTCTGTAATTTCATCAATAGTTTAGAAGAGGAAATAGAATTTGGCATGACACAACAGACAAAATAAGTATATTGGAGTCCACACCTAAGATCTATAAAAATTCTAACAAACAGAAAAGATAGATAAAGTCTACCAGTACAAATTTATCAAGATAAATGATTTTGGGGCTGGTGAGATAGCTCAGCGGCACGGGCACCTGCTGGTGTGTGAGGTCCTGAGTGTTCGACCCCTGGTACCCAAAAAAAAAAAAAAAAAAAAAAAAGATACATGATTTGAAGGCCTAAAAAGTCAATGCTGTGTTCTCTAGAGAAGACAAAACCTAATGTATGTGAAAATAAAAGGCGTATGATTTAATCTTACTTTGGATCAAAATGTGATAAACTACCAAAAGCTAATTTTACTTTAGGCTGCATAAATAGAAGTACAGTTTGAAGAGAAAGGGTATACATCAACCATAAGTTACTTGGAACATTGATTCTTTTCTGTGCATCTTGATTTTGGAGATATGCAAATTGTTGAAAGACAGTGATAAGAGCAACTCCAGTGGGAGAGGGTCAGGACTATACGAAGAACTGCAAGGAGCTATTAAGCAAAACATTTAAGGAACACAAGATTCCTGTTAGCATTAATTTGAATTGGTGTCACACAGAAGAGGGGCTAGACGTGTTCTGAATGGTTCCAAGGATTAGAACTAGGTCCATTAAGTGGAAGCCACAGAAAAATTTAGAATCTTCCCTATCGTGTCCAAACCACGGGCTGTCTGTCTCTGGAAGTAGTGAGTTCCCCATGTGTTTAGCAAGTTTCTTTGCTTTAGAGAAGAATCAAGTATCAAGAAGGTGGTTGGACAAATGTAAAGTCTTTCCAGACCTGATCTCCTATAATTCCCTGTCTCAGATAGTAGCTGGTGAGTAAAGGGAAACAATAGATTTCTGAGGCAAGACTGCTAAAGAATTGTGATTAAGGAGATAGGCTTTGGTGGAATGTGGAGTTGTA
Source organism: Erethizon dorsatum (assembly GCA_028451465.1). Lineage (NCBI taxonomy): Eukaryota > Metazoa > Chordata > Mammalia > Rodentia > Erethizontidae > Erethizon > Erethizon dorsatum. The sequence goes on along the minus strand of CM051827.1, from coordinate 61,514,589 downwards.
TTTGAGGGGAAGATCTGGAGATTAAGGCACCAGAAATGTGAGGGCTGTTGACTAATAATGCCTAAGTCAGCATCCTAGGAACTCGTACACTTTAAAAGGGGACAGAAGAAAGAAGAAGTGAATTCCAAGCTTTGGTGCTCCTGGGTAGGAATTCGGAATATTGGAAACTTATTTTTTCTTAACATGATTCCTTAATAGATACTTTGAAATTCACATATGATTTTCTTAATCCTCCTATTTTCCCAGGGAGCATGTTTAGCCAAGGAGAGTCTTTGGCTAAAACAAAGATAGCACTTTCAAAAATCAAAGGGCTACAGATGCTTTAGTGTTTAATTTGAATGTTCAATAACCTATTCTGAAAAGATTTTTTATAGATCCATCAATTCTTTTTTTTTTTTTTTTTGTGGGTACCGGGGGGTCGACCGCAGGACCTCGCGCGCCAACAGGCACCTGTGCCGCTGAGCGATATCACCGGCCCCTTTTTCGTATGTGGGATCCGGGAGTCGAACTCGGGCCCCCGCGCTTGCAAGGCAGGCGCTTATGCCGCTGAGCCATCTCACCGGCCCGATCCATCAATTCTTAATAGAAAAAAAAAGTAATTGGAGATGAAAATTCATAATTAAAAGTCCTTGGGAATATCACAGCATACTCAGAATTGAGCATTATGTACTGGCTCTGATGTATACTGTGTTTCATTGACTTTTGTAGGAAAGAAAACATTAAGATGAGTTGGAAGTAATTTTGAATTCACCTTGCATTCTCAGAATCCTTGTCATCCCAAAAATTTCTGTCAAAACCAAGACTTCATGCAGTTTGTGGGAGATGGGAAGACAATATCTCTAAAGAGATATTCTCTAAAGAGAAGTATGACAGCCAGTGAGTTAAATCAACAACTTAGTTGTATACACAAAGGAAAACACACTATTTCTATTCTACGATGGATGGAGACTTGATCCAAAGACAACCACTCAGTGGTTCTTTTTATGCTTTTAAAAATCTTTTAATGGAGATAAGTACTACCCATCCTCCATTCCTCTTCTGTCTCCATCAACTGTTCCTCCATCCCTATTACACAACCCTTACAGCTTAGTACCTGGCTCACTAAGTCATGTTCATTCTACCTCTGAAATATGCCTCGATTTTCAGATCTCCTTCTCTATTCAGTTTGCCTCAGTCTCTGAAAGATTACTCAAGAGCAATTTACCCCTTCCAACCCATCCTCCATGTAAACACAGACCTGATCACTTCAGTCCCTGCTTAAATCCTTCAATAAACCCTGGATGCTGTTAGGTAAAGATCTAAGACAACTTCTCCAGCTGTTCTATTATTTCTCCTAACATACCCAATTCCCCAATCAGTAGGAACCATTCCTTATTGCCCCCCTTTCCCCTTTCATTCCTGTGTGTGCTGTTTTTTTCTACCTAAGTGACTCTTACTTTTCTACTAGCAAAATTTTCTTTCGTATCTGGGAAGACCCAGATTGCCTAGTTCTGTTCTCTGTGCAAACTTCAGGGTCTCTCTAAGCCTGTGCTCTCTGCTCTGGCAACTCTGTCCATATTTCCACTGCCATATGAAATTAGAGATATTTGTGATCGAGACGCTGAAGGCAGGAGCTATGTCTTCCATTTGGCACATTTATCTGGGAGCTATGGCTATGGAGAACCCCAAGTCAGAGAGGTTAACTTGCCCAAGTTCCCATGGCTATTCAGTGCTGGAGCCATGCCGTCAATCAGGCAGGCAGACTATAGAGCCCTTAGTGCCCCCATGTGGGGAGCCCTTTCATAGCTCAAGAGGCTCATGGGGTTAATAAAGGAGAGAAAGGGGGCCAAATTCTTTATTGTTTGGTGGCTTTGAGGGAACTCAGAGGAGCTAGACTGGGGGCTACAAGTGTCCAGATTATTCCCTTTACCACACAATGCTTCCACCTTCATGTAGAATAAACATGACTTAGTGAGCCAGGTACTAAGCTGTAAGGGTTGTATAATAGGGATGGAGGAACAGTTGATGGAGACAGAAGAGGAATAGAAGATGGGTAGTACTTATCTCCATTAAAAGATTTTTAAAAGCATAAAAAGAACCATTGAGTGGCTATATTTGGATCAAGTCTCCATCCATGGTAGAATAGAAGTAGTGTGTTTTCTCTCCCACTTTTTAAAAAAAGTTTTTTTTTTCTTTCTTTTTTTTTGTGGGTACCGGGGGTCAAACTCAGGACCTTGCGTGCCAGCAGGTGCCTGTGCCGCTGAGCGATATCACTGGCCCTTTTTTCTTATGTGGGTACCAGGAGTCGAACTCAGGACCTTGCGCTTGCCAGGCAGGTGCTTACGCCACTGAGCTATCTCACTGGCCCTTGTTTTTTCTTAATACATGTTTGCAGCACATAATGTTTACATTCCTTGTGGGGAACCGGTACACGTACATGACACATCTTAATTCTTTTTTTGTGTGTGTGGGTACCAGGGGTCGAACTCAGGACCTTGTGTGCCAGCAGGCGCCTGTGCCACTGAGCGATATCACCAGCTCTTTTTTCGTATGTGGGTACCGGGAGTCAAACTCAGGACCTTGTGCTTGCCAGGCAGGAGCTTATGCCACTGAGCCATCTCACTGGCCCCCTTAATTCTTTTTTAATCCACTCCCCCTCCATCTGCTGATTCCCTTCCCATTTGAGAAAGATCTATCTTCCTACTTCTTATTATCTATATTTTATTTTGCTCATTATTTACTAGAAAGAATGGTTTTTGCCTTCCCAGCTAGTGGAAAAAAGAAGAAGAGTGACAAAAACTACCTTGACTGAATCTGATTTGAGAACTGGGGCAAATGCTGCTTTAGCAAAAGAGGATCTGCCTTTCCTCCAAGCATCAGCATCAGACCACTTCCCTCTGTATCCACCACAATTTTATAATACTCTTGAGGGAAATAAGAGATTTTGTAATAGTAAAAGACAGTGTAGTTGTAATCAGGGGTTATCTGAAATGTGCTTCAAACAGGGACAGTAATAATATTCTCTCTCTCTCTCTCTCTCTCTCTCTCTCTCTCATTAAATGAGCAAATATATGTAAACCAGTTAGCACAGTGTCTGCAACACACATGTCAACTTATTATCTATGTTGCTCCACACCTACTAGATAGGTCTGGTACACAGAGGTCCATCATATGTAATCTTAGCACACCAGTGAATGATCTCTACAGGGACAGATAGACTGACCAGGGATAGCTCAGGGCAGGGGCTTCTCTCTACCAGCTGAACTTATATTCAAACTCTTATATCCTCATCTGCAAGCTGGATAAAGGAGACAAAAGCATGCTAGGATAATTTCTGCAGCAGCAGACAGAACTATACAGGAAAGAAAACAAATGAGATATCCTTTTAAATGGTAGGTCCTGGGAACAGCAGGGGGTTGTAAGATATCATCAGAGGTTGAACCACTTTCCATTCCCATGAGCTTCTGGCCCTGTTATGCCTTATATCTAGATATTCCCCCAAAGCCTCATGAGCTCATGGGTGGGGATTTTGGGAGATGACTAGATCACGGGTGTGTGACACTGGATTAGTCCACTGATGGTTTATAGTAGGGTGTGATATTGGGAGATGAAGCCTGGTGGGATGGAGTGGATTGCTGTGTATGTGGCCTGGAAGAGTATATATCCCTCCTCCTTTGATGGCTGCTGCTTCCTGCCTGCCATGCCATGAGCTCTTTCTCCTCCATCATGTCCCTCTGCCATGCCGCCTTGCCTTGGAGCCAGCCAACTATGGACTGAAACCTCTACAAACTGTGAGCTAACATAAACCTTTCCTCCTATAAGTTGTGGGTAGCAGGTATTGTGTCTCGGCAATGAGAAAGTAACTAAGACTCTAAGTCTTCATTAAAAGATGGTGGTTTTTAGAATGTGTCAAATAGTTTGGTTAGACTTTCAGAACAAATCTCCCATTCCAACTTCCAGGGGGGAGAAGAGGGTCTGCAGTTTTCTCTACCCAGTTCTCCATTACAGACTCACAGCACTGTCTAAGAAGAGTAGGTCAACTGTTATGCAAGTCTACTTCTTGGTAACAGCTCATGACTACTCCATGTGTTGGGGCTGTTTGGGAGACAAACCTTGCCCCTGCAGTTGCTTGAGTGCCTGGGGGATTCCCTGGTTCTTTAGGGTAATGCCTTAGTTTGTAGTGTGGAAGTCTGTTCTTCTCCCCACAAAGCAGAGCTTTCATTCACCCAGGACAAGAGCTAAAGCAGGGGAGAATCTGGACACATGGAAGGAAGGAGGGAAGGAAGGAAGGAAAGAAGGAAGGAAAGAAGGAAGGAAGGAAGAGGGAAACAAGGAGAGGAGAAGGGAGAGGGAAGGGGGAAGAGGAGGGGAGGGGAGAGAAAAAGAAGAGGGGGAAAGGTCAGATTTCACTTTAATTTAATTTTTAATTTTTGCAGTACTGGGGAATGAACCCTGGGCCTCATGCATGCTAGGGCAGCATTCTACCACTGAGTCCCAGTCCCAGTCCTTTACTTTAAATGTATTCATTCATATATTCAACAAATATTTGTTGGCTATCTACCATGTCCCAGGCATTATACTAGGTGCCAGGAATACAAAGAAGAGGGGAAAAGGGTTAAGAATCTTTGTTGTACAATTGGGATCTCATCTTATTAAAAAGCTTTTGCACAATAAAAGAAATCACCAATAAAGTGAAAAACAACCCATGGAGTGGGAAAAAATTTTAGCCAGTTCTGTCTCAGACAAAGGACTTCTATCTAGAACATAGGAAGAATTGAAAAAAAAAATCAGACCCCCTCAAAATTCAAAGACCCACTCCAAAAATGGGCATCTGAGATGAATACACACTTCTCAGATGAAGAAATACAAACAGCAAATAAATATATGAAAAAACGTTCAACATCACTGGTCATTCAAGAGATGCAAATTAAAACAACACTGAGGGGCTGGTGAGACAGCTCAGCGGCATAAGCACCTGCCTGGCAAGCGCGAGGCCCTGAGTTTAACTCCCGGAGCCCATATACGAAAAAAGGGCCAGTGATATCGCTCAGCGGCATGGGTGCCTGCTGGCGTGCAAGGTCCTGAGGTCGACTCCCGGTACCCACAACAAAACAAAACAAAACAAAACAAAACAAAACAAAACAAAACACTGAGATTCCATCTCACCCCAGAAAGAATGGCTATCATCAAGATATCAACCAGGAACAAATGCTGGAGGGGCTGTGGGGAAAAAGGAACCCTTCTCCACTGTTGGTGGGAGTGTAGACTGGTGCAACCACTGTGGAAATCAGTGTGGAGATTCCTTGAAAAACTAGGATTAGAGGTCCCATTCAATCCAGCTCTACTCCTTCTGGTATCTTCCCAGAAGAATTAAAAACATCATACCACAGTGATATATGTGCACCCATGTTTATAGCAGCACAATTTGTAATAGTTAAATCTTGGAAACAACCCAAATGCCCATCAATCAAAGAATAATAAAAAAGATGTGGTCTTTTTATACAATGGAGTACTACTCAGCCATAAAGAAGAATAAACTTGAGACTTTTATAGGTAAATGGATGCAACTTGAGACCATACTAATAAGTGAAATAAATCAGACTCACATGTGTAAACATCGTATTGTCTCCTTGGTGTGAGAAACTGAAAGAGTAAATAAGTTCTAAAATGTACAATACTTATTGTGAAATGGGAAGAAATTGTTCAAAAGGAAAAAGGAACTAGGATGGGTGAAAGGGGAAAGGACAGTAGGGAAAAGGGAAAAAATGCAAGTCAGTTATACTATTAGTGTCCCTTAGTTCATTCAAAAGGAAGGTTTGTGCTAATATCAATTGGAGAAATTTTTATGCCCATACCTTGTACCCTGAGCAACTACTTTAAAGATAACAACATGTAATGTATTAACTATTGTTATTCTCCTATTATTTTGTTATGAAATTTTGTTTTATCTTTTTTCCATAAAATAAAATAAATTAAAAAAAAACAGAAAAAGAAAGAAAAAAGAATCTTTGTTGTAATGGAGTAGCTATTTAAATTGCCATTCTAGAGCTCATATAAGTTAAATATGTAAACTACATGTCTTAATCACTTTCTCATGGCTGAGACAAAATACTTCATACCCACAAGTTAAAGGAGGAAAGGTTTACTTTGGCTTACAGTTTCAGAAGTTTCAGTTCATGGTTAGCAGGTTCAAGTGCATAAATGGCACGGTGGGAGGGTCTGCTGGAAAGGAAAGTGCTCACATCACAGAGACCAGGAAGCAGAGAGAGAAAGGAGGAGCCATACTTGGAGCCATACTCTTCAGGGTCATGACCCCAGTGACCTGCGTCCAACCAGGCCCCACCTCCTAACAGCAGATTTAGTACATTCAATATAGTACCCCCACAATCCAGTAACTGTACAAACACAGGAGGCTTTTGTGGGACACCCTAGCTCTAAATCATACCACTGTATTATACGCTATATGGTGAAAAGTGTTACTGAAAAAGTACAGGGAAATAGGACCTAGTAGAAGGAAATGCAATTTTATTTTATTTTATTTTATTTTTTTTGTGGGTACCAGGGGGTCGACCTCAGGACCTCACGCGCCAGCAGGCGCCCGTGCCACTGAGCGATATCACCGGCCCCTTTTTCGTATGTGGGTTCCGGGAGTCGAACTCGGGCCCTCGCACTTGCCGGGCAGGCGCTTAAGCCGCTGAGCCATCTCACCGGCCCCCGGAAATGCAATTTTAAATGGACTCATTTTAAATGGAATTTTAAATGGAGGCCAGTGTACCTTGAGTGGAGAGAATATGTAGGAAGTGGTGGGAAGATAGGTCAGAGATAATATGGGGAGGAAGAGTACAAATCCCACAGGCCATTGTAAAGACTTTGGTTTTTACTCCGATGGAATGGAAAATCATTGGATGAATTTTGGGTAAATAAATGACAAGGCCCAACCAATAATTTAAAAGCATCACACAAGCTTCTGTACAGAGAACAAATTTGCAGGGGGTTGGGATGGGACAACTTAGGAGCACAATTACCAGTTAACAAGCCATTGCAAAAACCCTCCAACTATACTATACTATTCAAGTTTCCATGGCTTTTGGCTGATTCCTTGAGACTGTGTGGATTTTAATCATTGAAAAGTATGCGGTATGATAAAAAAAACTATGGTGAACGTCTAAATTGAAGAAAACTTATTACAGTAAAAAACATATTGCCATTAATCCTCCCCATTCTCCCTCTTATTTTGAGCACACTTATCCCCTTGCTCTTGTTACTTTCTAAAGCATTTATAGAAACCCTCTTTTGTGAGTGTCTTTAGTTGCACTGTCTCGGGGGCCTTGATATCCTGAATTGACTCAAGACATTTACTTTTCATGGTCATCTGGAGCTCTGGGAAAAGCCAAGGGTTACTCAGTACCCTATCTGGTGAGTAAAGTGGATGAGAACACAACATAATGCTTTTACAAACTTACGTTCCCGTTGGACGGCACTTGGCAACATAATTCACCATATATTTGATCACACCATTTCTTAGTTACTTTCCTAGTTGCTGAGACAAAATACTTGACACCCAAAGTTAGAGGAAAGATTTATTTACCTCACGGTTTGTAGAGGTTTCCATCCATAAGCGGCTGGCTCCAAGGCAGGTGGCATGGCAGAGGGGCATCGCAGAGGAGAAACAGTTCATGACAAAGCAGGACAGGTAGAAGGCAGAGGGCAGCAACAAGCAACAATTGACCACAACAGCAGCCCTTTCTGTCCCTCATATTCTTATCTGCACCTTTAATCCTAGCATCACACACTCCAGATCCAGCCACCTCAGAAAAGTCCCACCTATGACCACTTGAGGCTTCGGGGGGACATCTAGACATAAGACGTAACACAACTCATAAAGACGCTCATGAAAGAGGACTTTCAGAACAGCTGAAGAGAGATGTGATAAGTGTGCTTGAAGGGTAGAAAAGTATTTTGAGGAGGATGAATAGCAATGTGTCTTTTACTGCAGTGAATTTTTAGAATTTAAACATTCACTGTATATTTTGATCACATCTCATATTGAAGTTTCAGCTCCTCATCTACCCAGGCACTGTAGAGTATGGTAGGTGGCCACTTTTGTTTAGGAAGGGTTGCAGTGGGTGTAGAACTGAATATTCTACCTAGGAACTCAGAGGTAGCAAAGGGAAAGACCATCTAGGACAGTCTAGAAAAATGTGGAGTGTTAAACTGTTCATCAGAAAGCTTTCACCCAGTACCTAGGACTCCAATCACATCCTTTGCAGGTATCTCTCTCTAAGATCTCCAACATACAGGAAGTGAAGGCTTCCAGGTGCTTCCAGACATCTCCTCTGGGAGAAGAGAGTCTAAGCATTAGGCTGAGTCATGTAAAGCTGTCATTTTTGTAGATCAAAAATGGGAACATCGGCAATTTCACATAGTTCAATCAATTACACGGCTCAAGGTCAGTAAGAGCTGTGCTTACTGCTGTCCTAGACGCTGTCATTCAGTGCCCTCCAGTTTAGTTCCTGAGAACTCATTCCAAGATAAAATGCGAACCTGAACAACACAGAACAGCCAAAGATGCCAACAACGTCTGAACAGTGGTACCTCGGTACTCCTCCTTAATTGGTTCTTAGAGGAATGATGAGTACCAAAAACATCAAGTGCTAAACAAATTGCTTTGGCTAGTGTTATGGCTCGGGTTTAGATGTCCCCCAAAGCCTCATGCTGTCATAGGTGGGACTTTTTCGGAGGTGGCTGGATCCAGAATGTATGACACTGGAGTTGATTCATGGTGCAATGCTAGGATCGGGGGCACTAGGATTAAGGGTGTGGGTGCTACCTGCCCTAAGTAGCTTGGATAAGATATAAGGGCTAGAAAGAGCTGTGGTCATCCCTTGTTTGTTTTGCTACCTCTGCGATGCCTGTCTGCCACGCCATCCTGCCTTGGAGCCAGCCAATTATGGACTGAAACCTCTGCAAAGTGTGAGGTAAATAAACTTTTCCTCCTTTAACTTTGGGTGTCAGGTATTTTGTCTCAGCAACAAGAAAGTAACTAAGACAAATGGATAGGGTAGCAAGTCACCAGGCAATTGACACCAACAAGCTCTAGTTTATACGCTGAGTACCAAACAGTGAGTACCAGGATAAAAATTTCCCATCAAAGTGCCTCTAGTACCAAATTTGATGAGTTTTAAAGCACTCAAGTACCGAAGTATGACTGAATTTGCAGCAGCTGGACCAGCAACAAACAGGTAACTAAGGGGTCTTGGGAAGCCCTGGAGCTCAGCATGGACCAGTAACCACAATACGAGAAGAGATGTGAGGTGGAGAAAATCACCTGAGGGCAAAACTGGGAGAGGAATGGAAATGACATTATAGCACATATTGTTGATTGATTTATAAGTAAATGCCAGAGAAAAACATAAAAACAATGTTTTAACTCTTCTACTCGTCTACTGAGTTTAGTATAACATTGAAACCAGTAATAGACAAAATGCACAAAATACGCAAGCACTTCCAAGGAAACAATAACAAGCAAGCAATAAAACTACAGTCCAAGTCTTACAGGAATAGGATGAAAGATCCTATATAGTAACAAATAAAATCTATTAGTATTAATAATATGCCTTGACCAGCTAGGGTTTATTTACAGATGCATGGATGTTTTAAAGTCAGTAGTCTGGGAATGTAACAAATCACATTAATGGTTGGGTGAAAAAAATCATATAAACATCTCCATAGAAAAAATATAAAAGGGGCCAGTGAGATAGCTCAGCAGCATAAGCGCCTGCCTGGCAAGCGCAAGGTCCTGAGTTTGATTCCCGGTACCCACATACGAAAAAAGGGCCAGTGATATCGCTCAGCGGCACGGGTGCCTGCTGGCGTGCGAGGTCCTGAGTTCGACCCCCAGTACCCACACACACACAAAAAAAAGAAAAAATATAAAATTCAATCTATTAAAATTCATATCCTATTAAAACAAATGCAAAGCTTAATACTGTAACTAATGGTATTATTAAATTAATGGTATTATTAAATTCAGCATCAGAACAAATAATGATATTATTAAATTCAGCATCAGAACAAAAACTCCTGCTTCACTCCTATTATTTAAAAGTTTGGAAGCTTCTAGCCAGTGCTGTAGCATAAGAAAAGTATACAAAAGGTAAATTATTGCTTAGTTGGAAATCTAAGATAACCAAATGAAAAAAAATGTTGGAGTTGATGAGACAGGTGGCTAATAACAAGTGCACCAAAATAAAGAACTCCTACAAATCACAAATCAGATGATAAACCAATTAAACTCTATCAAAAGGTAACAGAAATTAAAATATAAATTTAATAAAGAAGATATATACAAAGGTGCCCTAAACAGTCATAAAGAAAATCACAATGAACTACCATCACTAGAATGGCTAAAATAAAGATGACAACAGCAAGTACTGGCAGGGATGTGAAGCAACTGGAACTCACCTGTACAGCTGGTGGGAATGTACAATAGTACTCTGAAAAACCACTTGTACTTCTTATAAACATAAATTCTGTTCAAGGAATTCTACTCCTATGACTCAAGATATATAAAAACATAAATCCACACACAGAGTTGTACCAGAATATCCACAGCAGCAGTATTCATAGTAGCCAAAAAACAAAAGCAAGAAACTGGAAACAAATCAAATGTCTGAGAGCAGAGGGATGGGTGAACAAATTCTGATATATTCATACAGTGTAACATTATTCAGCAAAAACAAATAAACAAATAAGAAAATAAAACCTACTGATACACTCCACAGCATGGATGTGTATCGAAAGCTGCATGTCGAGCCAAAGAATCCTCCCTCCACACACAGACAGGTATGAAGTGCACAGAGAGGAAATCACAGTTACAGGAAGTAGCTACTCTTGGAGAGATTTACTGGAGCAGTGCACAAGGGAACTTTCAGTGATAACAGAAATGGTCTACATCTTGTTTTAAATGATGGTTATTTGTGTGAACACAAATGTCAAACTTCTCCAACTAAGCACTGAAGACCTATGCATTTTATTAATTATAAATTGTATTTCAATTTAAAGATGACCTTTTTCTATATGTACAAGGATGAAAAAAAGATGTTTAATATCCAATTCTTTGTGGCACCAAAAAAAAGTACATAGGAAAAGTCTTAAAAAGAATGTAAAAATCTAGATCAAAAATTGTATAAACTTTTATTAAATTATTTTTAAAAAAGGAGTAGATGGAGATTTTCTATATTACTGGATAGGAGTATTTAATGATGTAAAGACGATAATTCAATCAAAATTGTTTGTAAATATAAGTAAATTCCAGAACAATAGCACAATTCATTTTTAGATATCTTTCCTAAATGATTTAAAGGTTTATTTGCAAGACTGAATGAATAAAACAACCAATTTTTTAATCATTTGTAAAGATAAGATGGAAGATTCACCTAAGTAGTAAGGTTTTATTATTAAGACACCGCAATTTTAATGTCAGCACTGTTACCACCAGAAAGGTGAAAATCAATGAAAAAAAAAAGAATAAAAAATAATCCAAAGTTTACAGGCTGTTTATTACCTTGGTACATAATAATCTTATAAAATATATGGAATACAAATGCACAAAAATTGAAAAACAGACAGATATTATAAAGGGCTTTCTATTCTCCAAGAAAAACCTCAGTAATGCATAAGTGGCACAACTTTTGGCAATGTGTTCCCATCATTTGCTTTCATTCACAACAGATCCCACAATCAACAGGCTTATTGTAAGAGAGTCCCTGGGGGACAAGTGTGAACAGCTTTCAAACTCTAATCATTACCATATTTATGCCCCTTTTATTATTATATTTTAAGGCTGATACTTTGTGGCTTCACCAAAAGTTAAAAGTATAAGTACAGTTACGTTCCTGATTTACCAACATTCGAGTTGCAAACTTTCACAGATACAAATGGACTTCACATTAGGAGCATTCATAGATGCTAACGAATTGCGGAAGTAGCTCACGAGTCTGCCGGCCACTATCATAATTGCGCTGCTGTGTGTTTACTGTACGGTGCGATAGTGCACAGTAGTGCAGTGCTCAATCAGAGCCCAGGATGCCTGGAAGCAAGAGGAAAAGCAGTGGTGATGTGGAGGGACTGCTAGGAAACGCAAAGCAATACACATTGTATATTTCTGTCAAAGGTGTGTAAGACTCACTTTGTTAGGCTTAGGAGCGAATCCAACTTACAAACATTCTCCTGGAATGGAACTCCTTTGTAAGTCAGGGACTTACTGTATTTGTTAAAATATTGGTAGCTTAGAAAATACTGGTTTATTTAGATGGGATTGAGATAACTATTTGGGGAAAACAAGATCACAAGCTTACACATAAATTAATCTCAAATAGAATCATGTTTTAGAGATTGTAATTATGACTGTGGCCTCAAGAGTCATACTATGTGGGTTTGATTCCAGGATCTGCCATTTAGTATGCGCCAATGAGTAAGTCACTTCGCCATTTGTGTCTCAGTCTCTTTAATGTATTTGTAAAATGAGTTGTACTCATATTATGTACCTCATAAAGATTTCCGTGATGAATAAAGGAGCAGAGCTGTTAATAGTTAATGAAAACTCAATAGATATTAGTTCTTAAGAATTTTTATAATCTCAGGAATAAAAGTGTAGGAGAACTTCCAATGGAAGAACATTACGTATGTGAATACACACCACATTCAACAATGCCAAAAAAGCAAGTAAAGGTTGACACCTTTAATTTTAAAGGAATCTTAAAAGACACACAAATCATGTCAAAATTATCACACCTGTATATTAGCAAACAATGAAAGCATGATGACAGAAAAATCCTGAAAAGTCTATACTAAATGAAACAATAACTACAACAACTAGAAAAAAAGATAAATGAAAACATCTGTAAATGATAATCTCCCCTGGAAAAAGGAGTGATAATAGGAAGTATTTACTATCTTTTTTATAGTTTGTATAAACCAGTCTGTAATTTCTACAAGAATCCAATATAATTTCTATAAGCCATAAGTTTAACTAATGTACATTTATAATACAAATATTCACATCTACATTAAAGATAATTCAATGATAATGTTTTTGAGAGAGTGGTATAAATTGGCACTTGAACACAATTTGTGGAGCTATCAAATAGTAAAACTAGACCAGAGGGCAAAACGACAGTATATATTAAAAGTCCTAAAAAATGTGCATATCCCTTGATTCTAAATTGCTACTTCTAGAAGTTTTTCTTAAGTAAATAATTGGACTTACATCATAGTATAAGGGCAAAAATTAGTAATAATTCAAATACTAATCAATAGAAGGTTGATTAAAATATACTATGGGATATCCACATATACAGTGGAGTAATAATAACCAGAAGGATTTTTGCTTAAAATGAAGATTTGAATGCCTATTAATTGATAATGAAGATTTTTTTTTTTTGTGGGTACCAGGGGTCGAACTCAGGACCTCGAGCGCCAACAGGCACCCATGCCGCTGAGCGATATCACCGGCCATTTTTTTTTTTGTATGCGGGTACTGGGAGTCGAACTCAGGACCTCACGCTTGCCAGGCAAGCGCTTATGGCACTGAGCTATCTCACTGGCCCAAGATTTCTTATTAAGAGAAAAACATCAGACTACAAAGAAGTATGCATAGAGTAGTGATCTCAGCCTTGTTAGAAAAAAGGTATGTGTGTGTTTATGTTAAGGTACTTAAAAAATCCTAAAGTAAATACAAAATATTAGTATACTCTTGGAATAAGAATTATCTGATTACTACTGAGTAGGTGGGAAGAGGCCAGGACCTGGCAGTTCAGTGGGATGGAAGAAAAGCCTGCCGAGGACAGTTGTGCATTTATAGATGTAGGCCTAAGACCCAGGGATGTTCAGAGTTCAGAGAAGCTGCTGGTCATAGAAGGACCGAGATGACACAGCAGCATGTGCTTATGACTGGGCAGAGCAAGGAATCACGGGAGCTGGGTTTAGAGAGTCAGGTGGTCAAATGAGAAGCTCCCATCTGACCCAGCCACAGATGCCCTTTGGTTCCCTTGAAGGTTAACTTACTGTGTCCAGTAATAGTGATAGGTCAGCTTGACTGGATTAAGAAACACCTAGCAGATTAGTAAGGCACACTTCTGGGTGTGTCTGAAGGGTGTTTCCAGAGATGATTGGTACAGAGCCCAGCAAACTGAAGGGAGGATGACCCACTCTGGTTTTGGATGGCACCATCCAATAGGTTTGTAGCCCTGGTGGAATGAAAGGAAAAGAAGAAGGAAGTTGGCTTGCATTTCAAAAGCTCCATGCTGCTTGAGTGGGTGTATCTTTTACTATTGCCATCACCTGTGGACATCAGACTCCAGCTTTTTCAGCCTTTTTTTTTTTATTAGTACATGTTCATAGTACATAATGAACACAATCATCATGGGGGATTTGTACATGGACATAACACATCTCAATTCCTTTTCTTATTTTATCCCTTTCTTCTCCCCTCCCTCCAGCTTTTCTCCCCTCTCCCCATTTACAAAAGCTCTAGTTCCATTTTTTTCTCTTCAATTCTTTTTTTTTTTCCTTTAAGTTCCCTTTTCCCTTCTTTCCCTCTCCCTGCCCCTTTCTTTTGTTCCCCTTCCCACTTCCCAGGACCAAGTTCTTTCTACTTGATACCTATCCACTATTTTGGTCATTATTTATACTTTGGGTTTCTCATACAAGAAAAACAATGTGATATTTAAATTCGTGTGTTTGATTAATCAGCAACTCTGCAGGGAGCTTCCAGGCCTTCAGTCTCAGACTGGTGCTGTATCTTTCATCCCTCTTGTTCTACAGCCTCCAGATTCTTAGACTGAGCAGCTACTGGATCCTCTGGCTCTCCAGCAGGCAGATGGCCATTATGGACTCTCTTGTCTCAGATCTTATAGACGGCCCCTTGCATAGGGTTAGGGTTATGTAACCAACACACTTAATAAAGCAAGCAGAGTTTCCTTCAAGGTAGACTACAAGGGTATAGGTCCCATCAGCAGAACAGGGGACAGTGCTTAGTATCAGTATCCCAAATTAGGAGCACGAGGGCTACCAGTTATGTTATAGTGCTGACCCTACAGATTGTGGGCTAGTGCTGCACAAGAAGGGAGTGGCAAACCAATATTTATCAATAGCTGATGACTTCTAACCCTCCTCACATAATTCCAAAATATTAAGTCATTTTGGTAACTAGGGCAACAGCAACTAGAAAAAGCAAAAATTAAAAGAGGTATGAAATTTCCTGAAAATGTCAGTAAAGAGAAAGCAATGAGAATCAGAGGCTAGTGAAAACTGTTGGGGGAAAATACTTTAACCAGAAAGTGCAATTCATTTATTGATTCATTTACTTCTTAAAAGTCACTCATGGCATGAGAAGCCAGGGTTTGCACTGAGCAAAGGTGAACAGAAGCCATCTCCTGATTCTGCAGAGTTCCAATCCAGTTTTCTCAGAAGTGCACATGAAATACAAAGCCCACTTAAACATAACTGGCATGTGACACACTATAAGGTCTGGAAAGTATTTAGAGGCTTGCAAAGACAGAAAATGAGAAATTTGGATTTTTCTTCACTTTCAGATGAGAAAATACCATAAAGTATTTTTATCCATGAATTGGGAAGAGGAGAAAGGATAGACTTTTTAAAACTGGACTGTTAATTTCTCAATAAATCATTTATTCACATTTCCCCACTCCATCTTGAGGATTTCTAAGTAATTTCATCAGTTTGTTTTTCCTTCACAGTCATGAAGACAAAAATGCTTACTACTCCATTATCATCGCTCTTTGTAAGCTTTCTGATTACTGAAGGGCTGCACTGCATGAAGGAGTAAAGGTGGGACCAATGCAGGTTGGGCCTGGGAGAAGGGGAGTCAGGACACCCAAGGAGCATACCCACTCAGCCACCCCGACACAAAATAAAGGACCCCTGGGAGTCCATAAAACCTGTCTGGGAGGCAAATCTTCACTGTCTGGACAGATTCAGGTTCAGTTTAGGACAGATTCTTTTTTCTTTCCTTTCTCCCTCTAGCATTTGCTCTCTCATCCATCTGTCACAGCTGCAGAGTTCTCCAGCCATGAAGGAATCTGACCCCAAATTCTATTTTAGTCCTAGTGATGCCTGGCATTTATCAGAAACAAATGCAACTACTGAAGACAACTAATTCTGCTCAGGCAGGTTAGTCTTTTCAAGTGGGTCACAAAAGGACCTTAAATATCCATACAGACTGTATTAAAGCCAGTGAAGGGACAGGAGAAAATTTTCAACAAGCCAGTGAAAAACTGGAGAAGATCGCTTCTGTCTTTGTCACACTCTTTAATTTTTTTTCAAATTAGTGTCAGCTTTAAAGTCAAACAGATCTGGGGGTCGGTCAATCCCAGCTCTATCATCTGAATGACACACATCACAGCTATGAGTCTGGGTAAATTCTTTAATATTTGTTTCCATATCTGTAGGGTGAGAACAACAGCATTTTTTGGTTTGTGTATGGGAGAGGGGCAGGGTATTAGTAATATATCTCTGACACCAGAAATTCATCAAAATATATCTATCATTTACTGATTGACCAGACCTCCTATTCTTTCTCAAATCTCTGACCTTTATTCTTTAACTATCAGAAAATGGCTTTGCTTCTTACTTCATGGAGAAAGCAGAAGTCATTGATGGGCATTTTCATAACTTGTTGCCAATGTCATCACAGAGGAGTTTGCATCTTTATACTCCTTCCAGGATTGGAAGCTCTGCTCCTCATCATGCTAAGTACTCTACCCCAACAAACTTTCTCAGAAATTCAATGAATTATCGCTGCCTTCCTCATTCTTCAACATTTCCCTCTCTACTAGATCCTCTGTATTAATGTTATTAACATATTCTTTATAGATGTACTATGTGTATGTACCAACTCCCCATGATGAAGTAATTATTATGGGCTGCAAACAGGTACTAATAAAAAATAAAATAATTATAAGAACATATTGTTTATATTTGAAAACTGAGATTATGTCATTTATGAAATAGTTCTAAAATATAACACAGTAATGTTGAGAGTAATGAAAAATATACACGAAATAAATAATAACCAAAAGTTCATATAATATTAGACAACATAGTCTTCAAGGTGAAAAGCATTATTAAAGATAAAGCAAGTATGGTACATGCTGCTGATTTTATATCTAATACTCAATCTCCCTTCTTCTTGAGTAACAGAACCTTAATTCAGTTGGGGTACCAATGGGCCTAGTTAAAAATTTTCACTTTTCTAGACTCTTTTGTAGCAAGAGATGATCAGTGGCCATGCTGGCCACAATGCATAGGTAGAAATTTACTGGGTGATACTTTCGGGAAGTCCGTTATTTTCTTGATATAAAGAAAGAGTTTTAGTTGACATATAACTTTCTTCCTTCAACCTTTTATCATTTTCTTATAGGTATTGCCATGTTGTGGCTGGAGGTAGACAAACCATTCAGTGATTAGGAATTTGAAAGTAATATATTAAGAATGGAGGAGGAGGAAATTAGGATACTTGTCCTTGAAAATTTCCTTGACGAGTATGACCAGCCCTGAGCTATTACTAGACTTATTTCTTGAGAAAAATGAAATCCTTTTTCACTAAGCCATTCTTCTTGATTTTCTATAACATGAGGGGATCTCATTTCCAGCAGACATAATGATATAATGAACAATTTTCCAGGATGATACAATGACCCTGAACCAGCACATATCCAGAAAGAGAAATCAACAAATTCACAATCACAAAAATTATCACATTTCTTTCAGCAAATGATAACCCAAGAGAGAAGTACATATGTCAGAATATAGATTATTTAAACAACATAGTCAACAAGTTTGATCTAAAGGACACATATGGAACCCTGAATTCAACAACAGAAGAAAAGACATTCTTGTTAAGGAACCATGAAATGGTTACAAAAGCTGACCACAGAAAAGGCCACAAAGCAAGTTCCAGTAAACCCAAAATATTAATATTTTCCATTCTGGGACGAAAATGCAATGAGTATAAATCAAGGATAAAAAAAACAAGCCCACAAATTAAAAAATTTAGGGCTAGGGATATAGCTCAGCTGCACAGCGCCTACCTGGCAAGTGCAAGGTCCTGAGTTCGATTCCCAGTACAAAAAAAACCAACAAAAACGAATTTTGGGCTAGTGAGATAGCTCAGCGGCATAAGTGCCTGCCTGGCAAGCGCAAGGTACGGAGTTCGACTCCTGATACCAACATAAAAAGGAAAAAAGGGCCGGTGATATCGTTCAGCGGCACAAGCGCCTGGCAAGCACGAGGTCCTGAGTTTGACCCCCTGTACCCACATTAAAAAAATTAAAAAATTAAAAACACATTTCTAAATACTTAATAAAAGTGATTATTATCAGAATTAGAAGCTACTTAGGAACTTTCAATTTGACTCGTAGAATGCAATGAAAGACCACATCAAAAAGTTACTAAGACTCCAAAATACAAAAACCAAAAACAACACAGAAGGGAGTAAGATCAAAAATAAAGAAAATTAGTTCTTTGAAAAGCTCTAACAATTTCATTAAATCCTTGACAAAATTATCAAGGAAAAAGAAAAAAGTGAAAGGAAAAATAAACAATATTACTAATGAAAAAGATGCCATAACTATGCATATATTGGGAACTTTCAGAAATGTTAAAGAACACTATTATCAAATTTTTGCCAAGAAATTTGAAAACTTAATAAAATGAAAAATTCTGAATCAAGAATAGACAATTTGGAAAAAAAAACTATTAAATCAATCAAGCCCACTATCTAAAACCTACCTCAAAAAACCCCTGAAAGAGATGATTTTACAGGTAAGTTAACCCTTCTATGCCAAACATTGAAATTTTAAAAATTTTTGCATGAAATTAATAAATATTACCCAGAAAAATTTAAGGAACAAGAATTTGAAGAGAATATATTCCATCGTGTTCCATTGTTATGAGGGTTCCAAACACCCACAGGTCACTAGGCATTGAAGGGTTAAGTAACCAGCATTCTCTATGTTATACAAATTTTCCTGGAGAACTTGATTCCTTTACAAAGGAATTTTCTCCAATTCATTTAATGAAGCTAGTATGACCTTGAAATCATAACCAGTCATGGACAGTACAAGAGAGGGGAGTTATAGGCTAATTGCCCTTATGAACATAGCTGCAAAAATGCTAAATAAATTATAAGCAAGCAAAATAAAAGCCAATAATGAAATAATAATATATCATGAACAAAATAAAATTTATCACCAGCTTTCAAGGATGACATTAGATAATCTAATATCATATTCTACCACATATATGATAGAAATGGAAGACAATATTATTTTCTCAATAGTTAAACAAAAGCACTTAGTAAAACCTAACATTCATCCATGAAAATATACTACCAATATATCTGATATGAATCTTTTTTTTTTTTTTTGTGGGTACCAGGGGTCGACCTCAGCACCTCGCGCGCCAGCAGGCGCCCGTGCCTTTTTCCATATGTGGGTTCCGGGAATCTAACTCGGGCCCTTGCACTTGCCAGGTGATATGAATCTTTATAAGTCTTTAATCTGATAAAAGATGAAATGTTCACTGAATACATCATATTTAGTGGTAAAAATTAGAAATCATCACTTTAAGAAAAAGACAAGAATACTTGTTTGGACCATTTCTGTACAAAATTGTATTAAAGGATCTAATAATCTACCAGATAAGAAAAATAACAATAGGCAGGAGGATTCAAGAGAAATAAAATTGTATTTGTTAAAAATGACAATCTAAAAAGAACTTGTAAACTAATTTAATAAATAAACACAAAAGTCTGCTGGATATAAGATCAACATTCAAAAATCAATATGATCTTTATTCACCAGACACCAGAAAATATAATTTTAAAAGAAGACAACTTCTATACTAATATCAAAAATGTACTGAGAAATAAATCTATAAAAATTATAAAAGATTTTAAGGTGAAAAGTATTGAATGACATAAAAAAAAACTTAAGGGGACAAGTATTGAATGACATAAAAAACACCCTTTATAAAACAATATTTATTTATTTATTTTTATGATTTAAATTCTGTTTATTTTAAAAGTCTGTCTTCAAAGTACAACCAGTATGATTAATTGTGCCTTTAACAAAATCATTCAACATCTGAACAGATTCAACATCTAAACATATCTTCATGAATGTAATTGGGAAAAAGAAGGGAAAGAATTTCAAAACAGACCATAAACAATCACAAAATATAGGTTTAATTACACTTTTAAACTTCAAAAAAAAGTACCAAGAAAACAAACATAAATACTCCCATAACACTTGCTACTTTGTATAATGTAACTTTTTTCTTAGTTCTATAAACATAGTTGAAGTTTTAGAACACATAGGGACACTTAGAAAAGGACTGACTAGTAGTTCTTGGAAATGATCCAATATGATAGAATCACTGTATAGAAGCTGAACCTTTTTTTTTTTTTTATGTTCCAGTAATAAATTCTTTATTAAAAAATAGTGGCAGTTTGCTGGCCTCTGTAATAACTCATGTTATTTTGGGGGGTATATTTCTGAGTAAATTGCAGATACCAGTATACTTGCCCCTAAATACTCTGACATGCATATTATGAACTGTAGAGTTTGGCATTTGTTTATGGTTTTTCAGTGCAAAGTTTATGTACAGTAAAATGCACTGATCTTCAGTGTGCATTTTGGTTTGACAAATCCATACACAGGTAATTCAAACTCCTCTCAAGATATAGAACATTGCCATCATTTCAAAAACATCCTTCATGCCTCTTCATGGTAATTCTTACCCCCTACACCACAGGCAATTGCTGTTTTCATTTATTTACAATGAATTAATTTTACTTTTTCCAGAGTTTTTTTGAACCTTTCTTACAATTAGATTTTAACAAATTATTTTGCCACTAATAAAAATGGGTAATATGTGAATTACTTAAGTTCTAGAACATAAAAGGAAAAACTGACTTCAGCTAATCACTGAACACTACAGAAATGAGGTCTGCTTATTTTTTAAAAGCAAAAATAAGCAATTTTGTGCAAAGGAAGCTTGATAGTATGAAAACAAGCATAATATTTGTAACAACTTTCACCTATGAAAGACTGGATCACACCATAAACACCATATTGCTACTAGTGGACATAAAGGGAACAAATCTGTTTCTAAAATACTGTTATACAGATGAGTAATATTAATATAAATTCTTTATTTACATTAAAATCTGTATAAAACAATATTTAACTAATTGTCATTCTTTATTCCTTTCCACTCCTTTTTCTTCTTCATAATACTTATTATCCTTAACATTATATGTACGCATATATATATGTATATATGTGTGTGCGTATGTATTTTTTTCTCCACTAGAATGTAAAGTTCTCAAAGCCAGTACTTTTTCTGCTTTTATTCTTTGCTGCATAACAGCATCTGGAATAATGCCTAGCATACATTGTAGCTCAATAAATATTTTTGAATGAATTAACAAGTATCTAAATCAATGATGAAATAAATTAATGTCTATGGATAGAAGAAAATCAATGTTATTAAGATGTCAATTCTAGTCAAATTAATACATAAATTCAATGCAATTTAAATAAAAATAACTCACTAGAGTAGACTTGAGTTTTCTTGTACCACTTTTCACTATTTTAATTAAATAACAACTTGTGTAATTATTTGTTAATATCTGTCTCCCTCCTGGTTGAACTACCTTAAAGGCAAAGAACCTAGGACACTGCAGCCCTATGCCTGACACAAGGAAGCCATTCAAGATGGAATGGTGGGGCTGGTGAGATGGCTCAGCGGCATAAGCGCTTGCCTGGCAAGCGCGAGGGCCCGAGTTCGACTCCCGGAACCCACATACGAACAAAGGGCCGGTGATATCGCTCAATGAAAGGGCGCCTGCCAGCATGCGAGGTCCTGAGGTCGACCCCAGTTACCCAAAAAAAAAAAAAAAAAAAACATGGAATGGTGGAAAGCATGGAAGAGCATACCTAATATTGCAAATAGAAAAAAGTGAAGTAAACATAATTATTCACCAAATAACAGAAACTGTAAGTAGAGTTTCAATCACTGATGATGAGAATTCCTTTAAACTACCTTCCCTTTGAAATGTGACAGATGTCTCTAAAGAACTCATAAGGTCAAAAAGTGGCTTTGGTATTATCTCGAATGCTCCCAAGTCAATTTAGGTAATTAAATCAGGGGAGCATCAGTGGAGTACAGAGCAGTAATGAGCTGCCTGGTGTCCTCTACTCTTCCCTCAGGGGACTGGACTACAGGTAGTCAAAGGCAAGTTGGGAGGAAGAGGAGAGGAGTCCCCGCACAAGGCAAAGGTTGTCAAAGGTGCAACTGCTATTTTTTTTTGTGTGTGTGTGGGTACTGGGGGTCGACATCAGGACCTCGCGTGCCAGCAGGCACCCGCGCTACTGAGCGATATCACTGGCCCTTTTTTCGTATGTGGGTTCCGGGAGTTGAACTCAGAACCTCGCGCTTGCCAGGCAGGCGCTTATGCCACTTAGCTATCTCACCGGCCCCCGCAACTGCTTTTATTTGCAATTCCTTTTATTTTAGTGCACTGAAATATAGAAATAGACGTTTCACCCAAGGGACAATCTAGATGCTGCATGTCAGAGAAATCGAATTTCAAGAACTAGAAAAACGGCTCAAATTTGAAAGTGTAACTGGTAGACTCATCAGTGTTTCCTTCTGTGCTAGGGCTATAATTAGGATCCATCCAGACAATTAGCTCTGGAACTACTTCCTCCATCCTTTGATAGGCTCATTTCCATTTGTTGACTTTAAATACAGTGACTAATCTCAGCTCCTGAACAGACTCAAGCACACTGTCTGTTATCTCAGCTAGGTGATAAAAAGAAAAGAATCTATTGTCTATCTGGAATGAGGTAAGTATATTCCCAAATGAAAGCCAAGGGAAAGTCTTGAGAGTCACTGCTCAGATTCAAATAAGACAGATTTCATAAGCTCTAAATCGGTGCAGCCCCCTGGGCTTGGCTCACTGTAGCAAACACAAGTCAGTCAGGACAAAACTTGGGACCTTAAGGAACTCCTGGTATAACTGTGAGAGAAGACTCAGTTTAAGAAATACAAACAGCACAACTGTTGACTAGTTACAAGAACCCTGGAACTCTTAATTCCAGCTGCAGGTAACACTGGACAGGATCCACTCAACTTTGAGAGGGCTACTCTCCTCTATCCATATATCATTTGACCAGGTGATCTCTAAGGCCAATCCCATCAATCCTACTTTTTGATCCTCATTTTAAAACTCAGTAATAGCATATAAGAGATACCCCAAGGTGGTAGCTGAGTGTCTATTTAGTTGTTTAATCAATGGATCAGACAATAACTGCAGTAGAATGTGGAAGAAGGTAGGGTAACCTGTATCCGATGGATGCTGGTATTTCTTCTGGCTGAGAAAAACAGGGGAAGATGTAATGCGAAGGTGAGAAGATTTGAGTGGGGGCCAGAATAGGTCAACAGAAGAGACAAGAGAGGAAGAGTAAAAAATAATTTCTATGCAGTGCTTCCCTAATACATTGTTTTGCAGCAAACCCAGAAATATTAGTAAGGTATAGCAGAATAAACCAGCAAGGTAAAGAAGTGAGCTGGAGAAGAAAGGGTTCACTTGATTTCCCAGAAAGCTAAAAGGAAACCTCAGCCCATCTGTAAATCACCTGTAGCCTAGGTGTGTCCTGCAGCCAGCACACACATGCCAGCCGGGAAGCCTGCCAACCTACAAGTCTGATGGTAAAAAAAAGCAAACTGATGTTTCAGATTTCAGGTAGAGTCAGGTATGGATATGTGTGAGAAAGGTAGCATGTAAGAAAACCTACAGAAATACATTTTTATCTTGGTTGTGGACCTTAAAAAGATAGTAATGTCTATTAAGATCCCTAGTCTATGACAGGTAATAATCCAAAGAGTGATTCATTTGTTTTCTACAACTCCTTTGATAGATACAGATATTAATATATTTATGGGAAAACTGAGGTATAGAGAGAAATGGTGACCATAACATTTAGAGAGGGGCAGCCAGGGAGAGTATTACCAAGTGGCAATGCTGTCTCTGTGGGTGTGAAGGTGATGGTGCCAAGAAAGATGATGGATATATTTCAACTGCCCTTGCATGCCAAAGTTTGGCACCTACACCTCTGAGAACAAATTATAAAGCATCATGGTGGACCCAGCCTATGAGAGGCTTCTTGCTAAGAAGCAGCACAGCATCCTGCTAAGAGCATGGGGAAGCAGGACCTCAAATCACTCAACTTAATAGCCGTTCAGCACTGAGAAAAGGGTCATGTCAGATTAAATTCCAAGTACAGGACCTGGGTTCCAACAGAGAAGCTCTGGTGTAGGATCCCTCAGAACATGTTCCTCACCTCGGGCATGTTTGTGGAGTGAGAAGATAGGTGACATGAGTGAGGAAGAAGACACCAGTTGGTCCTGCTGGGGCTTGGACATCAGAATCATCATGGCCTAAGACATGCATGTTTTCAAGATGAGGGCCAGCTCAAAATGGTCTACAGATAAGTTTTGTAGTTTATCATGAGAGCGATAGGGAGCCAAGAAAGTGATACACTTTCTAAGTGGGTCACTATGGTGGCAGGATAGTGAATGGACTAGAAAGGTAACAGGGAAGCAACATAGATCAGAGATGTTCAAAGAGGGTACGTGTGCCTTTGAGGTGAGCGATGTGGTATTCTGGAATAGAATGAGGAAATCAAATAACTGCTCTTTGTTATTCTAAATATAAAATCTACTTGTAGTTAATATGAAGATAGAGGCAGACACCTTCACTCAATCTCAACCAAAAGCATTAGTTGAAATGTAGATATTTATTTAATATTATTGATGATTAACCATATATGGTCTCTATATTGTTGCTTGAGCTATTTGCTAAAGACCATATAAAGTAATTATAGTCAATAAGGCAGTTAAAATACTCTATCTTTGTCTTATTAAATTTTTGTGCATCTTAATAGGTTCATGACAATTAATAAATACATGAATATAATTGATAAAATCTAGATGTACTGGCAGTGCACACAACTATTTTACTAATAGAAGTGCATTGAATCACCTGGGTTCATTTAGGAGAGAGAAACTGTCTAGTAATTTGGAAAGGGAAAGTTTAATATAAAAAATCATTAACTATAATAGAAAATGTGAGTAATGAGGGGTTGGCTGGCAAGAAGCAAGAACACTAAAAAGCATAGGAATGGCTGTCACTCCTTGGGCTAGGAGAGATCACTCAAGGAAGAGGTCCTCCCTCCTCAAAGCTGAAACCCAGATCTTGCTGGGCACAATCATTACTTGCTGAATGGCAGAGAAGTCTCTGTGGTACTATACCCACAGAACTTACCAGAAATGTGACCTCTGGCACTTGCCAGAAATCTGCCTTTTAGTGGGGCCGGTGAGATGGCTCAGCGGCTTAAGCGCCTGCCTGGCAAGCGCAAGGGCCCGAGTTCAACTCCCGGAACCCACATACGAAAAAGGGGCCGGTGATATCGCTCAGCGGCACAGGCGCCTCCTGGCGCATGAGGTCCTGAGGTCGACCCCCCGGTACCCACACAAAAAAAAAAAAAAAAAAAGAAAAGAAATCTGCCTTTTAGGTGCCAGGAAAAGCTGTTCATGGGCACATGTCTTGTCAGAGGCACACTGCTACAAAACCACTGAAGGGGTCCTAGAGGAAGCTGCTGGCTACTAGATGCTTTTGATTGCTGTGATTGCTGCAAGGGCTGTACAGCACTGGGAGGGCCACGTGGGTTGTACAGCTGAATACTGACACAGCTGCCCAGACTGCAGTTGTTAGAAGCCCAAGGAGGGCCACCAGACCTAGGAAGAAAAATAATCTTCCTCTTGCAATGCCTTTCTAGCAGCCTCTGTTAACCCACTGTTCCAGGTGCAAAAGGAAAACATATTTTCAGGTCCTGTTATGTTTAGGATCTAAATTGTGTCCCCAAAGCCTCATGTCCTTGAAAAGTAATGTTTTCCCAGAAAGAAATATTATACTCATCAGTAGATTAGTCCACAGCTAAGTTCATAGCTAACTTGCTTGTAGTTAGGACGTGAGGTCTGGTGGGAAGAGGCAAGTCTCCTGGGGCTGCCTCGAAGGGTGTATCTCCCTCCTTGCCTCCTCCCTTTGCTCTCTGCTTCCTGGCTGCCACGATGCAAGCAGCTTTCCTCCACCAGACCCTTCCATCATGCCCTTCCTACTTTGGAGCCAGCCAACCATGGAGTGAATTTCCTAAACACTGCAAGCCAAAATAAACTTCTCTTCCTTTAAGTTGTGGGTATTAGGTATTGTGTCTCAGCAATGGGAAAGTGATTAAGATAGGGCCCAATTTGGCTTTTCCAGAGTAAGCAATGATGGATGAATTTGGAACTGAGAGGAAAGAAATTGATAGTTGGCACATGTATTTCAAAAAAGTTTGGAATATATATATATGAAAAATGTATATATACACTTATAAAATATACACATGTTTAAAATTCTAACAAAATATATATAATAAACATATACAAAAACAGAAAGAACAAACAGAAAAATCTTAATATTTTATTCTTGCATCCCAGTGTATGCCATCCTTTCACTCCAACTTGGAGATCAATCTACCCAGCCAAATCCTTCAGGGCCCAGGACAAAACTGTTTTCCACAATGCCTTTTTCCCTTTCCTAGGTCACAGGATTCTCTGCGTATTAGGCATACTTGTACACATCATGCTCTGTGTCGCTACTTCAGTGTTTCATAGGTATGTCTCATCTTTTCTGACAACTTTGGGGGACACATGTCATACGGTTTTATACTGTTCCCCATGGGATGAAGCAATCATCACAGGTTAGTTGACTCCTTGACTATTCTTAAATAACATCAACATCCAACTTAATGCTTGGTTTGTTTTTTTTTCCTTGTTATTCAGATCATAACCAGTTAGAAGCACCATAGTTTTCAAATTTTAAACTACAGATCTTTAGATCTTATTGTTGCCCAGGGATACAAGGTGAGGGAGTGTTTAATAAAGCACACTCTTTGGCATCAGTATTGAATATCCACTGCGTGACTTTCTGACGAGTCTACATAAACAGCTGTCAATCCCAGCACAGATACTCAGTGCAGTTGTGCAAACCCAGCTGTCTTGCTGGACAGACAGTGATCTCTCCATCTCTGATGTGCCTAGACAACAGTACAGAAACACCTGAGATTCTATATTTAATGTGTCTGCTTCTTCAGGAAGGAAAGAGCCCACTTCTTTTGAGAGTCAGAAGTCGGCTTGAGGCAGAGATTGCTCTCCTATGGCAAAAGTCTCAGGTACTTCAGAAACATAGATATTTCCCAAACTCTTTAGGGGTGGTCAGTTGTCTGTTGAGCCATTTGGCCAAACAGCCACACAATTCCCACCATTCATCCCTGCTCAGGCTGAGGGCAGACTTAATCTGCAAGGAAAAGCACTGTCTGAGAGTCCTTCTGCTCAGTCCTAGCACACCCTGTCCTCACCACTCCCATGCAGTTTATTTCCCAGAAAAAGCATTTACAAACCAATCACCACCAGCTCACCCATAGAGCAAGCTCTGGGATAGACTGATTAGTTACTCATTATTGTTTCCTTTATTCTTCTTATTCTCATGCGTGAGGGTCACACTCCTGGTGATGTTTGTAAAATAGACAACAAAGCCCGTGTATTCAAACACCGGCCTATATTTTAAGTAAGTACACTGTTTGTGTAAGAATACTCTGCTTACTGGAGCAGCAAAATGTTGACAAAACATAGCTTAGCCTCAAGTTTCTTCTTCCATCTTCACAATCGATGAGGATTCTGGAAAGTGCATCATTAATCCCATTACATCATCTTATTGAAGACACTGGGGTGGTGCTTACAAAAGGAAATGCTTTCTTTTCCCATAAAATCAATAATGACAGAGTAAGGCTCTGGGCAGGGAATGAGCAGTCTGGATCTCCAGTTGGACACACAGCTTCCACACAGGAGCTCAGAACTCAGGAGTTGCTCTCAAAAGTAGGCCAGCATCTCCACTGCCTCGTACATTAGGTAGCTGCTATCAGAGAGGCTGCCCAAAGCCTTGCAGACATTTTGCACCCACTGTGGGAGCTTGACCCTGGCTAGCCATATCCCTGGTCAATTAGCACAGACAGCAGACTTTTGAAAGTGTAACCACCACCCCAAACAAAAGGCAGATTATACAGATTATACTCTGCTTATATAAGGATTTTGGGAGCTACTGAGCTTTTAGCTTCTTTCCTCCCCAAAGTTCACAATATTCAACAATTAAGAAATAGGCAATATACGCTTCTTTATTATTTTAAGGAGGAAAAAAAAATCATGAGAAAAAGCTTCAAAAACCCTGACTATTTATATAAAAGTAGGACATTTTAAGATATCCATTTTAAGGGCAAAAACATTACATCATGAAAATCACTGGTGTTATTACCAAGCTGACTTTATTCTATAAATAACTGTCACTCACAAATATAATGACAGTTGATGATTGAGTCAGGATTATGAATCCATTGTAAACTGTTGTTTTATACACTATTCAGAATTTCTATCTTTCTCCACCTCATATCATCTGGTGTCAGGCTGCAAGTTGGTAGTGGCAGCAATAGCAACGTCAGTAACAAAAGGAGGAGCTATGGCAGTGGGTACTGAGGAGAGAAGACTAGATCTGAAAGAAGACAGAGAGGAGTGAGCCATAGCCTTGGGATAAGGGAGTTGAGAGGAAGTCAGCCAGGCCACAGGACTGTATTTTAGATTCTGCATCCATGAGGCAGAAGGGGCCTAAGCTATAGGAAAGAGGTGATGAAATTTTGTGGCCTGCAGGACAGACCAATGCACACAGGCAACTCAGGCAGGAGATGACTTTGGCCATCCTTCAAACTGAAATTTAAAAATCTACTCAATATTTATTAGAAGAGACATTAACTGCTCTGCTGCATAAGGCAGAGGGTTGCTGGGGGGCAGTGCTAGTCTCTCCTCTACCACCCAAATAGCTCAAGCCCAAAGCTTGTGGTTGACTGGAGCTACATGCTCACAAGTCATGTTAGTGAGCATTCATTGTAAGTGGAGCTATGTGGAAATGTCATCACTCTCCTTAATTGGCTTATTAAAGTATTACTTCCAACTATAGGTAATGTTTTCCCAGAAAGAAATGCTGATTAATAGTTTCCTCCACCTCAATGTTTTAGTACCCTTTATTGATTAGGCTGTTTGGCCAGCCTGTTTCCTATTCCAGCTGTGATGTATCATCAATTCAGCACAAACGAGATTGCAGGCATACCGTTGTGGGTGGGTCCTACTGGCATGAGTGACTCACGGGAATGTGATGAAAACAGTAAAATACAAGAGGTTCTCAGAAATGTGCTATGATTCAAATTGTGATACAAACTCACTTTTATTCTAGAGTTCATGAGGGCACTGATGAGAGCATATTTTTATACAAAGACAGATATTTTGAAGAGTGGTATAATGGAGGGGGAGCAAAGCATGGGTTTTGGTACATAGACTTTGAATAGATTTACATTCTATCCTTTTCTCACCCTCAACTACTTGTATGACTTTAGTCAAGTAATGAGCCCCTCTCTACCTTAATTTCCTTTCACATATAATGAACATGATACCCACTTCACATTTGTGATAGTTAACTGGGAATAGAAGCAGTAAAACTAGAGTCTGGCCCAGAGGAAGCATGCAGGCTCTTGCCTCCCCTTCATCCTCCTGCAGAAAGGGCTGGCAATTTTGCTCAGCAGGCACTCCAGGATAAAGGGATCAACCTGAGTGCAGCTGTTCCTTGACTACTTTGATGATAAGCTTTGTATAGGGATGGTGAGAGATGAAAATTTGTTAGGACAGATGTTGGCAGTTTGATAGAGCTGTAGGAAGCTTAGGAAGCCTAACCTCTATTACTTGGAACCTCTCCTAAAAGAGGAGGTATCCTCTTGTATTAGCTTTTCCATTGCTGGGACAAAATACCTAACACCTGCAATTTAAAGAAGTTTATACTGGCTCACAGTTTCAGTGGAGTCAGTCCATGGTTTGCTGGCTCCAAGGCAGAAATGGTATGGCAGAAGAGCATGACAGAGCAAAGGTGTTCACTGTATAACAGCTAGGAAGCAGGGAGAGGGGGTGGTGAGGAGAAATGGTGACCAGAACACACCCAAGTTCCACTTTCAGTGACTGATCCTTTCCAACCAGGCCCCACTTCTGAATGTGAGATTTGTGGGGTCATCCCAGCTCTAATCCACAATACCTCTGGAGGGATGTTGTTCCCAGTCCTAAGCAGGGGTACCTATTTGTTCTGGGGCTTGGGATCTTCTGTTGATTCTACATCACTTTTGCATCCTGTTGGAGGGTTTTAATGTTTTGTTTTGTGTATTTTTAATTGTGGTAGGATATACATAACATGCAATTTATCATTTTAGCCATTTGTAATGGTACAGTTCAGTGGCCATTAAGTATATTCACAATGCTGTGCAATCATCAACAGTATCAATCTCCATTAACTTCTGCATCACCCCACACAGACACACTGAATCCATTAAACAATTTTCCTTTCCCTCAGCCCCTGGGAATCCCTGTAGAGGTTTCCAACCCGCAAGGAGAGTTAGTGGTTGTGAGAGTGGGTAGGGGCCCACTTGAAATTTTCTATGCAAGACTCACTTCTGAATTTTCTGACCCTTTGAAAATCACTCCCCAAAAGGAGCTCAAACCCACATTAGGATGTGTGGCCCATCTGACAGAACCCAGCAGTACCCCTGCCCAGGCTTTGGCTCTCTAACCTCCTCAGGATCAAACAAGGCTACTTCTATGACTGCTAGAATTGAAAAATACATAGACCAGAGCCATGGGGCCCACAATTTGGTATGAAATCTAAGAGATGTAAAAGAAAAATCTATTTCTTTAAAGGATCAGCTCAATTCCTAAAAACCACCTATCCATAATCTGAAAATTCAGAAGAATTTTCTTCTGTGTTTTTTTTTTTTTTTTGTGGGTACCGGGGGGTCGACCTCAGGACCTCGCGCGCCAGCAGGCGCCCGTGCCGCTGAGCGATATCACCGGCCCCTTTTTCGTATGTGGGTTCCGGGAGTCGAACTCGGGCCCTCGCGCTTGCCGGGCAGGCGCTTAAGCCGCTGAGCCATTCTTCTGTGTTTTTTAAAAAAGGAGGTCAGATAGCTCTGATACCTGGAAGGGATTAAATGCTAAAAATAGCACAAGGTATTGAGAATGCTGAGGGAGTATGCAGTTCATGAAGCAGAGGGCAGTGAAATCTGGCGTTAAATGCTAACGAGAGGAATTCTTCAGGATCTATGAGTCAGTGGGAACTTCCTCCTTTAAATATTAAGCAATATTATTTAATAGCAGCAGGATTGTGGATCTTATTGTCCAGCCTAGTTTGTTAAGAAAGCAATATGTGTCCAGAAAGGATCTCAAATTAATCTGAAATGAAGGAAATGAGCTATGGAGTCAACTCTCTAATGCCTCCTTGTTTTGAGTGAAGCCATGCTGACGGCCTGGTGACATTTGCAGGGCCATCTGGTGACATTTCTTTTTGGAAACAGATTAATAGAGAATGGGGAGAGTGGTAGAGTTGGTGCAGGGGCCAACAGAAGATTCTCAGGTGGTTTTCTGGAACTGTGTATATATTTGAAGAGGGAGGTCCCCTATTTTTTTTAATGAGGATGCATTCACTGCACCACCTGCTGGGGGACTACTTCAAGGAAGAAAGAGATCCTTTTAATTTGAAATCATCACTTAATATAAAACCAAGGTGCTGGGGAAAGTCCTTTATAGGAAATTATAAATACTCCCTTCCCCACTCCTTCAGGATGAAGAGGAGAATAAATGTAGCTACAGGAGAGATGCTTCTGTTGGAATTGCATCTTGTATTAATGCCACAGATCTAGCCTCCTGACAGCCTGTGGTTTCCTCCTTCAGTTTCTATGGGCTTCACTGTGCCTAGCATTGGACCTGTCTGTTGAACG
Organism: Erethizon dorsatum; assembly: GCA_028451465.1. Taxonomy (NCBI): domain Eukaryota; kingdom Metazoa; phylum Chordata; class Mammalia; order Rodentia; family Erethizontidae; genus Erethizon; species Erethizon dorsatum. The sequence goes on along the minus strand of CM051827.1, from coordinate 61,482,562 downwards.
AACAAATGCTTTATTGGGCCTTAGACCACTTCCTCAAGCTCTCCCTTAACTGAATTCTCCATCCTGTCTCAATACAGCAAAATCAAAAGCCTTTCTGCTTTGCTTCTCATCCTTTCAACAAGCTGCCGTCTATATGCTGCTGTAAGAAAACGAGAGACCTTTCCATCCAGGTTTAAATGGGAGAACTTATCTATAAACTTCTGTTTCTCAGGACTCGCAGCATCCTTTATTGCAGAGATGCTGCCCCAAAATTGCTGAAGCTGAATGTGAGACTTCCCCAGTGCCTGGCCCTTGGAGCACTGCTTTGCTTTGATTGGAAGAGTTTGACTTAAGACTGAATGCAGCGTTGGTTGATTGATCAGTGCCAGCTTCTCTTCTAGACATACTGTGATACCAGCCTTCAAAAAGAAAGCAAGAGAAGCTTCATTTGAAGGGTACACTCTGGATTTTCGCTTATTTGGGGCAGCTTGGCTGGCAGGGAAGACTTATGCAAGGAACCAAGCCCTGTCCAGCTACTGAGGAACAGGGAACCCACCCACCTGCAGAGGGAGTTCTATGGGACACATACCTTTGTGTTCTGCTTCTTTCCTTAAATACATTAATGGAAGGAAGCATGCAGAACCATGTCACAACCACATAAAAACTGCATATTAAGAACCATGAACAAAGATTATACAAGAAGATGTATCAAAACTTTAACAGTGTTTTTTTTTGGACAGAGGGATTATGGGTGACTCTTCCTTTAAAAAGTGTTCTGCAATTGAGCAGATTACATAGTAAAGGAGAAAGCTGGTATATTTTTGAAAAATATATTTTAAAGCTTAAAATAGATCAGCTAAAGTGAGATTGAGTTTTAAAAGTAACATTTTGTAGCTACTCATAAAAGAAATCATAAGACCAGTACATCAAAGGGACCTGAAGGCAAGGGCTATTTTATATTCACTCTCAGCACACAGCCCTGTCTCATGCCTCCCTAAGGAGACAGAGCCATCAGGTGGGGCTACACTCGACTTCTCACTTTGGATCCTTAAATATATCCGCACTTGTATCAGGCCTCAGCTTCCCATCTGTGACATGGGGAGAAATCACTTATCAAAAGCCGGTCCCCAGCTCTGTTCTGGATCCCACCTGCTCTCACCTTTCAATGGGTTTCCAGCCATGAGGCCTCCCTCTGCTGCACACCCTCTTTCTTACTCTGCAGGCTCCCCTACTACAGTGTCTGGCCAGGATTTAAAATATGTGGTACCTTCCATCTTGCAAAAACCTTCACTGATTTTAGTCCCTCTTTTCAGCCAAATGTATCACAGGGCTATTTAAACCTGTTGCCTCCATTCTCACTTTGGTCCTAAGGGCTCTATGGAAAGTTCCTTTAGTAAAGTCACCAATGACTTCCATGTTGCAGGATCCAGTGGATTATTTTTAGCCCTTTCTTAGTTAACATCAAGGCAGATTTTGATCCACCTGAACATTCCTGGTTCCTTTGAACCTTCTTCTACTAATTTTCATGATACAATCAACATTTTCCTTTTATTTCTTTGGCATTCCACTTCAGGTTATGTTAAGGTCCTTTTCTCCACCTAAATTCTTTTTGTTTTTTTTGGTGGGTACCGGGGGTCGACCTCAGGACCTCGCGCGCCAGCAGGCGCCCGTGCTGCTGAGCGATATCACCGGCCCTTTTTTCGTATGTGGGTTCCGGGAGTCGAACTCGGGCCCTCGCACTTGCCAGGCAGGCGCTTATGCTACTGAGCCATCTCACCAGCCCTTTCCACCTAAATTCTAAACACCAATATTCTTCAGAATTAATCCTCTTCTTTTACCACTCTACATTCTACTAGTAAGTCAATTCATCAACCTCTATCATTCAAATATCATAAACAGTATATGTGGACAATTTATAAATTCACATTTCTACCTCCAGCCCTGTTTTTGAGCTCCAGTCTAGTATACTCAACTGCTTTTTAATTTTTTTAAAACTTGAATGTTTCACAGTTAGAACAAACTGAACATGTTAAAAATGGAACACATGATCTTACCTACTCCAAAAAAACCCTACTCTATTTTTCACCTAATGTTTTCCATCTCAGTAAATACCAACACCTTCCTTGGAGTTGTTCAAGATGAAAACCAGAAAATCAATTGCCTCTGACAGTGAGGGAGAGACTAAAAATGAATTTACTCTCACATCTTAAATAACTAAAAATCTGGACAAAATATTATATGAAACAATGGTTCCCAAGATGCCGGACATCAGGCAATGAAGATATGTGATCTTTGAGAGACAGGAAACAAATAAGGCGAGTTCTATGAGGCCCTAGCTCACTACCTAGAGTTTCCAAGACAGCAGAGACAGGAGGGAACCCAGGCAGAGCCCCGTGCTGCCCTCAGTTGAGGAAATGGACTTGAGAGTCTGGAGAGGCCAGCTTAGGTAGATTTTGCAGGTCAGAGTTCCAGGAAGAAGAAACATGCACAATCGGCAAGCTTCAGGGATCTGTAGTATTATACTATGAAACAGTTATTGAGGGAAATTAAAGGCAACATATTAAATGTGATTGGGAAGACTCAATATTTCTGAGATTCCAATTTTTCAATTGGTTTTATATTCAATGCAACCCTAATTAAAACTCCAAAAAGACAATGTATATAAATACGTAAAATTCACACAGAAATGTAAAGGACTCAGAATAAACAAAACAAACTTAATACAGTAGGGCAAAATTGGAGCACTTATATTACCTGATTTCAGGATTTAAAAAACCTGTGACAATCAATACACTGTGCTACTGGAGTAAAGACAGATAAATAGAGGATACAGAAGGGACCTACATATGTGATCAATTGATTTTCTTCAAAAGTGAGAAAGGCAATTGTGTAGATATAGTATTTTTAAGAAATGCTAGAATAATTGGATAGTATATAGAAAGAGAAAATAAAACTGTATGAATTTGGGCTAGGCAAAGTTTTTTTTATGGGAGTAAAAAGCATAGTCTATAAAGATAAAATTGATATAACAGACTTCCGCAAAATTAAGAACTTTTCCCTTCCAAAACACAATATTAAGAGAATGAAAATACAAGCCATACCTTGGGGGAAAACATTAGTATATCAAATATTTGATAAATGACTGACACCCAGAATACCATATAGAACTCTCACAATACAATAAAAGGAAGGGGAAAAAACAATGAAAATGCAAAGTATTTGAGAAAATACTTTCTCAAAGATCAAGACAATGTACATAAGCACACAAAAAATGCTCAACACCACAAGTCATTAGGAAAATGAAAAACCAAAATAAGATCGCATTTTATACCTGCTAGAACATCTAAAATTAACGACCAACCCTACCAAGAGCTAGAGGGAATGTAGAATACCCACAGCCTCCATACGCTGCTAAAGTGAATGAAAAATGGACAACTATTTTGGTAAATAGATTGGCAATTTCATAGAAATGTAAACATACGTGCACCATACGATCCAGCCATTCTATTCCCAGTTAATAGTGCAAGAAAAATGAAGTCATTATGTAAAACAAACAAACAAAACCTCCTGTTCATGGCACCTTTGCAATATACCAAATTGAAAATAAACCAGATGCTCTTTGGCAGACAGGCAATTGATAAACAAGCACCGAGTACATGTACACCATGGAATAGTATTCAGCAATAAAAATATCAAACTATTAACATACATAATGACATGAGTGACTTCCAGTTATCCTGATTGAAAGGAGTCATAAAATAAAATGCACACTGTCTGATTCCTATTTATATGACATTCTAGAAAACCTCACAATAATCTGTAGTGGCAGACAACAGATCAACAGTTGCCTGCAGAATAGAGGTGGATAGTAGGGCGGGGAGGTTACAAAGGGGCATAAGACAAGTTTTAGGGTAAAAAATATGTTCATTATTTTGATTATGGTGCATGGTTTTCCAAATGTACACATATGTCAAGTACTGTCAAGCTGTATACTTCAAACATATGCAGTTTTTGTATACCAATTATTCCTCAATAAAACCACTTTAAAAACTTTATGGAATCTGTCACTTTTCTCTATGTCTGTGATCACCACCTCAGTGAGAAAAATCATCTCTCTCATGACCTTCTACAATAGCCTGACCTTTCCCTCACAGGCTGCTCTTGTCCATTCTGCACTATAGCCAAAGTGATCTTTTAAGAAGAAAAATCTATTCATGTCACTTCACTGCTCAAAATTTTCCAAAAATACTCATAAGGACCCAAAAACTTATTCTTGCCTCTCACTGAGTTCTCGTCTCTCTTCCATTTTGTTTCCTTTTCCTTTTTTTTTTTTTTTTTTTTTTTAATCCTCCTGCACTTTAGGCTCCTGAACTTGCCCAAACGTGCTGCCTCAAGACCTTTGCACTCCAGTTCCTTTGCCTGGTCTTTGTCCTTCTGCAGTAAAACACCTATCCAACCCTTTAGTCTCAGCTTCAATGTATGTCCTGCAAGCTTCCCTCTTTAATGCACCAGGCCAGGCTAGGTGCACCCAAGAGCACATGCTGTTGCCTTCATAGAACCAATCATATGTAAGTAATTATCTGTGTGGTTTCTTGTTTATTTCTGTCCCTTCTTCCCACAGTCCCATCTCCTGAGACCATAAGCTCCATGAGAATAAGGACGAATATATAGTTGATTCCTAGCACACTGCCTGGCATTTGATGAGTATTCAAAAATATTTATTAAATAAATGATAGAGACAGAACTAGAACTCACTTTCTGATTGAAAACTCACTCCCTGACTTCCAAATTGGATTTTAGTCAACCCACTCATTCAAAAATCTGTCCTTATGTATATGACAGCTGGGTATACTTTTCCTATAGTTATTTAGGTCTCACACTGCTAAGCATTAAGAAATGCAATGGATGCTATGAGTGCAGCTCAGTGGTAGAGCACAGGCTCAACTCCCCTACACCAAAAGAGGAGAGGAAAAGAAAATAAATGCAACAGAGGGGCATCTTTCAGTGTTAAATACTTTAAAAACCAAAGCATTAGACTTAGAAAGGTTAACAATGTTTAATAAAGCTGAACAGATAGATCAGTTGGAGTTTTTATTTTTTATTTATTTATTTTTTTTTAATTTTTTTTTTGTGGGTACCGGGGGGTCGACCTCAGGACCTCGTGCGCCAGCAGGCGCCCGTGCCGCTGAGCGATATCACCGGCCCTTTTTTCGTATGTGGGATCCGGGAGTCGAACTCGGGCCCTTGCGCTTGCCAGGCAGGCGCTTACGCCGCTGAGCCATCTCACCGGCCCCCAGTTGGAGTTTTTAAAAAGTCAGTCATACTTCTTTTAAATGAGACATATATTCTGGCAGTTTCAACTTAAGACACCTAACAAAGACGAAACCCAGATGGGGACCACGCTAGAGAAGCAGGGTTCTGTAGGAAACAAAGCCTGGCTGACCACTGATCCAGCACTACCACGTCTTTTGCACAGCAGTGGCCTAGATTCTCCATGTAGCTGAGGGTGTGGGGATTGGATGATAAAGACCGCAACATGGCCAATTTCCGAAGCAGCTTCCTAAGAAACAGCCTACTTCCCTCCCTTTCACTCCCCCACCATGTTTATTTAGACTCTCCTTAATTAGAGCATTTCAGCACGGAAGCATAATTCAATCTGAAGGAAAATTTCCCTGGAGAGCCATCTGTCAGAATTAGACTACACTTAGCTACTGGACAGTAAGGCTGTATTGTAAATACCACAGACTGCTTCGATTCTCAAAACTTTCAAATCTCATTTTTCAAGTAAGCAAATGCCAATCCTTGGGATAAGGCTTTTTGTTAAGAAGCTGGCTCACTGTTTTGGACAGTGATGTTTCCACAGGTACAAAGTCCTTAAAAGGTAGTCCTGGGGGACATTCTACCTGAATAGTCTCACCTTTCTTCTAAGATGAAATTGCTGTCCTTGACAACTCTATTAAGTCGTTTCCAATCTATAGATGAGTGTTTTTTGTTTTTTGTTTTAATTTATCTAGCTCAGTTGTCCCTGTGACTTCAACTGTGGACTAATTTAACTCTACAAGGTGGATCCCAGTGAAGCCCCCTTCTGCTCCCTGCCTCCCTCTCAGGAGCAGCCAGCTTGCCATGCAGACACCTGCCTTTGGTACCCACACCAAGGCAGCAAGCCAACGCTTGCTTAGAAAAGGAGTGTGTGGGGTGAGAGATGGGGGGACAGAGGGTCCTTTTTCTCCTTCTCCATCATTTTCCTACATCTGAGAAGTCACGTGAGCTGAGATCCCTCCCCTATCAGCATAACCCCTTTCCCACTGTTAGGACATATTGCATCAGTCTCAATCCCCTTGACCAGGCTGGAGCATTTACTCCTTAGCTGCTCTGGGTGTTGGCTGTTAACAGCTCATGGCTGCATCCTTCCTAAGAGAAGTCCCCTCAGCTGACAGCAGCCTCCTTATATATGACTGGCAAGTTATACCCTCTGTCCAGGGGTAGCTTGCACATGCCTTGTCTCAGGGTGGGATACCTCTATGGTGCTTCATGCTCCAGAGATTCCTGTGGGAAAAGCCCTGGACAGACCTTAGCTGACCCTCCACACCCATCTTCCAAGCTCTTTCTCCTAATTTACCTGCTTCACTTACTTCCTGAAGGGTTCACTTGAGAGCAATCCCTCAATAAATCACTTGCACAATAATACTTCTCAGCCGCTGCTTCCAGGAATTCCAGTTTAAGATACATACGCTATTTTGGGGCAACCGTTTTATTCATTCATTTATTTATTCATTCACTCAGAAAGAATTTAACCATGTACCTCCTGGGTTGAGAATATAGTCCTAGGCTTTGTACTCAAGGAACAGCTAGTCTAGTGGAGTAGGCAGAGATATATAGATAAGCCAATGGCTTCAGAATGGATTTTTTAAAAATCCAGCTATATATTGCTTATAATACTTACACTTAAAATATAAGAATACAGAAAATTTGTAAATAAAGGGATAGAAAAAAATATATGTAACAAAAGTAACTAAAAGGAAGATTTTATAACTCTAAATATTGAAGTACTGTTGAAGGCAAAAAGCATTACTGAGGAAATGAGAGACACTAAATAATGATAAAAAGTTCAAATGGGCAAAAATATATAAAAAGCACTTATATGCAAGCTGTAAAGATATATGAAGTAAAAGTTGCTAGAACTATCAAGAAGAAACTGAAAATCTATCATTGAGATAGGAGATTTCAAAGCACATTTTATCAATAACCGATGTCAGACTGACAAAAAAGTATCAGTCAAGATGTGGATGTAATAATCATCTTTCCAAGTGCATACAGCACATTTATAAAAACTGAGGTATAAAAGAATATAAAATAAATTTCAACAAATATTTATTAATCTGTAAAACACTACCTGGTCATATACTAATTTAGTTAAAGCAAAAACATAACCACAGATGAAACAGACAATAACACATAACAAAAGATTATGAAGGGCCGGTGAGATGGCTCAGCGGCGTAAGCGCCTGCCTTGCAAGCGCGAGGGCCCGAGTTCAACTCCCGGATCCCACATACGAAAAAGGGGCCGGTGATATCGCTCAGCGGCACGGGTGCCTGTTGGCGCGCGAGGTCCTGAGGTCGACCCCCCGGTACCCACAAAAAAAAAAAAAAAAAAAAAAAAAAGATTATGAAGAACTTCAATGTATTTGAAACATAGATAAAATAAACAAATTTCTAGAAAAATCTCAGCCACCAAAATCTATCCATGGAGAAATAGAAAACTTGTATATCTTATACCCATCAAATGGATTGAATAAATTTCCTCCAACACAAACACCTGATCCAGAAAGTTGCAGGGTATGTTTTACAAAACATTGAAGGAAAAGATTATTTGATTTTACATAAAATCTTCAAGAGAATAGCAAAAAGAACTCCCTATAACACATCTTAATGATTGGATTTGATAACAGAACTAGATGAAGAGAGAACAAGAAAATAAAATCATAAGCTGATTTGACTCATGAATTTAGTTCCAAAACTCTTTTACAAAATGTCAACAAATCAAATAGCTGATAAAAAAACATATACACATTTACGTATAGCTATGTATTAGTATATAAAAATTAATACATCTTCAACATTTTCAAGGTATCCTAGAAACAAAGGTTTTTGTTAAAATTAGAAAATACAGCCATAAAATATATCATATTAAAAGACAAAAGGAGAAAAACATATTCTCAGTAGATTCAGAAAAATCATATGCAGAAATTCAACATCCATTCAGGTTTCCAAACAGTATATAGCTGATGTCCGATTCCGTGGTGAAATATTCAATGTATTCTTCTCAAGATTAGAAACAAGGCAAGGATTACTCTATTGGTGTTTGTATTGGTGATCCTAGTAAATGCAATAAATTAAGTAAAAAGGACAGAGTAAAGAGAGAAGTCACAAGAATGAAAAAGGAAAGAAGAAACAAAGTGATCATTATTCATGCATGGCATGAGAATAATGATGAAAAATACAGTGACTGTTTAAATTTTTAAAAATTATTACAGTAAAAAACATATTGCCATTAATCCCCTTCAACATACTCCCCCTTGCATCCTTCTTGCCACTTTCTGAAGCACTTCTGGAAGTCCTCTTTTGTGAGTAACTTTAGTTTCATTTTTCAGGCTGCTTCGATGTCCTGACTCAATTCACAACATTTACTTTTATGGTCATTTTGACTTTGAGGGAAGAGCCCAACTTGCATGGTGCCAGGTCCAGTGAATAAAGTGGATGAGTACAAATTGCAGTGTTTTTACAAGCCTGCCTTCCCATTGGATGGCACTCAGCAGAAGTATTGAATGTATTTTTGATCACACCTCATAAAGACACTCAGACTTCCAGAACTGCTTCAGAAGGTGGCAAGAACCATAGGGTAAGGGTATTTGAAATGATGACATATTTTGAGGGGGATTAATGGCAATTTGTCTTTCACTATAATAAGTTTTTAAACATTTACCATATATTTTGATCACCCCTGTGTATAACTGTCAATGTATAAAACGCAAAAGAATCTATGGAAAATTATTAGATTTAAAGTCTAATAATTAGCACTACCATGTGTGGAGAGAACACAGGTAAAGATGCGCTCACATACCGCTGGTGGGATTATAAATTGGTTAGTTTACTGAGATACACTTTTCTTTGACCCAGCAATTCCATTCCTAGGTATACACCCTGGAGAAATTCTTGCATCCATTTACCAGCAGACATATATAGCAAAGTTTAATATCAATATTTCCTGAAATTAAAAAAGTAATTAAAATATCCAATGACAGGAGAAGAGATGAACAGATTAATAAATTGTTATGCTATATAAAAAATGCTGGGGCCGGTGAGATAGCTCAGCGGCATAAGCGCCTGCCAGGCAAGCGCAAGGTCCTGAGTTCGACTCCCGTACCCACATAAAAAAAAATGCTAAAACACCACTGCAAAAAGAACTATAGTTATGTATGTTAACTTAAATTCTTCTAGTACATATAATATGGAAGATAGTAGAAGAATATATATGCTATAATTTCTTCCACATAAACTATAAAAATAGGTAAAACTGAGAAACATATCTTATGTGGCAAAATTATTTTTAAAAGCAATGAAACCGTATATGAAATTCATTATACTGATTACCTTTACAGAGCATTCTAGGGATAGAAGAGGGACATACAGGGAGCTTCTCTTTCTTTAGTGAAGTTCTATGTTGACCGATGTTCATTTTGTAATAATTTTTTTTTTGTGTGTGGGTAGCGGGTGTCAACCTCAGGACCTCGCGTGCCAGAAGGTGCCCGTGCCGCTGAGCGATATCACCGGCCCCTTTTTCGTATGTGGGTTCCGGGAGTCGAACTCAGGCCCTCGCGCTTGCCAGGCAGGCGCTTACGCCGCTGAGCCATCTCACCGGCCCCTGTAATAATTTTTAAACCATATACATACATTAATATGGTCGTGTAGGTGTCATGAATTTCTTGTAAAAATAAAATGCTTTGCCCTGGCAACCATGCTAGGATGACTTGTAGCTTCATCAATCCCTTCCTTCACGTGTTCTGTTCCACAGCTCTGCCACTTCTCACTCCTTCTGAATAATCTAGATGTCAGGCAGGTTATATACCAAGGGATCATGAGTGAGAACAGCTGGGTGAGATGGAGCGGATTCTCATCAACACACAGCCCAGCAGATCTGTGATGGCCAAATTCTCCGCAGGTCCACGTTATAGAAGGAACTTGGCTTTCCTGCCAGCTGCTGCAAACTAGGGCTTTCTATAGTTTTTTCTTTTTTTTTTTCCCAAGTTTTTTATCCCATAGCACTAGCTAACCAAGCAGTCAGTAGTGTTTTTAACACTACAGCGATATATTGAAGCTGGCTGCTATCAACTTGCACCAGCTTGGAAAGCTAATTGTGAGCATCTTTTTCTAACTTTGTCTTGAAAGATGTTACACTGGCAACATGAAATAAGCCCACTGGGAATATTTATACCACAAGAATTAACAAATGCTACAAAACACATCCCCTTTCTCTCTTACTTCCCCACCCTCCAGCCAGTTGTTACCCATCTAGAAGGACACCACTGAGTATGACACAGCCATAAAATCATACAACAATCACTTGTAACTTATGAAACTAATAAACTTCAATGCCTGCCCCATTTGTACTCCACTCTGAAGAACAAGCATCCTGGGCTTCCCTGAATACTTATACACCTTCGGCCTACGTGGTTCTGAGACAGGAGAGAGGGGCCCAAAAATCCCCCCAAAGTACTTTTATTCCATGGCTGCCCCAAACACCCTGAGGTGGGCCCTCCCATGGCCACTCTGGGAGATACATGCTTTGGCTACAGCAAGCTTCAGTCATGGACCTATCACAGATGACTCCACTCTACCGCCCTTTGGACGACTCTACCCTCTGAACTCTCTTCAGTCAGATTCACAAAGGGCCCTCCCTTACCCATGACCACTCTATACAAGCAACCTTCCCACAGGTCAGTCTGCACACTGACCCTCTTATGCTGCAGCATAAATTCTAATAAAGCCTCTTGTCAATGGCATATTCCTGCCTATTCATGATTTTTATTTTTTGAGACAGGGTCTCGCTGTGTAGCTCAGGCTGGCCTTGAACTCGTGGCGATCCTTCTGCCTCAGCCTCACGAGTGCTGGGATTACAGGCATGCACCACCAGCTTTTTGTCTCAAGTAGTACATCCTGAACTGGTAATGTCAAGGGCTGCTGGCACCGAGAAGCCTGTGATTGGTGCTGGTAACAGGAAAGATCACTGTAAGTAGAGCATGACGGAGAACAATAGAACCACTGTTCTTCCAGTGGTCAGAAGAGTTTCTGAAGACTGCCAGCAGCTGCTTGCTCTCAAAGGTGGGGATGCTAACACTAAAAGAGCTACAGTGAACCAAGTTGTGGTTTCTATGTAAACTGAGCAAAAGAACCCTCAGCTGACTGGTAACATCTACATGTTCCATATGGAGAAACTCCCCTTTATAGGCCCCTGAAGAAGAGGGCAGACAATAATGACAGTCATCAGCAGGCTCAAGAATCAGCCCATGTCTGATTTCCATTTTACATACAGCTAAGAATCCATGCTAGCTGGTGACAGTTCCAGGAGTCCACCTCTATCAGGTCTGCAAAGGGTCTGTGGCCCAGAAGAGTCAGGATAGGGAAATTCTCAAATCAGTCACTACAGAATATTGAAACCTGGCAATAGCTCACAAAGTCAAATTTTGATGGAAACATAAGACTTTTTAATTACTAAGATTAAAAAATGTTTATTCTATACTGTTCTCTGTTCTGAACTGGAATCTATATTAGCAGAAAGGATACCTCATAACTTCTGTCACCATGGAAGAACACTGGCATCTTCAAACCAGAGTCTAAATGAGGTGATCGTAAGTCTCAGAGAAAATCTCTGAACCAGTGCCTAGACAGGAAACTAAGAAAGGGGTTTCTGAAGTGCTTCAGGGTAGGGGGCGAGTGACAAATGTCAAGCATACAGGCACAACAGCCAACATTCCTCCAGACCCCTTAACCCAGGCTACCTGAAGTTTTGACCTTCCCCCAGATGCTGTCGCCTCTCTTGTTAACTGATAAAATCCCCACGAAGATGCATTATATTATTATTGATCTGGCATTAGTAGCTGAGAGGTTTAATTAAGCTATCATTTTTACTCTCAGTAACTGCCATTTTGTTCTTCCCCAGGATAACAGGAGGATTAATTTTTATTTGTATGCTAACATTTACAAAACTCATATTCTCTTCGGAGGAATAAAAAATTAGAAGAGATTAGTTATGGGTTCAGATCTGTATAACATCCTCCAGCCCAATCATCCCTATAGTCTAACCAAATGAGGCTCCCAGGAAGAGCTGCATTTTATGCCACAAGTGCTTATTAAGTATTGCAGACACCATTTTGCAGGTTGGGTACCAACAGTAAACAAGTAAAATTTAGTCTCTGCACTTAACAGAACTGTCTATTGGGAAGGAAACAAAATCAAACAAATGCATAAAAGACATTATGAATAATGATAGAAGTACAAGGTATCTTGGAAGCTAATACCAGAAAAACCTACCCTAATCCAAGGCTCAGAAAAGAGTTCTCAGAGGAAGTGGAATTTAAGGTGGGATCTAGCAGGGAGTTAGCAGGAAAAAAGAGAAATGAGAAGTAAACCAGTATTTATGATCACTTTGAGCCATCTTTTTCATCGACAGACTAAATTGGACACTGTAAGAACTTAGTCTTAATTCCCACTTAGCCAGAATTCAGCCATGTAACTCAGGTTGAATCTCCTAATGGCTGGCCCTCCACCTCAGTTTTGTCTGCTAAATATTTAGATTGTATTAGTTCTAGAGTTCTATTTGATTTAAGGCAGACATATTATACATAGAATACTGTTCAGGCAGTCTAAGTAAAAACAGCCTTTTTAAACAAACTCTGAGCAACACACCAGTGTTTCAGCAGGATGAATGATCGCAGAAAACCCTCCACATACAAACACAGGGTTATAAAATCTTTTTTAATAGGGAGCAGAGTTGATGGGACAAAAATGGAATTTTTTGGTTGCCAGAAACAATAAAGAAACATGAATCCATAAATGTAAATAAGCTCTGGAGCTGGAGCTTGAATGAAGGCAACTGTGACTCTCTGGTGTGTAGAGGACTGCAGGAAAGTCCTGCATAAAGCTGGACAGTCCTATCTATAAAGGATAAACAGAACTTCTGGCTTGCATAAGTAGATGTTGGAGATACATACGTGTCATGGACTTGCTCTAAGAAAAGAGTAAAAAGGGTCTCCTTACTAGGTTCTAATCACTAATACAAACCTGTATTGCATATTTGGAGCCTATATTTACCTTTCCTCTTGTCCAAAATCTCTCAAGCTCAAAATTTAGTTTAAATTGTTCCATGTTGGTAGTTCATCAAGGCATCTGACAGAAACAATCTCAAAATATCTTTGAAGGGACGCACTTTAAACCCAGGCCTTGGCCTTTCCTATGGATGGTTTCAAGCCAGATGAGTTTATAGCCACAAATTTGAATACAAGAGACAGCAAGGCATGATGAGATAGAGACTATGGAAATGCTAAGCAAAGAATCAGAGTTGCAGAGATTATAGCTATGGGAGCTACGGGGAACAGAATACAAAATAACTATGTATGGAGTTACGAAATACATATAAAATAATTATATAAAAACATAAAATATGTTGAAAAAGGAGACTGTCAAATATATCAGATATGAAAGCATACCAAACAATGAAAAGAAGTAAATGGATGAAAACTTATTAGAATCGGTCAAAGGAAACCTGCTGATATTTAAGAATCTAAACACATCTCAATCAGGATAAATAAAAAGAAATGCCTATTTAGCAATATTATAATTAAGATACAGGGCACTAAAGAGGAAAGCAAGATATAGAAGGCAGTAAGAAAGAAAAGAAAATTTACATTCAAAGGAATGAATATTAGACTCAATTTTGACTTCTCAAAAAAACCCCAAAAAACTGGAAGTCAGAAAAAAACCAAAATGATAGCTTTACAAGGCCAAAATCAAGGTAATTGAGTCTTTCATGTTTCCAAATTTTTATTTCCAGGAAAATAATATTTCTTTCTTTATTGTGTGAAGCTAAGCAGAAGCCAGAAACTGAGGGAGTTCCTTCAGAGTGAACAAAAATAAAAACTCCCGTGCCTCCGGAGGCACCGAACAGGAACAAATTGAAAGTATCCATAATAATCCCCAAACTAACTTTATAAAGCAAAAACTGCCTTGATTTCAAATCAAACAGCACAGTAGGACAGTAAATTACACGCACCACTCATGCACATAAATGCAAAATGAAATATCAGCAGAATGAACTCAGCAGTATACTGAGAAGGTGATATATCAAGGCAAGTTTGGATTATTTTAGGAATATGATTGATTCAAAATTAGAAAACTAACATAATTGACCAAAATAACAGACTAAATTATAGCATTTGGTAAAACAATAACTGCAATTAAAAAAAAAAGTCTTAGTCAACTAGGAATAGAGAGATACATTCTTAAAATGATTAAGATATCCACAAAATATCCCTAGCAAAATCATACTCTATGTAAATGTAAAGATGTAACATTTAAAATAGGGAACAAGTCAAGGATGCCTACTTCCATATGTATGATTTAGCACTGTGCTATAAATTCAAATTTGTGCATTAAACAATAACAAAAGAACAAAATATATAAAAAAGAATAAAGGTACAGATTAGGAAGCAACAAACAAAACTGTCATAATTCACACATGACTATTTACAAAGAAGTCTGAAGAGTCTACAATCAAATTATAAGAATTTCTGGGCTGGTGATATAGCTCAAAGGTAGAGCACTTGACTAGAGCTAGTAGCTAGCTAGCCATGATATATATGCATATATATGTACATATATAATATGATTTACAAGATTTTCAAACAGAAGATATTTAAAAATTTCAACTATATACCAGCAATAGTTAGAAAACACAATTTTAAAACAAAAAATTAGGTACCTACTAGGAAATCTAACAAGAGACATGCAAGATCCTCATGTAGAATATTATAAGGCTTGAATGAAAGATTAAAAAAAACTAAATAAATGGAGAAATAGAGTATGGTCATGAATAGAAAGACTCAATATCATAAAAGATGTAAAATTTCTCTAAACTACTCTACAGACTTCATATGCACCCAAACAAATTCCAGAAAGATTTCTGTTTCACTTGATAATGCAATTCTAAAATTAATGGGAAAAATCAAGTGTCAGCCAAGAATGAACTAAAGAAGTAGGCTGTATGATTTGCTCTTCCAGATGTTAGAACATATTGTAGAACAATAATAATTTGCAAATTGTGCTATTTGTAGAGATAGACAAAAAGAACAATGGATAGAAGAAAGAATCCAGAAACAGATTTGTCATGTACAGAAATCTATGTAAGACAAAGTATGCAATGCATATTATTGAGAAAATGTGCCAGAAGATTGTTTATCCATTTAGA
Source organism: Erethizon dorsatum (assembly GCA_028451465.1). Taxonomy (NCBI): domain Eukaryota; kingdom Metazoa; phylum Chordata; class Mammalia; order Rodentia; family Erethizontidae; genus Erethizon; species Erethizon dorsatum. The sequence continues at coordinate 61,467,063 of CM051827.1, read as the reverse complement.
AAAATAAATAGATGTGTTATAGATAGCATATTTGTGTTCCTCCTTAGAATGCATATGTTAGAGTCCTGATCTCCAATGTGATCGTATATGGATATAAAGCTTTTGGGCAGTAATTGGAGTCAGATGAGGTCAACTCTGTGGGGCCCATGATGAGATTAATGTCCATATGGAATTTAAGGCCATAATGTTAAATAAGTCAAAATCAGAAAGTTAATATTCCATGGTGTTTTGGTTACTTTTCTCTCATTACTGAGACAAAATACCCAACACCCAAAATTAAGAAAGGAAAGGTTTATTTGGCTCACGGTTTGTAGAGGTTTCAGTCCATACTTGGCTGGCTCCAAGGCAGGGTGGCACATGGCAGAGGGCAACAGTTCATGGCGGTGGAAGGCAGCGAAAACAGCAAGAGCAAAAGGGAGGAGCGTGCGCAAGCAAGAGAGCAACCTCTTTCCCTCCCTTATATTACATGCAGGCTACCCAGCCCAGGGTGGGTACAGCACTCATGCCCATAATCCCAGCATTAGACCACGAATCAGTCATAAACTCTAGAAGCCGCCTCCATGACTGCATGAGGCTTTGGGGGGACATCTAGACACAAACCATAACACATGGTTTCTCTCTCTCTCTTTTTTTTTTTTTGTGGGTACCGGGGGTCAAACTCAGGACCTTGCACTTGCCAGGCAGGCGCTTATGCCACTGAGCTATCTCACCGGCCCATGGTTTCTCATATAAAAAGAATCCCCAAAATAAAGTAAGAGTAAATAAAAGAGAAATGGTAGGAACAAGGAGGCAGACTTTTGGAGATGGGGAAGAGAATCAAAGGAAAAGGAAGGGGAAAAGGTAGGGAGGGTTTGGTAAAGGGATCAAAAATGATCAAAATATGATATATACATGTACCAATTCTCCAAAATGAGGGTTAACTATTATCTACCACAAACAAACCCTAATTTAAACAAAAAAGGGAGGGAGAAGAGAGCTGACTCTCTTTCCACAATCTGAGGACAGAGAGAGAAGGCAAGCCAGGAAGACAGCCCCACCAGGAACTGAGGCTGCCCGCACCTTCATCTTTCCAGCCACCAGAACTGTAATAAATGTCTTTTGTTTACACCACGCAGCCTATGGTATTTTGTAAAGCAGCCCAAACCGACTAATACAAGATGCTACTATATACAAAAATTCCAATCTGAGGAGGACTAAATTACATTTGAGAAGGTCAAAACTTTAAAACTTCTAATAGAAAATATAGGAGAAATATTGTTATGAGATATGGAAAAATTTCTTAAATAAGACACAAATGTCTTACAATAGAAAACACTGTTACATTTTATTGCATCAAAAATAACCTCTGCTTATCACAAGACACCATAAGAACCTTTACTTATCAAAAGACACCATAGGGTGAATACAAAAACAGCCACAAGCTGAAAGATAATATCTGTAATACATATAACCAACAAAAGATTTGCAATCAGACTAAAAAAAGCATGTATGAGACAGTATGTAAAAGGATAAATTAGAGGAAAGTGTTAAATATTTCACAATAAAGGAAACATGAATGATCAATAAACAGGAAAAGATGGTCACCCTGGCAACTAAGGAAATACCAATAACACACTATTTCACATGTATCACACACATACATGTTAATCAATGTGACAAGTGTAAGAGTTGATGAGAAAGTAGAGTAGTAAACTGTCACACTTTACCAGTGGGGGATCAAGTTGTACAGACACTCTGGAAATGATCTAGTCATTATCTAGAAAAGTCCAACACATGTATATGTTATTTCTATTGTGGATACACCCTAGAGAAATTATTATGTATGTGAACCAAGTGATGTGTACAAAAATCTTCTTCTGAAATATTATTATTTTTTTTTTTTTTTTTTTTGTGGGTACCGGGGGGTCGACCTCAGGACCTCGCGCGCCAGCAGGCGCCCATGCCACTGAGCGATATCACCGGCCCCTTTTTCGTATGTGGGATCCGGGAGTCGAACTCGGGCCCTCGCGCTTGCAAGGCAGGCGCTTAAGCCGCTGAGCCATCTCACCGGCCCTGAAATATTATTTAGAATCACAAAATACAAATAACTACCCAAATGTCATCAACATAAAAATGGTAATTTTCATATATTAATGCAATGGAATATAATATAGCAGTGAAAATACACAAACCGCAGCTTCTCCATTCATCTCTGTTGTGAAATGCCATAATCGATGTTGACTGAAAGAAAGAAGCAAGTCAAAGAAGAACTATAAAAAGCAGACACAGACAAAATCTAAATCTATATTTCCTTACATACACATAGACACACACACACAGTACAATATAAATAAAATTCAGGATAGTGGTTTCCTCTTGCACTGAGAGGGAATATAAAAAGGGATGAAAATTCAGGTTCAGCTAACGTACTGGCAATGTTCTATTCTTCAGCTGGTGGGCTCGTGCCTGTTCATTTAATTATTCCTTCATTAATCTGCACGTATTACATACAGTGTATGATATACATTTGAATTAAAAAATGAAATCTTGGGAAATCTCAGATCTTTATACAATCTCTGTACACAGTTATGTTAAAAAATATATGCGGTCAAAACAGCCCCAAATAATACTTTTTAAATGGAATTTAAAAACAATATGTTGCAGAATAAAAAATAACCTGTAATTCCATTCTCAGGACATCCATTCTTCTGTGGCTATCGAAAGGTCTAGAAAAATACTTAGACGTTTCCCTCCTTGGTAAGCAATCTCACATTCCTCTTAATTCCATGGCCATCTAGGATTTTCCAACAATGGACAGAAAACTCTTAGTCCCAGGAGAGCACAGCACTGGCAGCGATCTTACGGTTGGAGGTCGGCAGCCCGCCACTGTGTACTCCTGCCCCATGGGAACCTGCTCAAATGCAGCCAGGGATCAGCCTTATCCAGATTTTTACGAGGTTCTGTGCACAAAGTGTTGCACTTTCCATCAAATCTCTAGAAGGCAACAGACAGCAGGATCCCTGTTGAACTTCCTAATAACTTTTCCAGCTATTTTATGCAATCTATTTGTCAAAAAATAGAAACTGATGTTTTCCTAGATGGTATGACTAACCCCCCATCCCGAACCCTATCGTGAGATCAGACCTAAGTCTAAGGCTCATCACTGTGGCTGGCAGTGTCTCAGCTTTCCACACCCAAGGGGACATGGTAAATGCCCCAGTGAGAGAGTTGATTCTTGGACCATCATATCTTACCATAGGCATCTTGTCTACTTTGTTTCCTTAAAACTTCTTAGCCGCTTCCTGATTTTGAGAATTGAGATTTGAGAAACAATCCTTGCTTTCACCAGTATCCATTTTTGGTTTACATATATTACAACCTTTCCTGATAAAGAAGTCTATTCCTCCTCCAACACCCCAATCTGATACTCTTTTCCTTCCCAGCATAATAGTAGTGGCCCTGTCATTAAAGTAGTGGTGAGCATAACCTCATGCTACACTTCGCCTATCTGGATAGCAAGAAAAAGCTCGTACTTTGTGACATGTGGAGAGAAAGTATCCCTTGTAACAGCCACAGTGTGAGGGAGTCCCCAGTTTATAACAGTGGCTGAGACTAAAAGAGTACTAGTGGAGCTATTTGGTCATTAAAGAGCTTGCGTGTCGTGGATATACAGGCCACTACATGGCACATCTGCCTTCTCTCTCGGCTCTAAATTGGATTTGACTTTCCATAGATCCATTTTGCTACTATCTGTAGCTACTTTTCAGACTGATCTCTTTGTAACTTTGACTCTGTGAGTTTTACATTTGAAAATATGATGCCAACTCTTTCTCAATCACTCCCACTCCCAGGGCTAAATTTGAGGATGTGATCATGGAAGTGACATTGAGCCAGTATGAGAATACAAGCAAGGACTTAGCACTATCAGAGTCAAGCCATGATGTCTTAGCTGCAGAGTACAGTGAATTGGATGTCAGGATCCACTTAGCGCAAACAACCTAAGAAAGCTCAAGAGAAAACGTGATTAGAAGAACAGATACATGCTATCTGTTAGGGGACTGCTAAGAATCAGTAAATAGACAAGAGAGAACGTGATTCTTTCATATAGTTTTCATAAGTAATTCTTAGAAATTTCAAAATAAATATTGTTAAAAACTTTTCTCTGGAAAGGTACAAAGAAGTTCTAAATTAATAGTTATAAGAATATTGACATGAATTTAATAACGTGTGTTTCCATGCTAACCAAGAGGCACCGCCCACCCCCAAATAAAGAAATGTTGGACTCACATTGGTGACATATTCGATATCCTTCCAAAGGGCGCACTCCCTGGGGAAGTCAGCCAAGTCTAAGAAGTGATCCACTACCACTTGGCCAATTAAGTCGTGGCGAGAGAACCTGTCAAAGTCATACACGGAGAAGTGAAGCTTCCGAGCTTCAAGATCACTGTAGGGAACCGGAAATAAAAACACTTCATCAAACACAGGGTTCAGGGTCTTTCTGTGAACTTTAGTCTGGTGTTTTGTTTTCCGATCAGGAAGCAAGTAGATTTTCACGTAAGGATCTGAAGTCCCAGAAAAGTCCTTGGCAGGCAAATTGACGGCTTTGTGAATCTTCACTATGAGCTGCTCTAAGTCGCAGTCATATTTTAAAATGAAGTTCAGTTTCCCACAAGCTTTGCTGTTACTCCTTTTCCCATCATCATTATCCAATGACCTCTGTTTATATAACTCTGGTTTAATTCTACCAATTCCGGTCAACTGTTCCTGTTTTTGAAGCTGCTGGATATTGAAGTCTGGGTTTGACAGGTTGAGTTGTCTTCGGATTGAATTATGCCTTGAATGAAGAGCAAGAAAGAGCAAAGTTATAACCTCATTAGCTATGGATCTTTCAGAAACTTGGGCCTGAGATGTAGGTAGACTGTTGCGTTCTGTTAAGAGCTTAGATCTGTGAACCATTTTTTTTTCCTTCCCCTTTTTGGCCTAAATTCAAAAAGCTCATCAATATGAATAAGCTGCTCCCCAAGGCTTGAAGCTCAAAATTGAGGCTTGATATTAGGAAATGAACTTATCAACATGTGACCTTGGAGTTTTAAAGGTTTAATGCACATTCTAAACTGTCTAATGTGCCATTAAAGAAGCTTATCTGGCTGGTGGAATATAAAGATGGAATATACAAGATGCTTATAAAAAATTATTTAACTTTATAGATGATATCCTAAAAGCTGAAATATTTAGCTAAGTGTCGTCTTAAGAAGAATTCATGTCTAAATCACATGGAAATGCCTGTCATTGGCCTACAGCTTTATAAGGATGTGAATTCTTAATGGGTTCAAATCAAATCATTTGATCACAAGAACAGTTTTTTGCTCACATAAAGATATACGCGACTGGGATGTGCCTGCTTGCAGGGCACTGTGTTGGCTCTGTCACGTGCAAGTGACAGCATTGAGATTGTGCTTTAGTTGTACCACATGGGTGATCAGGAGGTTTCATTTCTGAAATAAACACTAATGGTATGAAAATTAAAAGTAAGCAAGTATAAAGGCATATAGGGATTCAGTAAGAAAAGGTTGGACACTGATATTTGCAAGTTAAATATTTTCCAGTGGAGTCTACGCTTCACTCTATAAGGTTATTGGTTTAGGGTAGATGTTTCACTAAAATTCTCTTTAAAACCTCTCTTATCTGTGTGGGTCCTCACAAGTTGGAAGAAATAGTCATTACATATAAGGTTTCTTTTAAGGTTATTTTTGCTTATTTTTAGCTCAGAGTTCAAAATCCTTATATTGTGTTATATGGAGTCACTTAAGAAATAACCTTAATTAAAATAGCATCTCTAGTGGAAGGTGAAAGGGAACAGTCGGGCTGTCTCTGAGGGACTGATAAATAGGTGGAGAGGCAGAGTAAACATTCCCATTTGTCTTCTATTCCTTTCTTAAGACTGTTTTAAAATAAAGATGTAAAAATGGGATTAACAACCCTTGAAACATGTTTGAAATTATTCTTTGTCATCATAGATGCTGTTATGCTGAACATTCCCTTTCATCCTAAAATATCCTCCTGATCACTAATCACCCATGTGGTACAACAAGAGCACTGTCACAGAGCTGTCACTTGTATCTGTCACACCTAACACAGTCCACAGCAAGTCGACATACCCCTGTCATAAACCTTCCCACATGTGCAAAAACAATGTAGTCTGAAAGTTGCTGCCATAAGATTTTAATTTCTCCCAGAGAAATCCACAATCTTAATCTGGTGACAGGGAGGTGGGAGATGCTAAGTACCAAAACTGGCTCTCCATACTAGTACACCCAGGCTATTCCTTATGCTGAAGCGGAACTGCTGTGCTGCTACAGCAGAGTTTAATCACGCTGTTGGTTTCAGTGGGCAGAAAGGACTGGCAGAGAGCAATAAATATCCTGTCCCATGCAGAGTCCAAAAGGGAATGCTACCAACCCCACCTCCCTTTGCTATTGACTTTTTTCTGCAGACTAGATTCAAATATGGCCCCCACTTTGGCCTTGAGTCAGTTCCTACCATTCTCAGTGGGGACTAACTAGTAGGACTAACTAGTAGGGACTAGTATGGACTATTCTGTGTGCTGTTTAGTCAGTGGTAATATTTACATGAGGTATGACTGAAAAATATAAATGTTTAAATTTTTAAAATTTATTACAGTAAAATAGACATTGCCATTAATCTCCCTCAAAATATCCCCCTTCACTTCAAACACACTTATTCCATCATTCTTGCCACTTTCTGAAACACTCCTGGAAGTTTTCTTTTGTGTCTTTAGTTGTGCGGTTGTGGTTGCCTCAATGTCTTGAATCGATTCAAAAGGTGTACGTTTCATGGTCATTTTGACTTTGGGGAAGAGCCATATGTCACAAAGTCACACAATGACAGATCTGGATAAGGTAGATATGCACACCATAATGGTTTTATGATCCTACCTTTCCATTGGATGGCATGCAGCAGCAGCATTCACCATATTTTTGATCATACCTCAAAGACACAAACAAGGACTTGCAGAACTGCTTCAGAAAGGGGCAGGAGCAACGGGATAAGTGTGTTTGGAATAAGGGGGTTATTTTGAGGGAACTTAATGACAATGTGTCTCTTCCTTTAACAATTTTTTAAAAATTTAAACACTTATTGTATATTTTGATTGCCCCTTATAATAAAAGTGTACCCACTGGATGCTTCTTCTTGAGACTGGAATCTGATGCAAAAACAATCCTTTGTCTATACCCAACCCCAGGCCCAGCCATGCTATAGCCTTTCTTCCCAGAGTGGCTCTGAGTAGACTCTGTGCATAATAAGTTACCTTGGAGTTTTCAGAGCACTGGCTTTAGATTCATCACATCACAGCAACATTTGTCTTCACCCTTATCTGTAGGACTAAGCCTACCAAGTACATTTTCATTTTAATTTAAAATACATGGATTTGGCTTCTTAGCAATGGAACATTCTGTTGTACATGTACATTTTCTTACACATGAAACCTGAGATTAGTACTACATGTTCAGCTTTTCCTAACCATGATGGATTGCCAGAGGGTGAAGGGGGTGGGCTGGGGAGAGCATTATGGAGATTTGTACTTCAAAGGCTAAAACAAATCCCATTTCTTGAGATTCCAATTGCACAGGAAGTTCCCCTTTCAAAACTCTAATACAATCAGATTCTTCTAAAAATCAATCACAAATATGAACAATACTGCCTAACCGAATGCTTTAGGTATTAATTTAATTCCTAATATTTTTCTCCCAATCTAGAATTCCTATTGGAAAAACAGCTGAATCTCACTGTAAGGTAGTGGCTTAAAGCAGATAGCAAAGCCTGAAACAGGGGATGACAGTTTCTCACTGCCTGGGGCTCCTTTCAGGAGGCAGTGAGAGTTTACTGAAGTTAGAGGGTGGGATGCATGAAAGATGAGAAGTTCAGAATAGAGAACCAGGGTAACTTGTAACTTCCCTCCATAACATTACACTAGAGCTCTGGGAGCTATGAAATAAGAAAGTAGAACAGGGAGGTTGTTCCAGAGACAGGAAGAAGATAAGGTGGAGGAAATAGGAAAATCAAGATTCCGTAGCTCTCATAGACTACCCAAATAGAGGCAGGGTGAGTGGGGGAGGAAGGCCAAAGCAAGAGGGAGGAATGATCCAGAACAATGTGTTATGACCTGAGCTCTACAACCCTAGATGAGATGGTCAATGGAAGTGGTCTTTGAGTATATACTGTGCAAGAAGTTCCCAGAGCTGGGGATTTTAATGGATTTTAATGACCAAATGACATCCATTGTGACAATGAGTGAGTGTTTTAAGAGGTAATTTGTGCCCAAAGCCCACTCTTTTGAGCAGGTGTGGGGATCCTGCATTGGTGTGGACAATGAATAGAAAGAAGAGAAAATAAAACCCCATGGGGAGCCAAGTACAGAGATGATCTCCTCTGTAAATATGCCACATGCTAACCCTAGCTCTGAGAAGCGGGCTACTGGGGTTGGAACTCTCAGCTTCCTTTCCCTCCTTGTCTCTCACAGGGCCAGCAGAGACAATTTTGTGTCATGGAAAGGACAAGGAATTGAGTGCACACTAAAGTTGGTCTCCCTAGATCTGCATTGCAAGGTTAATTGAGTTGAAAAATAATTAACAAAATTTGTAAAACAGATTTCCTATTACAAACTCAAAAACATTTTTGCCCCTGAAGAAATCTGAGCCTTATACTGAGCTGTAACCATGGGTCAGAAGGGGCAAGAACCCAGGGGCAAGGGGGCTTTTTTCCTTTCTGCTTTTCTCAAATGTGAATTAACCGGTCCCAGCTCTATTCTAAGTTCCTGAACCACCAAACTATGTCCATTGGGTTCTAAGAAAGAGGACATTACTGAAATGCAACAAATGTGAACGAGCAAAGCAAGGTGTCAAGTGCAGTGGAAGATATAGAGGGGGAAAAAAAAGGATACTGCATGCACTGAAAGAAATGATTGGCCAGGCAGATGAAGAAATAATGCTACAAGAACTATAAAACAAGGCAGAGGGAAGTAAGTGCTGATCAGAGTTTTGAGAACGTGGGAACAGAGAGAAAAAATGAATGAAAATTTTTACAGAGGAGATGGTAGTCAATTTGGCCTCATCCATATTCTCTTCCACACTGATGTTATAGACTTCAACAGGGAAATTAACTGAATTTTCATCTTGATCCCAGCTTTCTAAAGGGATCTTTAGCTCTTTGGCCTCAGAACTTTTTTTTTTTGTGGGTACCGGGGGTCGAACTCAGGACTTCATGTGACAGCAGGCACCCGTGCCGCTAAGCAATATCACCGGCCCTTTTTTCGTATGTGGGTACCGGGAGTCGAACTCAGGACCTCGCGCTTGCCAGGCAGGCACATATGCCGTTGAGCTATCTCACCAGTCCGGCCTCAGAACTTTTAATTGAATTTTCATCTTGGTACCAGCTCTCTAATGCGATCTTCAGTTCCTTAGCACAAGTAGTTTTCTCTGGAGCTGCTTGTATCTTTCTCTGGAGCCCACAGTATTTTTTATTCCAGACCCTATAAGAGTCAGTGCTTAGAATCCCTAGTAACCCTTTCATCTCTGAGTTTCCTGTGCAACCATAGGGAAGTACACTCTCTTCTATGTTCCTTCACCTCAGTGGCCTCATCTCGCAATGAAACCTACCCTATCCTTTCCTTAGTTGTAAGGCACCAGTTTTGACCAGGTTTCAGGGTCCAAGGAGAGAAGAGAGCAAAGCAAACTGTGACTTCAGAACCATCACTGGTTTCTCTCCTACATTCGAGTCAAGGCAGGGAAGTATGGAAACAGTGGAGACAGCATCCTGTTTTTCTTCTTCGATATTCCCCTGGTGATGGAGAGGAGACAGCTGTGTTTTTCTGAACCACCAGATTTCTGTCCTGGGTCTAAAGCAAAGCTCATCTTTAGGGTATTCTAAATGGTACAAACATAGCAGGAGAAGTCCTACATGGGGACAGATACAGTTAGCACACTACAAGGGCAGGGGAAATGGATAGCTGAGGCTTTCTTGGCTTGGGATCTGGGGGCTTTACGGCAGTCATCAGGCTCTGGGGCCAGAAAGGTGTGTGATCAAGTGCAACTGGGTACACTGAAGCAGGACCATTCTTTCCTTTCCCAAGTTAAACAGGTTTGAAACCTTGGTGTCACTTTCAAATACTTTAATCTGCTATGACCCACATGAGCCTTTGGCCACCAACACTTTCTCTAAAGTAGCTCATATCACCCACCCACCCATTCCTGTTGTTCCTAACTGGATGCAGACCTTTGCCACTGCAGTCTTCCACTGGCCCCCTGTGTTAAGGTTTGTGTCTGGATGTCCCCCCAAAACCTCATGCTGTCATGGGGAGTGGGCTTTTGGGAGGTGGCTGAATCTAGAGTTTGTGATTGATTCATGGTTCAATGCTGGGATTATGGGTGTGACTGCTACACTCGCCCTAGCGCGGGTAGCCTGAAGAATCTTGTCTCTCTCCCTCCTCTCTTGATTTTGCTGTCTTCTGCCACCATGAACTATTGCCCCTCTGCCATGTGCCACCCTGCCTTGGAGAGACAGCCAATTATGGACTGAAACCTTTACAAATTGTGAGCTAAAAAAAACCTTTCCCCTATTATCTTTGGGTCTCAGGTATTTTGCCTCATCAATGAGAGAAAAGTAACTAAGACACCCTGTATCCAGTCTTCACCCCATTTTATACTCATATATTCTTTCCGGATTAACCAACTAATGAACAATTTGAGCACTTCAAAGTTTTTAATTGATGCTCTTCTTTTGGGCCTGTGAAGGGAGGACTGTATTTTTTTTTCTCCTTTAATACCAGCATCTAATATAGAATTTTGCACAAAGCAGATGCTTACCATATGTGTCTAGAGCATGATGGCAAACCTTTTGGAGACAAGTGCCCTCCCTGCAACCCAAATTCCACTTACTTATGGCAAAGTGCCAACACTGGCCCTAGGGGCATTGGTATCAGATACTTGCTGCTGGGGCAATGCTGCAGCAACTTGGCTCACGTGCCAACAGAGAGGGCTCTGAATGTCCGCTGTGGCATGTATGCCATAGGTTCGTTGCCACTGGTCTAGAATAAATATATGAACATATATTTATAAACATATATGGACATAATAGTTTCTGAGCACTAAATCCCTGTGTAGAAAATATACATTTACATCTAGTTGCTTAATTTCATGCAAGTTAAGATAGGTCTTGACAATTTCCATGTTTGAAGTTGTCAGTTTATTAAAATCTGAAGAAATAACTAAGTGTTTTGAAATGTTTTTCACTCTACACAAATATATAGCTTAGTAGAAATGTATTACTCATAGAGTAATTACAACATTTAGTCTTTGTGTACTAATTACTGGAGTTGTGGCCAGTAAAGGGACCCAAATTGAAGTGTGGTTTTTTTTTTTTTTTCAAATCCTGTTAGTGTATTTTTGTGACTGTGTGGATTGCTTAATTGAGGGAAAAGGTTAAAAGTATCACTGAGAGACTCTTATGAAAGTGAAGCCTAAGATAAATGGTCTTCCACCAGCCTCACACTACTACAGATTTTACTCAGTTTATACTTCTGGTCCTTTGCCATTCTTGTCAGCAGAACAAGAGAAAAGTACTGACCAATTATTTTTTCAGTCAATCATGGAAAAAAAATCTGCTATGTGCCAGTAACTGCGGTAGGGGCTGGACATAGAGGAAGAGACAAATCAGTGCGGTCTCTGAGTTCACAGAACTCATAGTAGAAAGGGGAGCATAGGTAATAAACGAATAATCACTTAGAAATAGAGTTCAGTGTTGTATAGGAGTGAAAACAAGGCAGTGTGAGAACTGAGACTGGGAGGGTATGGAAAACACTCCATCCTTCAGGTGGAATATCAGGAAGACATTTAACTAGAAGGTTAAAGCTGCAAAAGAGCCAGAAAGGGCAAAGATAAAGAAAAGGCATTCCTGGCTGAGGGAACAGCATGTATGAAGTTCTCTAGGCTTGAGACACTTAAAGAACCAGGAGAAATGCTAGTATAGCTGGAATATTATGAGCTTTCTTCAGACAAAGCCTCCTACTGAGTTCATGTGAACAATATGACACATAATAGTCCCGACAAGGAGTTTATGGTATGCCTAGTTCTGGTTTCATAAAACTAAACAGTTACAGAGAAAATCTGAGAAATCTTAAAATTAAAAACGGGATGGAGTTCATCTTGGCACATGAATCGGGAAATGGAACAGATGACCTTTCCAGGTCCTTCTATTTTGGAGATATAGGGATTTTCATATATTTGGAGTACAGACCTTTATCAGAAAGCTCTGGTATTGAAAAATTTCAAGAAAATTAAGATATTCGTATTCCTTAAATATTAGGTCATTGATACATGAAAGATTTCATCCAAACTGAGAAGAATTAATAGGAATTTTGGATGGTTTTAATAGTAATTGAGTTAACTAGACTTGGTCTTAGAAAAACTTGTGCGGTCTTGGAAAAACAATGGAAATTTATCCTGACCAGAAAGATTCTTAGATAAAACAAAGCTCATCTTTAGTCTATTCCAAACTGCACCAGTGTGAGTCAAATAGATCCGATCTGAAGAGGACAGGTGAGGCTGAGATTTCCATTGTAAATGCCGTGACAAAGCTATGCCAATTGTGGTGATAGGGAGGATGCTCTTCAGTGGGAGTATAAGTCTTACGTGCACTGGGCTGAGGTGCCCAGGAAGCATGGGACAAGTGTTAACAGCTGAAGGACAGAAGGAGAAAGAAAATGACAGCAGTGAGAAAGTAAAAGACATTACGAGAAACAAGGCAGAAGAAATAACAGACATAAAAGCACATTGTTCAGAGCCTTCTCAGCAAGAAGTTCTTTTTCTCTTCCCAAATATTCTTTTACTTAAAAAAATGTTAAAAATGTCTCAGAGCATGAAGGATAGTTCATTTACTTTTTCATTTTGTCAGTAAAAAAAAATTATTTTTCTCAGAATGTTACACAATCTCTAAAGAATTAGAGAACCACACATCACTAGACAAAGATATGTATTTCCACACAGAACCCATAAAACTAGGTCAGTTGTAATTTAGATATGAATGCTTTAAATGCATAATGATGCAAATTGTTAATACTGGGTCAAATGCAGCTAGAATGAGTTTAGTTTTTTAATGGCAGTTCAGCTATTACTAAACCTGATTTGGCCCATCAGAAAAGATAATTTAATTTCATGTCTCCAAAACTAACATAAATCTGAACGTAAAATGCATTTTACAGGGATAATTTCTTCATTCTTCTCTTTTTCCTCCTTCTACCCAATTTCTGCAAATCAATGGTGAAGATAACAGTTTTTCTTTTTTAAACAAATTATATTTCTTGATATACAAAGTATATATTTTTGTAGAATAAATATTGTAATAGTTATAGTGATATTATTGCTATTAGTTCATTAGAATTATATGGTAGAATGCTCAGACCAAGTCTAATAAAAACACAGTTTTATCACCCTGTGTTAGAGGAACCCAGACAAGATAAATTACATGCACAGTAGAAGTGAATAGGAGACAATTTCAGTGGAGACCCTACCTGAAAGGCTCCGGGTCTTGAAGTACTAAAAGAATTTTATTGTAAGTCTGCACCATTGCATGAACTCTGTGACAGCATAAAACAGAGCTGTAGTTATATTTAAGTTTTAAATCAGAGGAGAAATCCTAGTGGTAAGATCTGAGGATTTCTTCTAAATCAAATGGCAAACAACTACCCATTTCCTTACAGAGGAATATTTTAAGTTTAGCTCTTTGATTCAGAATTGGAGATGATGCTAAAATAAGTTTCTGAAAAAAATTAAACTATAAACTGTCATATTCCATCCCACTTAACACAAACGAGCAGAAGCCTCTAGGATAAACTTGATTAACATAAAAAAGGGTAAAATTGTATTTATGTTTCTAGAGAATAAAAGATTTTTTAAGAAATTCCCAAACTGTGTTCATACTTTCCAAATAATAACACATGCGATTCCTCTGGCTATCACTCAAGCAAATATTTTCATTTTAAAGAAAGCTGCTTCCAGTATCTCTTTTGCTAAGGTCTCTTATTAAAAATTGGTGTTTATATTCAATGATTTAGAACTCACGGTTTAGCCTCACAGTCACCTTTGTACAATCTGGGTCTTAGGAGAAGCCCATCTGAGTGGCAGCAGTGATGATAACAGTAATATGAAAAGTAAAATGGCAGTACTTACTAGGTGCAGGCCTGCGTAAGCACGTGTTATCATTTCTTTCTCAAAACCACCTAAAAGTTGTTACTATTGCTTCTCCTCTTTTACAGAAGAGCACATATGGAGGTTAAGTAATTTGTTCAGTGTTACATATGTAAGTAAAGCCAGTTCATTAGACCCCAGAGCCCACCCGCAGTTTCTGTCAGTGCACTTAGTTATTTCTCTACTGCTGAAGAGCACAAAGCTTCCAGACAATGGGAAGGGAATGACCATAGGCTTGGGTATTCTGTAGGCCTTATAAAGATTGAAGATGGACAAACACCTTGGCCACATGGTGGAATCTGAAGATGGCTAGACTAGGTCAGAGTCACAGTGAATAAATTCTATCACACTAGAAGGGTTCTATAAAAGAAATAGTGGCTAAGAACTCAAGTTCTGGTGTTGGTTGAGTTAGAAGGGTTCAAATCTCCACTCAGGTGCTCAATGACTTTGTGACTTAATCTCCTTGACTTAGGTTTTTTCTGCTGTAAAGGAAAATGATTATAGCATCCATTTCACACAAAGCTGTAAGCTATAATAAAATAATGCAGGGGCCAGGGATATAGCTCAGTGGCTCAGTGTCTGCCTGGCAAGTTCAAGGCCCTGAGTTCGATTCCCAGTACCAAAAAAAAACCCCAAAATAATGCATGTAAAGTTTGTATATCACACTTGATACATTGTAAATCCTAACAATGTTAAATAATACTTTTATGGATTCATAAGAATCCATAAGAGCTCAGGAACCTGAATTCTGCATTGGAAGCACAGTTTTCCCATATCCATATCTCCAATACTCAACAGACATCTAAAAGGTCACAGGCTCCTTGGCTAATCACTGATGCCAAAAAAGGGGAATAGGGTGGTCCTAGGCTTGCATTCAGAAAGGAAGGGGCATTACTGACCGAGTTGACGAGGTTGGCTCTGTGACTTGGCGCTGCATGCGGACCCCATGAGCGCAGTTCTCCTGGACCCCTGGCTGGGTGGAGAGGGGAATGTCTGGGGAGGTGTGGCTGATCTTCATGGAGGAGTCAGGGCAGGGCGTGGGTGGGTCTATGAAGTCCTCACTGTTCTCCTGCTCATTGGTCTCTGTGTCCGTGTAGTTAAGAGGCTCCTGGTTGTTGTCTTTGCTACCAGAGAACAGGCCTCGTTCTCGCCACGGAACCCAGCAGAGTTTCCAAGATACGAAGAGAGACACACCAAAGAGGGCAAGACCACAAGCAGTGACCACGAGGGTCAGCAGGCTCACTGAGATATCTGCAAAGAAATAAAGATCAAAGGTCAGTGTGATTGTGCCTCCCACAATCCTTCACATGGCCCAGGCAGAATGACTCTCTCAACCATTCATTCCTAAGGAGCTGGCTGCAGGAGGCAAGCTTGGAGTTATTCCTGGGTTACCTGATTCTGGGACAGTAACAGTGAGAATTGAGACATAACCAGAGGACCAGTGAGCAAAAAGCAGAAAGAAGACAACATGTAGGTCATGTTTAGAAGCAATAAGCAGCCTGTAACAGCAAGAAACAACGCATTCCCAGAGGGACCAAGAATCCCTGTAAGTCCACTGAGACCCCATCCTACAAGCAACACGAGTTATACATGTTCTCTGAACAGGGCACTTGCAACTGTCCTTAACAATTACTCTGTGATCCCAGAAAGCTATGTAATACAATTGCAGAAAAGTCACAACTTCTTAAAACAAGAAAAACTAAAAGTTCTTTTCTTTTTCTGTTTTTGCCATTAACTTTTAAGGGTCTAGGCAAAAATCTTTTCTGGATTTTGCAGCCTCGAGGATACCCACCACTAAGTGGTCAAGTCCTCGGGACCCAGAGCAGACTGTCATGGTTTGAGATTCCCCAGTAGTAGACCCCGCGACAGTATGCAAGAGTGAAAGGTTGATTTATGTGAAGAAAATACAAAGAGGAAAAGTGGGGGAAGTGATACAGAAAAGACAGCTGGTAAATGGTGCATTATCAAGCCAGTTACCGCAGAGAGGGCCTAGAGGCTAAGTCCGCTGGGGAGGGTCCATATGCCTCAGAGTTACCCCACCAAGAGGGTGAGGGACCTGGGCTACTTATCTACAAAAGTCCTTTCAGTCACTGATTTGAGGACAGCTCTCAAAAGGCATTAAATACCCTGTATCTCAACCCGCGGCACAGTCAGACAAAATGAGCTTTGGTAGCCAGAAAAATCCCTCACTTAAATCAGTGCAGGGGTCATACTGAGATTAACAGGCACATACTCAGGTAATGAGAGCATCTGTACATGGACCACAGCCCCATGGCCATGAAGTACCCAAAGTCTATCCTTCTAGCTTTCAGCTCCAAGTCTAACCCCCTTCAGGGTCCCAGCCACCCTAACATAGGGCCAGGGAAGCTAAAGCATCAATTTGAACTCATTGCTAACACTACTATCTTAAAGAACACCCCTACCTATCCTTACGGTGCTACACTACATTTAGGAGCCCCACAGTTTTGCCTCTATGGTCTATCATTAATATCTGCATTGCTTCCCCCAAATTCTTCTGAAGGTCCATATGTGCCAGGTATTATACTAGCTTGGGAAACACAGTGGGGAGCATGACACTCCACACGTTCATAAATTCATACTCTAGTAAAGGAGAAAATCAGAAATTAGTTATTAAGTCCTCACAATATCAACTAGCCACACCAACATTCTGCGATCTGTGACAAGTTGTATTCCTGCTGGGGCACGCCTGGGACCTTCCTGCAAGCCATTTAGCTATGGAATCAAGCTGACCAACTACCATCTGTCTGCTTTTCAACATGATTCTGAAGGCACCTGATCATTCTCAGGAAATGATACACTGTTTCTTCATGAAGCATTGCTCTTGGGAGAAAGTCAGCTGCCTGCTGGTGAGGGAACTGACTTATCTCCCCTGTGCTTCCCAGTCAGTCTGTTGCATTTCTGAAAACACTGCGATTCTAGTTTCAACCTGGGTTACTGAACTCAAATCTTTGTCCCTTTTGCTTCCTCAAATCCACTGAAATGGGAAAAGCAATGGAGAACAAGGAAGGGTAACTCTGTTTAACTCTGATCCATTTCTGAACCAGTAATGAAAGAAATTTCTGGAACTGTTTTGGGAAAAGCCAATCAGCTCTGAACACTTGGCACAGACAAATGAAGAAGCACAGAGATTAAAAAAAAAAATCTGTCTGATTCCCATACAAAGACTTGTGCACAGGCCCAAAGTCAGAATGAGGAATAAACCTGACCTGGGCCCTGGAGCAGAGATGCAAGTGAACCACAGATTCATGAGCAAAACCTAAATATTTGGTATTTTAAGTCACTGAGAACTTGAAGGGATTTGCTGCCATGGCAAAAAAAAAAAAAAAAAGATTGACTAAGACGCACGACCATGTAATTTATTGTGTAAAGATGGGACAATTTGAAGAAGGAAAAGAAGTTATATTAATAACTACTGTACATGGAATTGAGATACTTAACCCCTGAAACTAGGGCATATGGTCACCCTGGACTTAAGTCCAGGGTGACCTTTAAGAATCCCGCATGATGGGCTGGTGAGATGGCTCATTGGTGTAAGCACCTGCCTGGCAAGCACGAGGTCCTGAGTTTGACTCCCGGTACCCATGTAAAGGAAACAAAAAGAGGGGCCGGTGATATCACTCAGTGGCACAAGTGCCTGGCAAGCGTGAGGTCCTGAGTTCGACTCCTGGTACCCACATTAAAAAAAAAAAAAGGAATCCCACATGAACTCTGAACTCATTAGTTTAGTAAAACATGACAGGATTCAGCTTGGCAATGGACAACATGCCAAGTAGTTTGACGTCCTGGTCAACCTTTACTAGTAAACATAGGGCCCCTGACCCAGCTCAAGAACAACTCTGAGTAGCTTGTTAGTTCATTCTGGCAGGTACAATCAAAAAGCAGCTTGCTCATGAGTCCAGTTATGACAAACCTTGACAGCAGAGAGTGTGTCCATTTCAATACTAAATGCCAAGAGTCTCAAACAGTTCCTAGTACACAGAAGGCATTCAATAAATGGTGACACTCGCCGGAGGAGCTCTATAGGCACCTGCTTTGTCAGCCATGAATTATGATTGTGTAGGTTGTGGCCTATAAACTCTAGGGGCATTGGTACAAAGTCTTACAGATTTTTGTGCATGTAGCTATTACAAGAACTTTCTGACAAATAGAGTATATTTTTCATATTCACACAAAGATGCCATTTGAATTAACAGTGTGACAAGGAATGCTTGGCTTGCCAGGAAAAGTCAATGGTAGCCTACATTGCCACACCAGCCACTAAGTGTAATCATCTGGATTTGTGTTACAAATAACTCAGTGTGCCTGCTACATACTACATTTGCACTTTTCTCTCTTTTGTCAGAAAGAA
Organism: Erethizon dorsatum; assembly: GCA_028451465.1. Taxonomy (NCBI): domain Eukaryota; kingdom Metazoa; phylum Chordata; class Mammalia; order Rodentia; family Erethizontidae; genus Erethizon; species Erethizon dorsatum. The sequence continues at coordinate 61,448,454 of CM051827.1, read as the reverse complement.
GTTAGGGCCACTAAGCCCATTCTTCCCACCTCAGACCTCTGAACTCAGAAAGGGAGATGGAGAGCCACCTCAGAATTACAGAATAGTTTTATTTAGAAAGAGAAATTATTTCTTAAATTTGATATTAGGTATGTGGTTATTTGTTTTATTATTAATCTTTAAAGGATATGAGTTCATTATATCTACTCTGACATTTATGGCACATTTTATAGACAAATTGAAAACAATAGTAATAATAAATAATGAGAATTTTTTAAAGAATAGGACCAGCACAATTGGTCCTCTTGTCTTAGGTCAAGGGAATAATAAGATGGTTATTCAGCAATTAAAGGAGTTAAACAGTACAGCATTTCTGATCCAGATCCCTAGATGTGCCATTGCTTTGGGGGTTGAGTATACAGTACATGAAACCATAGCCAAAGCTGTGTGAACTTCACGGTTTTTAAGAGGGGAAACATGAAGTGAATGCCCTACAATTAAGCCCTAGCCATTGCACATGATATATCACAGCAACGTCCCTGTAAAACCACAGTCAACACTTTGTGGCATCTCTGGATTCACCTACATCCCAGCTGGACCTGTAAACCTAAAAGACTTTGTCTTGGAATGGCAACTATGAGTATTATTGGCCAATGAGTGAAAAATATGAACACTCATACCCTGCATATGGATTGAGGAATAGTAGTTGCCCTCCTAAACAATGAAGGGCCCAGGAAGAACACATGAATGGACAATAAGAGTCACGGGACAAATGGGGCAAACCAGTAGCTCAAAAGAAGCTAACCGAGCTGAGCCATCAGAATAAATGGTCCCTGACATGTCCCTGACATGAACCAAATGAAATCAAGAGGCAAATTAATTAGTGTACTGAGATTATGCAGTTGAGGCTAAGAAAAAGAAGTATGAATACAGAAGTAACCAGAAACAGACACCCCTGAAATCTCATCTCATTCAGAAATAAAATACCATGATTGCCTAAACAAAGGAAAAATTCAATAAAGTCAAGGAACTTGACTGAATGTGAACCAAAAACACAATAACAAACCACACTGAAGACTTAGGAAATCTAAACGAAAATATGGGACATAGGATATTTTTCCAGGAAATCTATTATTTAAAGTTTTCAGGATCAGGATGGAGAAAATGAAGGTAAAAGTCATAAAAAGAAAAAAAAATAAAATTCTGTAGAACTGAAGGACAAATTGATAGGGATTCACTGAGCACCTATAATAAAATACTGTACTACTTTATCCTTTTTTTTTTTTTTGTGGGTACCGGGGGGTCGACCTCAGGACCTCGAGCGCCAGCAGGCGCCTGTGCCGCTGAGTGACATCACCGGCCCCTTTTTCGTAAGTGGGTTCCAGGAGTCGAACTCGGGCCCTCGCGCTTGCCGGGCAGGCACTTAAGCCGCTGAGCCATCTCACCGGCCCTGTACTACTTTAGATGCATTATTGTAAAGTTTCAGAACACCAAGATTAGAGAAAATTATAAAATTTAAAGAGACAAAAATCATAAGAAGAATACCAAAAAAATTAGACCATATTGGCATCAAACTTCTCATGAAAAATAGTAAATAATGAAATGTGCATAAGCTTCTGAGGAAAAAAACTATATTCAATTTAGAATTCCCCACCCAACATGCTATCAATGAAGTATGAAACTGCAAAAGTCCTTTTTATGTCAAGAAGTCAGAAAGATTACTTTGTAAGCATCTATCATAGGAAGTTACCTGAGGGTTCTGTAGGAGATTTAAACGAGACAGGAGATACAATATACAGGAAAAACTGTGCTTAACTCAAGAGATCAGTGAAACGAAGTCCCAGCACAGGAGCTGAGCCCAGAAAGAGCCAGTCCGGGCTGCAGCAGTCACATGATTAATCAGCTGTATAGTGAAACATGAGAACCAAGAAAAATTTAAGCTGGAAATCTAATATTATAAATTATTGTTAATAGTGTCTAGGCCCAAATTTTTATAATTGGTTATGTTTTATAGATACATATGGAAATATACAAGTGATACCATATCTAGAATTTACTTCAAATTAAAGATGAACCAACATTGACCATGAGTTGATAATTACCAAAACTGAGTTTTGAGTAGGCGGAGTTTATTATATTGTTCTCTCACTTTTGAATCTATTTGACAATTCCCTAATGGAAAGTAAAAATATAACATGCTTAAGTACAGGGAAATGTTGATCCCTGACTTCAATCTTACTTGGTCTTGAGTGAGGTCTAGTACCTCCATTTTTGACAAGCATCTCGAATCTCAAACAAGTCTGATACAGATGATACAGGTGGTGTATTGATAACACTGAGTAAATCTGACTAAGTACAGAGAGGGAGAGGGAGAGGGAAAGAGGGAGGCAGAGAGAGAAAGAGAGAGAAACAAGAGAACAAGAGATGCTTTCCTGATCCTATGACAATTGTGTCTTGGGGGCCTAACATAGATAACACTGGCAAATTTGGTTAGGAAATCAGGCCATGGAGAACTTGAGGATATCACAGGCTACCTTGCAGGGAAAGTGGTAATGTGATTAGATAGAGGAAACAGGCAAGACCAGACAGCTCCGATGATGAGATCTCAAATGTTTCAGGGAACTGGACCAATGAGGAAACACTGTATTAGAATTAACCAGAGGGATCATCTAGTATAACCCTTGTGAGAATTCCCTTATCGACATCTCTTTTGTGTGACTACAGATTCCTCATTTAATATTTCATTTCCTGTATTTTTAAGCCATATACAATGAAAGTGTCTTTTCTTTTTGCAATTTAAAAGGATAAAAATGTTACTGTGAACCTAAAACTGCTCTAAAAACAAAGTCTATTCAAATAAAAGTGAAGAGGAAGAAAGCAGGGTACAAGGGGGGGGGAGAAGAGGAAGAGGAGGGAGGGGATTGCTGGATTTAAACATCACAGAATTCTGGAATTAGCTAGCGAAGAACTTAGCTCCAAACACACCTCAGTAGGCTAGAGGACATCTTCTGAATGGTGACCCTGAAGCAAGATGCAGTGTTAAAATGCTTTGCTGATTAAGCTTAAGTTGTCTTGCAACTGTAATACTGCAAAGACACTGCTGTGTGATTGCAGTGTAGGCATCATCGAACACTAGTTATGATCCCAGATCCTCAAGTCACACATTCAAGATCTGCGTCTCAACAGGAACTGTGCAACCTTAGATAAATTTCTCTGTACCTCATTTTATCATAGAAATGTTGGGATCATATCAGTCCTATCTCTTGGGGTTGTAATGAGTACTTAGAAAGGTACTGGTGTACAGATTTATTGAGCACCAATTACTAGTTTTTGTTTTTTCCATGACATATCTCAGGATCAGGCTGTTCCATATACAGACTTACTTTTATCAGCAATAAGTGATCACCTTGGTTACTAAATAATGAGGCCTCCTGCAGCTTTATGAAATGAGCTGGCATCATGCAAATATCAGGTACTTAATCAGTGCTTAGTGAACTGAATTACTGAGGAGAAGAGAAGGAGCTCCTATTGTATAACTGGTATTTGCTAAGAACTAAACTGGGGGCAGAAAATAAATGAAACAAGTCTTTGCCAGCAAGAACCTGCTAGTCAGAAGAATTTCAATAGTGCTATTCACAATTTACAGAATACCACTAAAGCCCAGAAGTCAGGGGTATCTAACCAAGTCTGGGATTCAGAGGTTTCCTATAAGATTTAAGAAAGAAATTGGTACCAAGAGGTTTTACAGAAGTGTGTTAGTATAACACATACTGTACGGTGGTGCCTCGGTTCACGGACGCTTTTGTTTGTGAATAATTGGTTTTGCAAACAGAAGCATTTGACATAGAGTGACAAACATGACCATGCCCATCTTTACTGCACAAACATGAACATGGCCATCTTTTCCAGAATTGCAGAATGAATTAAGTTTGTGAACTGAGGTACCACTGTACCTAAAAGTATGGAACTACATAATGAATGGATAGACACAGGAAGAATTCTGAGATGCATGTTAGAAAAGGCCTACACCGAATCACTGAATGGACTAGTAAGGGTGATTCTGGCAAAGACTCAGAAAGAGAAAGATGAGAGCTGTAGACAAAGCCCCAGCCTTCATACAGAATACCTAAGTAGGGCTGGTGAGATAGCTCAGCGGCATAAGCGCCTGCCTGGCAAGCGCGAGGTCCTGTATTTGACTCCCAGTACCCACACGAAAAAAAGAAAAAGGAATACCTAAGTAAATAGGAATGGATTGTTGGTAGAAATATGAATGGTAAAGACTGTTCTGATGAGGTCTCAAATGGCAACGAGGAACAATTGATCAGAAACTGGATGAAAGATGATTCTTCTCTTAAAGTGGTAAAGCACTTGGGCTGAACTGTGTTCCTGTTCTATTATTTGTAAAAGATAGACTTGTAAGCAACAAACTGTATATTTAACTGAAGTTATTTTTTTTAAAAGAAAATAAAAACAGGAGGCCGGTGAGATGGCTCAGCGGCGTAAGCGCCTGCCTTGCAAGCGCGAGGGCCCGAGTTCGACTCCCGGATCCCACATACGAAAAAGGGGCTGGTGATATCGCTCAGCGGCACGGGTGCCTGTTGGCACGCGAGGTCCTGAGGTCGACCCCCCGGTACCCACAAAAAAAAAAAAGAAAATAAAAACAATGGTACACAATTTCAAAACAAAATTGTAGGAGAGTAACAATGGTTAGTACATTGCATGTTGTTATTTTCAATGTAGTTGCTCATATTACAAGATATAGGCATGAAAAATGATCAAACAATATAGGCACAAACTTTTCTTTTCAATGAACTAATACCAATTAGTAGTATAACTATCTTAACTATCTTGTGTGTATATATATATAATTTTTTTTCCTTTTCCCTTCCTTCTTTTCTCCTTTCCCCCATCCCAATTTCTCTTTCCTTTTGAACAGTTTCTTCCCAACTCACAGTATCTATTGTACATTCTGGATCTTATTTACTCTTTCAGCTTCTTACACTAGGGAGACAATATGATGTTTACACATGCGAGTCTGATTTATTTCACTTATGAGTATGGTCTCAAGTTGCATCCATTTACTTATAAATGTCTCAGTCTTATCCTTCTTTATGCCTGAATAGTACTCCACTGTATAAAAAGACCACAACTTTTTTATCCATTCCTTGGTTGATGGGCATTTGGGTTGTTTCCAAGATTTAGCTATTACAAATTGTGCTGCTATAAACATGGGTATACATATATCGTTTTGGTATGATGTTTTTAATTCTTCTGGGAAAATACCGAGAAGGGGAATAGCTGGGTCAAATGGGACCTCTAACCCTAGTTTTTTGAGGAATCTCCACACTGATTTCAACAGCGGTTGCACCAGTCGACACTCCCACCAACAGTGGAGAAGGGTTCCTTTTTCCCCACAGCCCCTCCAGCATTTGTTATTGATTGATTTCTTGATGATAGCCATTCTTTCTGGGGTGAGATGGAATCTCAGTGTTGTTTTAATTTGCATCTCTTGAATGACCAATGAAAACTGAAGTTATTTTTAAGCAAAATGTTAAAGGTATGGTTCCTGACTGGTAAGAGTAAAATTAGAGAAGAAAAAAATCACTTTAGGACAAAATTATTAAGCAGAAAAGGAACTAAAACTTAAAAGATTTGGACAATTCTCACTTATCCATGTTGCAAAAAAAAAAAAAATTAGAAAGCATGTTTGGAAGAGAGTATAAGGATGTGGCCGAACAATTTTTAACAGTGAGATTAATGCAAGTGTGAACCACAAATTTTACCAGGCACTGCAGCTGGAAAACTGCCAATTTTGAACTGAAGGGGAAGGAAATGGGAAGGAACAAAGAAGGCTGTCAGATTTGGATTTTACAGGATGAGGCAACAGAACTACTCAGCTGGGAACACGCCTTGTTCTTCAAAACAGGGACGAATGACCCTAAAGAAGATTCAGAGATCATCAGGTCTACCTCCCTGATTTCAAAAAGAGGGGCGATAACCTTGATTTCTGCAGACTAGACGGCCTCCACTCAGAGCCATGGCAGCAGGGCTGCCTAGAGGTGTGGATGTGGGGCCAACTGGCAGAGCTCTGGGGATTCTACTCATATTTGGCAGAGGTGGGAAAGCAGGGGCTTAGCCCTATGTGTCCAGGAGAAGGGACCACTACACCAGGGGGTGTGAGGTAAAACCTCAGCCTCGTGAGCCTGAAGGAAAGAATATTGAGCCAAAAAAGAATCATTTCGAGCCTTAGGGCCCATGGAATTTGGCTTATAGTTTGGAGTTACTTGGGATCTCTTATATCTTTTTCTTTCTTGCTTTTGGAATGGAAATATCTACCCTATGCCTGTCCCACCATTGTATTTTGGAACCATATAACTTGTTTGATTTTACAGGTTTACAATTAGAAAAGGAATTTGCCTCCTTAATTAGGATGAATGATGTCTTGAATCGCACCCATATCTGATTTAGATGATACTTGGGTGACACTTTGGATTTTAGACGTAAGAGTTAATACTGGAACAAGTTAAAACTTTTGCAACTTTTAGAATGTAATGAACATTTATCACTTGCAAGTCAAAAGGATATGGACTTACAGGAACTGAGGGCCCAATGCCACAGACTGAATAGTTTTATCCCCCCCCAAATTCATACGTTAAAGTCCTAACCTTTTATGTGCTCACATTTGGAGGTAGAGTCTTTGGGAGTCATGAAATTAGTGCCCTTATAAAAGAACACCCCAAAAGAGTTCCTTCACCCTTTTGCCATGTGAGGACACAGTCAGCAGATGGCCCTCTGTGGACCAGGAAGCAGGCTCTCACCAGACACTGTATCTCCTGGCAATGTGGTCTTAGATTCTGGCCTCCAGCATTGTGAGAAATAAATTTCTGTTGTTTATAAGCCACCCAGTCTATAATATTCTGCAGCCTGGACTGACTAAAAATTCATTGGTGAGCAGTGAGCCAATTCTTACAAACACTTCTCATACACAAAGATCCAACCCAGCCCATCTGGCTATATGATCTGAAGACTTCATGAGGAGAAACAGAGGACCACCTGTTCAGCTTTGCAAAGTAGCCTAGAAAAGAGTTTGCCTATTCCCAGCTTTGTAACCTTTGTATTTTGGGATCATGGGTAAGACACTATCCTGCTACAGTCATCTTCATCTGTCCTAAAGCACGTGGACAGGGCTCTCATATTCTGTGGTTCTTGTAAAACTTCCAAGTGACCTTGGATTTACAACAATGTCTATACCTAGAGCTGAAGCCATTATGATAATTCACATTAGTGACGTTGGAACACTGGAGGCTATGATGTAGGGCCATTCCTAATTTTTATTCTTGGAGCAGACATGAGGTTCTTAGCACTGGCTCATGGTGAAAATTGCGAGGATTAAGGAGCATTAACTTGGGCCTGCAAGGACCATATCAGTATTAAGATATTGAGCCAGGTAAACAGAGCACATAGCTGCCTTAACTCTAAGTAACCCATGGGTTAATAAAATGAATTAGAACAGAGAAACTGGCAAATAGCATCAATTGTTTTTTTGTTATAGATATGAAGAGATAAACATCTGTGTTACAGTTTAAAATTCAAATGCCCCCACTAAGTCACATATTCAGAGTTAGCGCTTTGGAAAGGTGACTGGATTATGGAGGCGCTATACTCACCAGAGGATTTATCCACTGATCAGTTCAGGTGCTGAATGTACTGTTAGGAGGTGGAACCTGTTTGAAGACATGGTATGTCCTTGCCCCTAGCTACTCCCCTCCTACTCAGCTTCATGGCTGCCACTGAATGAGCCACTATTCTCCACCAGACCTTTCCACCATGCCATTTCTGCATTGGATCCAGCTGACTTTCGACTGAACCCACTGCAAACTATAAGCCAAATAAACCTCTCCTCCTTTAAATTGTGAATGTTGGGTATTTTGCCCCAGCAATGGGAAAGTGACTAAGACAATCTGTAACAGGACTGTGTGTCTGGCCCTCAGATCCTTTCTTCAGAAGCTTTTTAGATGATTCTGCCTGTGTAACTAAGCAGCTGGCCTAAAATTAGCACTGAAAGAACACTTTCTGTTGCACTTTCTATTTGCAAAATGCTGTCTCATGGGTGTGACCAGCTCCTCTTCACACTGGTATTACCGCCTCTACCTTGGCCAGATGGGGCAGGGACTATTGAGGTTGTACAGGGACTGAAGCCACAAACATTCAAAGATGGATTTTAGCTCTTATATCCATAATCCCTGACCTCCAAAGTACCTGAGCCCTGCTGTCTACATAACAGGAGGGCTCAAGAGTTAGGATCAGGTTTGCTACTGTGTTTCCACTCTCTTTTTACTGGTGGCCCCAGAAAGTTATTTAATTGGGGGGAGGGGGAAAAAAACTATTTTAAAAGAATATTTTACCACTCATTTAATTGTTTGTGAAATCCACAATTTTTCTGTACCTTGGAATTCTGGACTGTGTAGAATAAATGGGAACACTCAGCTGTGCTAGGAATCTTGTGAATTAACAGAAAATCAGTATACAAATTATTTTAGACAATGGGGTCATCTGTCTGAAAAGAATACTGTTAGGGTTTAGACATAAATTTCTCCTAAAACTCTTGTGTGTTCAGAGGCGGGGCTTTTGGAAGGTGATTGGATCATGGGGGCGCTATACCACTGATGAGTTCATAACTGAATGTGTAGTTAAGAGGGAGGGTCAGATCAGAAGGGGATGCTGTGGGGGGGCATGACATAGAAGGATGTATTTTTGTCCCCAGCTCCTTGTCCTCTCTCTCTTCTTTCTGGCTGCCATGGGTGGAAGAGTTTTCCATTTTCCTCCACTATGCACTTTCACCACGTCATTTCTGCCTGGTCTGAAGCTATGAGCCAAAATAAACCTCTAGTCCTTTAAGTTGTAAATGTTGAGTATTTTGTCCCACCAACACGAAAGTGACTAAGACAAACACTTTGAAACAACACTGAAAAACATGGGGGGACAGTGGACAGGCCAAAGGGGTCAGCAACCCTCCTCAGTGTACCCACAGAAAATGAGAGCCCCTACCCGACTGGTGTCCACTGTCATGTGCTAGGAGACTGAGCTGACTGTGACATCTTGTGGGTAGTTTCTCACCTCTACGATGGGGGCAGAAATTCCTTCTCACCTGGCTATGCACTTGTGTCTGTATAAATTTTTCACAGAGCTTTCATAGTGTTCCTTGACATTTTTTTTAAGCCTACCATTGCTGCATTGGCCCAATAATCCACACCTCCCAAGGGACCTTTTCCAAACTTTTTCAATTGGAGTCCTTTACTAGGCCACATCTGATCTTGCTTTGATCCAATTTATGTTTAAATCTCTCATCTACTCTTTGAAACAAGATCAAAAAATTGCTGACAACCACTTTTGTGAATAAGCATTTAGAAAAATTCATAGAGCAATATATAATGTAGGGTGTTTCCTCCCATTCTTGGCTTGCATGAGGAATGATTTTTCCCTAAATGATCCCAGTCACTTGTCTCATACGTTGCTTCTCAATGCAAAGAAGTGAGTTACTTGATTAGGAAGCTCAGGTTTAGTCCTTCCTTCCCTTTTTATTTGACACTGTCCAAGTGCATAGGACATGGTGCAGTACTGGGAAGTTTACTGTGGCTCTAGACCCCAGAATTAGCCAGGCTTTCCCTAACGGTCCTTCCTCAGACACAGATGGATGCCTTCAGAACAGGGCTTTGATCTTAAACATCTGGACTAGCTGAGAGCAGAATACACACGTGCTCTGTGTGAGCTCTCCCTATACTGGTATGGACAGAGGGCTACTGGGCTTATACTGGTGTGACAGTTACACCTGATTGTGTCAACTTGATTGCCTTGAGAGCTTCCCAGGAGATTGGTGGAACACATTTAAGGGCATGTCTAGTTGGTCATAGAGGTATGACACTGGGTACTGTATATGGTCCCTTACCCTTTCCTCTCTGATACTGTCCCCATGTTCTGCTTCCTGGTTGCCATGCACTAAACATCTTTGTTATGCCAGGCCTTTCTGCCATAATGTTTCTGCCTCAGAGCCAGCTGACCATGGACTGAATCCCCAAAATCATGAGCCAAATTAAACAACTCCTTTAACTTGTGAATGCTGGGTATTGTGTATCTGTGATGGGAAAGCTCACTAATACAACTGGCATGAAAGGAACAAAATGGGGAGGATATTTTTTTCAGAGCACAAAAGTTGAACAAAAGGCAGGATACATGAATAATGACCTGAAGACCCAGCACAGACTTATTTTAAACGAACGTGAGACACTCTCCAGAGTCCTGTAATATTTCTTGAAAGAGGGAGCAGAGCTCCTGGTGAGTCTGAGGAATTGTTGGGGAAAACAGGCTAATGAATTATATGTATAAGTATCTGCAAGTTGTTCAGGTGCTAGGGACTCTATCTCCCAATTCTGATTCTAAAACAATATTTTCTCTTCTAAAATTGAGGGTTTAAAATTCTATACTCAACTCAGCATTTGTACACGATGCTTTTTCTAGTTGAGGACCCTCTTCCAATATCTGACTAATATTGATGCATGTCCTAACATTTGCATTTTAAGTCTTGCATCAGGGAACTAGAGAATTTCTATTCATCACTCTAAATCCATGCTCCTCTACTTTCTCCCCTATTTTGGGCCATTCGCAGTTGACCCATATGAAATAAATCAAGGGACTCCCTTGTCTTTTGCTTCAGTTAAGTTCAGCAGATAGGAGGCCCTATTGGAAAACTGCAGGGCAAAAAAAGAGTGCAGTTAGAGCATGTATTCCCCCAGCTATCTTCCCACTAAGTCACTATGTTGCATGTGTCCCTCCACTGAAAGCCACTGCTGCTTCTCTGGGTTCTTTCAAGCCTATGTGTCACGACACCTCCCAATATTCATAGGCCCTTGGGCCCTAGAGTACTCCACTATCCTTTGCTTGTTCCCTCAAATTTTGAGCATATCTTTGTAAAAAGCCCTTGTATTCAACTCTCCTCAAATTACCTACTTTAACCACATTGCCTGTTTTCACTGGGATCCAGATTGATTCACTTTAGAATAAGTTGTTTTCTATTTTGGACCCTACCTCTAGTTACCCACTTAACCTTGGGGAACTTGTACTCATATCTGGGCCTGAGATTCCTAATGTACAACATGAGATGCAATGAGATGGAAGGCACTTCTAGATCTCATATTCTCAAATGGAATGAGAAATTCTGTCACTATGAGAAATTCAGCACAATGTCTGGCACACAAGAGGCATTCCATGTTTGATGAACAATAAAACTCTAAGCTATGCATCATCTCCATTTTATATCCATTCCTTACTCCACTAAAAATGTGGTTTAGGACAAGGAACTGCCAAAGAGGCTGAGTGTTTAAGTGTACAGAGAGCTATATTTAAGATTACTTGTTCATCATGATTAAAATGATATAATATTTCATGCTTTTCTGAACATTTAAGACTCCACGGAGGCAGTGCAGCATCGCAGAAGGTGCATGGGCCCTGGAGCCAGGCATCATTTATTAAATTAATTTCACAACACAGTGTATTGAGCTGCTTCTTATGAATATATTGTGTAACTGTGGGAACAGTGACCTATCAAGAATGTGCCAGAGGGCCGGTGAGATGGCTCAGTGGCATAAGCGCCTGCCTGGCAAGTGCAAGGGCCCAAGTTCGACTCCCGGAACCCACATACGAAAAAAGGGCCAGTGATATCGCTCAGCAGCACGGGCGCGTGGTGGCGCGTGAGGTCCTGAGGTCGACCCCCGGTACCCACAAAAAAAAAAAAGAATGTGCCAGAGAAATAACATCCTCAGGAGAAGTTCTTCGAGCTGGGTGATGTCTCCAAATAGTCTTGCTTCTATGGCCAAGACTAACCCTGGAAGAATCTCTCCTAAAAAACACTCCCCAGCCACAAGGCTGCTACGAGGCAGAACACAGAGAGAATTCCCATTCACATTCTTTTCTACTCTTTCCTTTGTTTGGCTTGAAACCCAGTCCATGGCTAAAGCACAAACACTGTTCCAATATATGATTCCTTACTAGTGTGGACCAGTAGACCTCAAATCCAAATATACCCTCAGGTTATAGATCTGCCTGGGCTAAAGCATGATCATGCTTAGATCACTGGTAACTGAATTAAAAGCATGAGCTCTTGTATCTTTGTGTTTAACTATCAACTTTCCACAAACTATATGATTTGAAATCAATTTCCTTTTAGCAAATATTTCATGCTACCAAAATGAAAGTAGTTTCTTTTAAATCATTAATGTTCACTGGTACTTGTGCATAGCAAGTGGCATTTACTTATCATCATATTGATTAATAATACTGATATATAAACAAGAAATGTGGTAATTGTTTCAAGGAACATTGGTAAGTAAAGAAAAAATATTTAAGATTCAACACTACTTATTCTTGACTCTAACCAGAAGATACATAGAATATCTATTTTCAGAGTCACTGATGTTCCTTAGGCCTACCCTCTCTCTCCATGAATTACAGGAATTCTGCATAACAGGCAGTAGGCAGAGCCACGGCTATGAATGAGCACTGATATTTTTTCCATAAGACATTTCTACAATCTCACTTGTTTTTAAACCATGGGGTTGTTTTCTGCATTTTTAAAAATTGTAGGAAAATATACACAATACAAAAATTTACCATTTTAAACATTAAGTACATTCACATTGTACCACCATCACCATCGTTAATCTCCAGAAGTTTTTCACCATTCCATACTGAAACTCCGTATGCATTAAATATTAACTCTACATTCTCCATACCTCCAGCCCCTGGTAAACACTATTAACTTTATGGCTCTGTGATAAATCAAACTGTTTACAAGACAGGTGTTTCATCTTGCAGAGGTGCATGGACAAGAAGTGGCATCAGGACAACGAAATAGAGGCTCCCTTCTAGTTTCTAACAAATTATAGAGCAGAAAAGATCTGGAAACTCCCAAAAGAATATGTTAAACACCTTATGCTTTCATCCTATTTCTTTGTTACTATTTACTAAGTTATCTGATGGAAATGTTTGAGCTTTGATGGTTTTTTTTTTTTTGAAATAACATAGTACCCCGTATGTTCACAGTAGAAAGATGTATCATGACCTTACAATAAATGGCACAGATAGCTGCTCCTTACACTTAATTTTGCAGCATTGTCCAAGGGTCTTCTAATAGAGACATTCAGAGTCACAAGAATAGGAAATAAGTATATATCCCCTCTGACACACTCTAGACCCTGCAGATTAGGGAAAGGAACACTATCTCATTAGGAGGATTTTGGCAGGTTTTAGAGGTACTGGGTACCTGGATATTATTGGTATGTAGGAGAGCTATGGAGTTGTATTTGCAAAAGAAATTCATCAGTTTTCCCCTTACTAAGTTGATTTATTTATATTTTTATGATAATAATGGTTCATCTTTTCCAATACTAGTTTCAATGTCTCTTAATTTCTGTTGCATTTATTATTGCATAATCCATATATCTTCCAGAACATCAACCACTTTTGAGCTTAGGTGAAGCTATGTTAGTATTTTACACCTAGGCTTGCTAGACCATTAGCCTTTATCTGCAGAGGGATAGGAAGAGTCTCTGTGCTATCATGACTTCTGCTTTCCCATGAGTGTCCTCTTGGGAATATGGTGGAGAATATTATCTTACATAAATGAGCCTATTGTTTTGGTATTGCTATCTTTCAGCTGATCTTTTAGCTTTTGTCGTCCTCTCTCCATTATGTGTTTACTACTGCTCTCCTCTGGTGTCACTTCTGTTTGCTTTGCTTTGGCTGCCTGCTAAACCTTGCCGTGTTCATATACCACTTCCTGGTGTACCACTGGAGATATGGCCTCACTTTCTTCCTCTTCTTTAGGTGAGAGGACTCTGCCCTCTGTAATGCTACTGTTTGGACTCCTTATAATTCATATCTCCAGTGCTCACATTTCTGATACTTAGAATGCTTCTAATTCAAGCCCATACAGTGTTGCCTTGGTTCACGAACTTGATTGTTTCCACGATTCTAGTCACAAACTGAGTTGGACAAGAATTGAATCAATTTCAATGGTTAGGTTCAATGTTGACCTTATGGAGAAATCTGATTCAGTTCTTGTCCAGTTCAGTTTGCAACTAGAATCATGGAAAGAATTCAGTTTGTGAACCAAGGTACCACTGTATTTGTATAGAGGGTATCCCATGGTAATGCTGCTTAGATCCCTAATATAGGATGCTGATGAATCCCCAAAAGGGTATGAGAAGTTCTGTGCACCCTCAGTAGAGCACATTTCCATCCAAGGCCAGAGGATCTGGTGAATGTTATGGAACATCTTTTTGTAACCTCCTTTCCCACCTCAGTCTCCAGGGTATCATTTGAGATGTTCCCTCAGAGTCTCTCTTCACCCAGCATTTATACAGCACTGTGCTCTAATGTGATTACTAATTTAAGGAGTTGGTTAATGTGAAAAAGGAAGCAAGAACAAAATGTAAATACTTTATTTTAACTTAAAATATTAATTTGTGCATTCTTTTCTTTGGAATGGGTTTTTTATTTATTGTTTTTTGTCTTTTTTTGAAACAGGGTTTCACTATGCAGTTCAGACTGGCCTTGAACTCACTTTGTAGCCCATGCTGGCCTCAAACTTGCAGCCATCCTCCTGCCTCAGCCTTCCTAGTGCTGGGATTTCAGGCATGCGCCACCACACCTGGGAAAATGGGTTTCTGACTATAGTTTTGTACCATCTTTCTTACATTAAAAATACTCATAATGCAGTTTCTTTATGCACATCTTGCATTTCTTTATGGTAGAATAATAAAGATATTTGTGGAGCAATATGAAAAAAGAATGCTTCTAGATTTTTACTGATGTTTTCAGTCTTTCATAGCTGCTCCTCCATTCCTCACTCAGCAATACCTTTCAAAAATAACTTGCTTTTACTGAGTCTTACAAAGCATCCAATACAGTTTTCATAGAAAAAAACTTTTAGTATTCATTTCGTCAGTATATACAATATTTAATTAAACTAGACAATTACAATAGCAAGTACTACAAAATAAACAAGTTTGGGGACAAAAATAACTGCTTCTTAGTAAGCATTGTGCTGAACTTATAGGAGCAGGAATAAATGGGAATAGTAGTGAATCTGCGACCTGTGAGAAGTCAATGGGTCATAGTGTCTAATGAAATGTTTTCTAGAATAAATGGAAAGCCCTGATAATTCTGAACATCCTGATAATTCAAAAGTTCCATCAATAATTTGCAGGTTTGTAATGATTAGAAGTAACATGACTTAATTGCAGTCATCCTTTGGTTACTGGTTCTAGGACACCCCCTTCACCCTTAGGTCCTGAAATTGGTGGGTGCTAAATCTCTTACATGAAATGCTATAGTACTTGCATAGAACTTTAAAATCATCTCTAGATTACTTATAGTACCTAATAAATGTCAGTGTTATATAAATAATGTTGTACTGTATTGCTTAGTGCATGGTGAGAAGAAAAAAGTCTGTACTATTTCAGTACAGGTATAATTTCTTTTTCTTGAATATTTTCTATCCGCCACTGGTTGAATCTATGGCCATGGATGCCTGGTGGATACAGAAGGCAGACTATAGAATACAGAATGTGTAAGTTTTACTATCACAATGTAATAATATAGTAGCCAGCTACCATACTCATTCTACAAAGTGGGGAGTCAGGTAGGAGGTTTAAAGTGGATATAATAGGAAACAGAAATAAAATTTTTTAAAGTTTAAAATGTAACCAATAAAAGAACTCAAAAGAGCATAAAAAGTAAAAACTGGAAATGAGAAGGAAATTCTTTTGGTTTTCTTGTTTTGTTTTGTTTTTTTGTACTGGGGATTAAGCCAGGACCTCTGCCATACCCAGATTTTTTTTTTTTTTTCTTTTGAGACAGGCTCTAAGTCATGAAGTTGTGCAGGCTGAGCTTGAACTTGTGATCCTCCTGCCTCAGCCTCCCAGAGGGCTGGGATTACAGACATGGAGGGAATTACCAAAAACCTAAAACTAGAAAAAGGTAAATACAGATGGTTGCTTTGAAGTAGACCCACAGGTATGAATTGAAGCTTTTATTTTTCTCTTTCTCAGCAAAGTGACTTTTAAAATATTGTACATATATCACTTGGATAATTATAATTACAATTGTAAATAAAATGTGGAGAAGTTAAATATAACATAAAGAAAACATGTTTTAAATTGGGAAGCTGAAACATTCCAGGTTCTGACTAATGAGGATGATTAGAGACCAGAGGGGCTCTGTCTCAGGGGAGACAGCTGCCAGAAAGCACCTGTGAAGGTCCCTGTTCTCAGAAACTTCCCACTGCGCTGTACACAGGCTGCCCTGGGGTGGACAGCCAGACGGCTGCCGAGCGTCCGAGTCGGCGTCTGCCCACAGTGCCCTGGGACGTGAGGTCCGAGGCACAGTAATTAGGTGCTGCCTGTCATGGGGCACTATGAAGCTTCTGATGCCCAGCCGGTCTGCCTCTGTGAGCTCTCGCACCTTCATACTACCTGGCGAAAGGATATTTTACAGCAACCCTAGGTCACGATTCCATTTTTTCCTCTGACCCAGAACCATGAGATAAGCTGCATATTCACTGAGACTGCTATACATCCAATGTAGCTCGATGAGGAAAATGGAAAAATGGCATCAATGCTCAGAGATGGGTTCCATATCTCCCTGCAGCCATGAGATTATTCGATTTTACATTCTGTTTTTATAATATGAACAAAGTTGATATTTTCACTTTATAAAATGTAAATTTTTATTATAATATTAGGAGAGAAGCTTTCTTACAGCATAATAATTTTTACTTGAGGTAATATTCAATGGCCTGTAGGAGACCTTGTATGACCGAAATAGAGCCAAGTTGCTGGGTCATAGCCAGTGCCCACAGCAGGAAAGAACAATTAGCAACTTCAGGCAATTTTGTGTTTATATTCATTCAGCAAGCAAAGTTCTGTTTAAGGAGGTCCCTGCACCATAATTACAAGGGTCAGTTCAGAAAATATTGATAGAGGCCAGGTACCTACAGTGGGAAATTCAAACACACTTCAGGAAATGTTCTTGGGGAGCATAACAAAGTTATTTAACAATCTACCTGCAAGCACGACTGAGAAAACAGGAAGAGAGAACATGATCGTGCATTAGAGGCATATTACTTATTCCATGGCTATCCAAAAATTCTATCAAAAAAACAGCACTCCACAGCACTATTTTAATAAGAATTTTCATAAAGATTGTGGCTCAAATCCTAGTATCTTTGCATGTGGCAGATAGCTTTAGTTCATCTCCTAAAACAATAAAGTAATTCCATTTTGGCTTTGCACAAACGGCTCCAAAAATCTATTCTCATGTCTACAGCCAGGTTGCCATCAAATTTTAATTACAAACTATACATTCTTCTGTAGAACAGGTATAGAAGTGGAAAAATAAAAAAGCAACATACCATCATTGTATTCAGAAAAGCTAATAAAAGAGCTTGAGTCATAAATAGTCTCTCAAATTGGACAGGGGAAATGTGTTCCATTGGGTCCGACCTCACCTGCGTTAGAATTCCTCTCCACTCTGATGGCCAGAGACAGGACACGTCTGTTAAATATGTTACTGCTCTGGTTTAGAAGAAATGAATTTTTATACAAACATGAAAATGTGCCAAAATATCATATCTGTGTTCCTACATAGAAGTGGGGACATAATCCTGTCATGTAACTGTTCAGAAAACTTGACCCTCTTCAGTAGTGGCCTAATGTTAGCTCACAAAAACTCATAAGAGCCAACTGTTAAATTTTTCAGAAATTTTAAGGCTGATTACACAACCCAGCCATTACTAAAAGTTAAATTACATAAATTTATATTAAATAAATTATTATTATTATTATTATTTTTATGTAGGTACCCCGGGAGTCGACCTCAGGACCTTGTGCTTGCCAGCAAGCACTTGTGCCACTAAGTGATACCACCGGTCCGTTTTTTTCCTCTATGTCGGTTCTGGGAGTCGAACTCAGGACCTCGTGTTTGCCAGCAAGCACTTGTGCTGCTAAGTGATATCACTGGCCCTTTTTTTTTCCTTTATGTGGGTTCTGGGAGTCGAACTCAGGACCTCATGCTTGCCAGGCAGGCGCTTATGCCGCTGAGCTATCTCATCGGCCCTAAATAAATTATTTGGAAATGAAGGTAATAAATATCCAAAAATTATCACTTCCTATACATTTTACTATTATATATGCTCTCTGAGTCATTTATACCCATAATGTATGGTGGAAATATCAGATAATGATATATGTACCTTGCATTTCTTCCCAACTGCATGTTCAGCAATATAACTTTGGTAGCTTGAAATGAGCTATATTGGAAGTATTTATACCACTAAAACTGCGACCATCACAAATTAGGTTTGATTTATTGTTTTGTCAATATCTTTAAAAAGTAGGGGCCGGGGCCGGTGAGATGGCTCAGTGGCTTAAGCGCCTGCCCGGCAAGCGCGAGGGCCCGAGTTCGACTCCCGGATCCCACATACGAAAAAGGGGCCGGTGATATCGCTCAGTGGCACGGGCGCCTGCTGGCGCGCGAGGTCCTGAGGTCGACCCCCCGGTACCCACAAAAAAAAAAAAAAAAAAAAAAAAAAAAAAAGTAGGGGCCAGTGAGATAGCTCAGTGGCATAAGCGCCTGCCTGGCAAGGGCAAAGTCCTGAGTTCGACTCCCAGTACCCACATACGAAAAAAGGGCCAGTGATATTGCTCAGTGGCCCAGGCGCCTGCTGGTGCACGAGGTCCCGAGTTCGACCCCTGGTACCCACAAAAAAAAAAAAAAAAAAGGTGGTATCTTGCTAAAGTCTTAAGAAAGTGACAGAGAAAGTTTTAATAGCATGATGAAAAGCGCATCATATCCATAGCCACTGCACTGTGAGTAGCACAAAAATCTGAGGATATATTCTTCCAAGGTTCAATAACTATCCTATTCAAAACAGAAACTGCTCACATTATTAATGAACAAGTGAAGTTCTGACATGTGTCTTTTCACTTTCATCTTACCTGTTAACGTAAATGAAACTATCTACCAACATGTTGGACCTACACTCATTTGTCAGTTGCAATCAAAGATGGCTATGGATATGAGTTTGACAAAATCAGGGAAAGCATTCTGTGATAATCAATAATAATGTAGTTAATAAAGTACAATGTTTATTATAAATTGTCCTGCATATCCTTTTTATTAGATGTGTTTATTTTTGTGCATATTTTCATTCTGGTGAGCTGGTTATTACACATATATGCCACTGCCCCAATCCAGGAAGCTCTGGAGACTGACTCTCACAAAATCGTATACAACCAAGTTTCTTCTAATATGTCTGTTTGCCTTTAAATCAGGTCCTTAATTAATGCACATTTCCCATTTTAGTGCTTTAAAAATTTGCCTCATCAGCCTCACTTTTGCAGCATAAGTGGCTGTCACCAGATGGCAATAGGGTTGGGTTTGACCCTGGACAGTTAGATGGAGAGAAAGATCAGAAATTTCTGAGTCATAATCTTATACAAAAAAATGAATCTGCTTATGACAACCCAAGAATTACTGTACTTTTCTCTTTCTTCACAGTAAATTATCTTATCTTTGAAGCAATAGGTATGAAATTTATGTATGCTTCATAACTGCCTGTAAAACTCATTAGAAGCATAGATTCCTAGGTTGTATCTTCACAGATCCTGGTTCTGGGTGAGGCCCAGAAATTTACATTTTAATAAACACCCCCAAGTATTTCTGATGGTTGGAGATGGCTCATAGTTCACAGTCTGAGAAATGTAGCATTATGGGACACTCGGAACATAAATATGGTAGCTTGTCTAAGCTCCCCGCTGCTTTCTTAGGCAGACCCTGGCTTCAGCAGGCTGGCCATAAGGGGTGTCTTCCTGCCTTTCTGGCTGTTCTTTTCTGCTGGGAGGAGCCCCACCCCACCCACCCTTTCACCAACTCAGTTTTTTTGTTGCCAGTGGGGGAAAAAAGAGATACGTGTTGGTTATCATAAACAGCCTAATGAAAAATTTTGCCGAAATCAAGAGGGACTCTACAAATAAAGGAAGCACAGGCAGTTTACTATGACTCGGTTTTAATAAGCACAGTAGCACCTTTTCTAAGTGCTCACCAACCATCTGCTGATTTGGCTTAGGATTTTGGCAGGGATGGACACCAAGCGTACAAGTTTTGAAATTCTAGATTCCACGTATCCTCCACTGTGAGGACTGGGCCCTGTGCCCAACTCTATCTGCTGGCACTGCTGCCTCTATTGGATGTTTTCTGGCATCTGTTATCATTAGTTCCTCTCCCCAGGCAAGGAGACATCTTCCTTTTTGGCTTGAACATACATTAAAATAATCCATTTCTGATTATTCTTTCGATGTTCCCAAAACACCAATTCATTCTGGCCATCAAAATTCCTGAAAGTATCTTCATAGCATGTGCCTCCAGGAAGTTCCTAGATATGCATTTGTCAGGTTTCTTCATCTGTTTGCTTCTAACCCTTCTAATATGTGCTCAGTAGCACTCGCTCCCAAAAGAGTGGGCTCCCCTCATCTTCTCCACTTTGCTTGTCAGAGTTAGAATGGAAGAACTTTTTTCAGTACTGGAGGTTGAACCCAGGGTCTTCACACTTAGCTACATTCCCAGCCTTCTTCAACTTTTTTATTTTGGGATGGGGTCTCATTATGTCTCTAAATTGCCCAGGTTGATCTTGAACTTGTGATTCTCCTGCCTCAGCCTCCCAGATTGCTGAGATTATAGCTATGAGTCACCACACCTGGCTAGAATGGGAGAATCTATAAGATCTTTTATGAGTTTCATTCCCCTTGAACTATTTGGAATCTTACAATGTAAAATTATATGTAGTTTTATTCACTTTAAACATTTCATATGTTATAGAACACAAATTCAGCCATATCCAGCCAAACTATGTCAAATATAATATCGAAAATAAGAGTTTTTAAAAAACGAAGTTCTATCAACCAGATACCAGTGTTGCTCTGGATGCAGTGGGAATAAGGTGCAGCTTCAGCACCTTAGGTGTCAGGCCCCAGAAGAATCTTGCAAAA
The DNA here is from genome assembly GCA_028451465.1 of Erethizon dorsatum. Lineage (NCBI taxonomy): Eukaryota > Metazoa > Chordata > Mammalia > Rodentia > Erethizontidae > Erethizon > Erethizon dorsatum. The sequence continues at coordinate 61,427,374 of CM051827.1, read as the reverse complement.
ACCAAGGACTCACTAACACTGAGTTTTAAAGCCACTGTGCAAATTCAAACACATACTTCAGTTTGGAACTGGCTTTTCTCTGCCATTTAAGTAACGTACAACATTCCTAGCTTTTAACAAGTCTATAGAATTGCTGGCCCAGTGCCTTTCTTAGTGAATCTTTACATGCCACTGTGACAGAACTGTCCAAATGAAAATATTCTGGGCATGATTTCCAACAAGTGGATGATAAAGTTCTGCAACAGAAACATTTATTTTCACATTAAAACCTCAAATCTACCACGTACTCTGGAGGAAAAGCATTAACTTTCAACTAAGCATATGCTAATCTTTCAGTAATTACCCACTAAGCCATATTACCCACGTGCTAACGTAATATATAACCATACAATTACTTTGTTATAGAAAATACTCCCTTTTATTTGAGAAAGCCCTTCAGATTCATAAGATAAAGCAACAAGTAAATGCAATCTTCCAATGGTCCTTGTTTATTGCTCTTTTTTTTTTTCTTTTTAGTTATTGTAAGTTGACTTTGGTCCTAATAGGACAATGAGGAACATAAGACATGGGCACCTTCTGATAAGCATAAACAGAATGCTCTGTGACATGAAATGAATTCTCATTTTGCAGATTAACTAGTGTCTTTTAGATTTTGGAGAATTAATTCCATGTCACAGGTTGACGACAATGACCATAATTTAGTCTAAAACATTCATGTAAACAGGCCATTCCTTCTTCTATTGAATGTTTTCTATTCAAAAATTTATCAAGTACCTATTCTGCATCAGGCACTGAGTTACATGGGGGAAAAGAAAGGCAGATAATACACATCCCTTTTCCTCCATGAGTTCCTTACCTAATGAAGAAGGCATATGCCCAGCCAGATAATGTTTTAAGTGTAAGCGCAGTGGTAGGAAAAATATACAAAAGCAGAGGGCCGGTGAGATGGCTCAGCGGCATAAGCGCCTGCCTTGCAAGCGCGAGGGCCCGAGTTCGACTCCCGGATCCCACATACGAAAAAGGGGCCGGTGATATCGCTCAGCGGCACGGGTGCCTGTTGGCACGCGAGGTCCTGAGGTCGACCCCCCGGTACCCACAAAAAAAAAAAAAAAAAAAAAGCAGAGAATCCAAGCGACCTCAAAGCTGAGGTTTAAAAAGAAGGAATAGGAAGAATCCTCTAGAAAGGACAGGGTGAGGGGGAAAGTGACTTATTCTAAACTAGGAGGCAGTTTAGGTAGAGAGGCAAGACACTGCAGCAAACTCTACTCTTGGGATAAAGTAAGGGATGACATACTGTGTGACCTCATTAGTCTCTTTTATGTCATGTGGAAAAGCTTCGACTTGATCCTGTTACAGACTAGAATACTAAAGAGTTTACAAATGAAAGAAGCATGGGGGCCAGGAATATAGCTCAGTGGCACAGTGCCTGCCTGGCAAGTGCAAGGTCCTGAGTTTGAGTCCCAGTACCAAAAAGAAAAAAAAAAAAAAAAAAAAGGAGCATGGTCATACCCATTTTTTAGAAAGACTACTCCAGCTTCCACAGAAAATAGAGGAAATCGAGTTGGGTGGTTAAAGACGGAAGCAGGAAGCACATTAAGAGTAAGAGATGCAGTAAGACAGGGAAAGTTTTGATGGCCTGAAATAGGGTGGCAGGCATAGGAATGGAGATGGAGAGATTTGAGAAATAATTTTGAAGTAGAACTGGTGGAAACTGGTAACTGATGGATGTGGGGAGTAGAATGAGGAGTGTAATAGTGGTAATGGAAGTTTCTGGAATGACTTCAAGTTTCTGATTTGCCTGGCTAGATGTGGGAATTGTGTCACCAATCAACTTAAGAGAAGTCAATCTATGGTTGGGGGAATAAATGACTTTTTACTCAATATTTAGGCATCAGAAATTGGTCCAGGTACTGCAAACATCATAGTGAAGTAGACAAAAAGAGCTTATATGCAAGTTGGGGAAGGCAAACAGTAAACAAGCAAAGAATATTATATAAATTCTGATACAGTAGATGTGCTCTGAAAATAAGTAAAGCCAGGGAAGGAAAAGGCACACATGGGGGTTTCTAAGAAGGTGTTCATTGAGTGGTGAGGCTAAATTAAGTAAGGGATGAACCACATGGGATCTGTGAGATAAATATTTCAGGCAGAGGAACAAGTGTGAAGGCAAGTGTAAAGGTTAGAATGATTACTCCAGTTTCAGATATGTTGAATTTAAGATCCTTTCACCTATCCATGTAGATGTCAAGGAGTTAATTAAATATACACATCTGAAGCTCAGCAGAGTCCAAGCTAGAACATGGATTTGAAGTTACCAGCATGTTGGTGGCTTGTGAATTTTGAGATTGGAGATGATAACTTTAGAAAAATGCCCAAGTGAGAAAAGCAGTAGGCCGAAGTCAGTAATGTGAGGAACAACAGCATTTATGGGACAAGTAGAAGTAAAGAGACCCATGAAAGAGAAGAAGAATATTGGGATTCACTGCTACACAGTTCTAGAGAATAGAAATCAGTGACCACCATTTGAACGAAGCAGCATTCCAATAAACGAAATGTGCCCACTGGGATTAGCAATTAGCAAGTCACTGATGACTGTAGTTGGAGAAGCCACAGAGTAGTGGTGGGTACGGGAATTGGACGACTGTTGTTTGAAGAAGGTGGGGGGAACCCAGTGTGCTAGTTAACTGTGGTGTCAACTTGAATAAGAAAGGCTTAGCTCATTGCTTTAGCACAGTTCTAGGTGTGTCAGGATGACTGACTTACTAAAGAGGGAAGACGCACCCTGGGTATGTGTATGGGTGGCACCAGCCAACAGTTTGGCAGTTTGGATGAAATAAAAAGGGGAAGAATAAGGAAATCTCACTTCTGTGAGACTTTAGAGGAGCTTCAGTCTTTGCCACTGCCTTTGTACATACATCTGCAGGATTCCCATGCAGACTTTTCAGCTTTCTAGCACAGACCCATCAGCTTCCTGATACAGACTCCATGGAACACTGCAGTGAGCTCCAGGCCTTTCACTTTTGACTGGATCCTCTGGTTTTCCTGCATGCAGACAGCCATTTTGCATTCTTCTATACCTGACTCTGCAGGTGGCCATTGTAAGGCTATCCTGTAAAATATATTATATAATAGTGTGGCAGCAGACAGGACATCACCATTGGCAAAGTTCACAGTTAATCAAAGTTCTACTGAACCGCCACCAAGACAGATGCAACTATCTTGGATACCCTGTAACTGCTAGGGGAGACGTCTGCCCTGGCCAGAGCAGGCTTGAATTTGAGCTAAGCAGTAGAAATGAATTTGGGCCAATGAGTAGGCTGGAGTCAGAAGGCTTGAATTTAGATCAAATTTGGACCAGTCAGGAGGCTTGAATTTGGTCCAATCATAGGCAAGATCCTACTATATAAGTAGCAGTCCTCTCCCACTTCTTAGGTTGGTCTAGGATGGCTTTGGCTTTTTCTTGTTCACTGAAACCCCTCTCCCCATGCTGCAGCATAAGTCCTATTCAAATAAAGCCCATTTCCAGCGGTCTTGTAATTCTACTTGGGATTTTTATCCTGAGTAGTGTGGGCAGAGTGGTTGCAGAGCTATAAACATTAGGGCCTGTTAGCCCTGAAGAGCTCCAGAGACTAGCAGCTGAAAAAGACCACCAACCAGCAAAGTTGACTGAGGGCATCTGGCATTAACTGGCAGTGACAGAGACCATCAACCAGCAGGGTTGACTGATGGGATCCAGCATTAACCAGTGGCAGCTGGCAGTGGCATAGAAAAGAAACCAGCAATGTCAACTGATAGCGTCTGGCATTAACTGGTGTCAACCAGTGGCACCAGGGACCAAAACTGTTACATGAATGGCTAAGGGCCACTGGTGTGCAAAACCTGGAGCTGCTAGCAAAGCTGCACTTGGCCAATTCATGGTTTCTGTTAAGCATAAGAACCCTCAACTGATTGGTGGCACATCCACACCATAGTGTCAGTCCCAGAAGTTCCAGGGCATGTCCAGTTCCACCCATCTGGTGAGGTGATAGAAAAAGAAAGGGAAAACCTGAGATGAGATGAGGTGAGATGAGATGAGAACTCAGCTGTATAAAAAGAAACTAACTAAAGTAACAGTATAAAAAGATGAATTTAAGAGCTATAAGCAAAGATCATGATGAGAATATGAATTACATAGAAGGAGTGTCAACAAATCTTGAAATATCAGAATAATGGGGCCTCATTGAAAGCAAAGGAGTAGACAGGAAGCTCTAACTAATCAAAGGCAGTTCAATGTAGCCCACCAAGTAACAAATTTATCACAGGACTTAATCTCAAAGGACATACAAGCCAGAAATAGTAATAGACTGCAAAGGCTTTCAGATAAATCCACCGACAGTGAAACCACGATTGTTTCTTAAATAAAATTATGTTATTTGGATCTTGGAGATTGAGTTTATGAAGGATAACACTTTATCACCCCAAAACACTATTCAAATATTTCCAACACATGGGGCCGGTGAGATGGCTCAGTGGCCTACGCACCTGCCTGGCAAGCGCGAGGGCCCGAGTTCGACTCCCAGATCCCACATACGAAAAAAGGGGCCGGTGATATCGCTCAGCGGCACGGGCTCCGGCTGGCGCGCCAGGCCCTGAGGTCGACCCCGGTACCCACAAAAAAAAAAAAAAAAAATTTCCAACACACCCATGTTCTGGCCGAGAGACTCACTCAGAATGGCACTTCTGCTTTTTGGAAAGAAGTCTACCTCCAAGTCCCTGTAAGATTAAACTATCAGTCCCCATCACCCAGAGACCACGCCCCCATTTTATTCTAATTTGATTCCACACAAAATACACTCCGGATTCTTTCTCCTACCTCAACTATCTTCTTTTACTTTGACTGATCTTGGATACATATAATTGGGCTATGATTACTTAACTATGCACACCAAAATGTATGGACATGTAGAAGGACCAGAATCATGTATAAAAAGCCAGTAGGAAATAAATAAAATTCACTATCATAATTTCAAAATGAGATTTGAAATTGCTTTTTATCTCAGGCTCATATGCACACATACTTACCTCAAACACACATTTCTGAATCTTTCTTTCTTTCCTCAATTTATTCCTATTTCTGCATTCTAAATGGCCCAGCTGTCTAAATAAGAAATCCCAGTCTTCCTTTATACCTCTCTCCTATTGTACTCCACATCCTGTGGATTCTATCATAAAACAGATCGCTATTACCATTAGGATAAAATTTAAACTCTTAACATGGCTCACATGACCCTTACTCTCTGAGTTTATCTGTTACCATATAAACAGTCTCCACTCTAACTCCCAAATCCAATTCCATCAACAATAAACTCATTCAGTCTCCCTCAAATGGTTTCTTGAGACTCATTTTCATAACATGTCAAGGTTTATTTACTTCTTTGTCAGGGAAGCCTTTCTTGCACCACCCCCCTCAAGTTGGGGTAAGGTGGTCCTCCTGTATGCTCCCATACATATCACACTTCCTTATCGCAGTAAATTGCAATCGCCTGTTACTTATCTATATCCTCCACAAGCACGGGGATCACATCTTTCTTTTTCCACAGCAACTCTAGCACCATGGACAGTGTCCACTATGCCTGAATAGCTAGAGGGTATAAAATTCTCACTTGAGAAAAGCAGCAAAAAACAGCCAATAACAAGTTTGGAGGATGAAGTGAAGCAAGAGGGCATAAGACAAATAAAGAGAAAGCACTAATGAAGTAAGGCACCAGAAGGTGGGTAGAGAAGAGAGATTATTGGAAGAAGGGGGAAAAAAAGCAAAAATAAAAGCTGGGTCAGGAATCACTTGTAAGCATTTCTGAGAAACATAACAAAAGTCTCTACCAAGGAGATTAATAAGGGAATAACCTTAACTGATTTCTAACCACCAGGCTCTGTACAAATATGGATCTCATTCACACTTTACAACTCCTATATAAACATTATTATCTTCATTTAGCAGATTAAGAACATTGAAGCATCAGAAGTTAAATAACTCTCCCTGAACTAGACAACTACTAAGTAATGAAGCAGTCTCCAAACCCAGTTTACATGGACTGCCTAGCACATATGCTCTTTCCTAAATATGTTCACATCTAGGAAGTATTTAAATGTAGAACAATGGCAGATTTGATGGTTAAAAAAAAATCCAAAGCATTGAATCTTATAAATTAAGCAGTAACTTGCCTCCTTATATCTCAGATTTTGCATTTTACTTTAAATTTCAATCTTATAGCTCCTTTAAGAGCAAGCAGAACATCCTGAAGTAGCAATAGCCAAAATCCTATGGGAAACTGCAATCAAGAGCATCCTTTCATTCCCAATTCCTCCAGGAAAATTTGTGGCCGGAAGGCCAGGGACCCAGAACCCACCTCTTGCTATAGACCCACTCAGGGATGGGAGAGGTGCCATGGCACAACTAGCAATTTATGCTACAGAGTCCAGCACTGGCTTTTCCTTGCCTAGCAATATTCACAAAATGTGGACATCTGGGAGAGCAAGATTTACAGCACACATGGCCCTCAAGCAAGGCACCTATAAGGACCAAAGAAAAATGCTTCCTAAATTGACATTAAAAATGGGCTTGGAGCAAAAATATCTATATTGAGGTTTTTATATTGGAGAAAGTATGTTCTCTTTTTCCAAACTTCTGTAACAATAAAATAGCTTTGTCATGATACTTACCATTCACAGCTAAGAGGGAAAGACTACTCCTCTAGCTGAACAAAAGCTCACATGGTGGCTATTATGCCTCAGAGTCTTCCATTTATGTAAGTCTTCCCTCTCCAACTAGAAGCAGAGTCCTTAGAGGCAGAGCCCTTTGCAACCTTCCATCACCTTCCTCACCTTTTAAATATACTAGTCTCTGCAGATTTTATCTATAAATATTCTCCACAAATGATGAAACTATGTGTGTATTTATACTTCTTGTGCATCTAAACATCAAAGCCAATATCCTCTGATGAAACCAGCTTTTCACAAGAAATTAATTTTAACTGATTCAATTCATCATCTAACACTGGTTACCAAGGATACCAAATAGCCAAAATCACTTGGCTGCAACTTGCTTGTTAAATCAGAAGATATATTAACAGAAAACTGTGAAGAATTATTGTTGTCTAAGTAATATGGCCAGAAACAGTGCCCCCTCCCAATGTCCCCAAGTCCCAAACTCAGTTAAAAACATTTCAGTCTATAATAATGACTAAAAAAAAACAAAGATTTTCCTAGGATTTAAAATTCAGTGATTAGTATTTAGAAAAATGACCACTAATAGTTTCATTTCAATTCATTTCTTGATGAAGCACTGAACTGAGAATGGCTACTGATTTGATCTTCTTATCAATCTGAAAGCAGACGATTCTCATCATGGCAGCTAATTGAGCATTCAGGTTATCTTGCCGAGTCTGTCCTAAATCAAATAGCCCATCAGTGTATATTTATTAACACAGGGTAGCATTTAACAGATGAGCCTAGAATGTGCCCTGGAGGGCAGAGAATGAATAAAAACACTCAAAACAAAAAATAATCGCTGTTGCTAAAGATGTTTTTTAAAAAGTATACATAAGACTAAGTGTGCATCGATAGATGAATGGATGAAGAAAATGTGGTATTTGCACACAATGGAGTACTACTCTTCTATAAAGAAAGATAAATAGGTCATTTGTAGGAAAATGGATGCACCTTGAAACCATAACGTTGAGTGAAATAAATCAGACACAAGAGCTTAAATATCACATGATTTCTCTTACGTGAGAAACCCAAAGTACAAATACAGAGCAAAGTGAAGGACAGATATTGGGAAGTAGGAAAATAGATCTTTCTCAAACAAGAAGGGGATCAAGAGATGGAAGGAGGGGAGAGGGAAGGAAAAGAAAGAGGATGAAGAAAGGAATTGGAATGTGTTATACACATGTAGTAACTCTACACAAGGAATGTGAAAATTATATACTGTAAACACATACTAAAAAAAAAAGGAAGAATCAAGATATGGATGGAGAGAGGAGTAAGGGAAACTCCACACAAAGAATGTAAACATTATGTACTACAAACATGTACTAATAAAATGATTTGAAAAAACTCACTACTGGCTATAATGTATTACTGTACATTCATACATTGGAAGCAAAACCAAAGAATTGGTATTCTCTCCAAAATGCACAGGTACCATATTTCTTACTAGTAAATGTACTTCTGTACACTCTAAGAAAATTAATTCTCTGGCATTTTTTGCAATTATTTTGTCTCACTTTGTGGTTTATCTTAATTTTGTTTATAATATCTTTTGCAAACAAAAGTTTATGTCATTATGTTTGCCAAAAATCTATCATCCTTGTCTTTTTCAGTTGTTAGCTTTGGGATCATGTTAAGGAAAGCCTCATCTACCTCAAATATGACAGAAACTGGTAGTTGCCACTCAGTATGTTTTTTCCGTTTTCCAAAATAATAAGAGTTACACCATATTTGAAATGACAATATATCAGATATAAGAGTACAATTTCTAACCTCCGTGGAGCGAGGTATGGCCATGTGACTAAATTCTGATCAATGAGATAAAAGCATGAGGTTCAGTAAGACATGCAGAAAAATTACTCAAAAAGAAAAGACCCAGGATTGGGGTAGGGTCTTTTGTCTTGTCCAGAGAGATAAATGTGAATGCTGGAATTTCAGAAGCCACATTAGCTCATGAGGTGACTTTGAATTAAAAGCTATGTACTAAACAAGGCAAAGTAGAAAGAGGAAGCTGGGTCTTATGACTACTTGGAATCTCCCAGACCTGGGCAGCTACCTTTAGATCTCTTTACAGGAGAAAGTCTTTCAAATTTACCCTTTGTTTTTTTTTATTTTTTATTTTTTTATTTTTTTATTTTTTATTTTTGTGGGTACCAGGGGGTCGACCTCAGGACCTCGTGCACCAGGAGGCGCCCGTGCCGCTGAGCGATATCACCGGCCCCTTTTTCGTATGTGGGTTCCGGGAGTCGAACTCGGGCCCTCACGCTTGCAGGGCAGGCACTTAAGCCGCTGAGCCATCTCACCAGCCCCTTACCCTTTGTTTTTAACCTATTATTATTTTGTAGTCATAGGTATACAATTCTGACTACAAAATGATTGTCATATATTTTCCTTTGGTATTTTAATGGTTTTATATTTCATAAAATTTAAACCACATGAAAAATTTGGGGAGCAGGAGTATAATTTTCCCCACATATACAGCAAATCATCTCAAGATCATTTATCAAGTAACCCATTTCCTCCTCCACTGATTTGAAGTGCCATCTTTACCAGATACTGTAATGCCATGTTATTTTGTTTTTATTCCATTAGGGGTTTTTCTATAATACTGTATTTATTTATCTCTGAGAAGTGGAAAATACAGCTATCTGAAGAAAGTTGAGTCTAGAGTTAGAGATTCATGTAAAGGGGAGAAGGGCAAGGAAGAGGCCAAATAACTATGAAGCAAAAACAAAGGCTGAACTGAGATGAAATTCTTCATAGTACAGCATAAGATTAATGGAGAGCAGTCTGACCCAGAGCACCTACACGCAGATTCAGCATGCCTGCATTCGAATTCTAGCTCCACGACTGAAGAGCCTTGTAGAGTCAGACAAACCACTTAATCTGTCTAATGTTTTGGATGTAGTGGAGATAAAATCAAACCTACTTCAAGGCTGCTGTGTCAAACGAGTGATTACATAAAAGCTTAGAACAATACCTAGCACAAACTCCTACTAAGTATCATCATTGTTATTAATTATAATTGTTACTGTCATCGCCAATCACCACCTGTCATCATCATCATCATCATCATCATCCATGTCCATGAAGATATTGTTTTCTGTTTCCTAAGATATTATCAAGAAAAATGTTGAATTTGATCATATGCTTTCTTGGCACCAGCTGAGATAATTACATTTCTGTAAAAAACCACTGCAAATGAGACACCTTTTTACACTCACTAGAATGACTAGAGTAAAAGACTAATGTGAAGAATATTGGCAAGGATATGAAAAAATGGGAATCCTTATACACTACTGATGGAAATGTAAAATAAAAATAGTGCAGTTGATTTGGAAAATAGTTTGGCAGCTCATCAAAATGTTAAACATAGATTTTGACCTAAAAATTCTATTTGTAGGCATATACTTAAGAGAAAATGAAAATATACATCCACATAAAAATTTGTACCTGAATGCTCTTAGCAGCTTTACTAACAATAGCCACAACTTGGAAAAAAAAAGGCAAACATCCAAAGACTGGTGGTAAATAGATAAATGAAACCTAGTACATCCATGTAATGGAACACTAATAAGTAATGAAAATGAAAGAATTTATGATACGTGTTGCAACATGGCTGGACCTCAAAACCACTATACTAAGTGAAAGAACCCGGCCACAAAAGAGATTACATATTATACAATGTAATTTTTTTTTTTTTTTTTTTTGTACCAGGAATTGAACTTAGGGCCTCACACTTGCCAGGCAGGCACTGTGCCGCTGAGCTACATCCTCAGCCCTATATGATACTATTTATATGAAGTGTCCAGAAGAGGTAAATTTATACAGACAGAAAGTAGATTAGTGGTTTCCTGCTGTAGGAATTAACAGTGAATGGCATAAGGGATCTTTCTGGGGGTGATGGAAATGTTCTAAAACTGATTTACAGCAATCTTGCATGATTTTGTAAATGTACCAAAAAACAATTGAATTATATACTTAAAATGGGTAAATTATGTGATATGTAAAATATGTCTCAATAAAGCTATTTCTTAAGTGAGGAAATGACTGGAATAAACTGTAGAAAATGTGTGAAGATTGTTTCTTATTTTGTGAAAATATAGTAAAAAATAATAAATATTTATGTATGAATAAAAATACCTACTAGTGTGATGATAGGCTTCCTAGTGCTTTCCCATTTTTGTAGTCTTAAAACCCCACCACACTGCAGTACATCATTCTTCCACTTTAAAGCCATATTTATTTTACTATTATATAACATAGAATTTGTGCATCCATGTGCCTGAGACTGACATCAAGATTTTTTTCTATTATCTATGTCAATTGTAGTATCTGTGTGATACTAGCCTCACAAAGTGAGTGGGAATGCTTTTCTGTATCTTTTTCATGCTATGGGATAGTGTTAAAAGCATATAAATTCTTAAATCTTTCTAAAGACAATCTGATAATTTTGTATCAAAACAAGTAATGTGCATAGGTTTAGATCTAGCAATTTCAATTCTAGTAAAATATTAACAGTGATTTTTTTCTAGACAGTGGAAATACTTATGACCTTTATTTAATTCTTGTGCATGTTAAAAAAAAATTTTGCACTGAAAATTTGAAACAAATTGCAATGATTATTCTAACAAACACGAAGGGTAATGCATTACTTGATATTTGCTAAATCTAACCTACAGAAATATCTGGAAATACAGCTTTTTATGCAGACATTTCTTTGACAAACTTTCAATTTCTTTCAAATATTTTTATACTCATTCTGAGATGTTTATACTTTCTGCTCAATTTGTATTTCTACATCATTGGTATACATGGTGCTTTCTTGTGCTCTTGGTCTTTTTTTTTTTTTTTTTTTTTTTGTTAAGATAGGGTTTCGCTATGCAGTTCAGGTTGGCCTTGAACTCACTTCGTAGCCCAGGCTGGCCTCAAACTCAAAGTGATCCTCCTGCCTCAGCCTCCGAAGTGCTGGGATTATAGGCGTCTGCCACAGCTCCCAGTTTTCTTGTGCTTTTTGATCTCTTCTATTATTAATCCTGTTATTCATTCCTCTTTCTTTACATTTTTTGGCTTATATTTGTATTTTTCTCATAATTTTTTCTTGGTCAGAAAACCACTCAATTGTATTTCAAAGAAAAACATCTTGGTTCTATTAATACTACTTCTTTGCTTTTGCTTTATTATTTTTTACTTTCTAATTAATGAATTTTCCTTTTGGTTTTACTCGAGCTTTGCTGCTACCTTTTTTATTTGCTTTATTTTTCCACTTTCAGGCCCTTAAATTCAATGTATTTTTCCACTGTTCTATTTATTTCCTATAAAAAATTAGAAAATTTCATCCAAATATAGCTTTGGCTGGACTCCATAGTTTTGATTATTAGCTACCATTTTCATTGTATTCCCAATGTCTATAGCTTCAGCTTCCATTTGATTTTTTTTTTTTTTTAACTCAAGAGATCTGAATGAGTTCAATTTCCAGGTGTTTAGGGTTTTGATAGCTTTGATTGCTGCTACCTATTATTCATTCATTGATAGTTTTAGTGCACTGTGGTCAGTAAATGTGGCAGATCCAATTTTTACCTTTTGAAGTTAATGTTTCCTTTACATGGTCTGACCATGTCCTGACAAATTTTTTAAAATATTTCATAAACATGATTTTTCTCTTGGTGGGTAGAAAATTCCATAAGTACGCAAATCAAACTCTTAACTATATTACTTCTATTTTCTATTTATTTTGTGTATTTGACATAACATTATTAGTGAAATAATCTCCCAATTCTGATTTTTTTAAGTTGTAACATTTTAATAAACTTGACTTTATATATCTAAATATTATTTCATTAATTAAAAATTCATGACTGCTGTCTTCATTATTTTACTATTTATAACATGAAATAAATCTCATGATGTTGCACTCAGCATATTTATTACACGAATATTAGTTTACCTAGCATAAAAGCTTTAGAAAAAGAGCAGATAAAGATAATATAAAATTCAAAGAGAAATATTTTGCACTTATTACTTCAATATATTTAATGAAACCATTTCCTGAACACTGAAAGAATTGGGTACAGCAGAGCTTAACTCTGATCCTCTCTGACAATTCCCTATATTCTCAACTGCATTATTAAAGCCAGTAGGTCCTACCCACTTTTATTCTGGAGGTTCCCTGGATCAGATCTGATGATTGGGTACGGCACTATGGGTTACAACCACAAATTCCAGGACATCACCTTTTACTCTATAGTCATACACTACAGAGCTCTTGTTTTGTGAGTCTGCCCAATTTAACTTCCTAATTCCCACACACTGAGGCACTGGGAAGACAGTTATGATTAAATTACTGAAGCATGAAAGATACAAAAAATTAAAAGATCAAAAAACCAATGTAATGGAAAAAAGCTGTGATTTTAATCTTTATCAGACTATCAAGTGGATCTTGTGGGGATTAGATTTCCCCCAGAGGAGCTGTAGTAATCCACACACAAACGGCTATAAAGAGTGTCAAGTCAGAATGAATGGATGCTTCTACCAATAGCAGCACATGGAAGAAAAAAAGAAAAACTTTGGGGGATTTTTTAGTTCTCTTTGTAAACTCTTTGAAATAGATTCCACAACATGATGAATTTTAGCTCCTTCAAAATTAAAGTAATACACACAAAGTGCTTTAAAAATCCCAGAAGAAGGATGACCTATAAATTGGGATATTACATTAATTCTAAAATAGTAGTCACAGTAGAACAGATTAAAGAGCAAGCAGTCCTGTTTTCTCATTTCCTGTGAAATAATCTAGGAAGGCTCACAGATAGCTCAGTGAGGCCAGCCACTGACATCCATATTATTTGAAAAACTAAAATCAAAAATATGTTTAACCTGGGACTCTGTCATAAGTGTTAAAGGTAATTCTACCATGGCATCCACTCATGTCTAGCTTCTTGCTGTGTTTCAAGGGTTTTTCTGACAAAAATTAAGCATATTGCAAGGTGATTTATAGCCTACAAGAATCAAGTGACTGTGTTCTTGCCTAACTTCATGACCTAGAGTTTTTATAGAATTTATTTACCATATGGTTAGCCTAAATTAAGAACAAATGAAAATCAATTACACGCTTAGCGATAAAGAAAGCTATGATTTTAGTTAGTGCTAGGATACCACAATTACATCCAGCAGCTTGATTTTCTACAGAACTTATCATCAGTTGTACCAACGGCAGTTGTACTTACCAATAATTTAAGGTTACCCCCATTGTGGCTAAAGAAAATGCTGTCAATGGTCTGTAGTAAATGCATTTTTTTGACATATAGGGTCTCGCTAAATTGCTAAGTTTCCCAGGTGGGGCTTGAACTTGTGATCTTCCTGCCTCAGCCTTTCAGAATGCTGGGATGACAGGCGTGTGCCACCATGTGCAGCTTAAAAATGCATCTTTATATTTAAATTCTTTCACTTAATATTTTATAAAAGTTTTATCCAGATGGATTGAGCATTATTTTGACAATGAGAAAAAGTAATTTCAGTTCCTCAAGGCCATTATTCCCTGTCATTTGCAACTCTGGAAGCATATCAGACTCGTGTGTCACCCTGATGACTTGGATTTAGTCAATCAGGGAGGGGCAGTTATGTCTTAGAAGCCTCCCAACTAATTATGAGACATAGCCAGAATTGAGAACCACTGTCCAAAAACCTTTGAGTTTTAAGGAGCCTTACAGTTCAACCATTTCTTACCCTCAATTCCCAGTAAGTTCATCAAAATGGTCTATGAGTGAACTACCATGGACAAGTCCCCCAGATGTCATATACTTACTCCAACTTAATGTGTTTAAAATTAATCTTATTATTTTACCACAAAACGTCCTTGACTTCAAGTCAGACAACCACCCTCCTTGGCACGTATACGAGATACTCAGGAAGCAGGATCCCTCTATTTCATATCATTGTACTATAATATCTGACAGTGTCTTATAAGGTATCTATTTCATTAAAATATCCCTTCAATGCTTCTGCCTAGCTAAAACTGATAGTCTGCCACCTGCTGATATTTATCTGAAATCTCCCAGCTCTGAATCTCTTCTTGCCCAATGCCACCACTGTGGCTCAACGACCCATCCTTGTGGCAGACGTCTTATCCCTTAAACCACTTCTCTCATTCCTGAAATAGTCCATTTGCCAGCTTACTTCCGTTCTCTTCAAAACCACTTTCATCGTAATTCTTGGTTAATTCAAAATCCATGAAGTGACAATAATTCCAAGCCCCTACTCCTTAGTTATTTGAGCTTCTCTCTTGCAATAATTTGTCCTCCACCCTACTTCAGGGCATTACACCATAATCACACCCTGGAACTGGTCATACCAACAACTGCATATATATATATGAAAGTTGTAAGGGTATATATGTTTATCTAAGCTTAAACAGAAACTTCTCTCTCTTCCTTGCCTGCACAAACACAGCTGGACACAGTAAGAGAAAAACACATGTCTACGCTGATGGATGTCACTTTAACTTCATGATCACCAACCTGAAGCAAGCCCTTAGTATTGACTGCCAATCATACTCCAGGTCCCTAACCCATTCCCTTTCCTATTCTCCTAGACAATCACTTCTGACCCATCCTCACTCTCAGCTTCTAACCTTGCTGTTCCTTTTACTGAGAATAGAAAAGCAATCAGAAGGCAAACTTCTATGAAAACCCCCATCACATCTCCTACCCTATTCATGTATTCAATCTTGATTCCTCGACAACGATAGATCTGTTGAAAAACTTACCTACTCAGCACGTCACGCCAGCAGTTCAGTCCTCTGTGTCATTTTTCCTTCTCACTAGCATACAAACATAGTTATTTTCTCTTTTCTTTAAAAGCTGTCTTTTGAATCATTTTCTGCTCTTCATTCTCTTCCTAATATAACTCAAAAATTGCTTATATTTCTTTTCTTCAATTTCTCTGCTCTCATACTCACTTGAAGAGATTCTAGTCAGACGTTCACTAAACTTGCCTGCCCACCATTTCTCCAAAGTCACTTAGTTCAAGGTCACCAATGAACCTCCTGTTGTTAAGTGCAATGGCCAGTTCTTCCATCTCTCACTTGACCAATCGCCGGTATTTCATGCAGGGGATCATTCCCTTCTCACAGGAATACTTTCTTCCCTCCCAGGCTACCACACTCCTGACTCTTCTCCCACTTTACTTGCTGGTCTTTTTCTCCTTGTTCATTTCTCCTAGCCTTCCTGACCTCCAAGCAATTGTTTGACTTCTTTTATATCTTCATTCACTTCTTCTTTTTTTTTTTTTTTGAAGGTGAAAGTTTAGTTTATTTACAGGTAAAAGAAGAAGAAAAGTGCAAAAGAAGGGCTCAAGAAGAAAAAGTTCCCTGAAAAAAAAGTGTTCTGCAGAGTAAGAGTGAGCCAGATAAGGTAGGGAAAGAGGTGCGCTCTGCAGCGCGAAGGCGGGCTGGTGGAAAGGCTCACAGCAGCCCATTCGCTTCTTGTTAAGTGCTGCAGTCTGAATGTTTATGTCTTCCCCAAATTAGTGTTTTTTTTAGCAGTGGCAAAGTTTATTTGAGAAAGCAAGAAATGAAGAGTGGGAGAGAAACTGGCTCTGCAGAGTGAGCTTGGACCAAGTAAATAGCAAAAGAGGGAGAGAGCAAGATAAAAGCACGTTCTGCATCTGGGAAAGGCAGCGTGGGCTATCATGTAAAGTTATGAAAGCCCCAAAATTCATATATTGAAACTTGTCCCCCAATGTGATATTATAGAGTTGAGCCTTTGGGGAGGTGATTAGAAAATAAGGGCAGAGTCCTCATGCATGGTGCCTGTCTTAGTCACTTTCCTTGTCAGCTGGGACAAAATCTCCGATACCAGCAACTTAAAGGAGGAGGAGAGGTTTATTTTGGCTCACAGTTCAGAAATTTCAATCCATTTTTGGCAAGCTTAAACACAGATATACCATGCAGAGGGCCTGGGCCAAGAAAAACTGCTCACATCATGGTGGCCAGGAAGCAGAAAGATAGGAGCCAGGGAGGGAGATACACCATTCCAGGTCACACTCCCAGAAACCTGCCTCCCTGACAAGACCCCACCTTCTAATAGCAAGTCAGCTATAGCACCCCCTTCATCCAATCACTTTCCATTAGCCCCACCTGTGAGTGTATGAACTTTGAGGAGACGTCTAAATATAAACCATAACAGAGAGAGGTCCAAGGGAGCTCGGTATCCCCTTCCACTGTGTGAAGACACAGAGACAAGGTGCTATCTAGGAGGAACTGAATCTCACGTGACACTGCTATCTTGGTGCCTTGATCTTGGACGTCCAAGCTTCCACAACTATGAAAAATAAATGTGTGTTGTGTATAAGTCTTACAGTTTTGTTAAACAGGCTAAAAGCTTACCTAGTTTCTTGGGTTTAAATTTCATCTTTGGTGCCTAAATGTCTATCTGCAGTCCGGACTCTCTCCCTTGAATTCCTGCAACGTATATCTAATTGTCTACCCAAGGACATCACTCCAGCACTCTAGCAAGCCTCCTTCTTTATTCTACATCACAAATTTTATCCTCTATATTAGATCATTCCTATCACCATTCCTAACTCTCCCAACTTAAACATAAATAAACATTCTTTGATTTCATGTTCTTCCATGAGTGACCAATACTCCATTTCTCTGCTCTTATCTGTAGAAAAATAACCTGCAAGAACATTCACAGCTTCCAATTTCTCTCCCCACAACCTCTCTTAAGGGCCCTCCACTCGGGCGCTTGTTCCTACCCCTGTACAAGAACTGCTTGTCAACATCGTTTCCAATGACCTCCATCTTACTGACTGCAGTGGTCAGTACTGTCCTCCTTCTACTGACCTAAGGGTAGCACTTGTTACAGCTATTCATCCTTTCCTCTTTGATACATCTGCTTCTTTAGTGCGGTTTCCAGGTTGGCACTCTTCCTTGGATTTTCTCCTTCATTTCTGGTCTCTCTTTATTAGTCTACTTTTGTGACTCCTTACTTCTTTCTAACCTCTTAGAGTCTAGAACTCAGTCTTGGTCCCCTTCTGTCCTCTATTCACACAGCCTTCCTACATTCAGCCAGACTCATTTTAATATCACCTATATGCCAACAACTCCCATATTTCCATCACCAGACCAGCCTTCTTTCCAAACTCCGGGCTCATACACCTATCTTCATAGTCCGTTTTCCCACTTGAGTCACTCATAAGTGTTTCCAATTTGATACACCCAACACTGAGCTCCAAATCAGTACCCTCAAACTTGATTCTCTTAGAACTCTCTTCTCCTGGATACTCAGACCATAATCTTGGAGTCATTTTGGATTTCTCTCTTTATACTCTACATCCATCCATCAATAATCCTGTCAGTCCTACCTTCAGGCTGCCCAGAATTGAACCACTTTTTACTACCTCTATTGCTATCACTCTGACCCAGGCCATCCCATCTCTCATCTACAGTCTCACAATAATCCCAAAACTGCTCTCCTTGATTCCATACTTAGCCCTCTACAATCTGCTCAGAGTGATTCTTCCTCATCCTAAATCAGATACCATCCTCTCTTTGCTTAAATATTTCTATTGGGGGCCGGTGAGATGGCTCAGCGGCATAAGCACCTGCCTGGCAAGCACGAGGGCCCGAGTTCAACTCCTGGAACCCACATACAAAAAAAGGGCTGGTGATATCGCTCAGCGGCACGGGCGCCTGATGGCGCGCGAGGTCCTGAGGTCAACCCCTAGTACCCACAAAAAAAAAAAAAATTCTATTGGCTTTCTATCTTATTTAGGTAAAGTAAAAAAAAAAATTTAATGGCATATAGACTCTAAAATCAGCCTGGTATCACCTTTCTGACCATATCCATGGCTGCTCTCCTTGCCAACTTTGCTGCAACCTGACTGGGTCCCTGGCTAATACCTGAACCTACCCAGCCATGCTTCTGCCTCAGGACCTTAAAACCTTCTGTCTCCCTACCTGGAATGCTCTTTCCCCCAATATGTGCATGTCTCTCTCTTGCATCTCCTTCTGACCTCTTGTATCTCCTTCTAATTAAGCTCATATATCAACCTCTCAGTGATACCATTTTAGTTTCCATGCCTTATTCTCTTTCCATTCTTTTTTTCCATAGCACTTATTACCATTTAACTGTACTGTATAATTAATTTATATATTATCAAATTTTCCTCTCACCAACATCTAAGTTCCATGAGGATAGCTTTCTATTTGTTTGTATAAGTACTACCGTCTGTATGCATCTGTGATATATATATATATTAGGTATCTTGACATTGTACATACAGTCATGTGCCACATCATGACATTTTGGTCAACACAGACTGCATACTCTTGGTGTGATCAAAAATA
The DNA here is from genome assembly GCA_028451465.1 of Erethizon dorsatum. Lineage (NCBI taxonomy): Eukaryota > Metazoa > Chordata > Mammalia > Rodentia > Erethizontidae > Erethizon > Erethizon dorsatum. The sequence continues at coordinate 61,408,278 of CM051827.1, read as the reverse complement.
ATAGCGAATGCCTATATTTTGAAAGATTTATTATAGTAAAAGATACTTTGCCATTAATTCCCCTCCAAATACTCCACCCTCACTCTGAATACACTTACCACATCATTCTTGCTACTTCCTGGCAGTTCTCTGTTCTGAGTATCTTTAAGTAAGTGCAGCTCCTGAGTGCCATCCAACAGAAAGGCAGGCTTATAAGAACATCACGGTGTGTTCTCATCTACCTTGTTCACCAGATTTGGTACTGTGTGACTTCTGGCAATTCCCCGAAGTCAAAAATGATCATTCAAGGTAAAAGCCGTAACAGTGTACAGTGAAAGAGGACTTCCAAAACTGCTTCAGAAAATGGCAAGAATAATGTGATAAGTGTGTTCAAAGCAAGGGGGAGGGGGATCCATGGTAATATGTCTTTTAGTATAACGTATTTTTAAAAATTAGACATACCATAATTTTCCCTGTACCTCATAAACTTTGCTTATTGCAATCATGGGACATACCTGACTACTGAAGATGTTTCAGTTTGTATCAGCTGTAGTACTGTAGAACCACTCCAAAGTTCTGAGCTGAAGACAGAAGATAGCAGATTTATCTCTTACTTAGACCATGTTAGAGACAGGATGAAGCTTGCTCATATATGGAGAGGAAGTGGGAACAAACATGAAAAGTAGTAAGTGACCCTCGTAAGGGCATTCAATTACCTTAAAGAATTGTTCCTATAACTTGACAACTTCTGTATAAAGAAAACAGAACCATTTCTGCAGCATGGCTTGGGCACTGGGCAGGCCTGCCATGCTTACTCTCTCCTGGGCCCAGTAATATGAGAGGAAACAGACTGTGTGTCCACAGACTAAACGATTGCAATGCGACTGAACACATTGCTTTTCCATCACTAAACAAGGCAAGGAAGCAAGATGTCACTGTTGGAATAGTCAGAAATTATATCTGGAACCCAGATGTTTGAACCAGATGACTACACTTGCTAATGGCAATTTTTACAACTAAGTGAGGTAATTATACTTGAGTTTCAGGGTAACACGATTGGGCATATAAAATAGGTAATCTCCCATTCAGTGATTGCAATCTGTAAGTTCCTTACCTTGGACATAAAGAACATCATCGACATAAACTACAGCATATTTCCCATGAGGAATCTGGGAGACCTGCACTCAAGACTTCTCCCACCCAGAACTCTCCCAGTGAGAATGGATTCTCAGGGCTCTTCACAGTAAATTGTATTTCCAAGAATTCTGAGTCAGACTGCTCAGTCCAGTCCTTAGCTGACTGTGACAATGGCACACAAGGCCTCCATGATTGACCAGGGTTTACTAGAACAGTGTCACCTCTCAACATTCCTAGCACGCTGCAGTTACTATTCCCAAGGATCCCTTCTCTCCTGTCTTACAGCCTTTGAAATTTCCTACAATGACCATCCCACACACAGATTTCCAGGCGAACTGCTCCACCCCAAAACAAACTTCTCCAGGAAGCCTTTACAGACCCACTCAAGTCAGCTAATTACTTCCCTTCTCTTTCCCACACTGTATCCAGTACATATATCCTTTCGTCACTTTATTTTATTAATTGCAATAACTACTTTATCTCAATTCCATAGGGGCAATAAGCTGATCAAATGTATCTCTGAATTGCTGATGCCTTACCTAGTATGTGACACTTAAGAGGCACTCAGTGAATGTTTTTTGAATTTAACTTATTCTAATTAGAAAAGATTGATTCAATCAGTGTAGCCAGAATAAAAGCTACATAAGTGAAGGGTAGAATAAGGTGGTATGGCAAAGAAAACACCAAAAAGATAAAAATTACGTATCTTTCATATAAATAAAGGGAGTAGTTTTTATTGAAAACGAATGTTACAATGAATCTCTATATATTGATGCATCACTGAAATTTTAAAAGGCAGTAAAATATACTGGACCGATTTTAAACAAACTGTTAACTCACTATACAGTGCTCTTTCTATGAGCTAATTTGATAGAATATTTACATTCTAACACTCACAAATTAGTAAGAAAAATATTAAGATTCTCAAGAAAATTGGCACATAGAGAGTAAACAGAAAATTCAATAAGAGGAAATATAAGTAGGTTTTGAAATATTCAAATTACTCAATCCTACCAACAATAAAATATAAATTGAAACAACTAGGTAGCTACTAAAACTCTGTTGAATTAGCAACTTTTTGTTCTCATTATACCACCTACTGTTAGTGTATTTATTGTTGATGTGTAGCAGAGCTAACTGAATTGATTCTAGAAATCAATTTCAGCTCACTGTTGATAATTTATTATTAAACTTTTTCCCCAAAGAAAGGACTTTAGATATATTATCTATATTCATGAAAAATTAGAACCTAGAAACGTTCCCAAACAAATGGTTAAGTAAAAGAAAAGTACACTTATTCTTTGGAACATATATAGTTATCACAGCAAATAATAATAACAGTACAGTAATGATTGTCAAGGAAATTACTATTACATAGTAATAATAGCTGATGGCTAATATTTATTGAGCATGTACTATGTGCCAGGTATTATGATAAGTATTTGACATGTACTATGAAATAGCTTATTAGTATGAGGTTTCCAGCTTTAACAAATAAAAATAGAAGGTGATTAGTTCAATTTGAATTTCAAACAATAGATAACTATTTTGTATACACATATTATATGTTGCTCACCTGAAATTTAAATTGAATTGTCATCCTATATTTTATCAGGATACTAGTAACCCAAATATTAGTAATACATTTTCCTGATGATAAAACAAGGACACAGAGATTAAATAACGTGTCCAGGAACACACAGCTAATAAACAGTGACAAAATGCTATGTCTACAAAAAAGTAGAAGAAAAATTTTGCCTACAAAGTGATCACAAACAGGTAAAACATATATGTGTCCACAGACATGGTTGAAAGAAAACATAGGCAGGTGATAATACCACCAACAATACCTATTTATCAAGCAATTACTTCAGCATTCACTCTGGGCTTTGTGCTATAGTAACCAGTACCATTTTACAGATGAATAAAATGAAAAGTAGGGGCCGGTGAGATGGCTCAGCGGCTTAAGCACCTGCCCGGCAAGCGCGAGGGCCCGAGTTTGACTCCCGGAACCCACATATGAAAAAGGGGCCGGTGATATCGCTCAGTGGCACAGGCGCCTGCTGGCGCGTGAGGTCCTGAGGTCGACCCCCCGGTACCCACAAAAAAAAAAAAAAAAGAAAGAAAAGTAAATTTTTTTTGCTCAAACTCACTAAGCAAGGAAGTATAAATCACATTCAAATTTCAAAGCTCTTGCTTATTCCACTTTGTCATCTTGGTTTCCTGGATGATTTTTCTTTTCTTTCAGGTATAGTCCTACCAGTATTGATGAAAAAGGTTTTGTATGATAAAATACGTACAGCAGGCTGAGGGCATATTTCAGGGAGATCTGCAAAGCCTACTCTTCAGGGTTTGCTTTCACTGAAACCATTCCTAGAGCCGACCAAATGAAATACTTGAAACAAAAGCCATGATGCACAATTATGGCTTTGAGGAAGATCCATTATCACAGAGTAAACTTCTCCACAACTCAAATTGTGACTTCATTCAGAAAGCATAAATACATACTTCATATTCACCCTTCTAAAATGAGATTCTGCTCTTGTTTATGTCTCACTAAGCTCTTCCCCTTTCTTTATACACTTTAGTGGGTTAACCTGTTAGTTCTCTCAAGTCCCTCTGTTAAGGGATTATGAATTTTTGTAAGCCAACCATACAGAATATCACACATGCACACACAAATACACAAGTGCCAGTATGCATTTCTTGTGAAAGCAATGCCTACGCTCTCCACATAATAGGGAATTTCAGGGTGATTTCCCTTAGGTGTCAGTTTAATTTTTCTTTGAGAGTTTTGCCCACATCAAAAAGTGTGTGCTTTTGATTGTTTATTCTGAGAGATGCAGCTGGCCACAGCACTGCCGGTGATGCCTTTGCCACAGTGTGCTTTTGTTTTTCCCTCTTGATAATTACCTCATGACTAAACCACTCACTGGTCCATGTAGAGGAATACCACAGAGATGAAAAACACTTGTTTAAATAAAATATTTATGAAGAAGCCCTAAAATGTCACCGAAGTAAATGCAAATTGGATCTTCACATATTGTGCATCCAATATGCCACTCATTCCTTAGAAGACTATTTCTGATTGCAAATAACATTAATTTTTAAAAATTAACACCATTGTACATAATCACACCAAAGCCCATCATCAAAATCTAGTGTTCTAAGATCAATTCTCTTTTGACTGTCTTGGAAATTTTGAACTAAGTCTAATATTTAATCATGATGATTATTTTCAAGATTTTTCCTTAGAACCTATATTTAATTATTATTTTACATGTACATCTGCTAATAAATGATTTCACTGTCATTCAACACAAGGTGACATTAGTGAAGGCTCCACATTCCTACCTTCTAATGAAACACTACTTGGACAAGATTTTCTTATGTGCTTTTTTCCCTTTCAAATTTGGTGGACATAATAGAGTCTCATGATATTTTTCAAAAACACTTAAAATAAAAGTGTGGCACAATTTTGTCAAGAAAAGGAATCAGGTGATATAAACCACACAAGGGTAACTGACAAGTTCCCTGGTTTTTGAGATCACCTTTCCTAATTCTGGAAAAAAGAATCATGAGCTGAGCTGAGAAGAGTTATGAGGATTCATCCTCCACCTCTAGGTCTCAAAAGTTGTCCTGTACCTGTATAATCAACTGAGGAATTAAAAAAAATACCGATACCAGGTCATACCCTCAGATTCTGATTTAATTGGTTTAGAGTACAGCCCAGTCACTGTTAGGTTTTTGTTGTTTTGTTTTTCTTTGGTAGAGTTCCCTAAGGATTTCTATGAGCAGCTGAAGTTAAAAACCATTAGTCTTCAAAAAAAAAAAAAGTTTTCCTGAATAGAATTATACTCACCTTTGACTTAGCAAACATTTTACAGACCTTGGGTACAGACACAGAGCATGTGAAGAACCTCTAAAATGTGAAGCTGGAACAGCAATGGAAAACCAGTGTCTATTCATAATCAGAACACCAAGGTGAATCTCTGTAACTACACAAAATTTAACCTACTTGGGAGTTAAATCCATTATACAAGTATAGAATAGAGAAAGTAGATCTTGGGATGGCTGTTATACAAAATACTTTGTAAATTTTCATTGACAATAACTGCTAAGTTCCTAGTACAGTCAGCCTTCTGTAGCTGAGGGTTCAACATGAATTCAACCAACCGCAGATCAAAAATATTCATAATAAAGTTGTACTGACTATGAACAGACTTTTCCTCATCATTATTCCATGAATAATACAGTATAATAACTATTTACATATAATTTACATTGTATTCAGTATTATAAGCATTCTAGAAATGATACAGGAAGGTGTACATAAGTTGTATGCAAACACTACACTACTTTATACAGAAGACTTGAGCATTCTTATATTTTAGTACCATGAAAGTCCTGGAACCAATATCCTACGCATACCTGAGAAAACTGTAAATGTGACTGCCTAACAAGCTCCTTTGGTTTATAGCCAACTCTCTCTTTTTTTTTAATGGAATGATTCGTGGCCTTAAACTAGTTTACTTCTCTGCACTTCACTTTACGTGTGTGTGTGTGTGTATCATCCCTGCCATGCTTCTTGAATTTTAATATGCCCACAATTCGCCTGAGAATCCCATGAATACACAGATTGGTATTTATTCAATAGGTCTCGGTGGGCCTGAGATTCCACGTGTCTAACAAGATACAAATGCTGCTGCCCATGGACCAGTGCCCTGAGCAGCAAGGTCTTGGAAGATCAGTAGGAGAACCAAGTGAAATAACCTACATACAGTACTTGGCAAAAACATGGTTGGTACCCTACCTCCTAAAAAAGAAAAACACCAGGAAAATGACAAACACTGTTTTAAAACTACAAATTATATGATCCTTTCAATTACAGATGTGGGAACAATGGGTCTATAGAAATTTAGACAGCTGCCTCCTAATAGCCAAAGGTGTATAATGGAGAAGAAGGATGAGACAATTTTTGACTACACAAAGTACAATCGAGATTGATAAGCAGAAGATTAAGAGTGCTTTTAATTCCCTACAAAGAAAATCTTTCTAACAGTAAATGCTGCTCTAAAACCAGTGAGCCCCTTCACAGTGTAATCTCCAGCTACTGCTATGAGCAAAGACCAGCTGGTGATGTTAAAAACGTTCGCACCTCTAGAAACCAAACAAAGCAGAGACTTCCTGACTCCCCTCCCCATTCCATCTCTTTCTGAAATCATCTTCTGTTCAGTAAATGGAGCTGCTTAGGTCAGAAGGCATTGGGGTCATCCTTAACTCATCTTAATCCTTCACATCCCTTCATCAATAAATACTAGTGGTTGTACTTTCAAGTTGTGTCCATAATCCAGTTACTTCTCACCGTCTCCATTACAACTACCCTGATCTACCCTAAACCATTGCCTCTTTCTGGATTTCTGAGATAAATTCCTAACAGGTTTCTTGGTCTTCACCCTTGCTTTTCGACACTATTTTCTCAGCATAGCATCCAGTGTTGTCATAATCTCTGCTCAACACTATCTAAGGCTTTATAGCTCATTCACAATTAAAACCAAACTCCTTCTATTAGTTTGTGAGACCCTACATGACCTGGCCTCTCCAGCTATTAACCATGTTCCTTTAACACTCTCCCATCTCCAGCCACCCTTGAAGTCACTGTTCCTTAAATCACAGCAGTGGTGCTCCTGCCTTAGCACCTTTGTACTTGCTCTTTCCTGCTTCATGTATAGTGCTCTATAACCTTACCTAGCCTTACCCTACCTCTAAAAAAATGAACACCCTAGAAGCACTGTGACTCTCTACTGGGAATTACATCTGTTTTTCTCCTTTTCTAACTAACATATTTCATGGGGCTTGAGAAAATCTACCTACTGCTGGGTGGCCATGAACAGATAATATACACAGAAAGGTAGAACCGGCCAAGCACGTGGATTCCTTTACAGAAACGGAAGTCATCCATTCACAGCGATACTGCCTTCTGGGCCCATATCTCAGGGCCGCTGTACACGGCTGTTCTGGTTCCAAAGGCACGATAGCAAGGGCGCTGTTGGCACAGTTTTGCACAGTACAGCTTCTCCATCCACTTAGCTTTTAGGGCTCAGAGATTAAGGACACTCTTGGCTTGGACAAACAGCTTCAGAGGGATGGAGATAAATGCATCTGATGTAAGAATTAATGTGAACAGGCGAAGAGGGAAGGAAATGGAGGGAGATTGGCTTGAGCTGAAGTGCCCTGAAGGAGAGGGTGCACTCCTGATGTCCTCTTCGGCCTCATTTCCTCTTACCTTCCCCTTGCCATCTCTCTCTTCTGCCTCACAAGCAGGCTACTTTCAGATACAAACCAAAGAGCCAGAGGGGCAGGCAGCCACCTCAGAACCATGTGTCCTAGTTTAAGAAAGCAAAGCACTGCTTTCAAGAACTCTAAGAGCAGCAAGGCCGGCTTATCTCTTGCCGTTTCCAAGCCCAGGAATCACATTCCTCTTATAAGGAGTCTGACTCTTCGGTGCAGCAGAGGAGAACCTGAGAACAGAATCTAGCCCCTGGATAAAAAGAGAAGAGACAGAAGACAGGCCAAAAAGACGCGGTACAGTCAGCATGCAAGTCAGAGGCAGGCCTCATCCACGTCCTCTTGTAGCCAAAGATGGGAACTGCTGTGGGAAAACAAGCGGTGCACATAGCACATTGTCAGGTGAGGAAGGGAGAGGTTGCGGCACTGACGCTTGCTTGGAGTGAAGCATGTTAAAGGATAATCTTGTTCTGCTGCGTAAGGACAGAACTTCCCACACTTGGGACACCCCCTGGACTCCTGCTGGTGACACGAGGCACTCCCATTCTCATGTGTGGTTGCACAGCACCCTGCATCCAACAGGACACCACACACAGGCTGGACACTAAACCTCCTAGAAGTCACTGGGATCAGCATACCTCCACTTAGTCCTCCCCTTGAAGTAATCATTTGATAAACTTATTGATGTAACCCCAGGTCATGGGGAACAATAATCTTTCTTTTTCAAGAGAAAAAAAAAAAAAGGCTTTGAGTACAGAAAATCTGTTATAAACTTTTAATAGCTGACTTCGCCCCACACATGCGTTTTGAATATTCTATCAAGGATATGCTATTTAAGTTAGGCTCTCTGTGAATCTCTTTAGGAATCAAATAAGTCTCTAATTTATCCTTTGGGCAAATGTATTTTTATATAATGGATTGGCTTAAAATGAAGTAAAGTCGTACTAAATAATTTGTACAGCAATAGCTCATTGCCATTATTTATACACAGGAATAAAAAAGGAAAAGTCATTTTCTCATCCCATTTTAAATAACCCAACCACAATATACCTCTATTTTAAAGTATTAAAGTTAGGCGAATATTCGAGAAAAGTATTTGTCCAAGTGAGAAGTATTTGAAAGGAATGTATTTTCTAGTGACCAGCAGTGGATGAGAAGAGACAGGAGACACAGAGCACTTGAAGAAGGCAAATAGCTACACTAAAACTCCCTCCTCCAACCTTAATTGGTCAAATGCCAAAATAAATGAACTTTCCAAACTTAGGAGGTTTGTAACTTTCACTAGGGGTGAGTTCAGGTGTCCAAGCCATGACCTGCGAGCCCACCCACCCTAGTGTGCTCGGTGGGGATAGCGAGTAGAAACAAACGTCCAGGCCCAGGCTACCTCTGCACCTTGGGACCCGTAGGGAACTGGCTCAGGCCCGGCTGTCCAGGACCCAAAGCTCCCCGTCCCCAGCCCAGTGTCCCCAGCAGATCCTGTTCCGCCGTTCTCACCCCAGACCAAGGAAAGGAAGTAGGCGCTCAGGAGCGAGGATGAGCAGCGCCCAGTGGGACTCAGCCTCAGCCCGGGGCCGTCCCCAACTCCCAACTTCCTAGAGTTTTCTCCGGCCTCCTCCCCCTGCTACAGCTCGGGAGGCCGCGGCGGCCTCCGCTCGTTCGGGGCGCAGAGCTGGGGAAGTGGAGCACGTAGCTCAGAGCTCGGGAGCGGACCCCAGGAGCCCCGGCCACCGGAGCGCAGGTGGCGGGTGTGGTTCCTCTAAACCCTGCCCCAGCCCACCCAGACACGGCCTGCGCGCAGCAGCCAACTCCCGGGTCCCCGCCGGGTTCCAGCATCAGGCCACGGTGCGCGGCTTCCTGATCCCTCTTCTGGCTGGGTGGCCACCCCCTGCCCTCCGCCGGTGCGCGTCGCTCTTCTGCCTCAGGCCCGGGTGCGGCCCCAAGTCCCAGCCTAGGGCCCTTCGGTCGCGCCAGACGGCAGCGGCGGCGGCACTCACCTGGGTCGCGGAGCCGGGGTCTGGCACGGTCCCGCAGGTGGTAGATGAAATCTTGGCAGCTGTCGTGCTCCAGGGCCCCACGGGCACAGAGCTCGGCCAGCAGCTGCAGCGCCTGGTAACAGAGCGCGTCCCTGGCCCCGGGCATCGCCCCCCCGCATCCTCGGACCGCGCCGGGCAGGCGGGCGCGGGAGACAGCCCTCCGCCTGCCAGCTCAGAGCCACCGCCTCCGGGCGGTGCGCGCTCACCGCCAGGGGCCCGCCAAGAAACGGTCGGAGCCCCAACCCCAGCCCCAGCCCCCGCCGGCCCGGCTTCCCACCGGTTGCATGCAGCTCTCCGCCAGCGGGTCGGTCGGGCTTTCTCTCGCTCCCGCCCGGCCCCTCAGTCCCTCCCTCGGCGCGAAGGGGAGGTGGCGGCGCACAACCCAGCGCGCCGCGCTCCTCGCGCTCCGCCCGCCACTCGCGGCCGCCAGGGGCGGGGCCGGGTCGGGGGTGCGCGCCGCCGGTTAGGATAGCGGCGGCCCCCGCGCCCGCGCCGCTCAGGGACTAGGGGCGCTCGCCGACTCGGGGTGGAGCGCGGGACTCGGCCTGGGACGTCGCGCTCAGAGCGGCCGCGCCCAGGCTTGGAGAGTGTGAGTCGGTGCGCGCTGTAGGCGCTCTCGCCACTCCACTCCTCTGCCCTGAGGACAGCCCCCCCCACACCCCCGCAACCCTAGTTGTGTGTCCAGGCCATGTCTTGGGTGAAAAGCGTGAAGGGTGCGGTATGGACACACCCGTGGAGAGCAGAGCGCCTGCTTCGAAGTTGGAAAGCGGCGCCTGGGCAGAAACTACAGGCCTAAGGTTGTCAGATGCCTAAGTGCGTGGTTTAGGGCCAGGATTTGCCAGCAAAGGAAGGATTTTGACCACTGTGGTAATTTGGAGAAGGTAGAGGCTCTCACATCAAAACTAAGGCCAGATGACTCCCAGGAAAGGTGCTGAGGCTTGTCTGGAGCTTCACGGATCCTGGCTGATTTTCTAAGCAATTGACTGGATATCTGAGGGCTACCACTGTGTCTCTAGCACCCAAGGAAGAGTATCACAGAAGTCTAGGTGTTTGGAAAGCGCCTCGGGGCACCTCTCCTTCACCTGCTCTCCAGTCGTTCAGGCGACAAGCCCAGAATAACCGCGAAGTATCGAGCTATTTGTGTGTGCCAAACTCTGTGCCACCAGTCTCTTGGATATGCAGTATAATCTCGTTTCCCTAGCGAGCTCTGTTTAACTGCTATCCCCACTGGTCACTGAAAAACCAAGGACTCAGGAAAGTGTCACTTGCCCAGGTGCATGCAGAGGGGAAGCACTTTTATTTTTTCTTTTACGTATTTACATAATACTGGTGTCATCAAGCTACATTCTAGAACAGTTACGAGAATTTCTACAACTGGCAACTGGCACTTTTAACCATAAGGTTGTGCTGAGTCTAGGGACAGCACGTAGCAAATCATATTGTACAGAGAAGTAATTCAGGATTCTATTGTTCATTCAACAGACAAGGGGTGCAATCCTGCTGTGAATGGTGCTAGAGTTTCAAGGAGCTTGTATGGGAATAACAGAGAAAATGCAGAGTTATAAAGATAATGCCATAGAATTGTGACAAGACAGGTAACTAGGAAAATGAGAGAGAAGAAACCAGCTTAAAATAAAAGCCCGGGAAGAATTTGAGCAGGTGTTGGTCTGCCAAAGGAGAGAACACTTAAAGGAGGTGATGGTGGTGGGAATGGAGAGAGCATGATGCTGGCGCTGGCAGAGAAATGGGAGAGGTGTGCGTTGAAGCCCACGGAAAGATATCACTGATGGCCCTGTGTCAGAGTGGCACTGAAGCGATTAAATTCAGTTAAATGACTTCTAGAAACCAGGTAAAATATAGTTATATCTGGCCAAAGGCACTAGCTGGTTGTCAGAAACATCCAAAGGAAAAAAAAAAAAAGAAAAGAAAAAAAGTGTGGCTGGGTCATATGCAGTGAGACCCTGATCACACTGAGACGCGTTAGCCTAGAGTTGAGAGAAGAGACCAGCACTCATCAATGGAAGGGCAGAAATTAAGCTGCCACATTGAATGGGTTCCTCCAAGAAGGAAGAGCTGGAAAAACGGGAGAGAAGTTGGGCTTTTAAAATGTACTATGGGCCAGTGAGATAGCTCAGTGGCATAAGCACCTGCCTGGCAAGCATGAGATCCTGAGTTCGACTCCTGGAACCCACATACGAAAAAAGGGCCGGTGATATCCCTCAGCGGCACGGGCGCCTGCTGGCATGCGAGGTCCTGAGGTCGACCCCCGGTACCCACAAAAAAATAAAAATAAAAAATAAATAAGAAAATAAAATGTACCTTAACAAGGAGACAATTGAAAAGTAGAAATCAGAGGACAAAAAGCTGGACAGAGGTGAATCATGGAGGTCAAGGTGGGAAGACTGTTTAATAGAAGGTAATTGACATTAACCGTCAACTTTAAAATAGAGTTTAAAGAAAAGACAACTAAGGAATTTCCTTTGGATGTGAGACATTCAAGAATTGAAATAGTTACTAAGCAACCAACTTTGTGCAAATTAAGATGTTTGTACCTAGGGTTTCTCATCAGAAAATATTACTATGTGCATCACTAAATTGTTAATGACATTACTTAAAGCAGTACATTTAAAGTACTTAGTGCTGAGGCATCATATGGCTCAGTCAATGTATGTTTTTATTGTTGCTATTATGGATCTACTACAGTGTGTGCAAGGTGATGCACACATTTTCTTAATTTATTACTTATAACATCCCGAAGTGGATGATGCTATTGCAACCATGAGCCACAAACAAAGTTTTGATCAATAATGAACTGTACATATGACACTGGTCCCCCGAGGTTATAATGGAGCTGAAAAATTCCTATTACCCAGTGATATCGTAGCCGTCATAATATTGTAGTTTGATACATTACTCACAGGTTTGTGGCAATGCTGGTATAAACAAACCTATGATATTGCCAGTCATATGAAAGTACGGCACCTACAATTATATATAGGACATAACACTCAATAATGGTAACAGGGGCCGGTGAGATGGCTCAGCGGCATAAGCGCCTGCCTGGCAAGTGCGAGGGCCTGAGTTCGACTCCCGGAACCCACATACGAAAAAAGGGCCGGTGATATTGCTCAGCGGCACAGGCGCCTGCTGGCGCGTGAGGTCCTGAGGTTGACCCACAGTACCCACAAAAAAGAAAGAAAAAAAAATAATGGTAACATACGACTGTTACTGGTTTGTGTATTTACTCTACTTTTAATCTTTAGTTTAGAGTGTATTCCTCCTACATATTAAGAAAAGTTAACTGTAAAACCACCTCAGGAAGGTTCTGATGAGGAATTCCAGAAGAAGGCATTATTGTGATAGGAGATGACAGCTCCATGCACGTTGTACCTGAAGAGCTTCCGGTGGGACAACATGTGGAGGTAGAAAACAGTGATAGTGACCCTGGCCCTGTGGAGGCATAGGCTGTTGTGTGTCCGTGTGTATCTGTGTGTGTGTCTTAGTTTTTAACAAAAAAAGTTTAAAAAGTGAAAAAGCAACAATTTAAAAATAGAAAAAAGAGTGTAGAATAAAGGCATAAAGAAAATATTTTTGAACGGTTGTACAGTGTGCTTTAAGCTAAGTGTTATAAGTCAAAAAGGTTTTTTTTTTTTTTTTTTTGTGGGTACCGGGGGGTCGACCTCAGGACCTCGCGCGCCAGCAGGCGCCCGTGCAGCTGAGCGATATCACCGGCCCCTTTTTCGTATGTGGGTTCCGGGAGTCGAACTCGGGCCCTCGCGCTTGCAAGGCAGGTGCTTATGCCGCTGAGCCATCTCACCGGCCCCCATTTTTTTATCTTTTATACCACAGTTTTACTTTTCCTTTTCTATAGTTAGGTACACAAATACCATCGTGTTACATTTGCCTATGGTGTTCAGTGCCATGCTATGCAGGTTTGTAGCCAAGGAGCTATCGTCCATACCATATGACCTAGGTGTGTAGAAGGCTCTTCTATCCAAGTTCGTGTAAGTATACTACCATGTTAAAACAACAAAATCACCTAACAATGCATTTCTCATCATCAAGCAATGCATGCATGCATTTCCTTTTACAGACGAAGTTAGGGGAAATCAGGTGGTTAAATAATTTTCTCAAGGACAAATTAGTAGATTATTTCTGGAGACAGCTGCAGGCATCACTCCCATTCCACATGTCCTGAGCCTTGGGACTTTACCATTCCTCCCATTAAGAAGTTGAGAATACTTCCCTTTTCCTTGCATCTGGGCTGGTCTTGTGATTTACTTTGATTTCTAGAATGTGTATGATAGTCTGAGCTGAGGCTAGGCTTTAGGAGGTCTTCCAATCTTTGCAAGATATTCTGCTGGAGAGAGGCACTGAAGAATGAAATAACGTGGAGAAAAATAACACATAAAAGGAAACTGATCTGGAATGAATTGTGTCCCCCTCAGATTTTTATATTAATGCCCCAACCCCCAATGTGGCTCGTAACAGAAACAGGACTGGAACTCATCTTTGTAGCCCCGAAGCCTCTACTCTTTTGCAGTTCTAGTAGGGTGGTAAAGGTGGATCCAAATGGACAGAAGATTAAAGAGTAATTGAAAATTGAGGAAATAGAGTCTGCTAATATATGCTACTCTCCCCAAAATATTTATCTTTTATTTGTTGAACAAATATTTCCCAGGTCTCTCCTATGACTGAGAAAGGATTATAGGCCCTGTACATATATGAAGAAACAAGCAATGACCCTTGCTTTCTAAGGCAGTGCTTCTCAGTCTTGTACTTGTCTTGGCATAGACAGAAAGTGAAATGTTTTTAGGATAAGGGTATGAGAGACAAGGCCACTGGGGGCCAGTAGGGCCTGAAGCTGAGCAGATCAGTATTTCAGCCCCAAAATAACCCATTTGTGGGATACCAGGCTTTCTTGGTGCACTTGTTAGGAAGTATTGTTGTTTAGACTTCCAGTCTAGTAAGTCTTTCAAAGATTAAATTTGAAAGGACAGAGAAGGTGGTAACTAAAAGAACGGTACGTAGATGAAAAACTGAGGCTAAGAAAGACCAGAATATTTATAGCAATGTTTCTCAAAACAAGGTTCACTGGCTCTTTGCTCCAGAATTGCCCAGGTTTTTTATTAAAATGTTGATTCCTGAGATTCACCCTGACCTGTAAAATTATTTCTTGAAAAGTAACCCAGATTCCATGGTTTGGATATTTGTCCCGCTTGAAAATTCATGTTGAAATGTAGTTGTCATTGTAACAGCATTAGGAAGTGGGATCACTGAGAGGTAACTAGGCTATGAGGATTTAGTCCTCATAGATGGGATTGATGTCATTATTGAAGGACAAGATCAGGCCCTTTTATCTCGTTGCCTCTCTGCCTTTCACCATGTGATTACACAGCAAGAAGGCCCTTGCCAGATGCTGGAACCTTGATCTTGGAATTCCAAGCCACCAGAACTGTGAAAAAATTAACTATTGTTCATATAAACTATTCAACCTGAGGAATTCTGTTATAGCAGCACACAACAGACTAAATTAGGAGTACTCTTCCTGGTAATGATTCTGAAAAATGAAAAGTTGGAGAACTTCCAGTTTACATCCTGAGGAAAAGAACCTTTGGAAACAGACACTTGAAGTCAGCTTTGATGCCCTCAGAGTAACAGCATGAATGATTATAACTGATAATTGTTGAGCATTTGTTCTATACCATGTACTTTATATACATAATCACACGGAATCCTGACCACTTCACAGGGTACACATTATTTCTCCATTTTACAGATAAGAAAACAGCCAAAAGAAATTTAGTAACTTCTTCCAAGATTCCACAGCTTGTGGTTGGCAGTCAGGATTCAGGATGAAGTTTGTCTGGCTCCAGACACTATGTTGTGTGTGCTAGATTGCTGCTTTGAGTCACCCCCATAGTAAAAACTATCTAATATCTTTACTCCTTATTTGACTTGCTCAAGTCCTCTATCAGCTTGTCCACCATCTTCTACATGTACTTAGTTGGTCAGAATGCTTTGTGACCAACACATGACATGCAGTACTTTTTGTTCCCTTTGTACCTCAAGTTTCCATGTTGCTGGTTCAGTGACAGCACCCCAACATGCAGTGGATAAAATCCTGTCAGACTTTCATACTGCTCTGATACCACATCTTGATCCCAAGACCCAGATTCTGCACTTAGGAAATGCTTTGGGATTCCTAAGGTAGAGCTTCCTATTAATCATCATTTTGGTTGATTCAGTTCTTTGCTAAATAATTCCTTTAACAAAAGAATGAAGATTCAAGTGGCATGACTGGTTCTCTGCAAATCCATGCTATCTCCTAATGATTAACACTCCCTTGAAATGTTCACAAACCTCTTGCTTAATTATCCAAAACAGGTATTTATTCATCCTCACACTTGCTTCAGAGACTGAAGTATAATTCACCCGGACCAAGAGATTAGAGATAACTCAGAGTTCATATTCTGTGACAGCCACACTCCCTTCTTGGTCATCAATCTCTTTTTAAATCTGTGAGCTTCATCCTTTCTTGCTTGGAGTGAATTTTCATTATGATATGAAATGAAAGCAATTTGGGAATTGAGCAGCTACACGTTGTCAATGCAACTGTTGTCACTGAGCAATTACACCAAGGAGCAGATTGTTCTGCTTTGTTCAAAATCCTCATTTCTCCTCCCTAGACTGTGTAAGTTACTTCCTAGTTTTATGATTGCCAACGACAAAGTTGTAACTTCCATTTCTTACACTTTAAAGAAAATAGGGGTTCTAAATTCTTTAGCATTTAAAACCCACATCACACAAGGAGTATACTGTAAGGACAGAAGGTGACGTTCCAGGTCAGAGGCCTGGCACTCCTTCACCATGTCTTCTTAGTAGACACTCATGGTTCTACATTTGTTTATCTATTTAGAATGAGGCCACAAGAGAGAGCAGAGGTCAGATTTCTGCTTACTGAGACTGAGAAAACATGGACCTCAGCATCCTCTAATGCCAAATGAATTTTACAATCAAAACCAAAAAGTTTTTGTATCCCTGGAGCTGCCTTTCAAAGTGATCAATGTCGCTTACCCTAGCCAAGACTGAGAAACTACTGCAGCCACCCTGTATGCTCTGAAGAGATTAGAAGATGATGACATCAAATTGGCTAAACTGTGCTACAAGTGGTCATGTATCACATAATATCCAACCAGCTAAACAGATGCCAGAAAAATGATTCCAAATATTCAACAACTTTCCTTAGCATCCACAGCAAGCTCCCCTCTTTTCTCAGTGCCAAAAATCAATCTAAAGCAGGTTTACCTATACTCTAGTGCCTGATTTTTAAGAGAAAATGTCAATGTACACATTCATAGGTGAGAATATTTGTACTAAGCACTAAATGAAGAGTTTCAAAAATCCCTTTTCTAGATCCTTTGCTTAGTTTCAAATGACTCTGAGGAAAAAAATCTCATAAGTACACAGACAGAAGGAAGAGAGAGAGAAAGAGAGAGAGAGAGACACAAAGAGAGAAAGAGAGAAATCTTTATATTACCTTTTTGGCCTTATCCAGAAGACCATAAGAATACTACATGCTGTGTCAACCTTCCATCTGTCCAAAGAATCAGTTTCAGGTTAGTTGCTGAGTTTAGTACAGTATTTAATTGCATTTAATCAACCAATATATTAATTAAATTTCTATTGAATGTCAACTAAATGCAAAGCAAAAGAATTGTGTTTTTAACACAACTTCAGTGTTGGATCTTAAATACCATATTTAAGCCTTCTTCCTCTTCTTATATCTTATGTTAATTAATTATACCTACAAAATAATTTCTTTCACAAATACTTTCTATATTTTTTTCTGTAAATATTTTTCATGAATATTACTCAAAATTTTATCTTCATAGTATTTGTTTCATTTCAGTATGCTTTTCAATACTATTGCAAATTTCCTTGGTTTCCTTTTCCACTTAGATACATTCTCCTAATTTCCTTCTTTCTCATTTTCTTTCCATAAACTCATTCTGAAAAGCTTTTATCAGGAAGCAAAACAGAATTTGGAATGCTAGAGGTCTCTTTCTCAGTTATTGTAATTATTATATAACAATTATTTTTACTATAGTTTTTTGAGCCCATGCTTTGGAGTGTGCCAGACACTCTAAAAGTACTCTAAATATATTAGTTCATATCATCTCCATAACCATTCTATGAAGAAGATATTATTATTAGCTATCCCCACTTTTCAACTGAGGAACCATAAGCACAAAAATTCAGTACCTGCCTAAGTTCACACAGCTAGTCAGCAGAAGGAACTGGGCTGTGTGACTGCTGAGTCCTGCTGTCCATCAACCCTTTCTCTGCAGATGGGCCTAGGTGAGAACCCAGAGGCCACATCTTAGCTGAACAGGCCCAGATGGCCCCAGTAAGAGCAGCACTGGCCTTGTGCCTTCCCCAACCCTGAAGATTTGTGCTTTGATTCTGTTTTCTGCATGTGAGGATGGTGAGAGTCTGACAATGTAGACTTGTGCCCTGTGTGGTCTTTCCAGACTGGCTTATGCAGCCATTTATAGCCAATACTTATTGAGCAAATGCTCTGCACCACAGCTCTAGGCTATGCTTAATGTGCTTTTAATTTAATCATTAGTACAATCACTTGAAATAGTTATTATTGTCCTGATTTCATAGATGGGAACAGAGAAAATCTGAGTCGCCTGCCCAAGGTCACACAGCTAGTAAGCAGTGGAACAGAGATTCAAATCCGCATTAGAGAGATTCCAGAGACTGGAATTTAACTGCCACACAATATGCTTCCTTATGAATCTCATATCAGGACTGCCTGACAGGATTTTTCAAATTTTATAAAACTCTTGGAGACTTTTATAATCTCTTTGGACAGCTGCAGGAGAACCAAATCCATACTCTAAAATGAATTATATACAGCTTACTAAAGAGTTGCTTAAAGCCCAGGTGATTATGCTACAAACTACAAGCAAAACACCCTGGGGTCCTATTATTTTGCTAATCAAGTCTCATCTGTTGAAGAAATTGGTGATCACACTGGCAACTGAATCTTCTCTACTGGCTTTCTTCTGATGTGCATGCTTGCACTACTCTTCTGTACTTCTTCCTCTCATATCAATGGGAAGTGGAATTACCTCCCTCCAGCGCAGAGAACTGAGTTTCTCTATCTGCAACTCATCAAAGTTCAGATTTCCCATAGAAATTTGCCACTAACTGGACATACATTCTTCTCCTATTCAATAACTACCAGTGATGTCCTCTATTACACAAATGTTTTCTCTCCTATCTTGCAGTACTTTACTAAGTTTCTCTGTTCTCTTTCTTCTCCTGTTCATATGGATCTCTTAAATATGTGCTGAGGGAGAGAGAGGGAGAGAGAGAGAGAGAGAGAGAGAGAGAGAGAGAAATAGGGAGAGACAGAGAGAGAGAGAACTAACCTCTGCCATCTAGTTAGGATAAGAGTAACATTTTTCTGGGCTAGGCCAGTATAGGAAAGAAGGACTTTATTTCTCGTAATATAAAACAGCATCCCTGGATGCATGTGGATGTAGCAAATAAGCTATTTTTTCCTCTTTGCATCAGTTTACTCCTTGTGGAAGGTTTGTTTTCAAGGAGGTTTAGAATCCTTCAGGTTCATCAGGGCACAGCAAAGACCCAAGTCAAGAGCTTATTTTGCATTTCTTGAAGGGTCTTCTGAATTAAGATTTCTTTTGAGAAAGTTTAGTGTGTTGAAAGGAGACTCATACAGTTCAGATAATGCAGGTTTTATGCAAAAAATGAACTTTCATGAACCGTAGATGGCTGCCAGACTTTGAGGATTTAGTTACAAGAAGAGAGGTATATTTTTAAACAATAACTTTAACCCCCATTGATTAAAATAAAAGCACATGCCTTAATTTTATTTTAGATCTAAAAAAACAAGATCATTACATATCAGTTGTCCTTTTGAAATAGCTCTGTTTAAAGCAACATAATGTAATTTGTGAACTGCTTTAAGAGCACTGTGTGAATAAAATAACAAGAGATAGTCTTGTTCATTTTTTGTTTTAAAATGTTTGGAACATTAAAAAATATATTCAGAGCTTATTTTGTGGGGTTTTTATCCTTTTCCTATGACATTTATAAAGAAAATGTCTTGCAAATATTATTCAAGGAAGAAAAAGTAGACAGGTTTTCTACAGTGGTAGATTTTTTTTCCCCTTTAACAATTGCATTCCTATTTTTGTTCAGTCTACAGTGGGTTTCAGGCTCAAACAGAAGTGAAACTCACTTGAAGAAAGTTCAGTATGTGAAGCTCTGAATGCAGATGTAAGTTAAAATGCTGAAAGTAGCTGTTACCTTCAAACAGGATATTCAGGGTGGAGCAGGGTGGGGCAGATGGGGATGAATTGAGACTGGGAGATTAGAGAACAACTACTTGGCCAAAAATGTTTTATTTCACAGTCCCTGCATGCTAGGAGTCTGGGAATTGCTCAGCTGGATGGTTTAGGTTAAGTGTGTCTCATGAAATTGCAGTGAAGTTGATCAGAGCTGCACAATGCAAAGGCTTGGTTGGGGCTGCTTTCCAGAACATGTACCAATTGGCTATACAAGGGTTGATCAAATATACAGTGAATGTTTAAATTTTAAAGGATTTATTATGGTAAAACTGCACTGCCATTAATCCCCCTCAATTTGAACACACTCATTCCATCGTTCTAGCCACTTTCTGATGCAGTTCTGTAAGTCCTCTTTCATACCTTCAGGAGGTGTGATCAAAAGTACGGTGATTAGTGCTGCCAAGTGCCATCCAGTGGAAATGCAGACTCATAAAAGCACTGCAGTGTACCCTTATCCACCTTATTCATCTGATTTGTTGCATATGACTTCTGGCTCTTCCTCAGAGTCAAAATGAGCATGAAAGGTAAATATTTTGAGTCCATTGAGCACATTGAGGCAGTCACGACAGCACAACTAGTTTTTGCTAGTTTTTCTTCAGCTGCCTCTTTTTTTCATATATTAACCTAAACATCATCTGAAAGAGATATCTGTGTTGCCCCTATATTAATTCTCCATTTCACATCAATCTATTTATTTTGTACCACTTATCAATATCAGGAATTGTTTCCCTCATTCTATCAAATTACACATACTTGTTGAACATCTACTATGTGCCAGAAACTATACAAAGTGTTGACTGAGTATGTTTGCTTCATTTGTTTATTCCCATCCCCATTCTCTCTACCAGCTAAAATGTTCACTCCATGAGGGTAGGGGACCTTGTCTGTCATGTTTTTCACTAAAAATCTAGCATCTAAGACCTGTCATTCTTGACAACAAGAAGTGTCCAGGGAATATTTATTAAATGAAAGAAAATAGATCATGAAGAGTAACTCTTGGATCCAGATGGTCCGGGGTACTCATGAGAGCATGGGTCTGGAGTTTGGCAGACACATGAGAGTCAGTATCGTACATATAAATCAGGAGACGGAATCCAAATCACCATTCTGGATATGGATAAATTGAGGAGAGGGAATAGAACTGTGAGAACCAGCAGCAAGATGGGAGGAACTTATCCATGCAGACAAGTTAATTTTCCCTGGGTTGTCATCTTTATACTATCGATCTTAACACAGACCCACGATAGCAATGACAGCTATAATGGGTTAAATAGAGCCCTCTCCCCAGATTACTATCTATTTGAGACCTCACAATATGATCCTTCTTTGGATTTGCAGATGTACTTAGTTAAGAGTCTAGAGATGAAATCATCCTGGATTTGGATCAGGTTTTTTATCCAATGACTAGTGTCCTTTTAGAAAAAGGAGAAATGCCAGAGAAATACACAAAGAAGATAGTGGCAGAAATGACAATACTATAACCACAAACCAAGGAACATTAAGGAACTGCCAGGAAACACCAGAAGCTAAGAAGCTGTAAGAGCCAGGCATGGTGCATGGCTCATGCCTGTAATCCCAGCACTCAAGAGACTGAGGCAGGAGGCTTGTTGCAAGTTTGAGGCCAGCCTGGGCTACGGGCTACATAGTGAGTTCAAAGCTAGCCTGAACTATATAGCAAGACGCTGTCTCAAAAAAAAAAAAAGTCAGAGAGGATTCTTCCCTAGAGCCTTTAGAAGGAATGTGGCCTTGCTGACACTTTAGCTTTAGACTTGCAGCCTCCAAAACTCTGAGAGAGTTAATCCTACTGTTTAAACCACCAAATGTGTGGTAACTTGTTACAGCAGCCCTTGGAAAATAATACAACAGCTAAGCTAATTTTTTTCCTGGGCATAAAGTAATTGTTCAATAATTCAGCCAGGCAAGTTTGAAATCAACAACTTGTCCAAGATTTGGCAAAGAGCAGAAGCTTTAAAAAAATGTTTGTCAAAATAAATGTTTGATGATTGAGTGATCTGGTATAATGTAAAAAATACCTAGCAGAGATATATCAAAACCTTTCAATGATTCTGTTTGAATATGAAGAGCTGAAAGCATTTGAGGAACCTGACCTTTTCCTGCTGGCTGAAATGAAAATGTACTGCCCTTGTATGTAAAATTATACAAGAACTGAAGTTAAAATGGAAAAGAAAACAGAAGGGATTGGAAACAGGTCTGTGATTTTTATGCCAACTTTAAAATATCTTCCTTAAATTTATATACAAGATTCAGATATTTTACTATAGATGCCAGCCATTGTAATGAATGGGACTCTGGACTGATAGAAAAGTTACCTGGAGTATTATCTCTGCCCCCTTCACATCATAACAGGTTAATAAATTGACTACCTCCCAGATAATTATGACTCCATCAGTCACTCGGGGATCCATGAAAGTAGCAGACCATCTTACCTGCAAGACCTCGTAGTCCTAGATAAGGGACAGATGGGCGGATTCAGCTAAGACAAAAGGCCATGCTAAAGTCTTCATAAAGTTACAAAAAATACAAAGCAATGGAGAGAATAATTCTATCTAGAATTGTTATTTCTTAGATGAAGAAGTACAAACGACCAACCAATACATAAAAAATGCTCAACATTGCTGGTCATTCAAGAAATGCACATTAAAACAACACTGAGATTCTATCTCACACCAGAAAGAATGGCTATTATCAAGAAATCAACCAATAACAAATGCTGGTGAGGCTGTAGGGGGAAAAGGAATCCTTCTCCCTTGTGGAGATTCCTCAAAAAACTAAAATTAGAGGTTCCATTTGACCCAGGTATTCCCCTGCTAGCTATCATCCCAAAAGAGTTAACGGCAACATATCACAGTGATACATGCATACCCATGTTTATAGAAGCAGGATTTATAATAGCTGAATCTTGGAAACAGCCCATATACCCATCAACAGATGAACGGATAAAGAAAATGTGGCATTTATATAGGATGGAGTACTACTCTGCCATAAAGAAAGATAAACGAGATATTTTTAGGTCAATGTATACACCTTGAGACCATAATCCTTAGTGAAATAAATTAAACACATAAGTTTAAATATCACATTGTTTCTCTCTTGTGAGAAGCTCAAAGAATAAATAATGAGCAAAATAGAGGATAGAAAGGAAGTAGGAAGAACTTGTTCAAATGGGAAGAACAAGAAGTAGGGGAAAGGGAGGGAAGGAAGGAAAAAGGGACATAAAAGGAAAAAAAGGGTTGAAGAAAAATATGGAAATAAGAACTTTTGTAAATGGCGAGGGGAAGAAGAGTTGAAGGGAGGAGAGTGAAAGGGATTAAAAAAAGAATTGAGACATATTATGCACATGTATAAATTCCCCATGATAAATGTGTTCATTATTTACTGCAAACATGTACTAATAAAAAAAATAAAATAACATTTAAAAAAGAATATCTGATTATATGACTGCAACAAAGTTACTCAAAATCTCCTGATATATGAGTTCTCATTGCCAAATTGTATATTTGACAAGACTCAATCCTTTTAGGCATTGGCAGTCTAACAGTGATCTTGGATTAATCAGTTTCGGGTATGGCAGTCTCAGATCCCTTATTAGACTATCACGTAGGAATAATGTCTCAGTCATCCCTATCTCAGTGCCCAGGGAACTGCCTGATCCATAGCAATTGATTGGTTCAAATGTATCTTCCAGCTTATTCTAATATCTCAGAATCAGGTAGAATTATATCTCAAATCAACAGAGTTCAAAGAACTGATTTAAAGATAAATGTTAAATACTAGCAAGGAGCTACTCCTGGCCTAGCACTTTACCCTCATTGATCTGCTGATGGGCTTGAGAAGGGCTCTATGCCTCAGTATTACTTGGATAGCAATCTATCAAAAAATTCCTTCTTCTGAACTAATGTAAGCTCCTCACCACCACCCCCGCCCCCATGATCAGCTTTTATTCTTAAGCCTCTGGACCTGTAGCCAACAAGGATCTGAATGTGTGTATGCATCTTGAAGATAAAGTGTTTATATGTGAGAAGTGTGTGTGTGTGTGTGTGCGCATGTAGGTCTGTGTGTGTGGTGTATGTATGCATACAAGTCGAGATACACTCTGAATGTGTGCTCGTGTGTGTTGATTATTCCAGTGATAGAAGGCGAATGGTTATGTCCAGCAGAATTCCCAGCCCAAGCTTTGGAACCAAAAGCCTTTCTCCAAGTTACAAATTCTATCCCAGAGTGCAGGCATGGGTAGACCTCATGCTGGTTCCTTGCCAGTCCTTGGGCCTCCATTCCCTATCTTCAGGGAAAGGAGTGTATTTGCTGTGACATGTTAGATAAAGATGACCATGGAAAAGTTCGGAATTTTTCTTTGGAGTATTCAAAGACCGAAAACAAGCAAAGTTGGTTTTCTCTCCTGTATGGATGATGTTTTATTTGTCAAAAGAACTGTTGTCTAGAAAGTTTTATTTTGCAGACAGTTGTTTTAAGGCTTGCTCTGTTCCCAGGGAGGCAACAGTATCAATAATTTGTTTTTCCAGAAGAGAACACAGAACCATAAAATAAAAAATACTCCAAAAAGCTGATTCCCCCAATTTAAGTCATATCGTCTGAATGAATACGTATGAGTTAAGGCTAAGGTATAAGCAGGTCCAAGTGTGGGACCCCAGAGACTATCCCGTGAGTACTAATATTAACCTGGGACTTTCAGGGAACACAGAATAGCCCAACATTACACCACTAGCTCTGTTTCTGGGTCAAGATGACTCCTCAGGCCAAAGGAACTTCTCTGCACCAGAAAAGCTTAAGGTTTCTTTTCTTGTCCACCATCACCCCCTCCCTGGTTTTGGCTGTGATACTGCAGAACTAACAGCAAACTCAGAGGGCACCCATTTGTGGAGCCGTTCCTGTTCTAAGTACTTTATAAGCAGCAACTCGTTGGTTCTTCAAAATAACACTATAAGGTATATGGTATTATTATCTCCATCTCACGGGTAAGGACGATGAGCCTAGAAGACATTAAATCATTTGTCCAGGGTGACACAGCCAGCAAGCAGGAAAGCCACGGTTTAAAGTTCTGCCTACAGACTGCTGTATTAGCCTTGGTACCACACTATCTGATTGGCAAAATCACCGCCGGAAACAGGTTCAGGAGATGCACTTGTAATGTCAGTATTAAATAAAATCACAGCTTAAAAGAGAACAGAACTTTGGCAACTATGTATTTGAAATTTGATTAATTTTAAGGACCACATCAAGGCAAATATAAGGATGGAAAAACATTCTGAATTTGTTGTAACAGCCCTTGGCTATAATAAAAAAGTACACTGACAGGAGTAGGAGACTTGAATGCTGCTTCTGCCTCTGATCTTCTGTACTCTCCACGTGATAGCTCCAGACATAGGCGCCACCATCTGCTCTATGTGCTTCTACCATGTTGAATTCTGAGATCCTTCAAGGCACACGGAAGAGATTTACTGATGAGCAGACTGTTAGATGTCATTAGAGGGAAGAATACAAGGAGAGTGGCTTTCCTGCAGCTTTTGGCAGTTGAAGCCTTGGGCCTTTTAGCACCTTCCTCACTTTAGGTCAAGCACACTAATGAACTATCTTGAGATCTGACATATTTTTTGCCAATATTCTTATGTAGCTTTCTGTGTTTTCATATTAGGTCATTGGGAAGTTAGAGAAAACAAGATAGAATTGTTTGGCTAGGTTCTACCTGAGCCCTTGTGTTGTCTTTTCTAAGACAGTTTAGCATCTGAATATTAAGAATGAAGTGAAATCACAAAAATTGATGATTTGATATAATATCTTGTGGCAAGATGTCCTGTGCCATGATACATCACTGAATATTTCATTGTATTTCCTATGCTCTATTAAACAGTTTACTCTATATCAGAGTTCCAAACCAAATTCATTGGCTATCTGTGACATACATTTGATTGTTTTTTCCAGTAAATTAATTCTCTACTGCTATTTAAAAAACTCCCCCAAAACTTAGCAATTTAACACAACAAGTATTTACCACAGCCTCTGTGACTCTAGAATCCAGGTGTGGCTTAGTTGGGTACCTCTACTTCAAAGTTTCACATTAAGTTGTAGTCAATCTTTGAGGGAGGGCTATGGTCTCATCTGAAGGCTTCACTGGAGAAGGATTCCCCTACCAATCTCACTCATCAGATTACATGTATGCTCTGATACCTCACTGGCTGTTGGCTTAGAGATCTCCCTCAATTCCTCGATATTCTAGTATTTGTGAACTAGTACTCCCCAGGTGCTCCATATTTTAAGTATTACCTTTGCATAATACCCACATAAGATAGTTCAAGCAGCCATGTCACACACACACTACATGAAGCGCACATACCTCTCTCACTTACATTTCCAAAGAGGGTTTATGTTCTAAAGAGACCATTCTGAATCCTACTTCACCATCACAGCCTTCTCCTGGTAGATTTTTCTTTGTTTCTGGGTCTGCATTACCTATTGGAGTGAAGCCTTTTTCTTTCTTCATATCGATGAAATACCACTAACACTGAGTCATTTTAGCTAACAGATTCCACCTGAAGGTTTAGAATAATATAAGGTAATTACAGAGAACAAAGGAAACATCCTCAAATTTATTAGAAGATATTGTTCCTATAAACATATGTCAGGCACATTTCTACAATCTTAAAATGCATCAATAGCAAGTAAAACAAAGACTTGTGCTTTTATGCAGCTTTCACTCTAATGTCATAATGTGTTAAATGGCTTAATCAAAAACAAATATATATATGTATATCCACCATAGAGAAAGATAAATTTGAGTCATTAGTAGGAAAATGGATGGATCTTGAGACTATACTGCTGAGTGAAATAAATCAGACACAGGAGGTTAAAAATCACATGGTTTCTCTTATATGAGAACCTCAAAATATAAAATTTTAGAGAGCATAATAAAGGAAAGATGGCAGGGAACAAGTAGGTAGACTTTTTAAAGATGGGAAGAAGATCTGAGGGAGGGGTAGAGGGGAGGGTGGAGGAGGAGGGAAATAAAAATGATCAAGATAATATATACATATATCCAATTTCCCAAAGCAAATGTACTTACTAGCAATGACAAACATATACTAATAAAAAACAAACTCACAACAAAAAAAAGAAGAATGGCAAGGGCCACCTGGAATACTGTACAGGGAAGAGGGGTGGCTAGGTTACAATGACATTGTAGAGACAGCTGTAAAAATCTCAAATAAACTAGTGAAAATAATTCAACCTATTTTTTCTGACTGAGATAATATTCTCTTACTCAGCAAATAAAAAATTAGCTTTCTTTCTCTCTCTCTCAGGAAAAAAGAAACACCTAGTAACCAATTCTCTTGACTTCCCATCCTTTTGCTATCCTAGGCAGCCCTCCCCTGGAGCTAACTTCTTTCATGAGAAATGATTGTGTCATCAGAAGCAGCCAAACTGCCAAATGATACCTTCCTTTCTCTCTGATGTGTTACCATCCCAGGAGCTCAGTTTAGCAGAAATCTGTGCAAGGCACAGAAAAGAATGAATTATTTCTTTTACATAAGCTCTAAGGTGAGCTCTTGGAAGAGCTATAGTAAACCACATTTTCCCCAAGATTTTGCAGTTATTTCTATGATATAATGTGTGTGCATGATGCATTAGTGTACAAGAAGTGTCATATGCATATTATATGTGTACTAGACTTTCCAAATTTTGAAAAAATGAAATGATTTCAAAATTAACCTTCTCTATTTCTATTCCCCTTTTAATTACTGACTAGTTGGGCAAGACTTTAAAGGAGTATTTTTTCTGCTGCCAAAACAGCCTCTATCAGGCAATCATTCCATAGCAGTGAATCATTTTTTCGAGGTGACTGTAATGATCTTAGCCATTGCAGATATTGAGATGAATGAGGCAGTCTTTATGGGTTGAGCAAAGGTGTAGAAAATATTATAATATTGTGAGCAAAAAACTATGTTCAAGAAGCTCTAGAAGCCAAAGAAAAGATCATCTAATCCATTCTTTTAAAATATACTGTTTGTACTAAATTTGCAAAGGATGTGTGGAAACTTAAATGGCACACAAAGTGGGGACGAGGCAAGAAAAGGGTGTGTGAAAAGTTAAGGAGCTCTGCAAAAATACTATAAAGTGTTTACAAAGACAGACTATTAACCTGCCAATGATTGGCTCCTTTCCACTGCTGTAAAATAATTAGGAATAATCAGAGTTCTTTGCATTTTCTCATTGTGTTTTCCTGTCCCACACTCTATCAAGTTACTGTTCTCCTTTTTCATAGTTATTACTTCAATAAATTCTTACAATTGTACTATGAGGGATGAGTTATTATCATCTTTAGTTTACAGATGAGAAAAATGAAGTATAGCAAAAGTAAATTGCTGGTTATTAACAAACCAGAATTTAAACATAGGATTGTTTAGTCAAAGTCTAAATGTTACAGCTACCACTTAAACAAAGTTTTCATATATGGGATATATAAATAACTCCCCCAAAATAAGAGAAAAACAGAAAACCAGTCACATGTTATGAAGTTTATAGAAAAAGCAATCCAAATGAGAAATAAACTATAAAAATATGTTCAACCTCACTCAAATTCTATGATACGCAAATAACACAATATTATTTTCTCTCATCAACTAGACAGATATTTTAAAAGTCTGACAATATCAGTTATTTGCAAAGATTTTAGGAAGACAAAATTCTCAAACACTACTAGTAGGAGTATAAATTTGTATAAAAATTTCAGAGAGAAATTGGTAGCAGCTATCAAAATTACAGCTATATAAACTTCATAATTCAGCAGTCCACTTCTTGATATACAAACTAAAAAAATCCTCACCGTATGCACCACAAAATGTGAATAATGAAAGTAATTAATCTTGTTCGTGATACTGTAAAGATGACAATAACAAAAATGTCTCTTACAAAGAGAATAAATTAAAAACTTGGTGTATTTATAGTCAGGTAGTGAAATACACTACAGTGAGTAAAAATTTTGAAATCTATTTATATAGTTTACCTATATCAGTAAGAAATTGATCACCGTGAATTCTGAGTTACAGAAGAGATACTCATATTTATCATGTTATTCTTCATTTTTCTCTATCTTTACAATTTCCTAGAAAAAAGCAAAGGAAAGGATATCCTTCATTCTATCTAAAGGAAAGAACCAAAAATCCCACAAGAGACCCTATGTTTCACAGATCCTAATTGTATTTCCCGCCTTTTGCCACTTCTCCGCCTTCGTAGAGGCAGATAATTAAGCTTTGCACTTTCAGAAGGCTTATGATTACTTGAGCCCTCATTTTCCTTCATGGTCTTAGATTGCTGTCTTCAGGGCTAAGAAACATCTCCTTACAAAACCATGCGCTGTTTACTTGTCCTGCTTTATTATTTTCAGATGGGTCGCCTGGAACCAAAATTTACCCTTTCAATTTCAGGATATTTACGAAGAGCACCAGAAGCAACAAAAATACTTCACCACTCCCACATCTTTCTACCAAGTCTCCTGAAGTCCAGAATTTACAGTAGGTAAATCATCTGATTGAAAGAGCCAGTGGACAACATTTTCGTTAGCTGTTTGGGAACCATTTCAACCAAGACCACCAACTTCTCAGCAAGAAGCCTCACTATACCACTTGGATTAGTTCTTGGCTAGTTCTATACTTACAGGTCTATAATTCATACCACTCCCCACTTGAACCACTTTGGTATCAGTCAAGATACTTTAGATTGCAAATCTTAAAGAAATCCAAGTCAAATTATAGTAAGCCAAAAATGAAGCATAGTGGTTCATATACTTGTACAGCCCAGGGGTTAATGGCCTACTTCAGGCATGGCTTGACCCAGGGGCTTAAATAAGGTTACACATACATCTTAATTTTCTAGTTCTGCTAATCTCTGTGTGGCCTCATTTTTCCCTTCCACTGGTAGACTTTTTTCTGTGCAGTTGTGGACTGTGGCTGCCAGCAGCTCTGGGTTTACACTGTCTGAGTCTAGTAACTCCACTGAAAGGAGAGACATTTTTTCTTAGTGCCTGTATATCAATCCAAAGGAAGGTTTTGATTTCCTTGTTTGGCTCAGGTGTCTACTTCTTGCATGAATTACGACTGCCAGGAAGAATGAGCACTGTGATAAAATCCTGCAAGACCACCTAGATTGGGAATGGAGTAATTTTCCAAATGTAGGACAGGTGCTATTATAAGACAATGAGGAAGAAATGCTGGACAGTAAAGCTAATTAGTGCCACACACCCACAAATATTTTTACAGCTATCCCTAAATGTAGTTAGATGTGATTTCCTCTCCTTAGTGGTTCTCTGGAGAATTAAGATGGGACTTTGAAAGCAAATGACATTCTCTGAATCATCTTCCATGGAGGTCAGCATGGTAACACAGGAACGATGGAGGATGGCAGTTCAAGCTCCAGATACTGGTCCCATGTGGAAGACACCTAAGGCACATGTGAAAGTAGGTATGGAAACAGGACAATAACAGAGAAATTTCCAGTGCAGAGTGGCCCAGAAGTGGATGTGCTACAAACTCCTTCTTCTTCCAAATACCTAGAGAAGAAAAAGCTTTGGAATGTGGTCAGGGGGATGTCCCCTGACATATTTCATATGCCTTCCACTCCTTTTCTCTCCTCTCATTCTTTTCTGGTTCTTTGGTTCCGTTCTCTTTCATTCTCCTCTATCAGCCCTGCCCACTTCCCTTCCTTTCTGACATACTTCTTCCCATCTTTTCTATTTTTCCATGAGAAGAAAGGTATTTTTAGCAAAATAGCTAACTGTAGAATTTTTAGGACAGAATGAACATAAGACTAACTCTTCGACGCTGTAATACAATGATAGTTGTGCATCCTATTTCAAAGGGTATGATTAAAGATACTGGAGATAAAGATGAAAGATATGCATAACAGTAGTGGAATTTATAAAATGCATCAGAACATATCTGTGCAAATATAAAGATGTCTTAGAGGAAGAAAACCCTGGGAAATGTTAGGGGAAGTCGACCTCCTTTAGCACCTTGACTTCATAACAGAGCTGAGGGCGCATGATTCCAAGATACCACAATAGCATCTGAAGACCTGAATGCAAGTGTCTTCAGTTGTTAGCCTATCAGCTTTAACAGGCAATAGGACTCGGAAGGCTGCAGTATTGGCATTTATACTGTGCCTATTTGGCTAATAACCTGCTGGTCCCAAAGTTAAACTTTGAACCCAGCCATACCCACAGTCATTCCACACATCCTGGGTGCGGTTTTAGTTCCAGTGTCTATTAAAGAAAAGACCAAGGAACAACTTTTCTCCTTCTTTCTACCAACTTCACAGCTCTCCAGTCAAATGGAAGTGTGAGTGCCTTTTTATTCTCCCAGGGGAAACATCTGCCCTCCCTGCGTGGGGCCATGCTGTGAATAGAGAAATTATAGAGCATTGCTCTACAGTCTGCTTCCTCAGTAACTGATCGCCAGGCAAAATGTCAGAGCAGCTGGTGCTCATCAATTCACCCTCTGTGATTTCAAATACCAATTAGGACTTTGAACTCCTAATTGCCTCATTTCTAGCCACATTTTGAAGTAATTAATAAGTAATTGAGTAATGTGTTAATAATAGCCTTAATCACTTTTCTAATGATCAGCTCCTGCACATAGCAGTCTTCATGACCAGTTGGGAGCATTGCATTTTAGGTCATATCTTTTTAATAGCCCCCAAGCAATCATTTCTTACCTCTCCAAATCAGTACCAAAAAAGAAAGAAAAAGCCCTTCAAATTGGTTTATCAAACCTCTGCTTTTCTTTTTCCTTCTCCTGAATGTCCTATGCCTTCCTCTCATCCAATTTGTTCTCCTACTGGAACTCTGAAGGAGGTGTCAGCCTTCAGCAGAGTTTTCTAATTGTAGTGAAGCCTTATCATATGGCACTCTTAAGCACATGCTTGCATCACTAAGACCATTTATCTGTTCTCCCAGTTTTGTTTCATCATTATGAAAGCTTATATTTAGCTGTTAGATAGGAAGGTAGTTATTAACCATTGGGTTTTGATTCAGAGAGGATGGCCACTGCAAAACTACCCAGATCATCAAGAAAGCCATAGGCAAGAGATAGTCATAAATAAAACTCAAAAATAGATTGAAATTTGATCTCACGATGATCTCCAAGAATTGAAAGCCAAGGCAACCAGGCCATCTAGAAATGGGCAGAGGCACACTGGAAGTCTCTATCAAATTTTGCTAACCTTTGGTCTTAGGGTCAGGAGGCTTGTGTGTGGGAATTCTAATTATAACAATGCTGACTAAGAGTTCAGCTCTCTGAGTACAGAGATGAGATTACTAGAGAATAATTTACATGTTTGGCATAGAGTCTTTTTTAAGCTAAGCCATCTTATTAACTATTTCTTCTTTCTTCTGGGTTAGTTCTCATATTTCCTCTTCTCTCTCTATTTCTCTCAGTCTCTCTCCACTTGTCTTTTTCTTCCAGAGTATAAATACTGTATACTAAAGTATTTCCTTTTTAAAAATTGCAACTACTTTGAGTCACCTATAAGCTTTTCCTCCTACAATGATCCCTCAGGACAGCTGTACTGCGTCCTGTCCCTAACTCTAACTATTGCTCTTAGTTGGAAACTACTGCTTCAGAATTACCTCATGCCAACTTCTTATTTTGGAGTCTTTTGATGGGTCCTTCAATGAATGAGCTCAAAACATTATTCTTTGAATTAGATTGAAATCTTGGTGTCATCTATAGATCTGCTTAATTTTATTATGTATGTGTAATATATTATGTAATATATATTATATATAAAATATATATTTTATATACATATATAAAATCAAGTGTCTCACACAAGTTAGACACTATGCTTTTTTTTCTCAATCCAATTCTTTTCCTATATTTCCTACCTCAGATAATAATATCACTAGACACACCAATCACCAAAACTTTCTAAGCTCTGGCTTTTCCTTTTTGCCCCTCATTGAATCAAACACAAACTTTGTTCATTCTGCTTGCTAAGAAGCTTTCAAGTGTCTCTACTGTTCTTCACATTGATACAGCCTCTAGTGGAAGTCTCATAAATTCTCACCTAAATCTCTTTAATAGCTTCCTAATGGGTTTCCCCACTCCATTCTCCCTTTCTCCAATTCATTTCCCGCACTGCTGCCAGAATGATCTGCTTAAAACACACATCTAATCTTATTGGTCCTCCCTTAAAAGCCTTCAACTTCCGAATGCCTTCTGGATAATATTCAAAGTCTTTGTCGTGGGACTAAAACACCTCATAATCTGGCCTTTGCCCAACTCCCGAGCTTCATCTTTTGGCATACTCAATTGCAGACATACCAGACATTTCATAATGTCCATCATCTATCATTTCTATTATCTCCTTGTTTTCCTCCTGCACATCTGTTTGGAACATCTTTCTCACATACGAAAGCTGTTTTTCCAAAGTGAGTTATATTTTCCTAGCATTTCTTACCTGACTATATTGTCCAAAAGAAAAAACTAAATTTTATATGTGCATTTTGTGGTCTATCTGATTGAAGAAGTGGAGATGAGACTGTGGTCAATTATTGGAGACGAAGTAATGTACTTCCAGTATCTCAAATATAAAATTAAAGAAAATAAAATATAAAATTTAGGATTCTGAGAATATAGAGGCTAAATTCATATTGCTATTGAGGTAATACAGCAAAAATTGAAGGAAAATCACAGCCAAATTATTATCATTGGAAAACAGAAGAATTGAACCAAAATATCTTTAGGTTCATAAAGAAGATGCTAATGGGGAATGGATTATTGGATATTCATATGCACACTCTCTGCCATTCATTGCTGAACACAGAAGCTGGCCAGGTGGCAGCTTCCCTAACTTCTTACTGAGGTCTGTGCTACCTGTCTGTAGTCACCCTGTTTTTCTGGAAATAGGTAAGAGTGTGAGCCAACACACTCATAGCTGCCTGCCTCGACTGAAGGGCTGCTTGGCAGTCATATTTCTGGCCTTCCTGCTTTTATGATCTTCCAAGGAATTATCATACCCTTTAAATAGGACTCCCACAGGCAATTCACCATCTGAAGGGGGCTTATTATAATCTATCTCTTAGAAGAAACCCACCTGGGGTGAAGATCTATAGACTTACCTGCCATGCACGGGAGGGTCTGCCCACCACTCACCTATGATCTCTTAGGGAAAAAAATACAATTCCTGTTCCTTTAGGTCCATGAATGCCAGAATTATACAGGATTTGAAAGAAGCTTCCCCCATCGTGAGTAGGGAGACCTAGTTCTTCAAGGGAAAAAATCATGGAGCAAATAAAACAAACTAGCACTTTAAAATACAGTGTTAAGCTGCAAAGTGAGGGCAGACAAGGAGAGTTAATGTCAAAAATAGAAGACTTTAAAGAAGTCTAAATCCTTCTTTCCGTTCATGGGATATTACATTGATAAAATATAGCAGGTTTCCATAATAAAGAACAATTTAACAGTAAGAAAGTATTTTTCAATATTAAAAATTATATTTTCCCAAATAAAAAACTCAATAGAGGTAACAAAAGAGAAGAATGTATGCTACCAAAAACTGAATTTTGGAATTTTTGAAGCAAATAATTATCCCAGCATACATAGCAAGAAGATAAAGAGATAGAAATTATGAGAAAACTCATGGAGAACAAATGTAGGCCCTCCAACATGTGAATAATGGCAAGATTGACAGAGGAGGAAAGAGCTGATGGAGGAGAAATGGCAATAAAAACCGAGCTGAAAATTTATTTTAAGCTGAAAAACAAAATATCAGATAATATTATTGAAAAATATTTACTTTTGGGCATATCCTGGTGACATTTTGGAATGTCAGATTAAAAAGAGCAATTACCTAAAAAGAAGAACCAAACTGGCATCAATATCTTCATTTATGATATTGGAAATAGACTATCTTTGGAGCACTGGAAATAGACTATCCATTGGAAATAGACTACCCTATTGATGGGGGTTTTGACATATAAATAGTCATCCTACATTAACATATCCAATCAAATTGTGTTCATTCATGACAGCAAGAAATTCACATTTTTAGATGTGCAAAATCTAAGAAAGTATCACAATCACATTTCCTTTCTGAAAAATAAAAAACTCATCAAAGTACTATAGTCAAGTGAAAATTGCATTTGCATTAAGATCTCCAGATAGCAAAGATTTAATCCACAAGAAGTAGTAGCAATCAATGAATCTAGTAGTAATTCAATTTAAATAATGGTTGTTATTACAGTCCTGAAATATGTAGGAATTATTAATAAAGAACTATTGAAAGAGAAAGGACATAATGTAAGACAAAATGAATAATAATGTAAGAGAAAATTTAAGAGTACAGGTTCCCAAGTTTAAATGCTACTTTCATCTCTTCCTACCTGTTACAATTAAGGGCAAATTATTTAACCTCTTGTGCCTAGGTTTCCTCCTCAGTACAGTGAGATTGATAATAGCATCAGCTTCATAGGGTTATTTTGAAGAATAAATAAATAATTACTGGTGAAGGGTTTAGAAGAGTGTTTAGCATTGAGTAAGTGCTTAACAACCATCATCTATTATCATCATCATTATCACTGCCATTATTATATCATTGAGGGGGAAGAATCATAATTACTATTTAATTTTTAACACTGATAAAAACAACAAAATTTTGAAATGTTCATTGAAATTATGCAAACCAGTAGAAAACCCAAAATAGTTTATAGAATTCTGAAATCAATTGAAGAAAAGAAGAACAAAGACAACTTGATTAATCCAGGTAATTAACCAGGATGACAAATACAGCACAGGGAGCTTGCTTGGGGATCATTAGAAACTCAGTTTTGGACATACTGAATTTGAGGTGCTTCTTAGATAATTTGACATATGGAACTCAATTTAAGAGAGGTCTAGGCTAGGGATATATATTTTAGAAAATGAAATTCACAAATGTAAAGCATGAGAAGATTTCAAGAAGGAGAATTAGGGAAATGTGCGGCTGAAAGGCTTGGTCAAATAATTTGCTTTGTCTATGAGGAAATTGGTGAGAATAAGCTTGATGATCGCAGTAGACTGAGGAGGTGGTTAGTGCCCTGCAAGCATGGAGAATCAGATCTTTAAACTAAATCACCCTACCTAGGAACTACTGTATTCAGGAAAGAATAGATCTGTTTTCGTGAAGAGATAGAAACACTCACACGTAAATAGTATTCCAGGAATAGTACACAAGCCGTTTGTTGTACATTCCACAAATACCTGTCCTAGAATCTGGAGACAGCAGAGGAGAAAACATACTGTCCCCATGGGGTAGTAATGAAGTCTTTCCTCAACCCACATGAGGGAAAATTTCCTTCTAGATATTTAACCAGCAAGCTAAATGCTGGGATATAAGAAGGCTTTGATTTCTTTCTTTATTTTGCCAGAGAGAAATATTTTTTTTATCAGCATTCAGTATATCTCAGGATATAGAACTAATAACTAAATTACAGTTCATGTCACAGAATCTTGTGCATCTCAGTGGGCTCCCTTTTATTAGGAATGTGTACTACTACCTACTTACTGTTCGTTCTCCTTAGGTAAGCAGGCAGCAAGAGAAGTCTCCGCAAACTGTGGCTTGCCTCTGCAGGAAAGTCTGAGCGCTTCTTAAGAACACCCTTTTCTCTCCTTTCACCCCCTCCCCACCTCCAACCAACCTCAGGAAGGAGACTATGTGAGGGAATTCATTTTCTCCCAGTCCCTGTGAATACTACAGATTCAGACTCTGTAGTTGTCAGTTCTTTGTGTCAGCAGACTTCTGTCTGTGTGACTGCACATTCTCATATGATTGTGCTGCGTTCCTTTTTGTAGCAAGAGCACAGTGACTACTCATCCATTACCTTGAGTGTGTGCTAGAAGCCTGTTAATTCAGAATTCCATGTATTAATCTTGAAGATGCACTGCACAATATGATTAGGCACTGATGCAAGGACATCTTTATTCAGAAGTGTAGGGACCGGAAGCACCAAAACCAAAGGCATGCACAAAGCCCAGGTGGAAACGTGAGTTCTGAGGAGGCTCCCAAGGAGCTGACCTAACCTTTTCAAAATACAAGGAGAATGGAATTAGATATGGAATTCAGGGTATGTGTGCAAGAGGCAAGAACTGTAAGTATGAAGTCATTGGCTTAGAATATTGAGTTAGAGAAAGTCTGTGTGGATTGTAGAAAAACAAGAACATAAATTTGTGCTAACTCTAATATGTATCCTTTATAAACAGCCTGCTCTATTTTCCTGGAAAATTAGGCTGCAGGATATTCCACTAAATGGATACATTATGGTGAACTTATCTGTTTCCTGATTGTTGAAAATTTATATCATTTCCATTTTTACTAATATTATGCTATGATGAACATTTTTGTACATGCACTCCCATTTCTATTATGTTTCTATTAAATATTACACTATATCCTTAGGACAGATATGGTTGTAGAATTTAAGAAGGAATGTAACCTTGTAAGATTTATATCTTACAAAGATAGTTCCAATGAAAAGAAAAAGAATTAGAAATAGGGAGACCAAATGGAAACTATTAGCAATAATTCAGGTAGAAATAGTAATTTTAGAATTAAGGAATTGCCAGAGCTAAAGACTATGAAAGGAAGAACTGACAGAATAGATGTCAGCACAAATGCAGCAGGCAGAGACAGGAGGAACTGGAGTAATTCCTCGATTTCTACAAGATGAACTTATTGAATTTAAATTATGAGACATCATAAAAGAGTAATGAGAGGTTGGTTGGGATGTAGTTCTAGAACATAGGAGAAATATGAAGTGGAAGGGATAGTTGTTATTTGTCAACATATAGGTGATAATTGAAACTATAATTCCATAAGATATCATTAGACAGGCGTATTATTGAGAGAGAAGAGGGCAAGAAAGGCTAGATTCCTGGAACATTAAAATAACATGGGAGGGTGGAGAAAGAAGAGACTCTGTTACTTTAAAGTGGAAGTCAGGGATATATAAACACCAAAATATGGTGTGACTAGAGAAACCAAGTGGAAGAGCTTCAAAAATGGAATGGCAAGTCCTAACGTTAACAAGTCCAATGAGATAAAGAGTAGAAAACAACTAGTATCAAAATATGTTCTGACTCAGACTACTTTAGTAATTCCTGTTTCCAAATTGGATAGAATTAAATTCTCGGTTAATTATGAGGAGGAAAATGTATACTTGATGCTTGTTTTATGGTTAAAATTCACACACATATATATGACACATATGTGTATATATACATATGTATACACATACACAAATATGTATATATACATATATCCTATATCATTCTGACTATTGACTTATTTTATATATTTAGACCACATAACATATATATTTTTAAATAATGGTTTAAAGTTTTTAATGATGTATAAATCTAATCCTTTTTATCAGGATTAATCTTTGATCTTTTACAATACCTAATAATATACTTTGTTTATTATAATTTATCACCTAGTATTTATGGAATTTAAAAATTGAGTCTAAGATATAATCTGGAGTATCTAATAGATACTTAATAAATGTTATGGAATTACCACACAAATCAGTGAATCAATGACTTTGAATTGAAAGTCTTAATCTAGACACAAAAATGTATCTACTTTCTTTGAAAGACATATTGATACTATGCTACATAGCCCATGAGCACTCATGCAGCTGGAGGTGATGTAATTTGAATGAATAAGATGGTAAACATGATAATTCATCACTTACTTTGTTCCAGTTCCTAAGGCAAGCATGTTACACACATTTCTTTATTTAGCAGAATCTGTACCTATATTCTTTTTCTTCTTTCTGTCCCATAAACAAATACATCCTGTATCTCTCTAAGGCCAACACCTTCACTGATGGACTCAATGGTATGCTTATTGTTATGGCTGTGTCTAAATGTCCTCCCAAAGCCTCATGCAGTCATAGGTGAAGCTTTTCAGAGGTGGCTGGATCTATAGTGTATGGTGCTGGGATTAAGTGTGTGATGCCAGCATTAAGGGTATATGATTACTAAATTAGTCCATTGATTGGTTTGGCATAGTTTTGGGTATGAATAATGGGAAGGCCCACCCTGGGTGTGGGTGGTACCACCTAAAGGGCAGGTAGCCTGGAAGGGATAAAAGGGAGAGGCAGGCAGGCTGCTGCTGCTGTTCCTTTGCTACTTTGCTGCTTGCTGCCTTGCTGCCTTCTGCCTGCCATGAATTGTTTCTCCTCTGCTATGCCACCCTGTCTTGGAGCCAGCCATCTATGAACTGAAACCTCTACAAACTATGAGCTACAATAAACCTTTTCTCCTTTTACTTTGGGTGTCAGCTATTTTGTCTCAGCAATGAGAAAAGTAACTAAGACACTCATAGATGTTTAAGACTCTACTTTCTTGGGGTAAAAAAGCCCAGATTTATAGTATTTCTGATTTATATGGTATAAATAGCTCCATTATTGCCTGTTTCAAGCTACCCATATGATGTTACTGAATGTGGAGTTGGGATTCTAGTAACTTGCTTTTAGAACCCTGTAGAAATGGCCCAGAGAACATCATTAGATGTGTTAGGTCCCACTCTTTATTGTCACCCAAGAACACTGCTCTCAAAATTCTTACCTCTTGTCCTTGAAAGATCAGTTTTTCTTCATGAGAGCCTATGAACATACTATTATTTCACCCACTAAAAATGAAAGACAAAAGCCTACTTAACTCTACTTCTGTCTCCAGTTACTATGCTATTCTTCTGCTCTCTGTAAAGCAAAACTTTTGAAAGAGTTGTGCATACTTGCTACATATATTTCTTTCCTTTTAATGCTCTCTCACAATCAGATTTTGCTCTCACCACTCCACCAAAACTACTCTTTTCAAGATCAGAAATGATCTCATGATTGCCAAGTTTAATAACTAATCCAATATTTAATGGCATATTTAAATCCAACCAAGCCAATATTTAATTCTGCATCTCCACATTACTTGACTTATCGGCAGTGCTGGACATGTATCTTCTAACATTACTTCCCTTTCCTGGTTTCTCTCCATCCCTACCAACCACTTTTCAGCATAACATGTTGGTTCTTCCTCCTCTCCTGATTTCTTAATGCTGAAGTACCTCAGGCCTCAGTCTAGAGATTTCTTTTCTCTGTTTATACTTCCTCCTTCAGGGATTTGTTGTATGGCTTTAAATACCATTTATAAAAGGACAACTCCTAAACTTATGTCTGTAACTCAGACCTTTCCCCTGAATTCCTGACTCAGATAGCCAACAGCTTTTTCAACATCCACACTCAAATGTCAAATAGGCACCTCTAATTTATCATGCCCAGATCTGAGCTTCTGCTCCTGCCCAGCCCCATCTGCTCTACCTGTAATGTAGAGCATCCTAGCTACTGGCATCCTTCCTATCCATTGCTCAAACCAAAAACTTGGCAATCATCATTGACTCCCTCCTCTCACACTTCGCATCAATCTCTTAATATCTATGTTCAAAATATAAAACATCTAGAATCTGATCATTCCTTTCCACATTCACTTTTATGACCATCTCCTACCTAGACTCACTTTCTCACTGATTTCCCTGCTTTCACACTTATCTCTCTAATATTCTCAGCACAATAGGCAAGGTAAATCTCTTAAAAATTTAAATGAGATCATGCCCTCCCCTGCTCAAAACTCTCCAGTGGCATTTCATCTCATGGTGAGTAAAACCAGGATTCTTAGTACAAGGACCAACAATGCCCCCATGCCAAATGGGCCTCGGCTATCTGATTTTATCTGTTGCCTTTCCTCCTACTCATTCTGCTGCAGCTATACTGGTGTCCTTGTCATTTATTAAATAAATGTTTCATTGAACATTATTAAGCCCTTTGTACTGGCTGTGCCCCACACCTACAGCACTCTTGCCTGATTTTATCCAGTGCATTTTTCAAGATTGCTAAAATTATTGGGGACCTTTTTCACGGCACCAGTTATCAAGGATGCCTGCAGTGAGTCCCCAATCTCCTGCCTGTGTTATGGTGCTCAGCGGGAAAGAAAGAAAGAGCAAGAGACAAAATAGAGGGGTTCAGCAGGGCTGTGGGATGATCCATGTCCTCTAGGGACAAAGACACAGTATCTCCAGCTAGACACCATTTTATTTAGCCCGTACAGGAGGAGAGGGTATGGTGCTTTTCCTGGAACAGCATAGAAGTAGGGGTTGAATGGGCAAGTTTAACATCATAAAGGAAACAAGATTCATCCCCACACGTGGGTGCTAGTCTCCCTGTATTGTCCTCAGCAGATTTGATCCTGCTCTGTGAGCCTCACTGACTAGAGGAAGTGGGGTTTCTGCATTCCAAAACCGGCCCACAAGGCAAGGGCAAGTCAATTTATAATTTGTGATCCCCAACATAAAATGTCACTTTCTCAGTGATAGCTCCCCAAACCCACCACAGAACTCAGAGTCTCTCTTAATCTACTCCATGTCTCCATAACACCAGTAGAGTACTGAAATATCTATTTGCTTGAACTGCAAGTTTCTTGAGGGCAGGGAATTGGTTTTCCTTATTTTGTTCCCCAACATATCTCCAGCACTTAGAAGACTCACTGGCTTGTAGCAAGCACTCAATAAATATTTGTTAAGAAAATGAATTGTATAATCTAACTCTAAAAATGCTATGAGGTGGATGGTGTCAATTTTCATATGTTACAAATTAAGAAACTCAGAAACAAATACATAAATTCACACTCAAAGAGCTTTTAAGTAGAGCTCATATTGAAATGTAGGCTAAACAGAACAACTAGAAATTATTAAGAGTCTGGACTTCATTAAAATATGAGCCTTTGATTACAATAGAAAAAAAATTTTATTACATTAAGAAAATAGTAGTTATGTGTAATACATGTGAATAGTAATAATTTCTTTCAAAGTGTAAGGAGATTAGAAAAAACTAAAACTAATGATTTTAAGTGACAACTCAGTTTCCTCCTATTAAAAATTAATGAAAATCATCTTAGTAAATCATGCACATCTTGAAAATATTGCTTAGTTAATTGGTATATTTAGGTAAAGAAATTTTCCCTTTTGAATCTGAAAGTTGAAATAGGATGTCACTTATTAAGAAGAGTTTGTGCTGGCTCAATACACCTCAAATTTGCTACATTTAGGGCCAAATCATTAACATCAGCTCTATCTTTCTTGTGAACTGCCATTTCTCTATCAGATATCCAGACATTAGAAGCAATGGAAGAACAGAATGAGTGAAAACCATGAGAGATCTCAAACCTTGTATCAAAGGTTTGAGAGACACACACACATTATATCAAAATGCCATAGGGCCAGTCCAAGTCTAGAGATGAAGAAGACCAAGATTTGTTCAGGGGATGGAGAAAAATATAATGCACAGATGAATCAGGAAGAAAAGTTAGGAGATGGAAGGCAAGGACAGCAATAGTAAGCTGTTCTTTAGCAATGGGAAACACTGGAGTTTTTCAAGATGTGATGTGTGTATGTGTGTGTGGTGATTATAGCTGGAGAGGAAGAGGGAGAGAAGTTAAAACGTAAATTTTCAGCCCCTGAAGTTACTTATTTATATATTTATACTGCATCCTTGTTTACAAAAAGAATTTAAGACAGAGCTAGCCAGAAGGCTATTGCAGCATTCTAGAATGATGAAAACAAATGCAGAGATATGTTATAGAAAATGAGACAGGGCCGATGAGATGTCTCAGCGGCATAAGCGCCTGCCTGGCAAGCGTGAGGGCCTGAGTTCGACTCCCGGAACCCACATACGAGAAAAGGGCCGGTGATATCGCTCAGCGGCACGGGCGCCTACTGGCGCACGAGGTCCTGAGGTCGACCACTGGTACCCACAAAAAAAAAAAAAAAAAAAAGAAAATGAGACATAGCCAATTGAAGGAAATGAAAGCAGTATGTATGTAGCCTAAAACATACACCCCTGCATTGGAAAGAAATGCAGCTGGAACCAGTCTAGGTAAGTGAATGAGATGAATGAGAGAGGGAGAGAGAGAGGGAAAGAGAGAGAGAGAGGGAAAGAGAGAGAGATCAACAATTTGCATTGCTAGAATGGAGGGCTTGATACATTGCAAGCCATCACTCTATGTATTGATTGTCCTGGTAATGCAGATTTGCACACACTGGGTGACCATAGTCTATATTTGTCATTGTTCATACAGAATAGTTTATGTTATGCAGTAGTTGATAAACTCTAGGCTGTCATAGTGTATTCAGACGTAGAGAATAGGCAAACTGACAAACGCTGAGCTATCATATTTCATTCTGATTTGCTAATATGTTTAATTTAATCTACTGGACTGTATGGTGGATGTAGAGTGATGCAAAATGCTCCACCCACCATAGTAAAATATCTACTATGGTTCATACAAGGCTGACATGCCTCGAGCTGTCATGGCACATGGAAAAGTCTATCATAGTGCCTACCAGCATAGAGACTGGGGGCCATCACTGTTTATATTGGTTCTCTTGATACATTCTGACATACTTTGGGCTGTTATAGCAAATATATCTGTCCTGGTACATGAGAACTGGACACATTGGTCCTCCACAGTGTTAAATGTTTCTCAAGGTTCATAAAAGCCAAAATGTTGTGGTATCATCTATATAATTTGTTGTCGTAGTGTGTGCAGACTAATACAATGAGGCTTTCACAATGTACATGGACTAGCGTGTCCATACACACTAACATACTTTGGGCTGCTATGGCATACATAGGGCCATGATGGTACACATAGGCAAACATGTCGGGCTGCTTTCATTTCAACAAAATTGTCATGATATGAGCAGGTTGACACACCTTAATGGTCATAATGTTTATGGATTTCAGCATGCAGACCATTGACAAGTCAATTAGCCAAACAATCTTCCTATTTTATGATGATGTATGTCTCGAGCTCCTATATCAAACAACCACAGAGTGCTAATAATATTATATTTAGCTCAAGCTGAGTTATAAGGTGCATACTTAAATTGAAAGCCCCTCTATTTCAAAGAAAGTACCTAAATAGTTGAACAATTGTTTCCCTTTCCCCAATACATACAAGGAATATTTTGGTTTTCCTTCAGTCACTTGATTTATATATTTTTTTATTTATCTACACAGATGGCAATAAACATACTTTGTTTTCCCTAACAGACAATTCGGTTTTCTACACACAGAGTATACTGTGTTTACACGAATAAACTGCAATATTAATCTCTCATTTCTCAAGGCTAAATATATTTTAGTATTAAAAGAGATAATTGAGGGCCGGTGATATAGCTCAGCAGCATAAGTGCCTGCCTGGCAAGCGCAAGGTCCTGAGTTCGACTCCTGGTACCCACATATAAAAAAAAAAGAAATGATTGATAATTCTTAAAAATTTAACTGTCAAATAAGGTAATAGAATATATATTTTAAACATGTAAACATTAAGATATGGACTGAATATAAGAAAATATGTAATAATGTAATATCACGTGGTCTATATAATAGATGTCTTTATAAGAAACAAATATAATGCAAGGAGACAAATAATACAAAGTATAATATCACATCTACTAAGGTTTCTGACAACCTGATCTCACGTTCTGTCAGCATGACCACTGGTTGTGCTGAAATGTGCCTACACCATTTACACCTCTATTTTGGTGGTTAAAATCTGGGTTCTAAAAATAAGTGCACCTAGGAAAATTGGATAGCCAACTGCAAAAGTATGAAACTAGACTTCCAACTCTCACCAGTTACAAAAAATCAATTTGAAATGGATCATAAAACTTCAGAAAAATAACAGCAGAAATACTTCAGAACATTGGCATAGGTAAAGATTTTCTGAGTAAGATCCCAGAAAGCACAGACAAGAAAAAAATAGACAAATAGGATTATATCAGACTAAGAAGTTTCTGCACAGCAAAGGAAATAATCAACAGAGCAAAAGACAACTTACAGAATGGAAGAAAATACTTTCAAGCTATTCATTCCAGAAGGTATTAATATCCAGAATATATAAAGAAGTCAAACAGCTCAACAGCAGATAACAAGAACAAATAAGGCTGGGGATGTAGCTCAGCGGTGCAGCATCTGCTCAGCAAGCACGAGGTCCTGAGTTCAATTCCCAGTACCAA
Source organism: Erethizon dorsatum (assembly GCA_028451465.1). NCBI lineage: Eukaryota > Metazoa > Chordata > Mammalia > Rodentia > Erethizontidae > Erethizon > Erethizon dorsatum. The sequence continues at coordinate 61,363,316 of CM051827.1, read as the reverse complement.
AAAAAAAAAAAAAAAGAACAAATAACCCAATTTTACAATAGGCAAACAATCTGAATAGACATTTTTCAAAACAAAAACTACAAGTGGGCAATAAGTATATGAAAAAATCCTGAATATCTCTAAACATTAAGGAAATGTAAATCAAAATCACAGAAATATCTCCTCTCTCAGGTTAAAACAGCTATTATAAAAAAAAAAGAACAAATGCTGGCAAGGATAAAAGGCAATGCTTATACACTTGGTGAGAATGTACATTATTACAGCCATTAGAGAAAATCATATTGAGAGTCCTAGAAAATGACAAATAGATCTACTATATGATCCAGGCATCCTGTTATGGGGTCTATACCCAAGGAAAGAAAATCAGATCTACATTTCACATGTTTATCACAATATCAAATCAACTTAAGTGTCTATAGACAGACAAATGCATAAAGAAAATGTGCATATATATACAATGGAATATTATTCAACCATAACTATACAGTGAAATCCAGTCATTTGCAAAAACATAGATGGAATTGGAGAACTATGCCAAGTGAAATAAGCCAGGCAAAGAAAGACAAATATCACATGTTCTCACTCATGTGAAGAAACCAAAAAAGTTAACTGCATAGTAGATAGTAAAATAGTGGTTACCAGGGCCTTGGAAAGGGGGTAGGGAAGGTTGGTTAACAGGTACAAAAATATAATTAGAGAGGAGGATTAAGTATTCCATAAATATTCCATAGCACAGTAAGGTAACTATAGTTAACAACTAATTGTATATATATTTCAAAATAGCTAGAAGAGAAGATTTTGAATATTCTTAACATTAAGAAGCAATAAATGTTTGAAATAATGAATATGCTAATTGACCTGATTTGAACATCATACATTGTATACCTATATCAAAATATCAAGTTGTTGCCCATGAATATGTACAAATATTATATGTCAAGTTTTTAAAAAGCACATCCTATGTAGAAACACTCCAGGGACCAGCAGTGAATAGATGAGAGTGCCGAACGTGACCAGTGTCATGGAAAGCCACATGAATAAAGCCACTCAAGGCTGCCGAGGTACAGGTGCACCATGGAGAAACATATTTGGGACTGAATATGAGTTTGTAAAGTGATAAAAAATCCCAAAGATTATTTTATTCTCCTGTGCCATACATTTTTTATTTGTAAACATTCTCAAACTTACTAAAATGTAGTGAGTACAGTACAAAAAACTTTGAGAGTATATTACTGACTTGATGCTTCATCACTCTCTAAATCTTTAGTGTGCATTTCCTACAACCAAAGATATTTTCTCAATCACAATGATACAGACATCCAAACCAGGGAACTGATGTAGTACACTCATATTGTCTAAGACTCAGACCTCATTTAAGGTTTTCCGGTTGTCCCAGTACGGTTGTTAGAATCATGTGTTACACACACTTAATACTTAGGAATCACATTTACTTATTCCTTTTAATCTGGAAGAGTTCTGCAGTCCTTAATTTTTGTGACTTTTAAAGATTATAGACCAGTCATTACAACTCTCCACTTTGGTCATGTCTTCTCATGGTCAGTCTCAAGTTATGTGATTTGGCTAATGTATTACAGAATAATCCTACTTTTGTCATTGAGGCCCAACACAGAACTTTAATTTGTCTTATTATTGATGATATTCACTTTGATCATTTGTTGAAGATAATTTACGCCACCATTCTTTACTATAAGGTTTCATTTTTTCTCTAAAATTAATAAGTATATTGTGGGAAGGTTATTTGAAACAACATAAATATCCCAATGCTCATCAAGCTTTTCATAATCAACTATTGTTTCCCATTTTACTCGATGGATTGTAGTTCTTAACTCTCATAATTTATTTTGATGCTCAGATGTGATGGTCTTCAAGATGGCTCCTGTGTCCTTCTATGTGTCTCATCATTCTTTGAGCACTTTTTCTTTTCTGGTATTTAGAAGCCATCTGTGTACTATGTGTGCTCTTTCCTATTGAAGTGAGGCCTGCTACTGAGGCCTCAGTAGACAAAGCCATATATACATGTATTCATACACAATTACCTCTACATTCTTAATTCTACATTTATAGAAGTCCATGAATTCATACCCTTATCTCCATTTCTAATCTAATATCATAGGTTCATCCTAGTTTTCCATTTTCTCTTCCCTCTATGGATGCTTTCCTTGCTCTGAGTGCAGCATCCCACACCAGGCAAGACCTCTGTGTGCATAGTCTCTCACACCCCACGCCAGACTGCTCTCTGTATCAGTGCCCTTCACACCCTGCTCTGGAACTGACACTCAATACCAGGCTGCTTCTATACCAAGATACCCTCTTCACCCTACTCCAACTCTGGCACCCACACGGACATTTATTCTTGACTAAGTTACACATTTGGGATATGCTACGTATTTGAGATATGCTCTGATTAGAGTGGTCAAACAGAAGGTGATTCTGAGTTTCTATCTGTGCTGTAAAGTGGCACAGAAGGAGAATTTATGGCTAATATACCAAGACAGGCCATTTGCAAATGCCTCCACTAATAACTACATTCGATTATAAGATACATGTTAAGAACATACTGTGGTTTAGGCATTATGGAATCTCTTAACTCATAAAAGCAATTTTTATGAGACTTTTTTATGAGGGCCTTTTGTGTCAGACCCCTGTTATACACAGTAAATGCCAAATTATGTTTATTGAATAAAGTGATTGTCATGGACATTGAATTAATGCTCGTCTCATGACGCTTTCTCTGTTCTAGACTCAGTGGCAGGTACAAAGAGAATACAGAACTAAGATATATTTCCTATACTCCAGAAGATAATTTAGGGGTGGGGATAAGCATATAAGTAACTACATTGTAATAAAAAATATGCAATATGATAGAAGCGATGAAGAAATACAAAGAGCTTATCTAGTAACAACCTCTTGGATAAAGTGTCATTTGAACTGACGAAGGAAGGGTTACTTAAGCTTTTCATGGGCAGTGAAGGCAGAGGAAGTTGTTCCAGATTTTTATAGTGGGAACAAAGGTGTGAATCCCAACTCCTCCCCACAAACGAAAGAAAAAGGAAAAGAAAAATAGTGCAAATATGTAGGCTGGGGAACATTGCATAAGGGTCAGTGGTAGGAGATAAGCCTGGAAAAAAAAGATGAAATGGGATATAATTCCTAGAACATTAGTTTAGCAATCAGATTAGTTTGTTATCAGTGGCTGAAGTTAACTGATCAGATATTAAAAACAAACAAATTAATTAAGACTAATTTACTAAAAGATGATCTATGAGCTAAGTATCCTAAGGGTCCTAATTGTGAGTCAAAGAGCTTCACACTGAACCATCAGTGATCTTGCTTAAAGAGAGATTACATAACTGCTAAGGGGAATCATTACTCTGGTTGGTAACTTATTATATTTGATAACAAATTTTAATATTAATAATGATATTACAAACAATATCTGCTATGGCTTGGGTATGGTTAAAATGTAGGTCCCAAAATCCTGTCTTGGAAGCTTGGTCTTCAGTATGGCATTATTGGAAAGTGGTGTGGAAGCTTTAAGAGGTGAGGCCTAATGGGAAGCCTTTGAATCTCTGAGAGCACAGCCCTCAGTAAAGATTAAAGTAGTTCTCAGGCCCCCCATGGTAGTTACCAAGATAGGATTAGACTAAAAGGAGCAAGCCCTGCCCAGTCTGGCCCTACCTAGATCTTGGTTTTCAGTCTGGCAATATGCTCACTTGCTCTCACATGCGTCCCACCATTGCCATGCAGAGGTACAACCAAACAGGGACCTCCCTGGAGCCTGCATCATGCCTCTGGATGTTCAGCCCCCAAAACTATCAGCTAAATAAACTTTTTTCTTCATATACTTTGCATCAGGTGTTTTGTTATAGTAATGAAAAACAGACTAATACAACATCCTACTTTGTTATCCTGTTGAAATTTTAAAAAATTGTCTACATTCTCAGAGAAATTGAAGAGGATATATGCTTTTTGGCCAAAGGTCAATAAAGAGATTGAAATATGAAAAAAAAAAATCCACCAAACTGACCCAATAAGGAAGGGGGTAAAGAGTCATACCACAGGTTGATTTGACTAGTTGATTATACATTTTATTTTGAAGCATACCCTGTAACAACAAACCCCCAATTTGAATGATTTAACACAATAAGAAGTAATTTCTCCCTCATATATCAGGCTAATGCAAATATTTCTGGTTGTCATCTGTTATTTAGGGTCACAGGCTACTTCAACCTTGTAGTTTCACTTCTCAGTAGGGCCTTAGTCCGCAGGATTTATCCAGAAGATAGATAAAGGGCAGAGGTGATGACACCATTCTCCAACATCCCATACCAACTGAGTGTCCAACAATTTAATTCTCTAGAATTAGCACAGAACCCACAGGTTCAGGGTTGAGTCCCTTAAGACTGGCCCCACTTCAGACACCAGTTCCTGGGTTTCTTCTGACTAGCTGTAAGTCAGGAGTTACCAGAACCCCCTTCTCAGCCTTGATAATTTGCTAGAATGGCTCACCACTCAAGAAAGAGATTTACCTACTATTACCCTTTTATGATTCAGCCAGAGTGGGGGTTGGGAGAAACATGAAATTTTCATCGCACCTCTGGGTGCATTCAATGTGTCCACCAAACCAGAAGTTCTCTGAACTCTGTTCTTTAGGGATTTTTCCAATGTTTCTTTATGTAAACATGATTGATGCCATGGACCATTAGTGACTAATTCAATCTCCAGCAGTTCTCCCCGCTGCCCAGAGATCACAGGGCAGAGCGGAAAGTTCCACTGTTTAATTATGGTTTGATCTTCCTATTGACCGAACCTTACCACTTCATTCCCAAGCTATGTAGAGACCCACTCCCAATTATCTTATTAGCATCTAAAAGATTCTCAGGAGATCACTTAGGCGATTCCAAGGCTTTTCTGAGCTGTGTGCTAGCTAACCAAGGACATAGCCCAAATATATATTTTCATTATGCCAAAGCAGAGAGGGCTACTCTGGCTCCTAATCACTTCATCCTAGAAACAGCATACATGATTTGAGCTCATATTCCCTCGGTGAGAACTTGTCTTGTGGCCACACCTAATTGCAGTGGGGGCTGGAGGCATGGAGTAGGTATGTACTCAGATAAAAGAAGAAATATTGTTTTTGAGCAGTTTGAAGTCTTTGCCACAGTCTGTGACATAACCTGTCTGAATTAAAGTTGCCTGAGTATGCTGGTTATTCCAATTAATTACCTCTGTTCCCTTGACGATAACTAAAGTCATATACAGAGGTTGCAAACTGTGACAAAAATGATCCTGTAGCCGAGTTTACAAATACAATAGAAAGATTCCAGGTTGCCAGAGGGGAAGACCAAGGAGAATTAATTCATGCTATTTTTCAGTAAGTTGAAGATCCCATACAACAGATCCTTAGACCTGCTATGTAATAGTTTTGCAAGTTTTGCCCTGCATCTATATAAAAAATGCCCCCCAGAGTTGTGCAGTGGACACCTTGGGCAGCTACAAATGGAATTCAATTCTATATAAATAATTAACAGAAAGGAAAAAACATAGGTCACATACATAGAAATGACAAAAAAGCAAAGCTTGAAATCAAAACCTTCCCCATGTTCTCAGAGAAATTAGAGAACAAATAGTCTTTCAATCAAAACATCAATGAAGGGCCGGTGAGATAGCTCAGCAGCATAAGCGCCTGCCTGGCAAGCGTGAGGTCCTGAGTTTGACTCCCGGAACCCACATACGAAAAAAGGGCCGGTGATATCGCTCAGCGGCACGGGTGCCTGCTGGTGCGTGAGGTCCTGAGGTCGACCCCTGGTACCCACAAAAAAAAAAAAATCAATGAAGAGATTAAAACATCAAAATGAAGTAAAATAAACTAACAAAGAGGTAAAGGGTCATACCACAGTAGGCTGATTTAGTTAATTGATCCAACATTTTATTTAAAGACATAATTTCTAATAATAATTAAGAAACTGCTGCAAAGAATAATAATAACAGGACACTTGCTCAGTTGATATAAAAAATTGCCATAAAATCTACATAAACTTAAACAATATGGTGCAGTGTAAAAAATGAGGACGTAGATCAATAGGAACAGGATAGGGAGTTCAGAAGCACATTCAAGTACAAATATTATTTTAGTATTAAAACAGTGACAGTTAAAGTCTGTGAGGAAACTACTGATTATTAGAAAAGTGGCTTTTGAGTATTTGCCTATTTGGGAGAAGATGAAGTAAATCTCAAATAGCATTTGAAAAATGAACTTCATATGGCTTGATAATCTAAAAGAACTTAAAATTGTGTAAATACTAGAAGAAACCAAGAGTAATATTTTATTATCTCAGAGACTGACATAAGACTAAGAGGTCATGAAGAAGATTGACTAACATAAAAACTAAAGTTTTCTCCACTGCTTAAGAAATCATACAAAGTCACAAGATAACAATAACAAGCATTTTGCATGATAGATAATGGATAGGTGTTTTACAGGCAACAATTATTTCTCACAAATACTCCACTGTGAGAGGAACTACTTTTTTTTTTTTTTGTGGGTACCAGGGGGTCGACCTCAGGACCTCGCGCACCAACAGGCACCCGTGCCACTGAGCGATATCACCGGCACCTTTTTCGTATGTGGGATCATGGGAGTCGAACTTGGGCCCTCGCGCTTGCAAGGCAGGCGCTTATGCCGCTGAGCCATCTCACCGGCGCAGAGAGGAACTATTATTAATCTATGCTTTACAGTTGTGGAAACTGAGGTTTTGAAGGGGCTAAGTAACTTCACCAAAGTTACCCATATAGTAAGTAACAAAGTAGCTATACTTTAAGCTGCTCAGGAAGCCCTGGAGTTGGAGGCCAGACTAGCCAACGTAGTGAAACCTTATATTGTACAAAAAACTAAATTAAAATTTATAACTGGTGCCGGTGATATAGCTCAGCGGCATGAGCACTTGCCTGGCAAGTGCAAGGTCCTGAGTTCGACTCCCAATACCCAAACAAACAAACAAAAATTTATAACTGAACTTTGATTTCCAAACCTGTTTACTTAACCAGTATACTACCTTGTCTCCTTAAAATGCAAAAACCTGTAAAGATATTTGCATCATAAAATCTTCAACGTAATATCTACAATGCCTATAGCACTCCTATATATGAGTTAGAGACCAGCTAAATCAATGAAAGTGGGTAAAAGATACAAACACACAATTAATACAAGTAATACATATGACTAATACATATTTTCAAAGTCTACCTGGCAAATAATCAAAGAACTGCAAATGAAATAAAAATGGAAATCAGATAGATTTTAAAAATACATCTTGCTTGGAAATGGAGTGAAGAGTTGGGAATTATTATTTGCCACTGGTAGAAATACACACTGGCATATATTTGGAGATCTCTTCAGAAATATTGATCATCATTTAAAATATGTGAATTTACAGTCCAAATGTTCAGTTCTAGGAATGTAGACAAGAGAAATACAAAAATGTTAAAGAGTTTTGTACAATATTTTTCATTAAAATATTCTGTGCAGTATTGTTCATAATAGTGGAAAACTGGGATAATCTAAATGTCTATTATTAGGAGGTAGTTAAATAAAAGATGCCAAGCACATAAAATGGAAAATATATACAGTTCTTAAAGTCAAATGAAGGCCAAATGTCTTATGTGGTTCACAGTATACTGCTAAAACAAGTTGGTACTACACCCACAAGATTGCTAAAATGAAAGATAGAAAATGCCAAGTTCAAGAAGGATATGGAAAAAGGAAAGAAATTCTCACATATTAGCTGGCGGGGAAGGTTGTCAGGGTTCTTTAGAGAAATAGAACCAATAGAATGTGGCTCATGCAATGTAGAGGCTGACAAGTCCAACATCTGCAGGGTAACCTGTTAGACTAGAAACTCAGCTCAAGTCTGAGGGCAGTCTTCTGACATAGTTCCCTCTTCCTCCAGGAAGATCAGGCCTCTCTGCCTAATTAGCTGAGGCAAATCCACAATGCAAAGAGTAATCAGCTTTACTAAATAAAACTGGATGCCTCTAGAATAACATCTGGCCAAATGTCTGGGTACTGTGGCCTAGAAAATTTGCCACATAAAATATTGCAAGGGAATAAAAATGGTCTATATAAAGTGTCTTTGATACATATAACAAAGCTCAATATTATTATACTATATTACCTAGTAATTCCATCCTTTGTTGTATAAACAACAGAAATGCATATGTATGATTCCCAAAAGACTTGCACAAGAATGTTCACAGAAGTGCTATAAGAACTACAAATGGGAAACTACCCCAAAGTCCTTCAAAAGTGCAGAATATGTATGTTGAGGTGTAGTCACACAATGGGATACTAGACAGCGCTGAGAACAAATAATGTCTAACTATAGGCAGCAATATGGATGCATCTCAAATATATGCCATTCAGCAAAAGAAATCCACAAAAAGGCACACATTTTTATTATTGTCGTGATGATTATTAATTTATTTAAAATACAAAACTAATCAGTCCTGTTGGAAGTCAGCATAGTCGCAGGAGTGACTGGAAAGGGGCATGTGTAGGTATTCTGGGATGCTGAGGAGGTACTGGGTTATCTTTCTTATTGTTTTTATCTTGTTTACTCAAATTTATTCAGTTTGTGAAAATTCATTGAGATGTACAACTGTGATATGTGCACTTTTACATATGCAAGGAATACTTTCACAAAATATTTTAAAGCAAAGCAACAACACATATCTCTAACTATTAATGTATCTCTATATCCATCCATGTTAGTATAAGAGCAGATATGGATCTTAAGGTTGTAAGGTTAGAAATCAAATTGTTAACCTGCTTACATGTTAAGCACATAAGTTCACAGGGGCAGATGTTGTAGGGACTGAGTGAGAGAAGTAACAGAAGCACTTTAACCTTTCAATGTTTTTTTTTTCTGTATCATTTGATTTTTTTAAACATGAAACATGTATTGGTGCTAATACCTTTCTTGAGGGGAAGAGAGTGGACATCATTTCAAGCATCCTCTATTGAGAAGTAGGCATAAAATATTATTATAATTTTATATAGCTAGTGTTCTAAAAACTTCTTTTTTCATTCAATAGGACCTTTCTAGTCAATAAATACAGAGTCAATTTTAAGAGCTGTATGAATTCCTACATCATAATTCATTTTTCTAGTCCATTATTGATGGACATTAAAGTTATTTCACATTTTCAATATTGTAAATAGAGCACGATGTGCATACATCTCCTTAGGTAAATTCCCAGAAGTATGTTGTAGAATAAAGGATTTTTACATTTTAATGTATACAGCTGTATAGTTTCCTAGAGCAATGTGATTGTTTCAAACTCAACATTACTCCCCCCTCATAATTGCAAATTTGAGTTTGTCAATAATTTTAGTCTTTTCCAGTTTGATAAGAAGGAGGCTATTCACATTTTACCACCATTTATTTGATTATTTGTGAGATTAACTATTTTTCAAATGTCTTGTATTTCTTTGTTGAGTAACCTCAGGGTATTATTGCCCATTTTTACATTAAAACATTAAACATTTTCCCTATTGATTTTTAAAAGCTCTCTGTTTATCTAGGATATTGATTCTTTGTCTTCATTCTACTGCAAATAATTTTCCAATTTACCTTCTATCTTTCAAACTTTTATAGTATTTATTTTTATAGAGAAGTTTCATTTTTCAAGTAGTCAATTTTACCAATCTTTTCTATTCTATTTTCTGAGGCTTAAGAAAAACTTAGTATGATCTTCTCAACCCAATACTATAAAAAATATTTGCCAATAAGTTAGTATTTTATGGCTTTGGCAAGAATATATTTTGGTATGAATTAGGAATTTAGATCTATTTTTTCAAGTGGCTATTTTCTTAATTTCATGTTTGTCTTCCCTACTACTTTAAAAAGCTAATTTGACCAATTATAAACTCGTTGTGTACATTTAGTTTCAAGTATGAAAATAAGCCACTCTCATTAGTCTTGTTTCCTAAAATTTTTGAGTATTCTCACTTGAGCATTTTTATAGTTGTTTTGTAAAGTCAAAAAGAAATTCTGGGGCCGGTGAGATGGCTCAGCGGCGTAAGCGCCTGCCCGGCAAGCGCGAGGGCCCGAGTTCGACTCCCGGAACCCACATACGAAAAAGGGGCCGGTGATATCGCTCAGTGGCACGGGTGCCCGCTGGTGCGCAAGGTCCTGAGGTCGACCCCCGGTACCCACAAAAAAAAAAAAGAAAAGAAAAGAAATTCTGTTGGAATTAAATGGAGCTGCAATGAATGTGTGAACAGGTGTAAGATATTGATTTTTTTTGTACAAAGTCTATACTAAAACAACATGGACCTATTTATTTATGCACCTTGGTAAAGTTTTATAATTTTATAACTTTCATCCATATTATATATAATGTTTTATTTTTCAATTGTTATAGTAAATTATGCCTTTTTCTACTATAGTTTTCAATTAGTTCTTATTGGTACACGTAAGATGAATTGATTTGGGTATATTAATTTGGTAACTAGTTATTCTATCCATTCTTTTCATTATTTATTAATTTCCTTGGGTTTTATTGTTTTTAAGTTCATGTTTACATATATTCTATTTCACTACTTTATGCAATAGGACTGCCTAATAATTATGTTTTTGTTTGTTTTTGATTTTGTTTTTGAGGTGGGGGGTCTTACTATGTTGCCGAGATTGCCCTGGAACTCCTGGCTCGAGCTGTCCTCCCACCTCAGCCTCTTGTATAGATTGGACTACAGAAATGTACCACTGCTTCATAATTGTGTTATATTAATGTGCAGTGAAAAGATCAACAGTCACAGTAGACAACCATGTCTTACACCCACTTTTAATGAGAATGGTCCAGTGTTGACATAAATATTGACATATAGTTTAAATTTAGATATTTGTAAAGAGCTATATGTTCAGATGATTCATATCCATATGTACCCATTTCTACAAAACTAATAACTGGATATGTAGGTAAATGTCTTAATATCAAGGTAGGAAAGACTTTATCAAACATGTCATGGCAGCAAGGCAGAGGCATGAATTTTACAATATGTATTTTCCCTTATAAAGCAAACATCTAATTGATTCATCTGTCAATAGCAGAAGCCAATATTGAGCCCTGACAGGGCACTTGCTTTGGAAGGCTTATTACCTGGTAGCAAGATGATAAATTGATTATAATGAATTTTTATCATAGTCTGGGAAGAGATTTCTCATAATCACAGACTTAAATATTGGGTCCAGATTTGTCTTCCCTGACCCCAGGTATTTTATCATTACCATTTGTGGCCTTCAAGATGCTTTATTCATTGCCAGATTATCATACACAATATTACCTGCAACCAAGGAATGTATCTTATGGCAAAAGAAGTGCAGTGATGGGTTCTAACCATATAATTCCCTAGTCTTATATTTCCCATCACTCAGAAGCAGCTGGCTTGACAAAAGAACCAAATGGCAAATTAAGGGCAATCACATGCCATCACTTCAATATTCTCTAAAGCATCAGCATAGATATGTGATGTTTTATTCTCCCAGAAAATACATGGGATTGAGAAGCAGCAAGTAAAGGTGGCAGGTCCTCTTACTTTTGTACCTCTAACCCACTCACTGAACTACATTTCCCCTGTTGTATCCTTTGCTTCTTGGGAACTAGGGATCACCGGTAGTGCCTGATATTTCACATCTCTTGTTCATTCTCTTCATAAAACTTTCTGGCATAAAAACCTTTTGAGTGTGCCCTCTGTCAACTTGTGGGACCCAGCTGTTACAACCAGCAGGAGCAGCAGTATCTATACTTTCAGGAGTAATTTTAGAGGTCACAAATTCAGTACAATTGTTCACCTCATTCCCTCCCAACAAAGTTTTAAAGTTACATATTCTTTATCAATAACAAGAAATTTCTTAATCTCTTGTTTGGTTTACTTTTAATTTTCATCAGAATGTCACACACTGTTTTCCTTAACTCACTGGAAGAATGGCTTATTTCCTTAAATACTGGGTATAATGGTGCTAAGTCATGGATGAGCAAAACCACTTTACAATCAGGATTACAACAGAAGAGCGCTAGTGCTTCCAAAAGACAGGTCTCCACATGTGCTGTTCTTGCTTTTACCTCTGCGCAAGGATTTAACATTTTCACGACCAGAATAATCTAATTCCCTCTTCTGCAGGTAGGAGCATTTCAAGTGGGCTTCAAACACAGAGGGTCAAGGAAATTCTTAAAAATAAGGACTCAACTTATAGCCAAAGCAATTGATATCTATCATCAGGTTTTGTTTCATTTGCTTGGTTGAACTCTGTCTATGTGTATACAAACAATAAAAATTCAGTTCCTCAGTCACTCTAGCCACATTTCAACTATTCAATAGCCACATATAGCTAATGGTTTCCATACTGGGTAGGACGAGTGCAGGACATTTCTATCACCACAGGAAGATCCAGTAGACAACACTGTCTTAAATTACAGAAATACTTATGCAATTGTATTAAATTAAATAGAAAAAGTTGCTCAGTGGAGCATTATTTATAATAGCTAAAAGATTGGGGGCAATAAATTTTTCCTTGTGAAAGGGAATGATTGTCAATTACACAAATATATTTCTATAATGTAATCCATTGTTAAGAATGACGTAGTTCTATATATACTAACAAGAGACAGTATCTGAATTATGGGACATTTGTATATTATTACATGATTAATTATAATATTTTAAAATTTCTACATATTGGATCTATTATGTACCTTTAATATTTTTTCATCTTGCATATATTTATGATTTTGAATGTGAACGTTCAAAATGCATATATTCATTATAAATATATATATTTGTTTGTATTGATTTAGAGAAAGGCCTGTTAACAATATTCTCCTGAGAATAAGAGTAAGGTGGGGTGAGTTGTATAGAAGACATTCATTTCTTTAAGTACATCTGTGCATCTTGAATTTTTTAAGTTAAAACTTTGTAAAACATAAAAATATGTAAAGCATAATGCATAATAAAATAAAAATACAGGCAGTCACCACCTAAATTAATAAATCATGACTTTTACATTTTTCCTTTGTAAATTTTAAATAAATAAAAATTACGCAGCCCACATCTATTACCCTCCTTAATTCCTTAGTCACAACCATCCTAAATTTAGTGTGTATCCATCCAATCCATATTAAGTCAGACATATACATAGACCTAAACGTACATACCATCAATAATAATTGTTAACTCTCTGAAGTTTTTTAGCAACAAATTAGCTGAGACTCAGCCGTGGTCAAGGGATCACACTTATCTCAGATTTCTAGTGGCAGGCAGTTGCCCACCCTTGGCCCTGGGGATGTGACTGTAGGTTTGCAGCCCAGCACTACAGGGCACATCTGCCTTGGTACAGACTGTGATGGAGGAAACTGATGATTATGTACATCAGGATCAACACTCATTTTTATCCTTGGAAGTTTTAAGATTTAGACATTGCAGTGATTCCACTTTTGGTGATTCTAATTCAGTTTTGTTTTTAAGAAGAGTTTTTGAACTAATGTGTCAGTACTTTTCACTTTGTAAATGATATCAATTGATTTTCAATCATTCACCCCTACCTTTTTACTCTGATGCCTAATGGTGCAATACATTCATTTTTCTGGCATCCCATATACAAATCAAAGGCCAGGAAGAAATCTGTTGCTATTTTCACATCGACTGCACTATCTGAAAATACATTAAACTAGACTTTTCACAGTATATTCAGATGATTTAACATTGGAAAGAGGTTTGTGAAAATATTCTAAAGTATGTTTTTATTCCTGGTATATCATAAAAGAAAAAAGGCCTTCATTATTATGACTCTCAAGGCTCTGACAACACAAATTTTGTAGACATTTATATTGTTACAGATATAAGAAGATATTTATATTGTCTGTATATTACTCTGGATAGCTACCTATGTGGTAATATTTTCTCCCAGACTGTGTCCTTGAATTTTGTGCAAAAGAGCAGTGGGTTCAAGATTTGGGGGATTTTAATATAGTTAACATTTAAACCACTCTTAAAGAAAAAGGATACGAAATTAAAATCCAAAATTTCTTATAAGAAGATCTATTCTTATAAGATCTATTCTTATAAGATCTATTTAAAATGAGAAAAGAAATCACAAATTATAAATTTTCAAAAGCTGACAATAATCACAAATATAATTCCCAGAAAAAAACATAATCTTTTATCATCAGCCTGCCATATATCTTTAATATTCTCCCTATATTTTTTTCCCTGGATTCTCTTTTATTGTTTCTTCAAATGATAATGATTTTATTACCACTTTTAAGAGAGAAGATAGCTCAGTCTTTCCTTTAGTATGATTATGAAATTTACTTAATTGTAGTTCATAATTTTGACAACATGAAGCTTCTGCTAGCTTTCTCTCTGTCAAGTAACATTTTTTGGCTTCTCCTAAGATACATTTTTGCCATTTATAAGTGAATTTTTGAATAATAAGCTATTCTAAAAAAATCATATAAAATCATTCTGCAATTAAGACACACCCAAGGTCAATTCAAATGATGTTTAAAGTAGCGCAGTGCACCGTAAATTACCCAGTTGTGTAATACTGATCACACTGACTTACCGATGTTAGAGTACAGTCATGGCAGCATGTGCTTCATGAAGCTATTTCACATGTTGGTAACAACTGTGTGTTACTTCATTTGGATCTGGCAGGTGACTAGATCTATCACATCCACTAAGATACATCTAATGTATTGGGAAATTTAAAACATAACTTCACCTATAGTTGCGCTCATCATTTGTCATACTGTTCCAGGTAATGCCTTACAAATATAATAAATCAATAAATTGTATTTCATGCAATTCTGATAGAAAATAAATGTGAGTGCCAGTGAATGAGGGACTGAGAGAAGTCAAAGGCAGACAGCCAAGGCAGGGGTTGTACAACCAAACCCCAGGGCCAAGATGTTTCTCCAGATTTTTTTTTTAAAGAGAAGAAAACAAAAAAAGAACAAAATTTCAAAACAACATAATAGGAGGGTAACAATGGTTAATACATTATGTTAGTTACTCAGGGTACAAGATATCAGCATTCAATTGTCCAAATATTACTGGCATAAACCTTTCTCTTCAATGAACTAGGCAAAATTAGTAGTTTATCTATCTTAACCATCTTATATATAAATACAATTTTTTTTCTTTTCCCTTCTTTCTTTTCCCCATTCCCCCATCCCAGTCTCTCTTTCCTTTTGACCAGTTTCTTTCTGATTCATCATATCTATTGTACATTTTGGATCTTATTTACTCTTTCAGTTTCTCACACTAGGGAGACAATATGATGTTTGCACATGTGTGTCCGGTTAATTTCACTTATGAGTATTTTCTTGAGTTGCATCCATTTACCTATAAAAGTCTCCAGTTTATCCTTCTTTATGGCTGAGTAGTACTCCATTGTATAAAAATACCACATCTTTTTTATCCATTCCTCGGTGCCCTTGATGGGCATTTGGGTTGTTTCCAAGATCTGGCTATTACAAATTGTGCTGCTATAAACATGGGTGCACATATATCGCTGTGGTACGATGTTTTTAATTCTTCTGGGAAGATACCCAGAAGGGAAATAGCTGGGTCAGATGGGACCTCCAACCCTAGTTCTTTGAGGAATCTCCACATTGATTTCCACAGTGGCTGCACCAGTCGACACTCCCACCAACAGTGGAGAAGGGTTCCTTTTTCCCCACAGCCCTTCCAGCATTTGTTATTAGTTGATTTCTTGATAATAGCCATTCTTTCTGGGGTGAGATGGAATCTCAGTGTTGTTTTAATTTGCATCTCTCGAATGACTAGTGATGTTGCACATTTTTTTGTATATTTATTTGCCATTTGTATTTCTTCATCTGAGAAATGTGTATTCATCTCAGATGCCCATTTTTGGGTTCTGTCTTTCCCCAGATTTGAAGAGTGGTGGTCTTCAACATCTCCCTGAGAGACAAAGTCAGCTGGGGTACCTGCACATCGAGAAATACTCACAGCAACTCTGACTTTCCAGTCAATTTCAGACTTTGGGCCTTTATCTACTGCTTTCCCCTTTCTCCTCAGCTTGCTCTGGAGAAATCTTAAACATCATTTCTGGCAAAGATACCAAGTGCCAAAAAATAATGTCAATTTAATAGCTTGAGATATGAAAGTCTCATGACATAACCAAGAAAGTGTTATTATAAAGAGAAAGTTGACTTCATGTGTCCTAACCATCTATAACTTAGTCCCTATCCAGATCTAGTAATCACAGATGCTCTTACATAGTATTTCTTTTCTTTGAGCTCTGAAAAATTAATGAAAGTTTAGGAAGGTTAGGAAACTAAAAATATCACAGAACATCTTGAAGGTAACTGCAATAAGAAATCAGTATTATAGCAAAATAATTATAAAATAAGTATAAGAAATGCAAGTCAAAACCACAACGAAATATCACACACATGCTGGGATAACTATTATCAAAAAACGAGAGATAAAAAGTGTTTTTGAGGATGTGGAGAAAATGAGATCCTTGTACACTGTTGGTGGAAAAGTAGATTGATGAAGCCATTAGGGAAAACAGTATTAATGTTTCTCAAGAATTAAAACTATCGTATGATGCAGCAATCATACTTTTGGGTATACACAAGCACAAAGGAAATGAAGTCAGTACCTTATACAGATACTGGTATCTGAACTCCATTGTTCACTGTAGCAGTCTTTACAATAGCCAAGACACGAAAATAACCTAACCATCCTCAATGGATAAACAAAGAAAATATGGTATATTCACACAATAGAATATTATATAGCCTTTAAAAAGAAGGAAATACTGTATTTGCAACCACATGGATGAAGTTTGATATGGATCAGCCTGGGGCACATTATAATGAATAAAGTCAGACACAGAAAGAAAATTACTGTGTGATCTCACATGCCATCTAAACAACAATAAAAAATGAACACACAGAAACAAAATAGAACAGTAGCCACCAGAGGTGGAGGAGGGGATAGAGAATGGGAAAACATTGGTCAAAGGGTACAAAGTTGCAATTAGCTGAATAAATTTAAAGCTTTAATGCAGAGGATGAGAATTACAGTTAATAATATCATACTGTACACTGCAGTTTGCAAAGAGAGTAGTTTTAGGTGTTAACACACAAAAAGACAACTACATGAGATATGGATATGTTAATCTGCCTGTTGTAATAATTTTACCTGCTATATATATTTCAAAACAGCATATTGGACACCTTAAATGTATATAGTTAAGAAGAAATAATTTTAAACTCCTAGTGCAAACACTTTATACTCAGGTTTTCTGACAGGTCTCTGATGAGCTTTATAATAATTAGAATGTATATGAGTTTTTATGGATTTTTGAAATTTTAGAGCATTTAAGAAGCTCTGATATATTCAAAGTGATCCTAATTAAAGATTTAGAACTGTTAGCTTAAGTTTGCAATCAACATTTAAATGTTTTGGGAAATTTAATCTGTTTAGTTCATAAATTTGATTTATTAGTTTATGCACATGCTTTGTAAATATTTGGTGGAATGTTATTAATATTTAAATAAATTCTAGATCCCTCTGATTAATAAATTAGAAAGTAAACTAATTTTTTTTTGTGTGTGTGTGGGTACCTGGGGTTGAACTCAGGATCTTGCACGCCAGCAGGTGCCCGTGCTGCTGAGTGATATCACCGGCCCTTTTTTCGTATGTGGGTACCGGGAGTCGAACTCAGGACCTCGCGCTTGCCAGGCAGGCGCTTATGCCGCTGAGCCATCTCACCGGCCCGAAAGTAAACTAATTATAAATAATACTGCTTATTCTACTTTCTGAGTAGAAATTATTTGATATAAATTAACCTCACAAAGCTTGTAAGTTATATCTTTTACCTACTTGTTTTCTACAAAATGACCTATTTTTGGTCTTCCATAAGACCACAAGAATTTCAGAATTAGCTTAGTAAATTTGTAAAAGTACTCTGTAGTTATTTCCATTGAAGTTGCACTGGTCAACAGATTGATTTGGAATAATTTTCTCTCTTTGAACGTATGTAGTATTTCTTCTGTGTCTGTGTTATAAGGAAAGGCTTCCGATATCTTCCCAGTTAGGATGATGTCTTCTCGCATTCAGTGATGCTGACAGAAACTCTAGGGTCAACTGTATTCTTACTCACTTGCATACGACCCAGATATTAGACCCCTGTTAGACACATAACTTGCAAATATTTTCTCCCATTCTTTGGGTTGTCTTTTCACATGTTTGATTTGTCCTTTGAGATACAAAGGTTTTTAATTTTAAGGAAGTCTAATTTATCTACTTTGTCTTCAGTTGCTCTTCTTTTTCGTGTTCCAAGAAAATCACTTAATCCAAGGTCACAAAGATAATTTTACCCTAGAGAAATCTTTTTTTTTTTTTTTTTTTTTTTTTTTTGTGGGTACTGGGAGTCGACCTCAGGACCTCGCGCTTGCCAGCAGGAGCTTGTGCTGCCGAGCGATACCACCGGCCTTTTTTTCCTTTATGTGGATTCTGGGAGTTGAACTCAGGACCTCACGCTTGCCAGGCAGGCGCTTATGCTGCTGAGCTATCTCACCAGCCCAAAGAAATCTTGATAACCTTGTGGAAAATCAGTTGACTATAGATGTATGGTTTTATTTTGGGACTGTCAATTCTATTGATCTATATGTCTAGCCTATGCAATTATTACACAGTCTTATGATGTTATGTAGTTTTCAGTGTAGATGTCTTAAACTTTTGCTGTATTTATTCCCAAGTAGTTTATTTTTTTTTGATGCTATTATGAATAGAATTGTTCTCTTAATTTCATTTTTAGATTGTCATCTATGTAAATATGATTGATTTTTGTGTACCATATCTTGGAACTTTTTTCAACTAGTTAGTTGTAATAGTTTTGTATGTATATGGGTTCCTTAGAATTGTAATATATAAGTTCTTCCATCTGTAAATAGAGAGACAGTTTATCTTCCACTCTTCATTCCTAAATGTATGCCTTTTATTTCTTTTGCCTGCCTAGTTACCCTGGCTAGATCCTCCAGAATGATACTGAAGAAAGGGCAAAACTTGATATTCTCTCTTCTCTCTCCGTCTTCCTCTGCCTCTCCCTCTCCGTCTCTCTCTTTTTTCTTTTGCAGTCCTGGGAATCAAATCCAGGACCCAAGGCCCTCATATGCTAGGCAAGCACTCTACATCCATAGCCTGCTCATCTCTTAATTATATAAGTATACTTTTTAATTTCTTTGTCTCTCTGTGCTGTGTTCTGGGTATCAAATTTAATTCTTCCAAATATTCAATTCTCTTCTCAATTGTGTCTACTCTGGAGTTTATATTATTGTTTTGCTTCTTACTTTATTCACTATACTCTTCATTTCCAAGGTATTAAATTGATTTTTACCAATCTTTACCTATTTTAGCCCTGCCTATTTGTTACATAATTAAATTTCTTATAATGGAAAGTCTGTCTTCATTTACCTTTTCAAATATGTTTAATATGCTGATTTAAAAACCATCTGTCCTAGAAATATAATTCATTTCTAATAAATTATTTTTCATTTATTTATTTTGAAGGCTATTTTCTTAAAGTAAGTTCCTGCCTGTTTCTGAGTTTTGACTTGTAAGCTCAATTTGAATAAAGATTTTTCCTTTATTTCCTTTTTTTTTTACTTTCTCCCTTTTAATCTGCACTTACCTCTTCATATCTAGTGGTTTTGAAAATGTATCCCTCCATCTGCCCAGTCTACTGTCTGGTCCTATACTGATTGGTTACTGCTCCATTATGATATTGGGGATATCCTGATTTGGTTATAGAATCCTTAGTGGCTTAGCTTTATTTGTGGTTTCCTGTCTTTCGATGCTTGTAGCACCTGGGAATATAGACTAGCAATATTCAGCATCTTAAAATTATTTCTTTGCTTTTATCCCTTGCCTTACTAAAGAAAAAACTAAAGGCATTTTTATTTTGCTCTTAATCTTGATTAGTAGCTTATTATATAATATAACTCTTCTTCTGATATGTATTGGTTTTGAGAAGTCTGCTATCATGGTAATTGTTTTGTATGTGATCTATATTTTCCCTCTATTATTTAAGATTTTCTTTTCATCTTTCATGTCCTGCAGGCTTACCATGAAATGTCTACATATACAGCATTATCTTTACTGTTTGTTTCTAGGAGCACACTTTCAGTTCCATGAGAACTCATGTATTTTGAAAATTTTAATTTTTAGCTCTTTATATACTGTTTTTCATTCTGTCTATTAGATTATTTTGGACTCTTATCTAATAAATATACTTCAGGCCTCTTAAATGCCATTTCCAATGTAGACATTATTCTTTATCCCTTTTTATCCTGCCCTGTGGGGGACTGCAAGGAGTGAATGGTTAAACTATGGGACAAAAGCATGAAGGCTTTGTGAGAAGTGAATGGTTAAACAACAAGAAGTTTAAATTAGTGAAGCATGTTGTGTCTGGCCATTGTCCCTCTTTCCCCACAAAACTGCCTAGCCTTGAAACAGTTCCTTGCCCAAACTGGTTTTCTTCTCTTTTTTCTCTTACACTGATATTCTAAATAAAACTTTGAGAGTTCTCAGCTTCCATGCTACTCCTAGAAGTCTCCCTAACTCTGGGTGTTCTCAGTTGCATAGCCCCTCTCCAAGTAATCGTCCATTCTCTGTGCTGCCATGGTCATGCACTGTGACAGTGCTCATTGTCCAAAACCAGTTACAGATTCACATGATCAAAAAGTGCTTAAAAAATGGTGAACAAATGAAATTTGGGGACCATATCCTACTCCTGCCTTGGTCCCCAGTACACATCTGTGCTCTGATCTCCTGCTCCACTTTTCCACATCACATCAATGATTATACCCTAGACTAGGAGCCTCAATGCACTTCATCGCTATGCCCAAAACTGCTGTGAGTATGAGCTCTTATGGGCCTATCAGAGACCAAAAATAATCAATTATTTAAGGTTGCATTGGCTCCATTTCACTATTTATACTTTTCCTACTCTCCTTTTTTCTCAGAATCTGAGCAGCCATTCTCCTCCATTTTATTTGAAATTACTGGTCATCTAGTTCTACCTGTTTCAAAGGTTGGCTTTAACATTTCTCCTAATAACCCTAGATTTCCACTATGGCAAATGGGACTCTGCATGTCCTCAAAACCCATAGTTTTCTAAAACCCATACTTTTCGTATAATGACCTTTAACCCTGGTATATAGCTTCTATGCCATATTGTGGCCTTGGTGAAGAGAACACTGGATTTAAATTCAGAGGCATTTTCATCTTGGCTTTGATTTTAACCACCATAATAAAGAAATCTGTAACAATATATCATTTGCCTAAAAGGTGCTTATTTCTCTTCTAAGCATATTCCTCACAGAGATTATGTAAAGCAGTATTATTTTTGCTACCTAACAGATATGGCTTAAAGAACTATAAAATATAAGCTATCTATGATGAAAACAAAAATCTTCCTCTTCCCTTCTAGAGCAGCAGTTCTCAAAGAGTTACTGGGAGATCTTTGGTCAAAACTAGTTTCATAACCATATTCAGATTTTATTTTGCATTTTTATTCTAAATCTCTTTGTAGTGAAGAGTGAAGTACAACAGATTGAATTTAGAAGCAAATCTAAGAATCCAGCTATTTAGGATACAAAATCAACACACAAAAATCAATAGTGTTGCTGTATACCAATAATGAATCCACCAAAAAAGATGTTAGGAAAATAATACTTTTCCCAATAGACTAAAAAAATTAAATACTTTGGAATTAACCTAACAAGGGGAGTGGAAGACCTTTACGGCAAAAACTATAGTATTGTCAAAAAGGAGATCAAACATGACATCAGAAAATGGAAAGGTATTTCACTTGTTCCTAGATAGGCAGAATCAATATCGCTAAAATGATCATACTTCCAAAAATGATATACAGATTTAACACAATCCCAATCAAAATACTAACAGCATTCTTCACAGAACTAGAAAAAATTTTCCTAAAATTCATATGGATCTAGAAGAAACCTAGAACAGCAAAAGCAGTTCTGGGAATAAATCAAAGCAGGAGGCATCACAATCATGGATTTCAGGTTATATTACATAGCTACAGGACAAAAATAGCATGATACTGGCACAAAAACAGACATGAGGATCAATGGAAAAGGATAGAGGAGCAGAAACAACCCCAGACACATTGAGGAATCTGATCTTTGACAAAGGAGCCAAAAACAAGCTGGAAAAAAAGACAGCCTCTTTAACAAACGGTGCTGGGCAAACTGGCTACACATGTAGGAGATTGAATCTAGATCCATACCTGTCATCACATACTAAAATAAAATAGAAATGATTCAAAGACCTAGATATTAAAACAGAAACACTTAATATGCTGGAAGATAAAATAGGTAAAATGCCTGAAGACATAAGCATAGGGAAAGACTTTCTGACCAGAACCCCAATGGCAGAAGAAATGACACCAAGAATCAACAAATGGGATCATATCAAATTAAAAAGCTCTACATAGCAAAAGAAACAACCAAAAGAGTGAAGAGACGACCCCCAGAATGGAAAAAAAAATGCCATCTACTCTTCAGGGAGAGGATTAATATCTAGAATATAGAAAGAACTCAAAAATATTAGGCCCTCTCCAAATAAAAGACCCAATCAAAACTGGGCAACCGAAATAAGTACTTCTCAGAAGTACAAATGGCCAATAAATACAGTACATGAAAAAAATGTTCACCAGCACTGGCCATTAGAGAAATGCAAATTAAAATAGCACTGAGATTCCATCTTACTCCAGAAAGACTAGTTATCATCAAGAAATCAAATAATAACAAATGCTGATGAGGCTATGGGGGAAAAGGAACACTTCTACATTGTTGGTGGGAATGTAACCTAGGATAACCACTATGGAAATTAATATGGAGATTCCTCAAAAACTAAAACTAGACATTTCATTTGACTCAGCTAATCCCTTTTTAGGTATCTTCTCAAAAGAGTTAAAGACATCGTCTTGCAGTGGTACATACATACCCATGTTTGTAGCAGCACAACTCATAATAGTTAAATCTTGGAATAGGTGTAAATGTTCATCAACAAATGAATGGATAAATAAAATGTGGTATTTACACACAGGGAGTACTACTCTGCCACAGAGGATAAATTTGAGTCATTTGTAGATAAATGTATACACTTCGAGTCTATAAATTAAGAAATAAATCAGATGCACAAGCTCAAATATTGCATGTTTCTCTTATATCAGAAACCTAAAGTATAAATGAACTAAAGAGCAAAATAAAAGATAGATAAAAGGAAATAGGGAGATAGAGCTTTTGCAAAAGGAAAGGAGACCAACATATGGAGGGAGAAGAAGGGAAGGTGGAAAGAGGAAAGAAGAAGGGGAAGTAAAGTGAATTAAGATGTGCTATGTACATGTACTAACTCTCCACAGTGAATGTAATCATGTAAAAAAGAAGCCAACTATTTCTACTTACATTAAAAAGAATATAAAACAATGTTATTGTTCTCTGACTTTTTTACATTGGAAAATGTAGTTATTTTTATACATAAGCATTATTTAAATTAACATTTAATGAAATCATTCTTGTAGTTTTAAGCAAAATTCTAAATATTTTTTAAAGTTCTCAGATTGTATTTCTGATACAGTAAATATCTACAGATATAACACTAAAAACCTCCTTGTGGTTTTCCACAATTTTTAAGGGAGTAAAATTTTTAAATTGGGAAGCACTATCCTAGATTGATCTTACTGTCCAGAGGTAAGTGTATTGATGATTTCCTAAGTATCTTCTTTTTTCTCCTCTGTATACAAAAGAAAATGTATATATACATTCATATACATATATTTTTCCTCAAAAGTAGCGACATACTTACACAGCTGGCTTTAAATGCTATTTTATATTTGTTGTTGTACATGTTCGGTATGTTTTATACCAAATCTTTAAGAAGCCCAAAATCTGTAAGGAAATGTCTCCAGGTAAGAAGCACAGACAGCAGGAAGAGCGGGGCCGGAGGCAGAACAGTCGCAAAAAGGTCCACATAGAAAGGGGTACTTTGAGCTTCTTTTGCTGTGTGACTTATCTTGAAAAGGACACTGTTCATGCAAATATCTGAATAATCTTCATCTGCGTATTGTAAGGTTTGACTTTATCCTTCTATTTATACTTCTGGAATTCATTTTGGTGAGAGATAAATTTAGCATGTGTTGGATTTAAATTACTGTTTTCTCAAATCATTATCTAGGTATCAGTTGCCATTTAACGAGTGGTCTTCTTTATCAATTCTTTCGTACTACAGACAGTATCGTCATAGTGTTTAGCATTCTGTTCTGTTCTAATGAGTTCTTTCTTCTATGACTCAGTAGCTAAACATGTTAGTATTTACCATGTTCTAACACTTAGTAAAATGGACTTATATTCTGTCACTTTGTAAGTTCTGCGGTCCTGTGACCTCTTAAATTTTATGTAAAATTTAGAAGAATTTTATTGTTTTCCAAGATAAAACCTAGTTGGAGTGTACCTCAGAATTTGATGCAGCTTCTAAGCTGTTGGAAAATTATTAGTGAATTAGTTAGACATTTGTAACTCTGTGCATATGACCTCTGACTAAATATGAGAGAGGATTTGAATTGGTTTATGGGAAACTCTCCTAGCTCCATCCAAACCACCATGCACCCCCTCCCCACTTTTCTCCCATCTGTTTCATTGTTTGCTTGAATTCTCTTTGGCTTTGAACTTTGTTCTCTTTCCTTTATTGCTCTTCTTATACTGGTCACATTATTTTAAAGTGTGCTTGATTCTCAGCATGTGTTTCTTCATAGATACTGGAGGTTTTCCCTACTAGCTTAGTTTTATTAGAATCTAGATAGAATCTCCTTTTTTACTTTTCCAGCTCTGGATTCTAGAACTCTAGCCAATTCCAGCACCAGCAGATGCTTATTTTCCCAACTATTAATGTACTTTGCTATATTTGTTCAAAACTCTTTTGTATTAATCAATGTTTTAATTTTTTCATTTTGAAGCCGTGTTATCTTATCCAAATGCTCTGTGTGTGTGTGTGTGTGTGTGTGTGTGTGTTATGCTGAAGGAGGACTTTTCATGTTCAGACTCTTCATGTACTATTAATGCATCAGAATATTACTGACTTGTTTATCTGGCAATGGATATACCTTCTTTATTAAAAAGTTAATGCTGAGGCCGGTGAGATGGCTCAATGGCTTACGCGTCTGCCTGGCAGCGCGAGGGCCCGAGTTCGATTCCCCGAACCCACATACGAAAAAAAGGGCCGGTGATATCGCTCAGCGGCACAGGCGCCTGCTGGCGCGCGAGGTCCTGAGGTCGACCCCCAGTACCCACAAAAAAAAAAAAAGGTTAATGCTATTAGTTCTTGCCAAGTCTTTGAGATTTTTCAACTGTAAAAACGTTATCCAGGGCCGGCAAGATAGCTCAGTGGCATAAGCGCCTGCCTGGCAAGCGTGAGGTCCTGAGTTCAACTCCTGGTACCCACATACGAAAAAAGGGCCAGTGATATCGCTCAGCGGCACGGGAGCCTGCTGGTGCGCGAGGTCCTGAGTTTGACCCCTGGTACCCACAAATAAAATAAAATAAAATAAAGACATTATCCACAGAAAATCAAATATTATTTCAAAATTTCCAGTATTTATTCCTCTCATCTATAAGAGTAAGAGAACACAGCATCACTGGCCAGACATCAAGTCCCCAAGTGTGAGCATTGATGTCACTGCTGATGACAAAGCACTTCACTAGTTGTGTGGACCACAGGGGTATCTGCAATTAGGGATGTAAGAGACTTAACACATACATGGGGGGCATTCACTGAAGACCTCCAGAAACAAGCAGAGAATTTGCAAAGTGGAAAATACCTAATGGTAGATAAAGATCACAACCAGAAAAATCTTTTTTTTTTTATTTTAAAGAGAAGAAAAAACAAAACAAATCAAAAAAAGAACAAATTTTCAAAACAACATAATATGAGGGTAACAATGGTCAATTCTTTACGTATTATTATCTTTAAGTTAGTTATTCAGGATACCAGACATTAGCATTCAATTGTCCAAACATTATTGGCTCAAACCTTACTCTTCAATGAACTAAGTAAAACTGGTAGTGTATCTATCTTAACCATCTTATATACATATACAATTTTTTTCCCTTTCCCTTCTTTCTTTTCCCCATTCCAGTCTCTCTTTCTTATTGACCAGTTTCTTTTTGATTCACCGTGTCTATTGTACATTTTGGATCTTATTTACTCTTTCAGTTTCTCATACTAGTGAGACAATACGATGCTTACACATGTGCATCTGGTTTATTTCACTTATGAGTATTTTCTCGAGTTGCATCCATTTACCTATAAAAGTCTCCAGTTTATCCTTCTTTATGGCTGAATAGTACTCCATTGTATAAAAATACCACATCTTTCTTATCCATTCCTCAGTTGATGGGCATTTGGGTTGTTTCCAAGATCTGGCTATTACAAATTGTGCTGCTATAAACATGGGTGCACATATATCACTGTGGTACGATGTTTTTAATTCTTCTGGGAAGATGCCCAGAAGGGGAATAGCTGGGTCAAATGGGACCTCCAACCCTAGTTTTTTGAGGAATCTCCACACTGACTTCCACAGTGGCTGTACCATTCGACACTCCCACCAACAGTGAAGAAGGGTTCCTTTTTCCCCACAGCCCCTCCAGCATTTGTTATTAGTTGATTTCTTTATAGTAGCCATTCTTTCTGGAGTGAGATGGTATCTCAGTGTTGCTTTAATTTGCATCTCTCGAATGACTAGTGATGTTGCACATTTTTTTATATATTTATTTGCCATTAGTATTTCTTCATCTGAGAAATGTGTATTCATCTCAGATGCCCATTTTTGGAGTGGGTCTTTAAATTTGGGAGGTCTGATTTTTTTGAGTTCTTTATATGTTCTCAATAGTAATCCTTTGTCTGAGGAACAGCTGGCAAACATTTTTTCCCACAATTGTGGGTTGTCTTTTCACTCTGTTGGTGGTTTCTCTTGCTGTGCAAAAGCTTTTTAATAAGATGAGATCCCAGCTATTGATTCTTTGGGATAGTTCCCGTGTGGTTGAGTTTTTATTCATAAAGTCTTTGCCTACACCAATGTCTTCAAGAGATTTACCTATCATACCTTCCAGCAGATTTAATGTTTCTGTTTTAATATTTAGATCTCTGATCCATTTTGAATTTAGTTTAGTGCATGGTGAAAGATATGGGTCTAGTTTTAATCTTCGGCATGTGTAGAGCCAGTTTTTCCAGCACCATTTATTAAAGAGGCTATCTTTCTTCCAGCGAATGTGTTTGGCACCTTTGTCAAAGATAAGGTGGCTTAGTATGTCTGGGGTTGTTTCAGCATCTTCTAATCTGTTCCATTGATCTTCAGGTCTGTTTTTTTGCCAGTACCACACTGTTTTTATCACAGTAGCTTTATAGTATAATTTCAAGTCGGGGATTGTGATGCCCCCTGCCTTGCCTTTGTTGCCCAGAATTGCCTTTGCTATTCTAGGTCTCTTCTGATTCCAAATGAATTTTAGGATTGTTTTCTCTAATTCTGTGAGATATGCTGTTGGAATTTTGATCGGAATTGCATTAAATCTGTATAACAATTTTGGAAGTATGGCCATTTTCACTATATTGGTTCTTCCTATCCAGGAGCAAGGGATATCTTTCCATTTTCTGATATCCTCTTCAATCTCCTTTTTCAGAGTACTGTAGTTTTCAGTGTATAGGTTTTTTACATCCTTTGTGAGGTTGATTCCTAGGTATTTCATTTTTTTGGATGTTATTGTGAAAGGTATTGTTTCCCTAATTTCTCTTTCAGTAAGTTTGTTATTTGTGTACAGGAAGGCTATTGACTTTTGAGTATTGACTTTGTATCCAGCTACACTACTGAATTTGCTTATTAAATCTAGCAGTTTTTTAGTGGAGTTTTTGGGGTCTTCTGTGTAGAGTATCATGTCATCTGCGAATAATGATAATTTAACTTCTTCCTTTCCAATCATTATTCCTTTTATTTCTTTCTCTTGTCTAATTGCTCTGGCTAAAGTTTCCAGAACTATGTTGAATAAGAGTGGGGACAGTGGACATCCTTGTCTTGTTCCTGATTTTAGAGGGAAGGCTTTCAGTTTTTGTCCATTTAGTATAATATTGGCTGTTGGTTTGTCATAGATAGCTTTTACCAGATTGAGATAAAGACCATCTATTCCAATTTTCTGTAGGGTTTTTATCATGAAAAGGTGCTGGACTTTGTCAAAAGCTTTTTCTGCATCTATTGAGATGATCATGTGATTTTTGTCTTTGGTTCTGTTAATATGGTGTATTACATTTATTGATTTATGTATGTTGAACCATCCCTGCATCCCTGGGATGAATCCAACTTGGTCATGGTGTATAATCTTCTTGATGATTTGTTGGATTCTGTTTGCCAGTATCTTATTAAGGATTTTTGCATCTATGTTCATTAGGGAGATTGGCCTGTAGTTCTCTTTCTTAGTTGGGTCCTTCTCTGGTTTTGGTATCAGGGTAATGCTTGCTTCCAGGAATGAATTTGGGAGTATTGCTTCTCTTTCAATTTCATTAAAAAGTTTGAGAAGTAGTGGCGTTAGGTCTTCTCTAAATTTCTTGTAGAATTTGGCAGTGAATCCATCAGGGCCTGGGCTTTTCTTTGTTGGAAAGTTTTTAATTACATCTTCAATTTCATTGGTTGATATTGGTTTATTTAGGATTTTTAAATCTTCTTGATTCAGCTTTGGTAATTCATACGAATCTAGGAATCTGTCCATTTCTTCTGCATTTTCCATCTTAGTAGAATATAGATTTTTAAAATAGGTATAGATGATCTTCTGGACTTCTGCAGGGTCCGTCGTGATATCACCCTTTTCATTTTCAATTGCATGGATTTGAGTCTTTTCTTTTTTTAATAAGGTTGGATAAGGGTTTGTCAATCTTATTTATTCTTTCAAAGAACCAACTTTTTGCTTCATTGATTCTTTGTATTGTTTTTTTAGTCTCCAATACATTAATTTCTGCTCTGATCTTTGTAATTTCCTCCCTTGTATGGGCTTTTGGCTTAACCTGCTCTTCTTTTTCTAGAAGTTCGAGGTTCGCCATTAAGTTATTTATTTGCGCTTGCTCTATTTTCCTAATATAAGTATTTAATGCTATAAATTTCCCTCTTAGGACTGCTTTCATTGTATCCCATAAGTTCTGGTATGTGGCACTGTCATTATCATTCAGTTGTAGAAATTGTCTAATTTCTTCTTTAATTTCATCTGTGACCCATTGGTTCTTCAGGAGGGTGCTGTTTAATTTCCATGTGTTTAGGGAGTATTTGTGATTTCTTTTGCCATTGATTTCCAATTTCATTGCACTATGGTCTGATAATATGCATGGGATAATTTCAATTCCTTTGCATTTACTTAAGCAGGTTTTATGAGCTAGTATGTGGTCTATTTTGGAGAACGTCCCATGTGCAGCTGAGAAGAATGTGTATTCTGATGTTGTGGGGTGGAACACTCTGTAGACATCTACTAAGTCCATTTGTTCCAAAGTTTGGTTCAGTTCTATTATTTCATTATTGATTTTCTGTCTAGTTGATCTGTCTTTTTGTGACAGTGAAGTATTGAGATCTCCCAATATAATTGTATTAGTGCTTATTTGATTTTTCATGTCCTTTAGTACTTGTTTTATATAGTTGGGTGCATTGGTATTTGACACATATATATTTATGATCGTTATCTCTTCCTCTTGGATTGTTCCCTTTACAAGGATGTAATGACCGTCTTTATCTCTCTGAATCCTTCTTGGCTTGAAATTCACTTTGTCTGCAAAAAGAATAGCTACCCCTGCTTTTTTCTGGGTTCCTGTTGCATGGAGTATTGTTTTCCATCCTTTGACTTTCAGTCTATGAATTTCTTTCTGAATTAAATGTGTTTCTTGTATACAGCATATTGTTGGATCTTGCTTCTTGATCCATTTCGCCAGTCTGTGCCTTTTGATTGGTGAATTGAGACCGTTAACATTGATGGTTAAAACTGATATGTATTGACTTATACTTGTCATGATATTTTCCTGTTGTTGGTTCCCACTCTTTGTTTTTCCCCTTTCCTGCTATTTAATTATCTGCCCTGCCTGGTGGATTCCTTCTGTTGGGGTGCCTATCTCTTTCTAGAATGTCTTTCAGAACATTTTGGAGTGCTGGTTTGGTGGTCATAAATTTTCTCAGATGTTCTTTGTCATGAAAGTATTTTATTTCTCCATCAATTTTGAAAGATAGTTTTGCGGGGTACATCAAGCTGGGTTGAAAATTATTTTCCTTTAGAGCTTGAAATACGTCATTCCAAGCTCTTCTTGAATTGAGGGTTTGTGCTGAAAAGTCAGCTGTGATTCTGATGGGTTTTCCTTCATAGGTGATTTGTCTCTTCTCCCTAACAGCTTTTAAGATTCTGCCCTTCTGTTGAATTTCTGGGATCTTGACTATGATATGTCTGGCTGAAGTTTTTTTTTGATCATGTCTAGTTGGTGTTCTAAAAGCTTCACTTATTGGGGGGTCAAATTCTTTTTCTCTTCCAGGAAAGTTCTCCCTGACAATGTCTTTAAACAAGGTTTTAATGTCGTTGATGCTATCTCCTGCTTTTTCATTTATTCCAATCAATCTTATGTTGTTCTTTGCATCATCTAGCAGCTGCTGAATTGATTTTTCATGGTCACTTGCTGTTTTTAAGAATTCTTTCTTTTCATGATCACTAATTGCAAGCCTGTCTTCTATATCTGAGATCCTGTCCTCACATTGGCTTAATCTGCTATAAATACTTTCAATGGAATTTTTGTTCTCTTGGATATCTGCTTGAATCTGCTTTATGGATTCCATTTCTTTCCTATGCTGAGCATTCATGGTTTCCATAGTTTTCTTAAGCTCATCTATATTTTAAGGATGTGCTAGCATCCTTAAGCATGGTCTTCATTGTGGACATTATCTCTGCAGTTATCTGTGAAATTATTTCTGTTTTATTTTTTTCCAGAGCCTCATTCAATTGCTTTGTTGTTACTGCTTCAGAGATGCCAGGTGGGTGGCTTTCAGATTGTCCCACCTCATTGCCCCCTAGGTTTGCCTTTGGTGAATTGGATGTGTGGGGTTGCATCTTGTTTAAGTGTCGTCTCATCTTTTCTTTCTTTAATTCCTGGGGTGATGTTTGTAAATTACCTATGATAGGTTACTTTATTGGTAGTGTTCAAGATCCTTAGAAGATGACTACTTCTCTGCAGTATCTTCCAAGTGGAGCTTGCTTTTGGGTTTTGAGCTTTCTGCCAGATCCTACCTCTTCAATTCGTTGGATGTGAGAAGTTGCTACCTGTTTGGCCCAGTCCTTGATTCTTTGGTACTGTGCCACTGTATTTTCTGTGTCCCTTAGTCAATATCAATCATGAAATATCAGGAAGGAAAGCTGTTTAGAACAGTTATTTTACATTTGGCTATAATGGTAACTGAAGCATCAAACACAGCCTAGAAAATGACAGACTGAGCTAACCAGTTATTTACCACTTTTAGCTGTATAAAGTAGAGTTGCGGTTATATAACAAAATCTAAAACACACCAGAAAAATTATATGCAGTATACAAGTCCTTAGTATGTCAATTTTTCCCCTCAGGAGTTTAAATTTAAAATGAGTTAAGGAGGAAATAGAGTATTGTGAGAAGAGGAAGGAATTAGATGTAAGGTTAGAGGACCAAGAGGGATCCCACTAACATTGGAACACTGGTGCAGAGGACTGGTGGGAAAAAGAGAAGGAAAGGATAAAAGGAAGAACAGATCACAACCACAATCACAAAGAGGTTAGAGGCGCTGTTTACACTCATATAAAAGCCAGAGAGAATAATGAAGGAAAGAGCAAATAGACAAACAGAAACAAAAATGAAGACAAAAACAACAAAGCAAACAGATAAAACAGAAATAAAACCCCACAAAAGAAAAAAATAAAAAATAAAAAATAATAAAAATAAAACAAAAATAAAAACCCCTTCACCAGAACAACAAACTAATGAGAGAGAAAAATAAAATAAAATAAAATAAAAATAAAAAAAATAAAAAGAATCAGTTCCAGGTGTTGACTCTGCTGTAGGCAGGCACCATGTGATGACAGAGTCCTGTTCCGTGCAGGTCCATCCCAGCGAGCCAGGAGCGGCCCTCTGGCGGGCGGTGAGCAGAGCGTGGACTTTCAGGCGGAGACCGGTCTCCTCCGCCTGCTGCTGTCAGCGCACTGCTTTCCCGCAGCTCTGATTTTCGCCACACCCCCCACAATGGCATCGGGCCAGTCGCTCTCTGGCGCGGGACAGGTGTGGCTGAGAGACCAGTCTCGTTCACCCGCCGCCCTCAGCGCACTTTCGTGGGACTGAGAGGCACTGCGCTGCCCTGTCCGGAGCACAAGTTCCCAGAGCAGTTTTCGAGCCGCTCTGATTTTCACCGCACCCCCCACAATGGCGCCCGGCCAGTCGCTCTCTGGCGCGGGACAGCTGTGGCTGAGAGACACTCACCGCCGGCCAGTGCAGTTCTCCGCTGCTCCCCTGCCACGCCGCTGTCTCGCGATCCTCCGTGGGGGCTCCCTGGGCACCAGCTGTCACCGTGTGTCTTTGAGCTTCTGTCGCGCCATGATTCCTGGGATGGTAGAAGGTGCGCGCGCACGGGGTCTGCTCCTTCTTTGTTGAAAAGTACCCTTCACTGGTGCCGGGGGTCCCAAGCTGCGCTTCAGAACTTTTCTGGGTCCCGGGGAGGCATCTGCCCCCCTCCTGCGCTCTCCCGGTCACTATATTCCCGTAGTCCAATGGCAACTTTTAGAGAGTTTCTCTGCGTGCTTCTTACTCATCCGCCATCTTTTTTCCTCCCAGAAAAATCTTGTTTATTACTAAATCCCATTTATTACTGCTAATATGGCACTTGACCTTTGTGATCAGAGGAATGTGGAACAGAAAACCTCAACTATGAAAGTAAACAAGAGTGAAACACTTTGGATGGAAATGAAGAATTCCTTGAAATGGCAAAGAGGAAGGCAAAAAGAGTCAATAACGCAAAAGAAAGTCAAACCTCAAATCTCAATCATAGAGAAATGTAGACGAATTTAGAAACAACTTACAGACCTAAATATTAACTTACAAAAACTGACAAAGAATAATGTTTCCAGACATTTGAATTTCACAAATTATTTTTCTTCCCTCTTTGGAAACAGTTTGAAGACTATAAACCAAAGAAGTTGAAGTAGATAAAAGAACTTTCACATTAAATTAATGTCATAAATTTGAATTTGGATTTGTAGGTTTAATTACATTTAACATGTAAATTTTAGTTTTATAAGTACTTAAAAACTCTATGCCAGTGATGGTGAACCTTTTAGAGCTTTCAAGGATACAGACAGCCTTAGAAATGACACAAGCTCATAATAAATAATAGTTTTATAAATTGAACACACTTTATAACAAACTGATTTTTTGGCCCAATATTTCTCATTTAGCCAAAGATGAATGCAAATTTCATTTTTTGAGCACTGGCTCAAAGACTAACGTAAGGTTATCACACCAGAAAATATTGAGGATATTTTACAACTGCCTGGAATGGTATGGAATAGGTACTAACCACTCACAATAGATGCCACACCTAGTATAGACATCAACTGTAAACATTAGCTGAAATACAATGAGTACCACAAATATAAAGCCATCCTGTGTATAATTATGGTACAAAAGAAGATATGACAAAATTAAACATACACAATTATAAAAGTAAGATATGAACCTAGAGCAATTTTCCTCAATTGATTAAAGGCATGTGTTATAAATTTTAAGAGAGATTGAACATGTCATCCATCATTAGCATCAAAAGAAGACAATGACCAATATGTTACTTAATTTCTCAGATTATAAATTCAAAGAACTTAAAATATATGCAGCTAGAATTAGAGGAGACCTAACATTCAAAGATGGCAATAAAAAATCTGGGAAAATAATTATGGAGCACTTATGGGATATTTTTGCTTACCACAGATCAACTATCTTTTTAGGTTGCTGTTATCTTTGAAGGAAGAAGAAAACCTTCCCAAAACCACAATAACAAAAAAGTTCCCTGTCTCTGGTGAGTACTATGATGACTGATTCAGCTGATTTTACAGAAAAGTACATATTGAAAAGACAAGTGGCCAACATCTTAATATGCATGGGCAGGCTAAAAAGAGACAACTGTGAAGTAGAAAATGTACTTCAATAACTGCACAGTTTAAGTTAGTGTTTTAAGATTACATCAATAAATTACAGGGAAGATTAGAGGCAGGAGGGTAGAAAAGGAAAAAGGGCCAAACAGTAAAATGACACTTTAGTTCTCTAAACAGGCATACAAGGATTTTTAAAACTGTTATTTATAAACAAGTATCAAAATTGAATGGAAGTAGTTAGGTATTTAGGTAGTCTTAAAAGTTGGCTAATACCCTGTGTAAAGGGCTAAAGAAAATTTATGCATTTTTCTTTGAGCAATCCCCGTTCTAGACTTTACCCTTTAGATAGAACTCTATAAATATGGTATAACATGTGCACAAGGTTACTTGTTGCAGCTTGAGTTATAATAGTAAAATCTACTCAAATGTGGGACAACACGAATTCCTGTCAGTAGGAGCATGATTAAATAAACTCACCTAATAATATGCTATGTAGCCATAAAAATAATTGGAAGATTTTTATAAATTGATATGAAGTGATTTCTACTCTAATTTCCATTATTAAGTGGGGGATGGGTACAAATAATATGTATAAAGAATGCTTCTTTTATTTGTAAGACAAAGTAGTTACTTCCACTGTGCAAATTTGAGAAAGTGTGAACATAAAACATAGTAATGAAGAGGAAATAAAATATAAATACTGTATATACTCACTTTTGTAAAAATAAACACAAGCAGGATGTGGGAAACTTATAATAATACCTACTAAATTAGGTAGTTGTTTCATATGGTTCCTTAAAACATATACGAATAGGGCACAGGGAATAAAATTTGAGACAATAATCTGAGTACACCTTTATTTAACTATCCCTTTCCTCAAAATTTACCTTTATCTGAATATACATTTTCCTGTAATGGCTTTGTTTCTTTGTTTGTCTGTTAGTTTATACTGGAGATTGAACCCTGCCCTTTCACAGTGAGCTATATCCTCAGCACATTTTTATTTTTTTATTTTGAAACAGGGTCTTGCTAAGTCACTAGATTGCCCAGGGTGGGCCCAAACGTGCAATCTTCCTGCTTCAGTCTCCTAGAGTACAGGTATCCACTACCATGTCTGGCTTAGTTATGATTTTTGAATAATGTAAGTAGTTCATATATTCAAAACATAGAGTTAAATAACAAAGAGTTAAAAAGAAAACACTGAAAACTGAATATGCAGAAAAGAAATAAGCCTAAATATGTTACACTGATGGCATAACAAAGGAAAATAGAATTATTTCAAATAACTTCTTGTAATGGTTGATACATTGTGCCAACTTGAGAAATTTAGAAGCTTAACTAAGTGACTCAGCAGTTCTACATCCTAGGGTGTAGAGGAT
This sequence comes from Erethizon dorsatum, assembly GCA_028451465.1. Taxonomy (NCBI): domain Eukaryota; kingdom Metazoa; phylum Chordata; class Mammalia; order Rodentia; family Erethizontidae; genus Erethizon; species Erethizon dorsatum. The sequence continues at coordinate 61,327,632 of CM051827.1, read as the reverse complement.
CCACCCTAGGGCAGGTAGCCTGCATACAATATAAGGGAGGAAAAGAGGCTTGCTCTTCCCCTTTTTGCTCTTGTTGCTTTTGCTGTCTTTTGCTGCCTTGAACTGTTGCCTCTGTGCCATGGACCCTGCCTTGGAGCCAGCTGATTATGGACTCAAACCTCTGAAGACTATGAGCTAACTAAATAAACCTTTTCTTCCTTAATTTTGAGCATTGGGTATTTTGTCTCAGCAAAAAGTAACTAACACACTTCTGAATATAATACTGTGACAACTTTAGTTTCATCTATTCTGAGAACAAAAATGAACTGCAATTCAATCTTGAACAATTTATTATAATTTATTGTTGGGTACTGTAATATTGGTATTGGAATTCTGAAATAGTTTTTTGCATATTGTAAAATAAAGCAAAAATGTAGGGGCTAAGATTTTCATTGTAAGAAAAAGGAGACAAAATATTATATAAATGAATACAATAAAATGTCTAAGATGCTAAATCTTAATTAGAAATATTAGTATGAATTATTAATTGTATATATATTTTTTCTAGCTCTGACCAGTAAAAATACTGAGAAACAAAACTACCCCAGATAGCAATGAACTGATGATTCTTAATACACAGGTTTTAAATATCATTGCCCATTATAGAGAATGAAGGCTCTTTGCAAAAAATGGACAATGCCAAGTATAAGGAAAAAAGCACAAGGTGAATCAGTAATATCAGTAATACACGAAAACAAAAAGGTGTTCAGTGATTGATGGAATCATACCAAATGTTACATAAATAAACCAAGTAGGGAACCATTTTTTCATTCATTCAGTTATCCATTCATTCATTCATTCATTCAACCAACAATGTTCAGCAACTATTTGGTGCCAGGCACTGAGAGAGATGTTGGGTACACAGTGATGACTGAAATAATGTAACTTCCCCCTAGTTTATGATCTGGGGACAGTAACCATGCAAACCAGTAACTGCAGTGCAATATTATAAATGCTATAACTGGTGTATGGCTGGGACCCTATGTGAGTACAGAAGGTTGTACACTTAGACCTTCCTCTTAGGAAGGCAAGAGAAAGTTTTTGGGAAGAGGTAATGCAGAAGTCAGTCTTGAATGATAATGCAAGAGTTCACAGAACTGACAAGGCCATACTAGAAAGAGGGAACATCTTGAGTAAAGTCTTAGATTTAAGAAGGATTATATGTAAGAAAAATATCATATATAAGAGAAAGAACAAGTACAGTCTGGCATACCTATAATTCACACAACCCATTGATAAAAGGCAGGAAATTATGGAAAGATGTTCAAGGCAAAGATCTTAATGGCTTTTATATGTCAAGACAATGAGTTTGCAATTTTTTCTACAAATCTAGAAGATGCTAAAGGATTTTTTTAAAAGAAAAGATATTATTAGGTGTGGCCAATATTCTTTAATTTCTTTGAAAGATAGCCTAAGCCAATATGTGTCTGAAATAAGCCTATTATTGATCTTCATTATTCTGAGGTTGAGGTTTACTTGTCTTATGGGTAATTTATCAAATATATACATACAACACACTACTTGGCAAATGCTATATTGATAAAGACTCTCTCCTTGACCAAACTTTAGTAAAGGTCCTCTGAGTCCTTTCATTCTGTCATTTGAAATGACAGAAAGCCTCAAGGTTGGATCCCATCCTTTTTGGGCCTTCATAACTTCATTTTAGCAAGAATCCCATTAATCCAGTGTTGAGAGCTCCCTGCCCTTGGTATGTGGTCGATCTCAATATCTGATCAAATTCCTCATCTCTTGCTCCTAATATCTGATTATGCTGACCTTCCTTCCGCAAGAATTCTAACTCATTTTAGCAAGAATCCTTCTACCCTTGATGTCTCCTCAGTAATTTTCCACTCATTCACCACTTCATTCTGTTTGTTGGTTATAAATCCCCAACTGTCTTTGTTGTATTTGGAATTGAGCCCAGTTCCAAACTGAGGTCTCTATTCTCCTGTTGCAATAGTTTTTGAATAAAATCTATTTTTACAGCTTTTACTACTGTCCAGGTCTGTTTCACTTTGACAGTTTACATGCAAGACTTCACTTGTCTGCTTTTAAAAGAGACAAATACTATTTTATTTTGAATAAGACCATTGCCAATGTCAGCTACTTTTGGATTTATAGAAATGGTTCATCTATTTTAAAATTTTTCCTACTGTGGAAATGGGAAGGGGATTTGGAAGTGGGGGGAGACAGGAAGGAGGGAAGTAAAAAGAATCAAGACTTGATATGTATATATACTCATATCCCATAATGAATATATTCATTATGTATCACAAACATATACTAAAATATTTTTAAAGTTTTCCTTTTGTGGGCATATAGGTAAATATGTAAGTAGACAAGAATCGTTACAGTCTGGATCAAGACTTTTATAATAATCATGAAACTGAAGTTTAGAGGAGGCACTAACCATTGGGCTTAATAATATAAGCTATAAAGAATAATAATCTGAACTTAGGCAAGAAAACTGTGCATAGTAGAAATTGACAGGTTTGTCATTGATGAAATGACAGGTTTGAGAGTTATTAACAAAGAGAACTCACAATGCTCTATATTAGAGGTAAGATGCAGGAAAACAACAGGATAATTTCCATATTTTTACTAGCTTTAATAGATGGGTAATAATGATGTTAAGACCTAAGTTGAGAATATAAACTGCAAAGAAAACATTATGGTTTGGGATATGTTGAACTTAGGATATATATGAGAGATTAATGTAAAAATGTCAGGTAAATATACCTAAATATTTAAACTCAAGAAAGACATTAAAGCTAAAGAAATTTTAGGAGTTCGTAGGTTATTATGTAGTAATTAAAGCTATCAGAGTGAAAGAGATCAAATTAAATGTTTATAATATAAATAAATCTAAAAACAGGATGTTAGTTAATGAGAAAACATACAGCCACATAGAGAAATAGGAATTAGCAAAAAAGTAACAGAAATATGAAAAAGTGGAATAGTTTGGGGAAGACAAAGCATCTTAAGGTAGAAGGACTAGTTAATGGAAAGTACAGATATAAAAAGGACTGAAATGGATTATTGAATTTGGTCATTCGATGGTGGTTTGTGGAGTTAACAACAGTTATCTTGGTGGGCTAACTTCTGTGGATCACAGACTGTGGTGATTCATATCATAAATGGGAGATGAAGTAGAAGAGGGAAATATTCCTTCCTTTAAAGAATTTAGTTATGGGCCGGTGAGATGGCTCAGCGGCGTAAGCACCTGCCTTGCAAGCGCGAGGGCCCGAGTTCGACTCCCGGAACCCACATACGAAAAAGGGGCCGGTGATATCGCTCAGTGGCACGGGTGCCTGTTGGCGCGCGAGGTCCTGAGGTCGTCCCCCTGGTACCCACAAAAAAAAAAAAAAAAAAAAAGAATTTAGTTATGAAGGGATAGAACAAAATAAAATATCAGCTATACAATGAAATGATAGTCAAGGGAAAATATTATCCTTAACAAAAAATAACTGAGCATAAGTAAAAGTTGTGGAGAAAATTTCAACACACTAATATTAAATAACAAGAGTCAATATACCAGTGAAGACAATTCATGAAACAAAGAATATGTGAAGTTCAGAGTCTAGATGGAGGGTTTATCCTTTAACTTAAAGGGGATTCTCTTGTTAGAGAAAAACACATGAAGCTTGTTAAAATAGTAAGGTAGACTTTACTCAGCACTATCACAGTAGCTACAGAAACTACTGTGATGGGATTTTGTAGTAGGGGAGAAAGACTGACTCAACTCCAAATAAAACAAGGAAAAGTGGGAATTCAAACTCCAAATAAAGCAAGGAACAATGAGAATGCATCATCAAAGTGTAGGGATGTGGGGATAGGTGGACAGAAAAGTATTAAGAGAAACTATCGGGGAAGGAAAGATTCTGGCTAATTCTACCTAATGGGATTCTTGCTGAAGACAGGCTAGGATGACCAGACATCACCTGGAAGATGATGAAGGGTGAGAAACCCCACCAGATACCCAGGGTAATCAGATATGCAGGATGGGGGATAATGTCTAAACCAGCTTGACAGGATTCTTGCTAAAACTGGGCAATGCAAAAACATGGAGATCCAAAAGCCAAGATCTACTTTGGAAGAGGACTTAAAGGAGTCAGACTAAAGTTTGGTCAAAGAGAGATTCTGTCCCTTCTTTCCTTGTCTTGGGCAGAAAGAATGATGGGAAGAACAAACAATTTACCATGCTCCTCAGAGAAAAATCTACTGTGCTAAGCACAGCTTCCAAAGTCTTAAAAGTGGCTGTACTTCCTGCCCTAGAACCCACTCTAGATCAAATCTCACTTCTCACAATCATCCTCTCACTGACTATGCTCCGACCTCCCAGCTATTCCTCCAACACGTGAAACTCTTATTGTTTCAGGAAAGTCACACTGCCTTGAATGTATGGGTCATCCTCCACACTACCCACCCTGGCTCCATCTCAGTTTATCACTTCGTTTCAAAAACCAACAGCGATTGTTACACAGGTGAAGACTGCCATTAAATCTACAAGAAACATAGCAATATGTCCAATCTAAAGGAAAGGGAACTCCATTCTTACAAATTACTGTGAATTTGAATGATCTAGCTCCTCCCTGCAATGAGATACTAATGATATGGAAATATAGAGCAGGAACATTTCCCAGTAAGAGATGGACTTCCTTGGAGAAGCACTGTGCAGACTGTCTTTTTACAAAACTCTATTTGCTGATCTGAAAAATTAAAGAAGTCAGTAGGAATTTCTTTGGGATATTTCTTTTAAAATATATTTCCTTAATAAGAAATAAGTTTTAGGGTAGAAAACTCACTTCCCAACACTCTGGAAGGCCAAGGCACTCACTAAGGCAGGAGGATCACAGGTTCAAGTTCAGCCTGGGGAACTTAGCAACTTGGTGAGACTTTGTCTCAAAAATAAAAAAAAAAATTTAAAAAGGGTTCAATCCCCAGAATCAAAGAAGAATGTGGAGGAAGAGGAGAGGAAGAAGAGGAGGAGCAGGAAGAAGAGCGGGAGGAGGAAGAAGAGAAAGCATGTCCTTACCGAGCCACAGACTTAGGAGACAGAGTGAAATGTCCCAGGCAAAGTAATCTAAAAGACCAACTGTAGACAGTTGGGAGAAAAATAGGCACAGAAAAAATTTTTCTAGCTGAGAACCAAGTCAGGGAAAGAGCTGGTACCTATGTTGCACCAGAAGGTAAAGGTCTTTTAATCTTAAGGAAACTTTCCTCCTTTAAATATTTTTTCTAATTAATTTTTTAATTTGCTATTATTAACTAAAGTCCATAATTTATTCAGATTTCCATAATTTTTATATAATGTCCTTTTCTGTTCCAGGAACACATCTGAGATACCACACTAAATTTGTCAGGGTTTCTTAGCTCCTCTTGACCGTGACAGTTTCTCAGGTCTTCCTTGTTTTTGATGACCCGTGATACTTTTGAGAAGCATTCGTCATTTTTGTTGAATGTTTCTCAATCAGGATTTATCCAGTGTTTTTCTCATGATTAAACTGAGATTATAAGTTTCTGAGAGGAAGACCACAAAGTTAAGGCAGCATTCCTATCACATCTTATCAACCCAAATTTTCCTGTCAATGATGATCATTTGGCTGAGGTAGTTTTGACATGTTTCTCTACTGTAAAGCCTCTTACAATTGTTTTTCCCCTTTCTATACTATATTCTTGAGAAGGAAGTCACTAGGTAAGCCCACACTCTTGGGGGTGGGGAGGTTATGTTCTGCCTCCTTAAAGACAGAGAATCTACATATTTGTAAATTATTTGTAATAGTTGCGAGGGGAGGTTTGGCTCTCTTTCATGATTTATTTATGCACTTAATCACTTATTTATATTAGTATGAACTCATGGATATTTATTTTGTACTTTGGTTTATAATCCAACACTTTATTTTGTGGCTCAAATTGTTACATCTTTCACCACTGGGAACTTCAGCTGGCTTCTGTTCCTTTGATGTGCATGTATTGGAGGTGGGGATCCTCTCTGACACTACAAGATGCTCAAGATTCATTTTGCATGTTTCCACCTCCAGTTCTAGAAACACTCATTTTTCTAAAGAGATCTTGTTCCTTTGTACTGGAGAAAGTAAAATCTGATGCTATATATGCTCATTGCTACCGGGGTATTGTTGCTTCTAAGTTCTTTACGATGACAGAGTAAGGAAATGTATGTCTGCACACTCATGTCTGAATACACACATATTTATAAATTATTGTATATATAATCATCTGTATCTATATTAAGCTAAACAGGGGTTCATATTGGTGTCTACAACTTTAACCCATTATTATATGGATCATTCTAGACATCTACCCTCATTTATCTGTAACCTCCCACTTCAACAGTAGGAAACTTGGCTCCTGCCATCTGCCTTCCATCCATTTACCTAATTGCTCAGTTCCAGTCTATACATACAGTGGTTTCCAATTATCTGTACCCCTGTTCAAAACAAAGTATCAATTAAAGGATAGTGTTTCTATTGCTTTGCTTTAACTAGTTCAGAGTTCACTTTCAAAATTAGTTATGTCAGCCTCTTTTCCTGCCACTTCCCCACTCCACTGAGCAAGTTTGTTTCATGTATCATAACTGCAATATGATTAGATTTTTCAGCCACAGTCTATTGAGATTCCTGATTTCCTGATTGGTTTTTAAATTGGCATACATTAAGACAGGTTTGCTCTATTTTTCCAAAGTTCTATGACTTTTGATAAATATATAGTGTCATGTATCCATCATTACAATGTCATATGGAATAGTTTAATGACTGTAAAAGCATTTCCTGTATTTTACTTATTCAATGCCCCTACATCCTGGATCTCTGACAACTAATGATTTCTTTACTCTTTCTATAGTTTTGCCTTTTCCATAATGTCATGTGAGTGGAATCATGCAGTATATAGTCTTTTCAGATAGCCTAACCAATCTGGACAATGATGAACACAGCAAGAGGATTCGCTTTTCCTGATTTCAAAATGTAGTACAAATCAAGATGGTAGGTATTGACATCAGGATCAATGGAGTGGAATTGAAAGCCCAGAAATAAGCCTCTGAGTCAAATAACTTTTAGAAAGGTGGCAAAACAATCCAATAAGGAAATAATCTTTTTAACAGAAAATACTGGGACAACTAGATAAACCACATGCGAAAGAATGAAGTGAACTTTGTATCCTATCACTTATAAAAATTAACTTAAAATGAGCAAAAACCTAAAAGTAAGAGCTTATACAATGATACTTTTAAAGAAAGTATAAGGGTGAGTTTTGATAATTTGATTTGGCAATAGTTTCTTAGATGCAACACCAAGAGCACAAGCAATTAAAGAAATAATAAAGTGGACTCATCAAAACAGAAAACTTCTGTGCATTAAATAATATCATGAAGAATGGAAAAAGATAACCCACAGAATGGGAAAATGGTAAATAATATGTCTGATAAGAGTCTAGTACCTAGAATACATAAAGAACTCTCACAATTTAACAACAAAAAGACAACCCAAATTAAAAAATGGGCAAATGATATAGACTTTTAAAAGAAAGGATATACAAATAACCAATAAGCACAATACATGTTCAACATCATTAGTCATTGTACAATTGCAAGCAAGCTGGCTGTGGTGGCACACACTTTTAATCCCAGCACTCTAGGAGGCTGAGGCAGGAGGATGGCAAGTTTGAGCCCAGCCTGGACAACTTGATAACTTATCTCAAAATTAAAAATTTAAAAAAGGCCGGGGATGTGGCTCAGTGTGAAGGCTTTGGATTTACTCCTTATGACCACACACAAAAAAATTGGGAATCAAAGCGATAAGATGTCACTTTCTACTCACTGGAATACAATAAAAGAAAGGAGGCTTCTGTTTTTCAGAGGCACTCTAGTCTTTGCCTTTAGTTTAGACACCATCTCCTGGCTTCTAGCGCAGATGCTTCAGTTTCTGCCTTGGATCCTTCAGCCTTCCAGTGTAGACCGTTCAGCCTTCTGTTGCAGATCCATCTGCCTCCTGATACGGACTTGCATGGAACACTGCAGTGAGCTCCAGACCTTGGACTGAACCCTTAAGCCTCCAGTTTGCAGACACCCTCTGCACGCTTCCTTATCCAACTCTGTGGCTGACTATGATAAGCCAATCTTGTAATTTCTTATACATTTGTATATCTTGTGTTGTATCTATTTCTCTAGCAAAACGCTGACTGATACAAATAAAAATATACAAAATAAATGAGAGAAAAAAAGGAAAGAACAGAAAGTAAATATAATGACAAGGATGTGGATTAATTGCTGCTCATTGCAGGTAGACTTTTAAAATGGTCTTCGATTTTCTTAAAAGATTAACCATAAAATTATTATATGATACAGCAATTCAACTTCTAAGTATATGACCAAAATAAGTGAAAACTGATGTGATAAAAACCTTATATATGAATGCTCATAGCAGCCAATATTCACAATAGCCAAGAGATAGAAACATCCCACATATCAAACAATGGAAGAATGGATAAACAAAATATAGAATATCCATATTATTTAGCCATTAAAAAGAATGAAGTATTGATGCATATTACAACATGGATGAACCTTGAAAATATTATGTTGTGTAAAAGAAACTAGTAGCAAAAGACCACATATTATATGATTCCATTTATATAAAACATCCAAAAGAGACAAATCTGTAGAGACAATAAGTGAGGGGTTGCTTAAGACAGGGCATTTTGTGGAGAGATGAGAAATGACTGCTAATTGGCATGGGGTTTCTTTCTGGGGCAATAAAAATTGTTCTAAATTGAATATAGTTGCTATTGCACATACTTTATTGAAATCTGCTCAAAAAATTATTGAACTGTACAATTGAATGAATGAATTGTATAATGTGTGAATTATATGCCCCAAAAAACTAGATAAAGATGAAATAAAGATTTCTAAGTATTTTCTTTTCCTTGTTATAGGCATTTTTGCTCTTAGAAAATTAATATTTTAATGCTATATTAATATTAATATAAAATTAATATTATAAAATGTAATAACTTTAGCAAAAATAAAGTATAGTTTTAAACTTTAACATTTTATGAGAGTCAATAATTTGGTTTTAAATTCCATATATTTTAATCCTTAGTTCTAATTGTCATCATAAATAAAAATTATATTTTACAACAATATAGAGATCCAAATGAATAAATTTTCAAAGGGAATATGTTTGATTAGATACACTTACTAAATCATGAACACCATTTTTCAGCCTTCACCATCCAATAGAGTTTTTCATATAAATTTGGGATGAAAATATCTTGGTCTTGGAAACAAATAAGAAGACTCTGCATTTATATATTTTCAACAGATGAGTTTAAAACTGAATAAGCCCTTTAGAATATGCTTTGAATGTTAACAAACTTTTCACAATTTTAAGGTATGTAAATAGGAGAGCTGTATCAATGACACATGACATTTTTGGCCATGAAAATCAAATAATGGAAATGTTTCCAAAAATCATTCTAAAAATGTTCATCCTCTACCTTTAATTTGTTTCATTAATAAAACATCACTTTTTCCTCAAAGAAGAAACTGAGCTTATTTTCTCAAGAATATCTGTGAGGAAAAACCAAGAAATGGTGAATGTTTTAGGGGAAGGGCATGGTAATTACCCTTTCTTGATTATGATGCATTGTATCCTTGTATGGAATTACCATACCGTACTCCATAAATATGTACAGTTTTATGTGTCAGTCCAAAAACTTTAAGAAACAATATATGCTAGGTAGTATAATTAATGACTGTTATGACTATGTCTAGATGTCCCCCCAAAGCCTCAATGCAGTCCTAGGTTGGGCTTTTTCAGAGGTGGCTGATCTAGAGTGTGTGATGCTGGGATAGATTCATGGTGCGATGCTAGGCTCAAGGGCACTAGGATTAAGGGTTTGAGTGCTACCTGCCCGAAGTAGCCTGAGTAAGAAAAAAGGGCAGAAAGATGCTGTTAAGTTCACTCCCTTGCTTTTGCTGTCTTCTACCTGCAGTGAACTGTTTCTCCTCTGTGATGCCCTCTGTCATGTGCCACCCTGCTATGGAGCCAGCCAACTACAGAATAAAACCTCTACAAACTGTGAGCCAAATAAACTTTTCCTCTTTTAACTTTGGGTGTTGGGTATTTTGTCTCAGCAACAAGAAAAGTAACTAAGACAATGACACTTGTCATTGAAGAAAAGGTCAGCAAATATGGAATACTTACTTTTTTAAAAAAGAGAAAACCATGTAGTTCAGCTTTATGTTTGACAATTAATAGTCCTTGTTGTAGAGTAATATGTGGAACTTAAAATATTTTATAATCACTTTCCATTTCATAATTAGGTATTATACATGTTCCACTGAGAAAAAAATAATCTACCTGTCAAGGCTCATAAACTACAAAACGTCAAAAAATCAGAAGGCAAAAGAGAAACATGAGGGGCTGGTGAGATGGCTCAGCGGTGTAAGTGCCTGCCTGGCAAGCGCAAGGTCCTGAGTTCGACTCCTGGTACCCACATAAAGGAAAAAAAGGGGCCGGTGATATCGCTTAGTGGCACAAGTGCCTGCTGGCAAGCACGAGGTCCTGAGTTCGACTCCTGGTACCCACATAAAAAAAAAAAAGAGAGAGAGAAACGTGAGGATACTTCATGAACATGACCATTCTTTTTTAATACAACCTATGCCATATTTGATGTCAAGTGGGGCAAATAAAAGCTCATTGCCAATCTGTATAATTCATGTCAAAAAGAAAATATACTAAAGATGACAAAGTAGGAAAATGGGAAGTACTTGGGACTTTGATATCATTATTGCACTGCTGAATCAACCATACCTGGCATTGTATACTAACAGATTTCTATGTGAAATGATAAATCTCTTATTTTAAAATCTGTGTATTTTGCTTCAAGTTGGCTTTCTCTTTACTTAACAGCTCAATGCATTCTATCTCAGAATCTTTGCCTTTGTTGTTTCCTCTGATTGGAGATTCTTGGACTAGAGCTTCATATACCTGACTAATTTTTTGAGATGGGATTTCTTTATGCTGCCCAGCCTGGCCTAGAACTCCCAGATTCAAGTGATTCTCATGCCTCAGCCTCCCAAGTAACTGGGACTACAGTGTGCACCACACAACCAACTCCGATTGACTGATTATTGACCATTCAGGTCTCTGTTTAAATGTCATCTTCTCTCCCACTTCAGCTAACTTGACCTTAACTCCTAAATTACTCTTTATTTTGTAAGGCTATGTAATTTTCTTCAAAGAATTTTACTCATAAAAGTTTCTGACTTACTTATTTTATAATATTTTCTACTCTCAATCTTCCTCATAGGCAGAGACAATCTATCTTGCTCATTGCTGTATGCCAGTGCAAGAAACACTGCCTGGTATATGACAGCATTCAATGTCTGTTGATTAATTTACTTTATCTTCAATTTCATCTCCTGACATCCTCCATGTAGAGCTATGCTTTTTCATATTAAGTTTACAACAATTCACAGAATATAATCTATTTTCTTTTGTATCTGTGCCTTTGTATTTTCATTTCCTCCTGCCTATATATGTCTTTTTCCTTTTCCTGAGTTCTAAAATTTAAGATATCTACTATGTGCCAGTATTCCCCAGATACTGGAAATACCAAATTTGGTAAAAAACAAAGTTCCTACCACAATGAGTTTCCACCTCACACTCACCAGAATGGTTCTAATCAAAAGACAGATAATAACGAAGGTGGTGAGGATCTGGAGAAACTAAAACCTCCTATCTTGCTGGTCAGAATGTAAAATAGTGCAGCCAGTTCAGAAACAGTCTGGTAGCTTCTCAAACGGGTAAACAGAATTTTCATATGATTCAGCAATTCTACTCCTAGACATTTCCCAAGGAGGACAGAAAATTTATGCCAACACAAAAACTTGTACATAAATATTTATAGCAACTTAATTCATAATAGCCAAAATGTAGAAACAACTTAAATGTTTATTGTACTAAGAATAGATAAAATGTGACATCTCTGCATGATAAAATATTACTTGCCATTCAAAGGAAATGAAGTAAAGAAGGTGTCATGGTGCATGCCTGTAATCCCAGCACTCTGGGAGGCTGAGGTAGGAGAGTCTCAAGTTTAAGCCCAGCCTGGGAAACTTAGGGACTTAGCAAGATCTTGTTTCAAAATAAAAAATAAAAAGGGCTAAGGATGTAGTTCAGTGCAAAGGCCCAGGGTTTAATCCCCAATACTTTTTTTAAAAAAGGAAAAGAAAAAGAAAAAAGCATTTTACATGCTATCACATGGATAAATTCTGAAAACATAAGTGATAGAAGCTATATCACAAAGTGCTATATGAGGCGTGATTGAAAACTACAGTGAATTTTTACAATAAATATATTACAGTAAAAGACACATTGCTATTAATCTCCCTCAAAATACTTTCCCTTGCTTCAAACACACTTATCCCATTGTTCATGCCACTTTCCGAAGCACTTCTAGAAGTCCTTTATTATGAATGTATTTAGTTGTACTTCCATGGCTGCTTCAATGTCCTGCACTGATTCAAAACGTTTACCTTTCTTATTCATTTTGGCTTTGGGATGAACCAGAAGTTGTACAGTGCCAAATCTGGTGAATAAGATAGATGAGGCCGCAGTAATGTTTTTTAAAGCCTTTCTATCCGTTGTGTGACATTCAGCAGCTACATTCACCATATTTTTGAGCACACCTCGTAAAGACATTCATAAAAGGCTTTCAGAACTGCTTCAGCAAGTGGCAAAATCGGTGGGATAATATTCAAAGGTAAGGGAAGTATTTTGAGGGGGATTAATGGCAAAATGTCTTTTACTGTAATAACTTTTAAAAATTTAAACAGTGTATATTTTGATCACACCTCATATTAAATGATTCTATTTAGATGAAATGTTCAAAATAGGAAATACATATACAAAGATGAAGAAAGTAAATTAGTGATTGTCGAGGCCTGGGAGGTTGGGGTGATGGCTAAAGTGTATAGGGTTTTTTTTGGGGGGGGTAATATTCTAAAGTTGAGTGTGGTATTATATATACCTATTTATGAACCCACTAAGAGCCAGTAACTGTATACTTTAAATGGGGGAATTACATGGTTTGTAAATTATATCTCAATAAACCTGTTAAATAGCTGACCAAAACCCCACAAAAACAACATTGCTGTTGTCCCTAGATATTGCCAAGATTCAATGCTAATTTTCTCTCTACAAGGAAGTCTCCTGCTCAGTTTGCCTACAGAATTCTGCAGATGCTTGTGTTAAGGTTTGAACCACCTGCTGCTGAAGTTGTACTCCCTTTTCTTCCACCACAGTGAATATTCATGGAGTGTAATGCCCCTTATGTTCTGAATCTTACGTGCTTATAACACATATAGTAAAAGCTTCTGTAAATGTACATTGAAAAAAAACAGAATGTGAAGAAATTATTGGATAATAAGATAAAAGGAAGATTTTGTTTTGTTTTAGAAAGGGAAAAAATACACAATTTTAACAGTTTGATAGGATATGAAAATAAAATCACTCTCTGTGGTAGAGTAGTCTGAAGGGGAGTGTGCCAGAGAGGCTGAAGTTCTTTGCTAATACACAGGTTTCTAACATAAAAAGGTCAACATTGCTGGACAATAGGGGCTTGTGTTGCTGTTCTATCCAATGATCATTGCAAGAGCTGAAATTTGTCAGTTTTTTTAACAGGAGAGTTTGCAGAGCAAACAACAAAATGTCAGGTTCCAGTGATCTTAGGAAATGTGAGAGAAGAACAAAGATGGGAAGAGAGTAATACAAATAGATAGTATGGGGTTTAAAAGAAAGTTAAAGCATAGCCCTTTTAGTATAGAGAATATTTTCTTGGAAGTGACAGTATTAACTGAATGCATGTCAGAGTTGTTTCAGTAGAGTCTCTGTGTTACTGTCAGTAGTTCCTCCCAGGTCTGTAAAACAACTGTTGGTCTGTGGTATGTTTACAATATCCCTTAAAATGTCAAAGAATTTCCACCAATTTCTACTGATATTTACCTTCTGTTGTATTGCACCACCATAAACTTTGCATCTAACAACCAGCATGACAATTTTCCTTGGCAATTTTATGGTACTTTGCACAGGTTGTGATAGCCAAAAAGGTCAAAATAGTTCATGAAATCAAATTAAAAACAGCAGAGAGAAATACCACAGATTAACAACAACAACAAAAAAAACCAAAAACAAACAAAAAAACAACCAAAGCAAAGCAATAGTAACAAAAAACTAGATTAGTGAGGGTCATTCCAACTGCAAGTGGAGGATACTGCACTGGCACTCATTGGCTAAGAGTCCAACCATAAGAGTAATAAATTACCATAACTAACATTTACTGAGGGCTTTCTGCATGTCTACTATATGGTATATGTGTTCACTCTAATTTTCAAAATGGTTCGTCTGTGGGGGAGGGGTAATATTACCCCATTTTTACAGAGAAGGATATGGACAGAATGGTTAAGTAACAATATGAGAGTCTGACTCCTGAGACCATTTCCTAACCACCCGATACACTACTTTCTGATATTTCATTACTCTACCAGTCAAGTGAACATGGGAAAGATATGTATTAATTATACTTATATACCTATTATATATATACACAAATACGTATATACACACAGACAAGTTATGAAAAGACAAGCACTTATGACATGACAAGCACTAGAAAAATAATGAATTGGCACTCTATGGAGAAATGCTAAGGTATAACTGTATTATGAAAATAAAGTACTAAAAATTGGCTGGGAAATGACAGTAGAAATTTGGTAGGCTACTTAATGTTCCCTGAACACTGTTATCTTTAACATCTTGTGCTTCTACACCATTTCTCCTCAATGTCTGAACTGACCTTTGCATTCTTAGCTGCCTATAGGGTAATTAATTCCTACTCATCTTTTAAAATGTATGATAATGACACTTTCTCTATGGAAACTACTCCAACTCCCCCAAGCAGGATTAGTCACATGCTTGGCTAGATTCTCATTATTTTGTTAATATACTTTTATACCATCTGTGAATGTTCAGTACAGGAAACAACTACTCTAAGTACTTTAAGCAGAAGGAGATTTAATATAGGGAATTAGATGCTCATAAAATTGTTGCCAGGGTTCTAGGCTGAGTCTCCTGAGATGATTCGCAGAACACTATAGAATTGACTTTTGTAGTACAAGAACATGTTCCAGAGCTGTGGATTCAGGGATCAGAAAGTCAGGGTCAGAAAGTTTCTAATACATCAGCTGAAATTGCCTCTTGACAGCCACAAAATTGGCAAGTGAACCTTAGGATGCTGCAGCAAAATAACTACAGTCCCCAGGATCTTGCTTGTCAACAGAAAACAACCTAAGGAGGAGAGTTTTCACTTCCAAATCATGAATGAGTGCATCCAATTGGTGGAACTTAATTTATATCCAGAATCCTAGCTGAAGGGGAGTCTAGGAAATCTCATTTTTAGCTTTTCAGGCTTTGCAAACTGCAAGGCTCATCAGACAAAGGAAACCTGAGCCTGAGTGAACCAATCTGTGTCACTCA
Organism: Erethizon dorsatum; assembly: GCA_028451465.1. Classification (NCBI taxonomy): domain Eukaryota; kingdom Metazoa; phylum Chordata; class Mammalia; order Rodentia; family Erethizontidae; genus Erethizon; species Erethizon dorsatum. Next base: position 61,312,036 of record CM051827.1, on the reverse strand, counting down.
CCATGGCACCTTGCAGGCTGTAAATATACTATTTGCTGTCATTAATGGCTGAATCTCAAATGCTCAGCCAAGAAAAGGTATCAACATACCTAACTCAGTTACTTCTTAAACAAGAAATAAGTGTGCTAACATCTTAATAAAAATCATCACTGGCTCCTATTTTCATAAAATAGAATTAAGTAAACATCTTTATTCTGGCATCCAACAATTACTATAAGGTTCAAAACTTTCTTTCCAAAACCATCTCCCTCCCCTTGCACTTGCTACTTCAAAGTATTCCTTTTCCAGATGATCCACATTTGCCTTCATGTTTTGCTCTTGTCATTTTCTTTCTGAAATGCTCTCTTGTCCTATTTTGAGTAGAACCCAAACTTCTCTGAATTTTATGAACTCCCTATTCTTTACAATTGAGAACCTACCCTGCCTCTTTTATGAAGCTTTTCTGGGAAACCCAGTTCTTTAATGTGCTTCCCTCTTCTCACCTGCTATTCCACTGCCTACTGCCCTTTTTATATATGCCTTGAACTGGTAACTTGATTTTCATCTATATACTCTGTATTTCACTTAAAGTGCTAATCACTTCATCGCAGTAACTTCTCTTGTAATTATCTATGTTCCATTCACTGATCCAGTAACTTAAATTAAATACCTGATCGTGGGTAGATATAAGATGATGATGACACAATTATAATAATTTTCCTGAGTTTTTATTTAATGTACATTTGATTACTAAAGCAACACAATTTTCTTAAACACATACTGTTTGTCTTCCCCCTAGTCTATTCATTCTGGAAAGTTCTACTGATAAACTGAAATCAAATATCATTTCTGGAGATTTTCCTGGTTTCACCCAGTAGGCTGGGTTTTATGGTATCTATCTCATGGCAATTATTCTACTGTACCAATTAGTTTCTGTTGCACAAAAATGACCAAACTTCAGCAGCTTAGAGTAACAATCATTTACTTCTCATGAGTAAATGGGGCTGGGTTGAGCATGGATGGCTCTTCTCTGTTCCATATAGTTGGCAGGGTATGGAGTGATGGCTGAGAAGCCTGGACTCTCCTCTCTCTACATAGTCATCTGAACCTCAACAACACTGATCTTCACTTGTTTTCCCAAGAGAATGTCAGGTTATCCAAAAAGTCACATAATCCCACTTATGCTACCTTCTATGGAAAAGCACACGATAAGACCAGTGAGATTCAAGGGACAAGGGAATAGAATTCACTTTTTGATTAAATATGGTGAAAAGAACCCATGGCCATTTTTATCTACTAATCCACTATATGCCACCTATGGTCTCTCTCCATAACTAGATTGAGGTGTCCTCATGAACCTTGTCTGAATTTTTTTTTGGTACCAGGAATCGAACTCAGGACCTTGTGCTTGCCAGGCAGGTGCTTGTGCCACTAAGCTATATCCCCGGCCCCCAATATGTATTTTAACATTCAAATATTTATTTCAATGTTCTGAGTACATGGTGCTGTGTAAACTGCTCAATATGCAGTATGGGGTTAAAAAAATATCAGATTCCATGTTAGGCCATGGTTGGAATACAAAGCTATGTGGAATGTAAACCACAGTCCTTCTTCCCGAGGATCCCATAGTCCCTGTTACCAATTAGTAGTAAAGAAAAATAGAAGCAAGATTAAAAGGGATATACAAAAGAAAAAAATACTACTACAACAGGAAAATGCAAAACCACTATATAAATGAGACACACAGTTCAGAAAAGTAAACATATATTTGAATCTGGTGTTTGGAAAAAGTAAGACTTATACTATGTTTAGAGGCTAGGGTTTGGATTTTCAAATAATAGGCACAGTTAATAAGTGGAACATGTAAGAACCATGCCAGGGACAAGAAAGTAAAATTTCACTTTCAAAAAAATGTGGCTACCTTCTCTTCTTGGAGCAGAAGCGTTATCAAGGCACAGGGGAAGACAAGAGGAGAGAAGCTAAGTATAAGACTGCTTGGATTTTATCGTGTTAAGAGAATTTTAAAGCGAAGAACATCAGAATACATTGTACTTAGAGACAAAACCATGGCACACCATGTAGAATGAACAATAGTAGAAAAGACAGAAAGAAAGAGGCAAGTACGGTGCGGGCTTAAACTTCAGACTCTCAAGCCCTATCCAGACAGTAGTTTGACAAGTGCTTGCCAGAGTGTTAGAGAAACTGGACTGGTAGAGGAGAGACTCTCTCCATGTGACCTAATGGATCCATCACACCTGTCCCACAAGGAGGTTCTGATGAGAGGTAAACAAGAGGCAGAAGGTTCTACTTGATACCTCTGTGAAGCTGTAATTTCTTGCATGGGGCTGCCAGGAATTCAGGATAAAGGAGAGGAGGCTTTATTTTACAATATTGGAATGGGGGAGGGAGACAACTCCGTACACATAAGGCTAGTGACTGCGTGCGACATTCCCTAAGATTTCAATGCAGGACAAGGGGCAAATTTGGAGAGAAAGATAAATTGTGGTAGATGTTATAATTTCATTTTTTATATTAAAAAATCTTAGATCCACCCAGTATTTCTTCTAATTCTCTTCTCAGATAACATGGTCTCTGAGTACGCTGTGTAAACCCCTGCCACTGCCATCACCATCTCCAGTGCTCATCACTCCCGTTTCTCTTTCTTTGCTTTATTTATTCCCTCTCCTTCCTTCTAGAATGTAAGTTCCACAAGCAGATATGTCTCTTTTCTTCATTATTATTTCCTGGTGTCTAGAATAAAGTGATACTGCAGACAGACAGCAGGTATTTAAATATTTGTTAAATGAATGAATATGGGATGGAGCTTCCATGGGACTTCAGATGGAGTTGTCCAATAATAATTGTATTTGTGAATTGAAGCTTGGGGGAAAATCTGAGTTTTAGGTAAAGACGGGGAGTCATTTGCTATTGGTACAAACTAAAGCTAGGAAGCTGGATGAGATCACTTGGAGAGAGTTCTGAATTTATGGGAAAAATGATTTTATTGTTTGGTTGAGGTGATTTGGAATTCCAAAAGAAAAGGTGGTGTCATCCCCAGCCAGGCCTGGCCACAGAACATAAGCAGGTCACCACAAACGCCATCAAATGCAGTCAACTCTTCCTGTTTCCCTTAGATAAAGCTAGCAATTTCTTGGAAAGTTTTATGATGTCACAGAGGGTAAAAAAGCCAACAACAGTATTTATCATTTATTGAAAAACATGTTAATAATTCACTGCTTCAATTAACATTTACTGTTAATCAAGATTCTTGTCTGAAAGCCTCATAGCCAAGCTCAGCACGTCGGTTTAGAATCAAGCTCCATCTGCCTGTCATTGAGCCTGCAAAGAGACAAATGCCAGGTCTACTTAAAGCTGGAGATAGGGGTCATCTTCCAAAGCAGGCTGTTCCTGGAAGCCAGGCCCCCTAGAAAGTTAAGAAAAGCAAACTTCTGCCTCCAAAAGGGACCCAAATTTCCCAAAGGAAACAGCAGAATATTTTCTCTACATGAAAGAGATCACTGAAGTTTTCTACTAGGTCTTTTACATACCCTTTAAGAAAAGGTTATATCACTCCATTTCTTCCTTTCCCCAAGCTGAAACACATTTTATATTACTATTACTGTCTACATGTATTTTGGATCTGAGAGTCTCATTTGATTATTCATAACTTGGTCTTTTGCTGATAACTTTTTTTGGCCAAAAAGCAATACTTCCCTCTGAACAGGAAAGGGAAGAAAGGAAGCTATTTTACCATTTGTTCTTACTATTGCTGCTATTGTTATATAATGCATAGAATCTTATTTAGAAAAATTGTAATTGCAATAAGTATGCTTTAGTGGGCTGAAACAATATTAACAGTTTACTAGATATCATTAAATGATCAGAGATTCTACTCTTTGGCTTAAGTAGAAGTTATTCGGTCTCTCTGAGCCTTAATTTGTCCATCTATAAAATGGAAATAATATAGAATGGAACTCAGGATGTTGTTTTAACATTTAAGGAAACATTGAGAAAGCATTTGCACATTGGCTATCTCCTTGAAAACACTAAAACATTTGAACTATTTCTGTGCCACAGGTGATATGCACTTTGTGCCATTAGGGAATGAGTGTGAGCACATCACTTTTATTGTTTCCAATTATTTACTCCAGCCTTTTAACTCATTTAACATTTACTGGATGATTACTATGCACTAAGCATTGTTCCTGGGGCTGAGGATCACTCAAAATCCCTACCCTCCATGGAAACTGCAGTTTAATCCTGGGAGAAATACAAAATAAATGAATTCATAGCAACCCATTCATTCAAGTATTCATTCATATGTTACCACTTTTCCTCCACCCCCCACAAACTACTCATAAACTAGTAGCTAGCTTAGATTAGAAAGATGATAGACAGCTAAATGGAGAGATAAAAAAGACAGAAAAAATATCGGGTGCTACAGTATTCTCCCATTACCCCCAAAGGATGTGTTCTAAATGGAACAATGGAAACCTGAAACTTTGGATAGTCTGAACCCTGTATACATAATGTTTTTTCTGAAACACCCAAATCTATGATAGTTGAATTTATTAATCAAAATAAAAGACTAATAACTATAATATTATAACATAACAATTATAACATTATGTTTTAATAGAAATATCACCATCACCACTCTTGCTCTTTGGTGCCATTATTAAGAAAAATAGGGGACATTTGAATAGAGGTGCCACAATACGATAGTCAATACGATAACTGACACAGCTCCTAAGTGACTAACAAATACACAGCATGGATATGATTGCCAAAGGGATGATTCGTATCCTGGATAGGACGGAGCTGGATGGTACAAGATTTCATCAAGCTGCAATTTGAAAATTACTTTTTTCTGGAATTTTCCATTTAATATTTTTGGGCCACAGTTGACCGTGGGTAACTAAACTACAGAAAAAAAAATCATAGATAAGGAGAAATTATTGTAGTAAATGCTGACCTGAGAATAGCAGCATGATAGAAGTATGCCTACCCTAAGTAAGTGTTCTAGAAAGGTCTCTTTGAGACTGTGCTATGGAAATGGAAGTCAGAGGAAATGCAGTGCAGGCAAAAGGAATAGCTGATGCAGAGCCCCTGTGGTGAGAACAAACTTTCCTGTTCTAGAAGCAGAAAGTCTCCTGGCTACAGAGCAGTGGGCAAGGGAAATAAGGACAAGAGAAGGAACTGGGAGAGGGGGTCAGACCTTGTAGGGCCTCACAGGCCATAGTAGGAGATATTATTATGACAAGGATGTCAGACTATTAGAGTGATTAAGCAAGGAGGTGGAAGATTGATTTACATGTTTTAATGTTGACTCTGACTGTGTGGAGAGTGAGTTCTGTAAGAATGGGGTGAAACAGGAGTTGGGAGGCCAGTAGACCAAAGCAATGTCAATGGCTGAACTACCATCATAGAAGCAGAAATAAAGAAAAACAGATGGATTCACTTAGGTTTCGGAAGTACAGTCATTAAGGATTACTGATAGATTAGACACAGGAAACAGAAATCTAAGGTTTATTACTTAAACAATTTTCAGAAATCCAGTCTTGAAGCCCTCACTATGCCCAAATGACCAAGAACACTATAGGTTCACTCCATTTGAGGGGATCCATCCTAATTTCAAAAATACATGAAAAAGGAAAACCAGGAAGTACGTTCAGCCCATAGCTATGGGTTCTCACTGATATCTCATGATATTCTAGCACGGGTTTCATAAGACCAGAGAGGTGCTTGCCGACGGCTTTGGCAGTAATCTTGATAAAGATCCTTCACTGCAACGGCAGTGCATCCTTGGTTCCAGTCCCGTGACTAGGTGTGTATTTAGCCTTTCTTTCCAAAGCTCCACACCCTTCTGGGATGCCTGAGCAGCTGTATTGGCCAACCTCGACACTATATTGAAGCTGAGTCTCCCCAACCCCTTCAAGGTCCCATACGTTGCACTCTGTGCCACAGCCCAGACTCACGCGTGAAGAACTCCTGTCTGGGGCCTTTGTATGATTTACAGCGCTGGGCTTCATGTTTGTATGTAAGTGGACTACAGGAGGTTTTCCTATGATCAAATCCCCTACTGCAAGTGCCTTCCCCAAGCTCAGCATACCTTGAGGACAGGACCATGAGGATAAATAGCTTTTACTTACGTAAATAAAACACTGTCCTTTTAAACCTAGTCCTAGGATAAGATGGGCTTACTGGTCATACATTGAAAATAATTTTTAAAAAACAGGTTATGCTAATGTCTTGCTTAGAATGAAGAGAATCTTCCTAACTGCTATCTCCATCAGTAGACATAGAAGACTACCATAAAACCATATTTTTATCTCAAAATCTGCCTACTTATATAAGCAAAATTAAATTTGTATTTCCCCCTAATTAAAAAAAGGGATATGGTGTGTGTGTGTGAATTTATTGTGAAAAATACTATAGTAGAGGAGGACAAAGCAAACATGCAAACTGAGAATTCTCCAGAAATATAATTCATATTAGAGGTAGGTGGGGAAACATGCCGTTTTGAAGTGAGATGAACTGACTCTCAAATTAATTGGAGCAGGCAGCATATCTTGCCTTTTATAGCTGGTGTGGTTCCTTTTGTAAAGCAGGCCAGGCTCAGAGAGAGCCAAATGCTCTTCAACACAATGGTGAGGTTTATTGTTCCACAATGGACAAGGCCCAGAATCAAGCTGATACAAATGATGTCTGTCTCGGTATATATTAAACTACACTGTCTACATCAAAAGTAATACCTTGATGAGAGGTGTTTATTTCTTAGGTTAAATAGTTTTTTTGTTTTTTTGTTTTATGTGGGTACCGGGAGTCCAACTCAGGACCTCGTGCTTGCCAGCAGGCGCATGTGCCACTGAGCGATATCACCGGCCCCTTTTTTTCCTTTATGTGGGTACCGGGAGTCAAACTCAGGACCTCACGCTTGCCAGGCAGGGGCTTATGCTGCTGAGCCATCTCACCGGTCCAGGTTAAGTAGTTTTTAAAGCTAGATTTCAGTTTCCTCTTTAGGGAGACTAAATTAAAGGCAAATCTCATCCTCATTTCCCCCTTACTAACTTAGCAATGCCTCAGCAGAGGGAAACTGTAATGAGCACACAGGAGAAACTTGAGACACTCTTGGAGTTTGCAGGACAGAAAGGATGAAAGTCTTAATCCTGAGGAGTAAAGGTTTCCTGAGTGAATAAAGGGGTAGAGAAATGGCACTGCATGATTTGAGAGAGTTATAGAAGAAAAGGGGAAAGCTGAGGGAAGAGTGGGAGAGGAAAAGAGAGAATCAACAGGAGGAAGTGCCATCAGGGTACCATCTTTGTAGAGGATAAAGTATGTTTTTGTGGCACAAACTACACTGAGAGCTGAGCTTGTCCCTCCCACAACATGTTCCTGTACAGAGATGACCACATCTTCCCTTCTGTTATCACAGCTCCGCCTGTTTATTCTGGCGCAGTGGCTAGAGGAAGCTTTGTTACTCTTAGTCCTATCCTAGGGCTCTGGTGGAGAGAGATTTTTTAAGGTCTGAGCCCATGTGGCTGGTTAACTTACTATTAGTTATAAGCAGTGACTCTTTAAATAATACCTCAGATAGGAGAGATTAAGGTGCCCCTCACAGATGAACAGAGCTGGGAAAGAAGGGTCCTATCAAGACCCAAGACCCAAGCAAGATTACAGTATGAGGCCAGGGGCTCCACTGACATGGTGACTACATGCTACTGTGGTTAATCTCTTCTATGCTATGAAATATATGTACTCTACTAAACTCAGATTTACAGTTAATTTATGTAAATCGAGTATAAACTTGCCTTTACTTCTGTTACTGATGTAGACATTGTAAATCCACTAGAGGTTTCAAGATGAGATACTGGCAGATGAGCATGGATGGTTTCTATCAAAAGCTAATCCCAAACTGAAAGGCAAATTATAAACTGGGAGAAAGATTTGTAATAAAATGATAGATCAAACAGTAATATATTTAGAAGAAAAATTCAGATAAAAACAATGATAGCAATATTTTACCCATCAAACTAGCACATATTTTTAAATGAGGATTTTCAATGCTGGCAAGAGCACAGTATGTTTTCTGGATAGTGATCTAGTAGTAGGTGTCCTGAACTTTAAATAATTTCACAACATCTCATCTATGAATTGTACTTCTGGAGTAGATTCTAAGGGAATAATGTTAAATAGGGTCAAAGATTTAAGCACACATTTATTCTTCGAAGCATAATTTATAAGAACAAGCCAATGTCTAATATTTGAAGAATGATTAGGGAGTTTAAAATAAGTCTATATAGTGACATATAATGCTACTACTAAAATCACATTCACTAAATGTTTTTAAAGATATAGGAAAGTTTTTGTGAATATTTCTTTAAAAATGAAAATGAAAAATATGAATTTATATACAAAGCATGTTTAAACTATGTAGAGTTTCTTTGTGAAAGATTTGAAAAGAAATACATTAAAATGTTACTAGGAATTGCTTTTAAATGTCAGGATTATTTATCTGCTTCTTTATGCTATTTCTACGTTTCTGCAACAAGAACATACTTTTATAGTCAGACAAACCTAGCAAAAATTTAATACAGAATCGGATTAAAGGCAACCATGAGTCTTTGGACAAATGGCTGAATTCAGGTTTGGAGTATAAAATTTATAACATGATACTGGAGAATTTTGTTGTTACCTGAAAGTAAGAAAGCTTTCGAAGATTGTTGGGATGAATCATGTCAAAAAACACAGGAGCCAATATGAAGAGGTTCTCAAACATGAGAAAATTTGAGCACCTAAAATATGGGAATTGACACATATCAGATGTATCTTTTTAATTGAGTTTAGTTTGTAATGTTATTAAAATAAAAATCACTGGTCATCTTTGGAAGTTTCTAGGCAACTTAATTATTATTCAGATAACTGGTAAATAAAGAAATAATAAAGCAGTTATTCAGGTTTTTTTCTATACAAACTATACCTCAGGGCAGTGCTTCTCCAACTGTAATTCCTGGACCAGGAACAGTAGCATAACCTGGTAACTCGTTCAAAATGTAAAGTCTGGGCTGCAGATATAGTTCAGTAGTACAGTGCTCGCCTAACACACACAGGCCGTGGATTTGATCCTCAGAACTGCAAAAAAAAAAAAAAAAAAAAAAAATCAATCAATCATCCTTGGGCCTTACTTTAGACCTACTGAATCAAAATTCTGGAGATGGACCTGAGCCTTAAGGTGTTAAAAGTAGTCACGCTCAAACTCTGGCTCACTTGTTTTCTATTCTGCTTTTTCACCAACTACATATCTCTCTTTTAAAGAGATGTAAAATCCCAGATTGATGTATGGACCTAAGGGGAAGAAGCATTTCAACTTGCTCTCTATGAGAATATATATGTCAACCTGGCCTATGTGAGAATTCTCCAAGTGTTCCAGCATTGCTCAACTGGGGATTTCAGTGAAATTTGGGGCCAGGCCCTTGGCTAGTATACTAAGTACTCTTCTCTTGGCCATTGTCTCAGTGTATACAACTTTCCCCAACAAGCACCAAGATGATACAATTTCATAGGTCACTTCTTATAAACCAGTAAGTAAGTAATTCTAACCTGACTTAAACTGTTTCAGAGCTTAGAGAAAAGTTATAAAGATGACATAGTACTGATATAAAAATTGGATAAAAATGATACTAAATAGGACAGAACCAACTAATATTGTATATTAATAGTGATTCAAAAGTCCAACATTGGAAAAATCCAAATAAACCATGTACTTTAATTAACAGTAATTTACTAATGTTAGTTCTTTAGTTATGACTAAAGAGTAATACAGGATACTGACCATAGGGAAAACTGGATGAGAAGTACATGAAAACTTACTGAGAACCTTTACAACTTTTCTGCAAATTTTAAACTTTTTTTTTTGTGGGTGCCAGGGGGTTGACCTCAGGCCCTCGCATGCCAGCAGGCGCCCATGCCGCTGAGCGATATCACCGGGCCGTTTTTTGTATGTGGGTTCCGGGAGTCGAACTCGGGCCCTCGCGCTTGCCAGGCAGGCGCTTATGCCGCTGAGCCATCTCACCGGCCCATTAAATTTTTATAAAATAAAAATTAAAAAAAAAATTTTAAAGCTGCTGGGTGTGGTGGTGCATATACTAAGGCCTTGTCTCAAAAAAATTTTTTTAAACTACTTAAAAATTAATGATCCCACACTTGCCTGGGCAGGGTCCAAGTTCATGACACAGACAAATTGAACACCAAAAGGACTTTAGGACAGTGGCTTTCACTGTCTCCATCAGGCCTACTGGGCTTCCTTTTTTTTTTTTTTTCTTTTTCTAATTTTATGTAAAAATGGTAAAATAACATTTCATAACAAGATGATAGGAGAATAACAATAGTTAATACATTGTGTATTATTATATTTAAAGTAGTTACTCAGAGCATAATATGCGGGCCCAAAAAATTCTCCAATCGTTACTAGCACAAACGTTCCTTTTCTATGAACCAAGACACATTAATGGTATAACTAACTTCCATTTTTTTCTCTCTTATCCCTTCCTTTCCCCCATCCTACTTCCTTTTTTCTTTTGAATAATTTCTTCCCTTTTCATAATATCTAATGTACATTTTAGACATTATTTATTCTTTCAGTTTCTCACACCAGGGAGACAAGACAATGTTTACACATGTGAGTCTGATTTATTTCACTTATGAGTATGGTCTCAAGTTGCATTCATTTCCCTATAAAAGTCTCAAGTTTATCCTTCTTTATGACTGAGTAGTACTCCATTGTATAAAAATACCACGTCTTTTCTATACATTCCTCAATTGATGGGCATTTGGGTTGTTTCCAAGATTTAGCTATTACAAACTGTGCTGCTATAAACATGGGTGCACATACATCGCTGACTTTTTAAATTCTTCTGGGAAGATACCCAGAAGGGGAATAGCTGGGTCAAATGGGACTTCTAGTTCTAGCTTTTTTAGGAATCTCCATCCCGATTTCCACAGTGGTTGCACCAGTCTGCACACTCACTAACAGTGGAGAAGGGTTGCTTTTTTCCCCCACAGCCCCACCGGGATTTGTTATTGGTTGGTTTCTTGATGATAGCCATTCTCTCTGGAGTGAGATGGAACCTGAGTGTTGTTTTAATTTGCATCACTCAAATGACCAATGATGTTGAACATTTTTTTCATATATTTATTTGCCATTTGTATTTCTTCATCTGAGAAGTGTGTATTCATCTCAGAGGCCCATTTTTGGATTGGATCTTTGAATTTGGGGGGTCTGATTTTTTTTCAATTCTTTATATGTTCTAGATAGAAGTCCTTCGTCTGAGGGACAGTTGACAAAAATTTTTTCCAACTCTGTGGGTTGTCTCTCCACTCTGTTGGTGATTTCTTTTGATGTGCAAAAATTTTAATAAGATGAGATACCAGCTGTTGATTCTTTGAAGTATTTCCTGTGCAGTTTGTGTCTTGTTTATGAACTCTCCACAAGATTTCTACCTACTTACTACTTACTCTTCCAGTAGATTTAGTGTTTCTGTTTTAATATTTAGATCTTTGATCCATTTTTTTTTTGTGTGTGTGGGTACCGGGAGTCGACCTCAGGACCTCGTGCGCCAGCAGGCGCCCGTGCTGCTGAGGGATATCACCGGCCCTTTTTTCGTATGTGGGTTCCGGGAGTTGAACTCAGGCCCTCGCGCCTGCCAGGCAGGCACTTATGCCACTGAGCCATCTCACCGGCCTTTGATCCATTTTGACTTTAGTTTAGTGCATAGTGATAAACATGTGTCTAGTTTTACTCTTTGGCATGTGGAAAGCCAGTTTTTCCAGCACCATTTATTAAAGAAGCTATCTTTCTTCCAGTGAAGCTGTTTGGCACCTTTGTCATACATGAGGTGGCTGAGTGTGTTTGTGGTTGTGTCTGCATCTTCTAATCTGTTCCACTGATCCTCAGGTCTGTTTTTTTGCCAGTACTATGCTGTTTTTATCACAGTAGCTTTGTAGTATAATTTCAAGTCAGGGATTATGATGCCTCTTGCCTTGCCTTTGTTGCCCAGAATTGCTTTTGCTATTCTAGGTCACTTCTGGTTCCAAATGAATTTTAGGAATGTTTTCTCTAGTTCTGTGAGGTATGTTAATGTTATTTTGATCAGGATTGCATTAAATCTGTATAACAAAATCGGGAGTAAGGCAATTTTCACTATGTTGGTTCTTCCTATAGATGAGCAAGGGATATCTTTCCATTTTCTGAAATCCTCTTTGGTCTCCTTTTTCAGAATAGTGTAATTTTCAAAGTATAGATCTTTTACTTCCTTTGTTAGATTGTTTCCTAAGCATTTCAATTTTTTGGATGCTATAGTGAAAGATGTGATTTCCCTAATTTCTCTCTCAGTCAGTTTGTTATTCTTGTACAAGAATGCTATTGCTTTTTGAGTGTTGACTTTGTATCTAGCTATGCTGCTGAATTTGCTTATTAAATCTAGAAGTCTTTTGGTAGAATTTTTGGGGTCTTCTATGTAGAGTATCATGTCATCTGTGAATAATGATAATTTAACCTCTTCCTTTAATATTCTTATTCCTTTTATTTCTCTTGTCTAATTGCTCTGGCTAATGTTTCCAGAACTATATTGAATAGTAGTGGTGATAGTGGACATCCTTGTCTTGTACCTGATTTTAGAGTGAAAGCTTTCAGTTTTTGTCCATTTAGTATGATGTTGGCTGTTGGTCTGTCATAGATGGCTTTTATCAGATTGAGGTAAAGACTATCTATTCTGATTTTCTGTAGGGTTTTTATCATGAATGAGTGTTGGACTTTGTTGAAAGCTTTTTCTGCATCTATTGAGATGATCATGTTATTTTTGTCTTTGGTTATTTTGATTTGGTGTATTACATTTATTGATTTGTGTATGTTGAACCATCCCTGCATTCCTGCAATGCATCCCACTTTGTCATGGTGTACAATCTTCTTTTTTTTTTTTTATTTTTTTTTTTTATTTTAAAGAGAAGAAAAAACAAAACAAATCAAAAGAAGAACAAATTTTCAAACCAACATGATAGGAGGGTAACAATGGTTAACACATTACGTATTACTATCTTTAAGTTAGTTATTCAGGACACCAGACATTAGCATTCAATTGTCCAAACATTATTGGCACAAACCTTACTCTTCAATGAACTAAGTAAAAATGGTAGTGTATCTATCTTAAACAATCTTCTTGATGATTTGTTGCATTCTGTTTGCTAGTATCTTGTTGAGGATTTTTGCATCTATGTTCATGAGGGAGATTGGCCTGTAGTTCTCTTTTTTGGTTGGGTCTTTCTCTGGTTTTGGTATCAGGGTAATACTTGCCTCCAGGAATGAATTAGGGAGTATTTCTTCCCTTTCAATTTCATTAAAGAGTTTGAGGAGTGTTGGCATTCAATCTTCTCTAAATTTCTTGTAGGATTCAGCCAGGAATCCATCAGGACCTGGGCTTTTCTTTGTTGGTAAGTTTTTAATTACATTTTCAATTTCATTAACTGACATTGTGTTATTCAGAATTTTCATATCTTGATTAAGCTTCGGTAATTCATACATATCTAGGAATCTTCCATTTCTTCTGTGTTTTCCAAGCTATGAGAGTGAAGATTTTCAAAGTATGTATTGATGATCTTCTGAATTTCCACAGGATCTGTAGTGATTTCACCCTTTTCATTCCCCATTGCATAAATCTGAGTCTTTTCTTTGTTTTTGTTTTTTTTTATAAGGTTGGCTAAGTGTTTATCAATTTTATATGTTCTTTTAAAAAATCAACTTTTTGATTGATTAATTCTTTGTATTGTTTTCTTAGTCTCAATTCCATTAATTTCTGTTTGTTTTTTTTTTTTTTTTGTTTTGTTTTTTGTACCAGGAAGAGAACTCAGGGCCTCATGCTTACCAGGCAGACATTGTGCCACTGAGCTATATCCCTGACCCTCTGCTCTTATCTTTATAATTTCCTCCTTTGTATGGGCTTTGGGTTTAACTTGCTCTTCTTTTTCTAGAAGATACAGATGCAACAGTAGGTTGTTTATTTGTGCTTGTTCTGTTTTCCTGATGTGGGAATTCACCGCTATAAATTTCCCTCTTAGGACTCCTTTCATTGCGTCCCATAGGTTCTGGTATGTTTTATCTGCATTCTCATTTGATTGTAGATATTTAATTTCTTCTTTAATTTCATCTGTGACTTATTGGTTGTTCAGGAGGGTGTTATTTAATTTCCATGAGTTTATGGAGTTTTTGTGATTTCTTTTGCCATTAATTTCCAATTTCATTGCACTATGGTCAGATCATATGCATGAGATAATTTCATAATGAGATAATTTCATAATCTCATATGCATGAGATAATTGCATCTATTTAAGCATGTTCTGTGGGCTAGTATATGGTCTATTTTAGAGACCATCCCATGTGCAGCTGAGAAGAAAGTGTACTCTGATGTTGTTGGGTGGAACACTCTGAAAACATCTACTAAGTCCATTCGTTCACAGGTTTGATTCAGTTTTGATATTTCTTTGCTGACTTTTTGTCTAGGTGATCTATCTCTTCATGACAATGGGTTATTAAGGTCCCCCATTACAATTGTGTTATTGCTTATTTGATTTTTTGTGTTTATTAATATTTGCCTTATATAGTTGGGTGCTCCTGTATTTGGTGCATACATATTCATGACTGTTATCTCTTCCTCTCGAAATGTTCCCCTAACAAGTATGTAGTGACCTTCTTTATCTCTTTTGATCATTCTTGGTTTGAAGTTCACATTGTCTGCAAACAGAATAGCTACCCCTGCTTTTTTTGGGTACCTGTTGCATACAGTATTGTTTTCCATCCTTTGACTTTCAATCTATGAATTTATTTTTGAGTTAAATGTGTTTCTTCTATATAGCATATTGTTGGATCTTGTTTCTTTTTTTTTATATGCGGGTACTGGGAGTCAAACTCAGGACCTCATGCTTGCCAGGCAGGCACTTATGCTGCTGAGCTATGTCACCGGCCCTGGATCTTGTTTCTTTTTTTTTTTTTTTTTTTTTGGTGGGTACCGGGGGGTTGACCTCAGGACCTCGCGTGCCAACAGGCACCCGTGCCGCTGAGCGATATCACCGGCCCTTTTTTTAACTTTTTTTTTTTTTTCGTGGATCTTGTTTCTTGATCCGTTCTGCCAGTCTGTTTCTTTTGATTGGTGAATTGAGGCCATTTACATTGATGGTTATGAATGAAATGCATTGGCTTATCTTTGTCATGTTATTTTCTTGCTGTTGGTTCCCTGCTTTTCCCCTCTATTTAATTGCTTTCTCTGCCTGGTGGTTTCTTTCTGTTGTTGTTCTTGGAATTGTGGTCCTTTTCCTCTCTGTCTAGAATATCTTTCAATACCCTTTGTAGGGTTGGTTTGGTGGTCATGAATTTCTTCAGTTGCTCTCTGTCATGGAAGTATCTTATTTCTCCATAAATTTTGAAAGAAAGTTTTGCAGGGTATATCAATCTTGGTTGGAAATTGTTTTCTTTCAGGACTTGAAATACTTCACTCCAAGCTCTTCTTGACTTGAGAGTTTGTGTTGATAAGTTGGTCATGATTCTGATGGGCTTTCCTATATAGGTGATCTGTTTCTTTTCTCTAACGGCTTTTAACATTCTGTTTTTGTGTTGAATTTCTGGGATCTTGATTATTATATGTCTGGGTGTAGATTTATTTTGGTCATGGCTTATTGGAATTCTATATGCCTCACTTATCTGTATGTCAGATTCTGTTCCCATGTTTGGGAAATTTTCTGCTATTACTTCTGCAAATAGTCTTTTTATGTCATTTGTGTTGACTCCTGCTTTTTCATGACACCTAACAGTCTTATATTGTTTTTCTTTGCATCATCTTCCAGCTGTTGAATTGTTATTTCCTGATCCCTCGTTATTTTTAAGAGATCTTTCCTTTCGTGATCACTAGCTGCGATCCTATCTTTAAGGTCTGAAAGTCTATCTTCAGTTTCATTCAAGTAGTTTTGCCAGCTTTCAATGGAATTTATGATTTCCAGGATATCTGTTTGAATCCATTTCATGCATTCTATTTCTTTCCTATATTGATCTTTCATGATTTCCTTCATTTTCCTATCATCTTTTTTTTTTTTTTATGAGGGTACTGGGAGCTGAACTCAGGACCTTGCACTTGCCAGGCAGGCGCTTATGCCACTGAGCCATATCACCGGCCCTCATCCTTTTTTTTTTTATCTATCTCTACTCTAGATTTGCTGAGCATTTCCTTTATGATTATTGTCATTTCTTCTTTTACCTGAGAGATTATTTCTGATCTGATTTCCTCTATAGCCTCATGGATTTTTTTCTTTTATTTCAGTTGGTATCATTTCAGAAATTTCAGGTGTGTGAAATTTCTCATTGTCTCCTGGACTTGTTTGGGGTGGGGTGGAGGACTAGGATTGCATTTTGCTTCTGTGTCTTGTCATTTTCTATTTCAAACATTTTTATTTTGTTTTCTGTGTCGATCCTTGTAAGTTTTTATAGTAGGTAGCTAGATCACCAGTATTAAGTCCTCTCTAGGAAAAAAAGTCTTTTCTTCAGGGATGTCTTCTGTGTACAGGAGGTTCTTGGTTTGTGCCTGTCCCAAGATCCCACCTTTCCAGTTAATTAAGAGTGAGATATTGGTATCTATTTGGCTCAGTCCCCAGTTCTTTGGTGCTGGGCTGTGGTGAGGTTATTACCCCAGAGCTTCCCAGTATTGTTACAGAAGGGAGAACAACTGATTACAACAGATATGACATTCTAGCTAAAATAGTATAATTAGCAATAACAATAGCATCAAGCACAGTTTAGAAACTGACAAACTGTGGTAACTATTAATTTTGTACCTTAAACCATCAGAGCAAAATATACAATTATATAACACAACTGATCATAGATTGGGAGCTTCTATGCAAAGTGTTTCCCCTTGGTAGAGTGGTTTTAACCTGTGGTGGAGAAATTTAAGAAGGATAGTGGATAAAACAAAGATAACTGAAAAGAAAGTAGAAGCAAGGCTGGAGGACAAAGGATGATCACATGAGCTTTAGGAAACCAGAGAAGAAGGCAGAAGAGAAAGAATGTAGGAGTAAGCAAGGGATTATCTGAACTTGGTCTCTGAGTTTGGGGGATAAGTTTAGTTTTCTGTGGCTGGAGTTGTCCCTAGCCATTCAGAGATAGAAAAAAAGATAAGAGAAAAGTAAAAAGCAAAAATAAAAGGAGAGAACAGGGGCAGCCCCACCTGCCTGCTTTTATTCTGTGTGTCTTTGTCCCCAAGCACAACACTAGTTCACCTACCTCACCACCTGTTGGCTCATATTGTTATTGTTGCTTTGGACTTTTCCATACTGCTAGTCCTGCCTGTTCATCCTGTGCACCCTATTCGGGACCCTACTGTGTCCCTGGTGTTCCCTCTGGCCTCTGGGGCTTCCCATGCAATTCACCTCCATCATGGCAGCAGGGAGTGTAGAGGCCATTCTCTGGGCCTCCCCATGCGGTTCACCTGGATCTCAGCGGTGGCGATGGGAGGGTCCATGCTCCCTGAGCTTCCTTCTTGACCATGGCTGAAACTGAGAAACATACCTCTGACATTTCCTTTTTAGATTTTTTTAATTGCTTTTATTTTTTCATCGTAAATTGACTATATATAGCATAAAATGATATTATGATTTATGAAGACAGTGAAATAATTAAATCAAACTAACAAATTCATCACCTAAAATCCTTATCTTTTTTTTTTGGTAGTGAGAACAACTGACTTCACACCATCTACCCCTGATGTGTTCTAACCCTCACATCTTAAGACAAGGAGGAAAAAACTAGCAAGGGTGATAAATACTGATGGTGATGACACTTTGGAGGTTTGGAGATACTTCCTCAAAGGATCACACATCTCTTGATGGCAAGTTCTGACTATCAGCTTCAGAGGAACTGTGGCCTACAGAAAGTTTCCTCAAAGAGGTTCAAGTTCTACCTTTCAGGTAATCAGATCTACCAAGCAGATGCTAGGCCCCTGAAGCCAAACCTGGGCTAGCAGAGGCTATTATGCCTCATTCTCTAGCCCAAGACTTTGCAACATTCAGTTTCACCAAGATGGTCAGGCAGGAATGATATCCAAGTTCCTGCACCAGAAATATCTAGACACTTGCAGACAGTGAACTCCATTTAAATAAGAGGAGGCCTCCTACTCCAAAAGCAGGAGCATCTTTACTTAGACATTATGACTATGCCACAACATTATGTGCAGGCCACTTCAGATAATTTAAAATCCAAGAATATGTTGAAGTCATAAATCTGGCTCTTGCCCTACAATTCATTTTCACCTGTAACAAATAGGCTTGAGTCAAAATTAGACCTGACAGACACCTGAGAGTTTCTAGGACACAGATGCCTGAGATTACATAATGAACCTGCCCCTCTACCATCTATAGGGATAGAGAATGGGAATATAGTTTCAACTTTCTTGATTAAAAAACCAAGTTCTAGTGCCTTCCTTAATCTTCTTCCATCACCAAATCCTCAGTGTGAAACAAAGTTCTTGACACATAATACAAAGGTATGATCAAAACATATGGCAAATATTTATTTTTTAAAAATTAAATTTTAGGGCCGGTGAGATAGCTCAGTGGCATAAGTGCCTGCCTGGCAAGTGCGAGGTCCTGAGTTCAACTCCCAGTACCCACATATGAAAAAAGGGCCAGTGATATCACTCAGCAGCACAGGCGCCTGCTGGTGCGCGAGGTCCTGAGTTTGACCCCCAGTACCCACAAAAAAAAATAAATAAATAAATTTTAAAAAATTTGTAAAGACACATTTCCTCCTCAAAATATTCTCCCTTTCTTTGAACACACTTATCCCATCATTCTTACCACTTTCTGGAGTCAGCTCTGGAAGTCCTCTTTATGAATGTCTTTAGTTGTGCTGTTGTGGCTGCCTTCATGTTCTGAATGGGCTCACTTATTTTCATTATCGTTTTGACCTTTGGAAAGAGCCACAAGTTGCACAGTGCCAGACCCAGTGAATAAGGTGGACAAAGACACAAGAATGTTTTCATTTGACAGAAACTGCTATACACATTCGATCAATAAGCATATTCAAAAAATATAGTGGCATTTAAATTTAAAAATTTTATTGCAGTAAAAGATGTATTGCTGTTAACCCCCCTCAAAGTACTCAAAATAACTTCTGCTTGCTTTCAAACACACTTATCCCATCACTCTTGGCAATGTGTCTTTTACCGTAATAAGTGTTCTTTAGTTTAAACATTCACTTTAATTTCCTCTTGTATATGTTTAATGTACTCAATAAATGTTTCTGAATATATTTGTTTAGTTTTTAATTTCCTAATTTGCTTTTCTGGATAGAAAATAACTGAGCAGCACAGTGCCTGCTTGGCAAGCACAAGGTCACGAGTTCAATTCCCCGTACCAAGAAAAAAAAGAAGAAAAGAAAATAACTGAAACCAATGTTATAATAAACACTGTACCCTCAGACTGTATCATTTCTTTTGGTAAATGAACACATTAACACACAGGCATGACAACAGTTGACTGAGATAGTTTTCCCAGAGCTTTGGCCTCTTTAAATCTTAAATCTAAATGCTGTCAACCCATAGGCCCACTTTGATGCAACTTCTAGGAGTCTTAGCCTGAAATTAACAAAATTCCAATCTATATCATCCTAAAAATAGCAGCCTAAATTCCACCACTCATCCACTTCTTCAGGAGATTCGTGATTATGGGGAAAATGTTCTCATGCAAGAATACTCAGAAGATCAAACAAAGTTGGCAGAGAGAAGTCAACCAATTAGGACCTAAGATCTCTGAGACATCAAAGGACTATGGAGTAGTCTAATGGCTCCCTTAGAAGACAGCAGCTGGATCAGATATTAGCCCCCTACCCCACTCGCCCATTGTGTTTGCTCACAGAGGCATCAAGGAGGATCTGGGAGTAGTGAATTCCCTTCAAAAAGCCCCACAGTCTGTGTGAGGGTGAATCACCCTCATCGCTCCATCAGGTGCAGGCTGCATTTATTCTGAGTCTACTCTTTTAATCTTCTGTGAGCCATCCACATGGGTAAGGCCTCTGGTCTATTAACGGAGTGTAATCTTTTCACTTTTCAAAATAGCTTCTCTGTGGAGCTAGAAGCTTAAATAGGGCACCAGAGTGCTAATCAGCTCCTGTTCGTACGCATGGGAATGGCCGGTATCTGTGTAACAGCCACGACAGAGAGGCAAAGTTGCATTCCCTCATTCTGACCCAAGGATGCAGTAATGCTGCTCTCAGCTCTTTTTGCAAAGACATTGGCCTGGATTTCACTTAGTGTAAAAGGGAGAAAGCAGTGGTAGGGCAGACGATATGAACTTCATCAAAGGAAAAACAGAACAAGCATCAGTGCTTAGTTTTTCTTGTAGCCATTAAACTACTAGTAGAATAAGTTTCTGAACTAAATTTCTCAACGTACATGGAGGCAAAGGCTTCTTCTGAAGCATCTTATTTTTTACTTCGTATGGAAACATGGGTTCATTTTCCCAGAAATTTCATCTTGTCATGTTTATGTGTCCATTTTCATTTTATTATCACCTAAGTCCCTAAACTGATTCCTTAATCAAGAAAAATAAGTATAAAATGCCACATATTTCTACATAGTTTACCATATTTTTCCTTAGATCGATACACATTTTCAGGTTGTAATGGGTGTTCCTTCAGTTAGCACTGATATTTTTTTAAAACTCAAGGAAGAAAGCACCTGTTTCATTATCTTCCAGGAAATTAGAGTAAGCTCAGCAAGGGCAGAAGAGACCAATGCCAGAGTTGGGTACTGGGATTCTCAAAGGAGGTAGGAAGAATTGGCCTCCCAAGTGTTTAGAAGGGTATAAAATCAAAAGGTAAGTATAAGCCCTGTCTTAGAGGGCATTAATGGCCAAAGCAAGCAATATTCCACCTCACTCCACATACCCCAATCTAACAGCAAATCTTCTCAGCTATAGTTTCAAAATATATTCAGAAATGCATCACTTTCTCCTGACTGTACCATTCCAACCTGGCCCAAGCTACCATCAACACTTTCCCAGTCTATTAGGTAATTCTGGTAGACTCCTAACTGTTCTGTTTCTACCTTTATCTCCCTCCATACAAACTCTATTCTCCATGTGACATGCCAAATTATTTATTAAAAATATGGGAAATGATGGTACTCCCCTACTCAAAATTCTTCAAGGGCCCAGTCGCAGACTAAAATCAAAGTCATTATTGTGGTGTAGAAGGCTCTACCTTCCATGCTCCCCTTTCTCTTGCTGCTTCTATGACCTCTTACCAGTCTTCCCTCACTTCCTCTGTTCTAGCTTTTATACTGGCATTTGCCTTTCTTGGAGAGTTCTTCCTGCCAGACATAAGCATGACTATCACTCTCACACTCGCTCCTTTCAATCTCTGTTCAGGTGTCATCTTATTGGAGAAGACTCTCCTGACCACATACATAAAATAGCAATACCCAGTACTCCTTTCTCTCTCCTATCTTAATTTATTTTCATAGTACAACTGCATATCACATAGATACATACTTGTTTCTATTTTGCCTCCACCACCATGAACAGTATGAGACGGTAAGTTTCATTAGGACAGGGTAAGTTTCATTAGGACAGGGACTTTGTTTTCCTTACTGTCGTATACCTAGCATCCAGAACAGATTGTGCACACAGAGGACACTCGGTTAACATTTGCTGAATAAGTGAATAAATTAAAGTCATACTCAGCATTCTATTTACCACATCCCAAGATGCTCTCAAAGTTCGCGGGGGGAAGGACGGTGAGAAGATGGAGAAATAAAGATAAGAGACAAAAAACTGAGGTCAGGTGGAGCCCTCTCTCCTGATGGGAGGGAAGGAACTGCTCAACCAAAGCAGTGCGGTTTATTTATACATTTAGCAAGTTGGTGTCAAGTGACACCCCTTTGCCTAGTAACCCATTGCTTGGATTGCCTTGGGGCTAAGTGTTCTCTGGGCTACAGAGGCTTGTTTATATAGCCCACCTTGGCTGCTCTTTGTTTTCCTGCCGGCCTTGCCCTCCCCCCGCCACACATGTGTGATCAATTTCCAGCTTTGGCTCCTGCCCACATCTCTTCAGAGAGAAAGGACCCAATAATAATCAAGAGACAAAGTTAAAGACTAGAAGCCAGGAAGATACAGCAACAGAAGGACTAGGGGTAGAGCAGAATCAAAAATAAGTCCATGGGTCAGAAGCCTGAATCTTAATTTTACTACCCACCAGATTTTGAGATAGGGTATGTCAACCTGGTTTGAGGCTGTCAGTTCCCTTGAGGAAATCAGAACATTTCCTGGTCTCCAACTCCTGTCCCATTCTTTGGAATTCCTCAAATTCCCAAGAAGACTGTCTTGTATTGTCTTCCTCTATGTATTCCCAGTGTCCGATTGCTTCCAGGAATAGGCTATATGCTTGATAAATGATTGTTGAAATGACTGAACCATAAATATGCCATATGTGAATATTTTTATAAGTTCTAAGAGTTCTCTTAGAAGGTAGGATAAGCTCTAGCCCTAGGATGAGCTGGAGCTCTGTGAAGGTCATTTTTCTCTGCATTCTTTTTCTCTCTTTCTAAATTTTTGTCACACTTCTCAGTCTAATATTTACCTTGGGAGAGAAGACAGAACAGAATCAGGACTAAGGTGCTTACTTTCTGTCTATTCCCAAAGTATTAGAGCATATTTTTCTTAGTTTTGCCTGTTGCTAAAAACAAAGCACCCACCATTCTTTGCCACATAGCATTTTTTGCAATTTTAGCATACTTGAACCTCTTATATTTCTTAACATTGTCTTTTATTTTCATTTTATTCATACAAATGTTTATTAAATCACTCCTCGGCGAGTAGCATATGCCAAGGCAGCATTTGGTTGTATGCCCTTCTTTCATCTTTAAGTTGCCTTTCAGTACCTGAGCTGATCAAACAGCTCCCTCTACAGTCTCCTTGGTATCGTCATGTATCATTTCTTTTCTTTTTTTTTTTTTTTCTCTCCTAGTATATTTTGTATACTGTATTTTGAATCAATTTTTTCCAATGTTTTTAAAGCCAACATTCCATTTAAAGTCTCGCTACACAACTATAATCATTTTTTTCTTATTTTTGGAATATGTATACATAAAATACTTACCTGTTGCCATTTTCAAATCTAATATGGCCCTTTTACTTTTTCTCAATTTTTACAACAGCAACAAATTGGTCCTTACTGGTAAAAGTAGGCTCTGTATTAGCCAGGGTTCTCAAGACAAACAGAACCAGTGGGATATGGAGATACGTACACACACACACACACACACACAGGTGCATGTGAGTGCATGTACACACACACGGGGAGGGGGAGCAGAGATTTATTATAAGAATTGGCTCGCCTCATTATGATGCTGTAAAGTCATAAGCTCTCCAGTTGATAAGCTGGACACCCAGGAATCCACCAGAGCCAGTGTTGTAAGCTCCATTTGGAAAGCTAGCAGGCTATGCTGTTTCAGCTGGAGTCTCAAGGCAGGAAAAGCCCGGTGGCCCACCACAAGCACTCAGGCAGGAGTTCTGTCTTTCTCAGCCCTTTTGTTTGACTCAGGTTTTCAGTTGATGGGATGTGATACATATATTTTAAGGAAGGCAATCTGCTTTATTTGGTATACCAATTCAATGCTAATTTTATCAAAAAATACCCTCACAGACAAACCCAGAATAATGTGTGACCAAATATCTGGGCACCATATGTCCCCGTCAATTTGACACAAAATTTTCCATCACAGGCCCTTAGTAACCAGGTCTGTTACTTTCTTTTCTCTACTTTTGGACAATTACAT
This sequence comes from Erethizon dorsatum, assembly GCA_028451465.1. Classification (NCBI taxonomy): domain Eukaryota; kingdom Metazoa; phylum Chordata; class Mammalia; order Rodentia; family Erethizontidae; genus Erethizon; species Erethizon dorsatum. Next base: position 61,288,190 of record CM051827.1, on the reverse strand, counting down.
TTCAGAGAGGAATCAAGGACCTTCCAAACTTTGCTTTTAACCAGGAGTTAGCGCCAGATAGCCAATTAATTCTTATTCACTTTCATGACAACGTCCTGTCTCTGCCAAGTTATGGTCTGCCTCAGGTGTGCATTATTCAATCACTTAGTCCATAAGTAAACATTTGGTTTTGATCACCCATTATGCAGCAGGGATTATGCCAGAAATTATCCAGCTACTTTCATCTCACCCAGTGGCCTATGGGTAGCCACAATTAATTCACGTCTATCCTCTCTCCTTCTGGTTTCCCTACATGCTCTGAGGAGAGGGTTCTTTCTCAGTCTCCAGGTAGTCTTGCAGGCATCTATCTTCATATACAAACAGCATTTTCCTCACTTATTATCAGATTAAAAATTTGCTTTATTACCTTGCACATAATTTTTGGCTTGTATTTTATTACTTTTCACATAATTCATGGGCAAAATAGTTGTTTATTCAGCAAGACAAATACAGTTAGGAAAAGAAACCACAACCTGACAGCAGCTTCACTTACCTTGACAAGACAGGGATACACTGAGTGACCCTCTTGGCTAACAGTGGCTGTCAAGCCAGGCCCACAGTGATACTGAGAAACACTGAGTTTCAGGCAGAAAGACAGTATGAAAGGAACTGCTAAAACACCTCTTGTGATAGGGAATCTACAGGGAGAAGATGAAGGACTAAGAATCTATAATGGGAATTCTGAAGGACTGGGAAAGAGGCTGCTGGCACCGAAAATATTTGTGTTTACTTTCTGGATTGAAATTCAAAGACAAGACCACAGTTTCTGGAAAGAGAATTATCAAGAACAAGGCCTCATCATGGTGGTTAAGAGTGCAGATTTTGGACTTAGAGAATATGGTTTTGGACCCACTTCAGAACAAAGTGTATTGGGGAAGTTATTTAATCTCTCCATCCTAGTTTCTTCATCTATAAAGTGGAAAAAAGTAATATTACTCACTTCAATGATTGCTATAAAGTTTAGATTAACACATGTAAATCATAATACACAAAGCCTAGCTACAGGTAAGCATTCCAATTTAGCTGTTATTTTACAGGTTATGTGACTAGGAATGAATGCACAAGACTAATTATAGGAAGAAAATAGAGAAGAGGCTTGGGATATCTTCAGGTTTGAAAATTTAGTAGAAATGTTCTTGTCAAGATAGGAGATTAAATGTTTGTAACATGGTCATAAATATGGGTGTGAAAAAGTCCCCCCAAGTACACTTGATCCAGGTCTAGATGTTCTTGCTGAGCTGAGGATATAGCGTCATAGATAAGCCTGACCTTATGAGCACGTGTCTCGGGGTCACAGGTGAGGAGGCAATTGCCCCATCATTTAGGGATTCAAGCAAGGCACAGTCTTAAAATTGTGTTTAGCCTCCTTTTAATATATTAATATAATTATTTGATCATTTTCATTATGAAATATATCATTACAAAAGAACAGATAGCATATCTGTATACAATAAATAAAAATAAAACACATACCTATGTGTCTGTGGGTGTACACCAACCCACAACATAACATACCTAACATCACCACAACCTTTGAAGCTTTATGTGTACTCTTTCCTAATCATACCCTCATCCTTCTCCCATAAGCTACCAATATCTTCTACTTTGTTATAGATCTTTATTTAATATGTCCCTAAACAACACATTGTTCATTTTAGAGTTTTGAATGCACAGTTTATATGCATAGAGGCATACTGTTTATATTCTTCCATATTATGCATGTTTTCTCAGCATTATGTCTTTAAGATTTATCCATGTTAATATGTGTGCCTAGAGATCTTTAATTTTAGTTATAATTTGGTAATATCAATTAATAAAAGTCTCAATTCACTGAGAAAATACTTAAAAATTAACATTATAGGCACTTAATAATATAGCTTTAAAACATATAAAGCAAAATTTATTGGAGCTTCAAGGGGCAATCAACAAGTCTATCATCATAAAGGCCAGAACTTCCAAGTGTCAAGAACTTTACCAGACACATCCAAATAGTATTTGTGTTATATCCTTTATCATTATACTTTATCTACATGTTAAAAACCATGCTAGAGTCTTGAATTTCATCATCACTGACTATTTACATAAAAGACATCTTCTTCTTGGAGGAGGTAATATTGTGGTAATAACACTGAATTAAATTTTAAATTGTCTTTGTTTACTAATACTCTACATGTAGAAAAGAGATACCATACCTAGTTCAGAAATGGACAGCACTACTGCCTCAGAAAGTTAAAATAACAAAGTTGCAATAATTATTTTATAAACCTTGACATGAAACAAATACACAGAGCTTGTTTAGAAACTTGGATAGTTATCAAGAGTTTATTTTCCAAAACCGTCTTTCTTTATGTTTTAGGGAGGGAGGAGGAGGAATTCTTTTATTCTGTGAACTCTATTTGCTTTTTCTGGGGTCAAGTGTTATAGTAACCCATGAGAAGGACAATCTTGTGGCTCAGGGGACTGAGGACACTTCTGGAGGGGAAGATGGAGGGAGACATTACTTCACATACTATCCCAGATAGCCCTGGTACCAGCAATCAATTCCAACACCATTTCTATAGCTATGTCAAGGAAGGCTAGGACTTGACTAGAGGTCTGTATCACCAGATCTTTCCCAGCTAAATTCCACTAAATGACAAAATACAGAAAAAGATCACTCCTCCAGACCACTAGGGTTGATAAAATACCTATGATTATTTAGGAGGTTGAGGGGAAGTTCAGAGAATGGAATGACAGCATGGAGTGCTGGCATATTAACTCCACTGGCATAGCTAGATGAAGAATGAATGAAGGGAAACCAATGGCCCCTCAGATTTCCTGGAAAAGAGCATGTAATAGCAAAAGCCTGCTTTAAATCTTTTAAAGTGAAGAGTTATTTATGGATAAGTAAAATAAAATATGCTGCACAGAACACTTCTGGTTCAAGATGGGAGAATAAGCATATTTGGACTTTTCTAACCTGTAAGCCCCATTAAAATAAAGGTAAAATAATACTTTTTAACTAGTATAAACAAAATAGCAAAGAACAACAGAAGGTAAAAGGAATATAAGATGAGATAGTCCCAGCAGACAATTTTTTTTCAACATACAGTATTTCTAGAAATGGAATGAATGTGGAAGGGTACTGAAAATTCAATAAATTGAAGTAATCAATAGTCTGATGACAATTATAAGCTGCCACAGGAAAATGAAACCACATGCCTGGGGGGAAAAAAAACCTATAATCAGAAAGTGATGGTGGAACATTGAAAACCAAAACAGTAACTAAAGCTTGGTGTATATAAGGGGGTCTCTTGACCCTTACCGCCACAGAAAGAGGTCTGGTAATCAACATTTATTGCCAAGAAGAGAAATCTCTAAAGAAATTAAATGAACTAATGAGACTGTTGTAATACAAACTGAGGCCCTATTTTTCCCCAAGGCTTGCTCCCTTTCCAAAAATCCACTAAAAGGAAAACTTCCCATTAACATACAAAGAACTCCTAGTCAGCTCTGTCATCTCCTATTTTAAGTATGAGTAGCTATATATATGTATATATATACATATATATATATTGCTATGCATAAACTCACTTCAAATCTTAATGGCTTAAAACAACATTTATTATCTCACATAATTTCTGAAATTCTAGAATTCAGAAATGGCTTAGTGAGGTCAGTCAGCCTCTGGGTCTCTCATGAGGTTGCAGTGCTGATTTTGTCTGGGACTGCAGTTCTGTGAAGGTTTGATTTGGACTGAGGAATCTCTTTCCATGATCATTTGTCTGACTGTTAATAAGAATTCTCAGTTCTTCACTAGGTGAGCCACTCTTTATATCATGGTAGTTAGCTTCTTCTAAAGTTAGTAATCTAAAAAAAGGTGAAAAAGGGAAGCAGCAGAAAGCCAAGGTGTCTTTTATGACCTAACTTGCAAAGTTGCATCCACTCACTTCAGCCATATGCTACTGCTCACACAGACCAATGCTGATACATTGAGGGAGGTGACTACACAAGGACATAACTATCAGAAGGAGCAATCAGAGACCATCTTGGAAACTGGCTGATAGACTAGACAAAACAAACAAACAAAAAACAAAACAAAAAAACCTTACCAGATAAGTGGAGAAAACCTGCAGCAAAAAAGGAAAAAAGAAAAACAAAACAAAAACAAAAAAACCTGTAACCAAATGTGAAATAGGATTTCAGAGGGTTCAAGAAGGAACAGAAGAGTATTTAAAAACAAAACAATTAGAAACATTAATTAGTATACTTGGATAGATTTTATGAGCAATAAAAAGAAGGGATCAGCCAAAAGAAAGAAAAAAGGGGATGTTGAAAATAGCAGTACATTAGATAAAGACACGTACAGTGCACCCTTCTATTACAGAGTAGCCTATAGACTGGGCACCTATAATTTAGCTGCAAGTGGCAGTTACAAGAATTGACTTGATCTCTGGCTATAAACACTAGAAAAAGCTGCTTGAAGAGATGCTGCATTTATTAGATTTTAGGTTTAGTGTCTGTCTATGTGTGTTTGCTCTCATATTCCTCCTGGTAGTCCTTTATAATGCAATTCTGTTCTGTCCACAGCCCAGCTGTGCTGGGACAGTGAAATAGGTTGGCAAGAGACTACGAAAAATACTTCAGTAAATGCAAAGGAATTGAAATAATCCAATGCATATTATCAGAACATAGTGCAATGAAATTGGAAATCATTGGCAAAAGAAACCACAAGAACTTCATAAACACCTGGATATTAAATGACACCCTCCTGAACAACAATGGGTCACAGATGAAATTAAAGAAGAAACTAGACAGTTTCTACAATTAAACGATAATGCCAATACAACATACCAGAACTTATGGGACACAGTGAAATAAAACTTTGAGGGAAATTTATAGCAGTGAATACCAATATCGGGAAAACAGAGCGAGCTCAAATAAACAGCTTGATGTTGAACCTCAAGCTTCTAGAAAAAGAAGAGCACATCAAGCCCAAAGCTAGTATAAGCGAGGAAATTATAAAGCTAAGAGCAGAAATTAATACAATGGAGACTAAGAAAACAATATAAAGAATCAATGAATTGAAGAGTTGGTTCTTTGAAAGATTAAATAAAATTGACAAACCCTTAGCCAACCTTATCAAAAAGGAAAGAAAAGATTCAAATCCATGCAACTAGAAATGAAAGAGGTGAAACCACAACAGATCCTCCAGAAATCTAGAAGATCATCAATACCTACTTCAAGAACCTGTATTCTAAAACATGAAAAATGCAGAAGAAATGGACAGATTCCTAGATACATATGAACTACCAAAGCTGAATCAAGAAGATACAAAAACTCTAAATAAATATCAGTCAATGAAACTGAAGATGTAATTAAAAACCTACCAACAAAGAAAAGCCCAGACCCTGATGGGTTCACTGCTGAATTCTACAAGAAATCTAGAAAAAAACAACACCACTACTTCTTCTCAAACTCTTTAATGAAATTGAAAGAGAAGCAATACTCCCAAATTCATTCCTGGAAGCAAGTATTACCCTGACACCAAAACCAGACAAGGACCCAACCAAGGAAAAGGACTACAGGCCAATCTCCCTAATGAACATAGATGCAAAAATCATCATTAAGATTCTGACACACAGAATGCAGCAAATCATCAAGAAGATTATACACCATGACCAAGTAGGATTCACCCCAGAGATTCAGAGATGGGTCAACATATGCAAATCAATAAAGGTAATACACTGTATTAACAGAGCCGAAGACAAAAATCATATGATCATCTCAATAGATGCAGAAAAAGCATTTGACAAAGTTCCATTAATGATAAAAACCCCACAGAAAATTGGAATGGATGATCTTTATCTCAATCCGATAAAAGGCATCTATGACAAACCAACAGCCAACATCATACTAAATGGACAAAACCTGAAAGCTTTCACTCTAAAATCAGGAATGGGAGAAAGATGTCCAATGTCATTACTCTTATTCAATATAGTTCTGGAAACATTAGCCAGAGCAATTAGATAAGAGAAAGAAATAAAAGGAATAACATTTTAAAAAGGAAGAAAAGGAAGAAGATAAATTATCATTATTTGTGGCTGACATGATATTCTATACAGGAGACCCCCAAAAGTCCACCATAATACTGCTAGATTTAATAAGCAAATTCAGTAGTGTAGCTGGATACAAAGTCAACACTCAAAAATCAATAGCCTTCCTGTACATGAATAACAAACTCACTGAGAGAGAAAGAGAAACAACACATTTCACAATAGCATCCAAAAATATATATAAGTAAAATTCCTAGGAATCAATCTAATGAAGGAAGTAAAAGACCTCTACATTGAAAAGTACAGTACTCTCAAAAAGGAGATTGAAGAGGATATCAGAAAATGGAAAGATATCCCTTGCTCTTGGGTAGGAAGAACCAATATAGTGAAAATGGCCATACTTCCAAAATTGTTATACAGATTTAATGCAATCTTGATCAAAATTCCAATAGTATATCTTACAGAATTGGAGAAAACAATCCTAAAATTCATTTGAAACCTGGAAGAGACCTAAAATAGCAAAGGTAAATCTAGGCAACAAAGGCAAGGCAGGGGCATCAGAATCCCTGACTTGAAATTATAGTACAAAGCTACTGTGATAAAAACAGCATGGTAAGGGCCAGGGATATAGTTCAGTGGCACAGCATCTGCCTGGCAAACACAAGATCCTGAGTTTGATTCCTGGTACACACACACATACACACACACACAAAAAAAAACCACAGCATGGTACTGGAAAAAGAAATTAGACTCAAAGATCAATGGAACAGATTAGAAGATTCAGAAATGACTCCAGATATACTTAGCTGCCTTATCTTTGACAAAGGTGCCAACACATTCACTGGAAGAAAGAAAGCCTCTTTAATAAATGGTGCTGGCTTTCCAGATGCCAAAGACTAAAACTAGACCCATATCTTTCACCATGCACTGAACTAAAATTGAAATGGATCAAAGGCCTAAATATTAAAACAGAAACATTAAATCTGCTGGAAGAGAGAATAGGTAAAACACTTGAAGACACTGGTGTAGGCAAAGACTTTATGAACAAAACTCCAATCACAGAGGAAATATCACAGAGTCAACAACTGAGATCTCATCTTATTAAAAAGCTTTTTCACAGCAAAAGAAATCACCAACGAAGTGAAGAGACAACCCACAGTGTGGGAAAAAAAAAAACTTTCCAGCTGTTCCTCAGACAAAGGACTACTATCTAGAATATATAAAGAACTCAAAAAAACCAGAATCCCCAAATTTAAAGACCCAATCCAAAAATGGGCACCTGAAAGAGAAACTTCTCAGACAAAGAAGTAGAAATGGCAAATAAATATGTGAAAAAATGTTTAACATCATTGGTCATTTGAGAAATGCAAATTAAAACAATGCTGAGATTCCATCTTACTCCAGAAAGAATGGCTTTCATCAAGAAATCAATCAATAACAAATGCTGGAGAGGCTGTGGGGAAAAAGAAACCCTTCTTCACTGTTGGTAGGAGTGTAGACTGGTGCAACCACTGTGGAAATCTGTATGGAGATTCCTCAAAAAACTAGAATTAGAGGTCCCATTCGACCCAGCTATTCCCCTTCTTGGTATCTTTCTGAAAGAATTAAAAACATCATATCACAGTGATATATGCATACCCATGTTTATAGTGGCACAGTTTGTAATCGTTAAATCTTGGAAACAATTCAAATGTCCATCAATTGATGAATGGATAAAGATGTGTGGTTTTTTTTTTAATACAATGGAGTACTACTCTGCCATAAGGATAAGCCCAAGACATTTCTAGGTAAATGGATCCACCTTGAGACCATAAAATATATTGGACACACATGTGTAAATACTTCATTGTTTCTCTAGTGTGAGAAAAACCTGAAGTGTAAATAAGGACCAAAATGTATAATAGATATTGGGAAATAGGAAGAAAATGTTCAAATGGGAAGGGGAAGTAGGGAATGGGGCAAGGAAAGGAAAGGAAAAGGAAAAAAATGAGAAAAGAAGGAAAAATTGGAGACAAAGCTTTTGTAAATAAGGAGGGGAAGTGGGATTGAAGGGAGGGTAGAGGAATGGGAAATAAAAAGAATAAAATTGTATCATGTACAAGTACAAATTCCCTATGATGAATGTGATCATTATGTATACCTAAAATGTACCAATAAACTTAATTTTTAAAAAACATAGTATTTATCTACAGTCTGGTGTAGACATGCTTACATTGTCCCCTCGATTTGTCAAGGGTCTTGAGAATGCAAAAGGGCCATTTCAGGGACATGGTGCTAAATCTGCTAGTTTTCTTAGGGACAACACAAATTGGAACTGCTGTTTGCTTTGCTTTAATTGGAGATGGACATTACTGAAATATGAAACATGCTTGCTACCTCTCTGAAACTTTAAATATTTGCAACAGAGCTAAATTTAAACATTGAGGAAACCTTATTGCTTTTCATATTGAAAGCTATTTTTCCTTTTTCTTAATATATATTAACATCATTTGAACTCCACTACAAAGTCTCTAGATTTCTTTTCTTGAAAAGATTCTAGAACCTAGTGTGTACTATGCATGGCACTACATCCTATAGATATAACAATCAAGATATCGAGCTTACAATACACAGGGTCTGCAGGCAATTTCTATCTCAAGTGAGAAAGCCTATCATGGCAGTCCAAGGATTCACAGGAATATATATGAAAAATCCTAACCCAATCCCAGGAATACATAGTTAAGAAAGATTTCTCCCTTCCTGCTCAAAGCCCCATATCTAATGCCCCATATCTAAGGTACTCAAATTTACCTCCTAAATAAATCTAAAGTTCTTTAACAGAAGTTTCTCTAAACTTAATTTTCACCATGTTACCCTGGGTCTAAGTCCAGCCATTGTTATCAATTGCCTATTCCAATAAATAGTCCTATTCCCATAGTCTTATAGATTGTCCTTCTGAATCCATATTAGTTCCCTTTAATATGTTTTCCAAATATCGAAAAGCATGCTATTCTAAAAACACACATTTTAATCATATAATATGGTTTTGGTATGATTTGAGTGTGTCCTGATTGGAAGTGTGTACTTGCTTCATGGCTCTTTTCAATAAAGTTCCATTCTAAATTTACTACTACATCATCCTTTGATGCTTGTATTTCATAAAGGTTATTATGATTTATGTGATGGAAGCTTGGAACACAGTGTGGCAGTGTTGAGGTGGTAGAATTTTAAGAGGTGGGGCTACTGCATGGTAATTGGGTCATGAGGGCACTATTCTCAGAAAGGGTTAACGCTGATCTAACAGAGGGAGTTAGTCCTCCAGAGAGCATCTTGTCAAAGCGAGGCCACACCTGGCACTTGGTCCTTTCTGCATGAGGCAGGTTCCTTTTCTGTTTCTCTGCCATGTTATGAGGTAGTCAGAGGGCCCTCCCTAGAGGCCAAACAGATGGAGCTATCTCATTGTGGACTTCCAGCCACCAAAACTGTCAGCTACATGAACCTCTTTTCTGTATAAAGTACACCACCATTAAGTATTTTGTCAAAGAAACAGAACAGACTAAAATGTCATGTCATTTTTCTGTTTAAAATATTACAGTGGCTTCCCATTCCTCTAATATAAAGAGAAATACTTTACCATGACTCATCCCAGTCTTTCTAGTCACATATAAAGCCATCACCTCCAACACTCACTTTACACAAACCACACAGGTATTCTGTGTGCTATAGTTTGCATACTTCCTACAGAATTTTGAACGTATTTCCTCCTGACTGCTACATTCTCCCTTAAATTCTTTGCCTTATTAACCATATCTCTATGTTTAGATTTCAATTTAATCATTTCCTCAGAAAAGACTTTCTTGACTTCCTCAGCTTCCTTGAGAAGACAAAAAATACAACTTACTTGGAGAGCAGCTGCTCCCAAGGCCGTGTGACAGGACAGTAGCCTCACCCATGTTATGTTCACTCCCAGCCAACTCCATGTTAAACTGCTAACTCCTAGCAGCACTGCACTTTGTTTCCCCTGGACACAGAGCTACAGAGGCAATGACCAACCAACTGACCTGGGTGTGAATGAGGCAAACACCCAGGAGAAAAGGTAAGCCTTGAAGAGTCAGTATCTTCCAGGAGAAATGATGGATGGGCCAGCAGCACTAGCCCAAGAAAATCCCCACGTTGTAAACTGCAGAAACAGTGTGGGAGGTTTACTGTGACAGTGGGATAAAATTGAAGAAGAAATCCAGCACAGTGCCCCATATTGCCAGAGAGAGTTTAATCAGGTGCCATACTGGGAAGATAGTGTGGGACTGAGCCACAGAACAACTACATTACAGCTTCACTCCAGGATTTCAGTGTTACTCAACCACAGTGACTGGGTGAGAGACAGCCATGGGAGACAGACATGGAGAGGATGAGGACTAGACATACATTCCCAAGCTCAGGCCAGGAAGAACAGTGGGTCCCATGCTCTGCTAGAAGACAGGGCTGATTTTGGTAATCAATTATTGAAAGATACCTTAGAAACAAGAAGAGTACATGAAAAATGGACCCAAAAGCTGATTGGTCTGGTGGGTGTGGCTTTAAGAGGTGGCTGGATCTGAAGGTGATGGCCCTGAGTCCAGTAATTTGCTTGAGCTCCTGCCCTGATGTCAATGCCTATATCCAACAGAGACCCCATGGTCTCATTGCTTTCCCATTTACCAATGTGACCAAAACTTGGACAGCTGCCACAGTCCAGGGTTACAGATGGAGAGGCCTCTGGGAAGGGGAAGGAGGTACCTCACAACCCCACAGGCTATAAAGCTGGGTAGAGAGGACCATGAAATGCTGGATTCCAAGACTATAGGTCCTCAAAGGAAACCACTCATTAGGAAATGCAGAGGAAGTTTTTTTGGACCCACTTTTTTTCTTTGTTTACTAGTGTGGGGGGTGGGTTAGAGTTTGGGTTTTTTTTATATTTTGTTTTTGTTTCTATCTCTTTTAACTTTTTTCCCTTATTTTTCTTCCTTTTGGATTACTGCCTGGTTTCTTCCTTTTTCTTGTTTATTCTTTTTTACTTTTATCTAATAACATAAGTTGCCCTTTACTCCTTTAGGATTGTTTCACTGTTTTCACCTCTTTCTCATTTTCCATTGTTTAACTTTTCAAATTTTACTTTTTTTCATGTTCCTATTCCTGACAATTTCTATCTTTAATAATATAACCCTCTTTAATAAATGGTGCTGCAAAAACTACTTTTCCACATTCTGAAGACTAAAATGAGACACATCTATCACCATGCACTAAAAAAAAAAAAATGGATCAAATATCTAAATATTAAAACAGAAACACTAAACCTGCTGGAAGAGAAAATAGGTAGAAATCTTGAAGACATAGGTGTAGGCAGAGACTTCATGGGAAATACTACAAATACTCAACAACTGGGATCTCATTTTATTAAAAAGCTTTTGCACAACAGAAGAAATCACCAACAGAATAAAGAGACAACCCAAGAGTAGGAAAAATTTAGCTTTATAGAATCTATAGATAGTTAGCTATATGATATTAGCACTGAATACTGTTATATTGTTAGTGAAGGTAAAATTGTTCCATTTAGTAGCTATTTACTGTAGGTCAATTTTTGGTTTGTCTTAGTGTTCACACTATAATCATTAATCTCTTTTCTATGTTACATTATTGGTTCTTGGTTTATGTCAATATCCAGTTTGTGTTTGACACTATTATTGTTGCTGATTTTAGTACTATACCTAAGGTGACATGGTTGTTACTATCAATTGGTTTTCTCTGTATGCCAATACTTGAATTGCCTTGGTGTCATTAACAATGAATGGTACTGAGCCAAATACAGTGCAGCATGCCCTCTCAAATGAATGGTGATGGGGGATAAGGGACAGAAGCAAAGGCCTATAGTTAGACATGTCCAGAGTGCTTCACTGAAAAGCAGACACTAAGAGGTCTCCATACTAGCAACAAGGTCTTATGAGTGGTGCTGCAGGCACACAGGCTGAGATGCAGTGGACCCACAACATGAGCCTCTGAGGTGGTGAATAATAGCTTTTCAAGTCTGCAATAAAAACCAGCCTCCAATAGAACTACACTGAAAAAAAAAAATGGGAAAGGAACAAAATGGAAAAAGTAAAAAAGCTGAGGCAGAGCCTGAGAAATTTACGGTGGAAAAAATATTGGACCAATATGTACTGAGTAGGAAGGTGGAATATTTTCTTTTCTTTTTATTTTAAAGAGAAAAAAACCCCCAGAATTTCAAAACAGGATAATAGGAGAATAACAATAATTAATACATTGCATATGGTTATCTTCAAAGTAGTTACTCAGAATACAGGATATAGGCATGAAATATTGTCCAAACAATATTAGCACAAATCTTTCTTTTCAACGAGCTAAGAGAAACTACCAGTATAACTATCTTTACTATTTTGTATATATATTTTTTTTCCTTTTCCCTTCCTTCCTCTCCCCTTTCCATCACAGTTTCTCTTTTCTTTTGAACAGTTTCTTCCCAATTCATAGTATCTACTGTACATTTTGGATCTTATTTACTCATTCAGCTTCTCACACTAGTGAGAGAATATGTTTATACACGTGGGTCTGATTTATTTCACTTATGAGTATAGATGTGATTTTTTTAAATATAATTGAGTACTACTCAGCCATAAAGAAGGATAAACTTGAGACTTTTATATGTAAATGGGTGGAGTATTTTCTGAAGTGAAAGGAATTTACAGATGCTGACAATACATGGGAACCTGAAGAAAATGTAGATTGTCCAGAGTTAATTGAAGCATTTCTTAATTCTCAAAAAGCTGGTAAAGAAAAAGATGGTGCAGAAAGAAAATCTTTATCTGACAATGAATCTGATGATAGCAAATCAAAGAAGAAAAGAGATGCTGCTGACAAACCAAGAGGCTTTGCTAGAGGTCTTGATCCCAAATGAATAATTATTGGTGCCACATACAGTAACGGAGAACTGATGTTTCTCATGAAATGGAAATATTCAGGTGAGGCTAACTTGGCCCTGGCAAAAGAGGCAAATATGAAACGTTGTCAAACTGTAATTGCTTTTTATGAAGAGAGACTAACCATTTTATACATATATATATACCATTTTATACATATATATAAATATATAAATAAGTAAACATGTATAAATGGGTCTTTTTCTTACTTTCTATTGTGAAAAAACTGCATTCTAATGAAAATCAAGTTTAATATGTAAGTTTTGGAAGTAGTATTTGGGGGAGTTGTTGGGTTTTATTTGTTTTATATCAACAGCACTGGTTACTTTGAACAAATAAAAGCTTTCCGTAGTTGCTTATTTTATCAGAAAAGAATAAAAAACAAAAATAAAAACAAAGTCTTCCACTATAATCAACCCACAAGCCTCAGGACAGAAAACAAACAAACAAGAAGTAGAAACATAAAATCCCTCCCAAACTCCCACCTCCTACAAAGCTGATCCAGGGGGCTCTGAGGGGTAGGAAATCAAAGCCACACAGCCAAATTATTTGAAAGGATAACAGAGGAGATAACAAAACAGATCAATAAAGCAATTGGTGATTTCACAGAAGATATAGCTAAATAGATAATGATTCTGATAAAATGATCAGCAAGTCTACAGAAGACACTAATAAAAAGCTAGGTGAACCAAAGAAGGTAATGCAAAAGATTAATGTCCAGCACAGAAAATAATTAGAGTCAATGAAAAGGTAAAAATTCTACTGAAAATATGGGCAGCAGAAGTGACCAGTATGAGGACAAAGTGTTAGAACTAGAAGACAGGGCTGTTGTCAGTGACCAATTATTGAAAGACACATTAAAAGCAACAAGAGAACATAAAAAATGGGTCCAACACCTGCTAGATGATGCAAACAAGACTAATCTAAGATCAACTGAAATTATAGGAAAATAAGAAGATAGCACAAATGGCATTAAAAAACTGTTTACTGAAATAATAGCTGAAAACTTTCCAAATAATGGAAAATAATTTAACATACAGATAAGTGAGGCATATGGAAACCCAAATAGCCACAATCAGAAAAGAACCTCTCCATGACACATCATAGTCAAAATCCCTAAAGTCCAACACAAGACATAATGTTAAAGGCTGTTAGAGAAAAGCAATGGATTGCTTTTAAAGAAAAAGCCATTGGAATTATAGCAGACTTCTCAACACAACCCTTAAAGGCCAAAGGAGCTTTGAGTGAAGTGTTTTAAGCCTGAAAAGAAAATAACTTCCAACCCAGACTAATATACCCTGCAAACTATCTTCTAAAATTGATGAAAAAATAAGGTATTTCCATGACAAAGGGGCACCCAAAAGAAATTCAAGACCACAAAATCAGCACTCTAAAAAATTCTGAAAGATATCCAAGAAAGAGACAATGAAGCTAACAATGCCAAAAACTCCAGTAGAATGAATGCACGGGTTGGATGAGCAATTAAGAAAGAAAGGCAATCAGCAACAACAACAAAAAATGCAATGACAAGAATAAGCCAATATCTATCAGTAATAACTCTCAATGCAAATGGTCTCTGCTCACCAATCAAAAGACACAGATTGGAGAATGGACCAAGAAATAAAATCCAATGGTATGCTGTATACAAAACACATTTAAACCAAAAAGAAATTAATAAACTAAAAATCAAAGGATGGAGAATAATATTTTATGTAACAGGAATCTTAAAACAAGCAGGAGTAGCTATCCTATTTTCAGACAAAGTAGACTTTAAGCCAAAACTGATCAGAAGAACTGATCAGAAGAGGAAAAAAAGATCACTAATATTAGTTAAGGGAACAATTCAGCAGAAAGAGATAATAATTATAAGCATATATGCACCAAACAATGGCACACTCATCTTCATGAAAAAAAAAACTCTACTAGACATAAAAGATCAGATAAGTGGCAATACAATTATAGTGGGGCACCTCAATAGCCCACTGTCACAAACGGATCAACTAGACAAAAAAAGAGAAAGAAATATCAAAGTTGAACCAAACTTTTGAACAAATGGAATTAATAGATATCTACTGAATGTTCCAGCCAACAACAGAATAAATTTATTTTTCTTACAAGAACATGGAACTTTCTTCAAAATAGACCACATACTAGCCAATAAAGCATGCGTAAGTATCTACAAAAAAAATCAAAATTATACCATGCATAGTATCAGATGATAGTACAGTGAAACTAGAACATAATGGCAAAACAAACCACAGAAACTATGCAAACACATGGAAATTAAATAATATATTCTTGAATAATCAATGGGTCACAGAAGAAATCAAAGAAGAAAGAAGACAATTCCTATAACTAAACGATAATTCCAATACAACATACTATACCAGAACTTATGGGACAGGAACATTCCTATAAGGGAAGTTTAGAGCCATAAATGTCCACATAAGAAAAACAGAGTGAGCCCAAATAAACAACTTAACTATGCACCTCAAGGCCTTAGCAAGAACAATCCAAATCCAAAACTAGTACGAGGAAGGAAATTATAAAGATTAGAGCAGAAATCAATGAAATGAAGATTTAAAAAAAAGAATCGGGCTGGTGAGATGGCTCAGCGGCGTAAGCGCCTGCCTGGCAAGCGCAAGGGCCCGAGTTCAACTCCTGCAACCCACATACGAAAAAAGGGCCGGTGATACCGCTCAGTGGCACGAGCGCCTGCTGGCACGCGAGGTCCTGAGGTTGACTCCCGGTACCCACAAAAAAAAAAAAAAAAAAAAAAAATTCAAAGAATCAAAGAGCTGGTTCTTTGAAAGAACAAACGAAAAGACAAATTCCCAGCCAATCTTACCAAAAAAGGAAGGCAAAGACCTGAATCGATGCAATGAGTAAAGAAAAAGGTAAAAACACAATAGAACACTACTGAACAGAAGATTATTAGCAACTATTTCACAAACCTGTATGCCAATAAATTGGAGAATTAAAAAGAAAGAAATAGATTCCTAGATACATATGAGTTACCAAAGCTGAAGTAAGAAGATTTAAAAATCCTGAATAATTGAATAACAGGCAATGAAATTGAAGCAGTAATTTTTTAAAAAATCTTACCAACTAAGAAGTCCAGGTCCTGATGGATTCACTGCTGAATTCTATAAGAACTTCAGGGAAAATCTAACACCAGTACTCCTCAAACTTTTTAATGAAAGTGTATAGAAAGAAGAACTGACAAATGCATTCTTGGAAGCTAGCATTACCCTGATTACAAAACCAGACAAGGATCCAATAAAAAAGAAAACTACAGGCCAATCTCTTTAATGAATATGTATGGAAAAATTCTCAACAAGACACCTGGCAAACAGAATGCAACAAATCATCAAAAAGATCATATATCATAACAAAGTAGGCTTTATCCCAGGGACATAAGGATCGTTCAACTATACAAATCAATATATGTATTACATCACATAAATATAGTAAGGACAAAAATCACATGATCATCTCAATAGAGAGAAAAGGCCTTTGACAAAATGTAATATTCATTCATGATAGAAATCCTGAAGAAAAGAGACATAGAAGGACCTTACCTCAGACTAATAAAAGTCATTTATGATAAACCAATGGCCAATATCATACTAAATTGGGAAAAACTGAAAGCTTTCCCTCTAAAATCAGAAACAAGACAAGGATATCCACTATTACCACTCTTGTCAACATAGTCCTTGAATCAGTAGCCAGAAAAATTAGGCAAGAAAAAGAAATAAAAGCAATATGTATAGGAAAGGAAAAAGTCAAATTATCATCATTTGCAAATGACATGATCCTCTATAAAGAAGACCCAAAAATTCCACCACAAGACTTCTAGAATTAGTGTTTAACAGAGTTAAAACATTTTTTAAAATAAGAAATTATAGAAGTGGAGAAAAGATTAGTGCTTAACAGAGTTTGAGTAGGGGTACTCTAAACAGAATACACCAAATAAAAGTACTCTACACTGAGATGTCCCTGTGTTTTTACAACTACATGTGTATTTATAATTATTTCAAAATAAAAAATTAAGATAACAATTAATGAAAAGTACAATAGTATTGTTCCAATCTTTAAAGATGAATGAAACTTTCTCTTACAAATTTTGTCTTTTTTGTTGCTTTATGCTTCCTAACAGAAAAAGAGCAGTAAATATTTAGTGAATACACGTGATGATCATTTTAATATCACCTCATTTGAGAGGATACATAGTTTATCCAAAATCACAGAGCTGGTTGTAAAGTGACAAAGTCAAGATTCACAGGCAGACAGGATGGTCTAGAACTAGTGTTTTTGACTCCCACAACTTTCAAAGACAATCTATGTTGAGCATCACTTGGGCAGGACTTTATTTTGGAATGAGAGCTAAGATCATGCAATTTTAATTGTGCTTTTCCCTCATCCAGTTTTTTTCTTGCATCTCCTTTCCTACACTGCTCTTCTACGCTCTGGTGCAGATAAATTTCTTGTATTCCACAAGCATCACAAGCAAGCTGAGCTTTTTCTGCTTCACTGGATGAGCTGATAAAATCCAATACTTCTTAAAATAAGTTTCTAAATAGCTCATGGAAACACTGTTAGGCATTGCCTGAAGTACCCAGGCTTTGTTCTGTTCTGGGTCTCAGTAAAAATAGCTGCCTCTCCCTTCCTTCCATCTTCCCTATTGTTTGATGATTCTGGGCAGTGATGGCAGCGGTTTTAAATTGTTAAAAAAAAACCCACTCATTATTATAATTAACTAAAATCTTCTCGTAAGAGTGACTTCCTCAGTCTGCCACACCAAACATTTTACATTTTCATGGCTTGGAGATACTGAATTAATTCCATACTACAAGAATATGACAGGTTCTTTAAGATTGACTGCCACTTGGGGCTCTACATGGATTCCAGTAAAAAAATTCTACACAATCCAGCTTTCCTTCAACAGCAATCTCTCTCAGAACCCCTTTGGGAAGTTTTGAATATACATTCAGTTATTTGCCATGCACTAGACACTATGCTAAGTTCTTTACTTGTAGCATATGACTTAATTGTCCCAGTCATGAAGCGAGCATTTTTAACATTTCCCCTTTACACATGAGGAAACAGACATGAGAGGTTAAGTGCTTCGCCTGAAAACCACATATAATATGGGATTTTTTTTTTTTTTTTTTTGGTGGGTACCGGGGGGACGACCTCAGGACCTCGCGCGCCAACAGGCACCCGTGCCGCTGAGCGATATCACCGGCCCCTTTTTCGTATGTGGGTTCCGGGAGTCGAACTCGGGCCTTCGCGCTTGCAAGGCAGGCGCTTACGCCGCTGAGCCATCTCACCGGCCCTAATATGGGATTTTAAATTCAAGCAGTTTGATTCAAGGAACCCAAAAGGTTACCCATCATGTTTTAGCACTTCTGCACTTAATGAATATACTTACATGCTTTATAAATTTACTTCCATGTGCCTTTGGGAGATGATTAGAAAATAGCTGAAGTCGGAAAAGAAAATAGAAGTAAAAAATGTGGTAGAGAAATAGGGATCTTAAAAAATCACTCTTTATAATAACTTCAAAGTAACAGAAGGATTACAAGAGTAATAGAAAGAACTACAGTATGCGTTCAGCCAGGTTTCCCAAACACTCATGTTTGACAGTTTCTTTATTAAAGAATCTCTCTCTCCACACATTCCCTACACACACACACACACACACACACACACACACTTTCCAAACCAGGTGAAAAACAGTTGTAGGCATTATGATCCATTACTTGTACTTCCTATAGTATACTCTCCTGTATAACGAAAACATTGAGTACATTAACATTGAGACCATGTAATCTACAAACCTCATTAAAATTTCACAAATGCTTCTAATAATGTACTTTGTATCAAAGGAAAACATAAGGATATTTTGTCCAAGATCCATCTGAGATAGTGTTATATTTCACTGTCAATTCTTTCTTCTTCAATCTGAAATAGTTCTTCAGTATATTTTTCACCTTCACATTTTTAAGAGTACAAGCTAGTTGCTTTGTAGAATTCTCTTCCACTTAAGTTTATGTATGATTCCTTAATATTAGATTTGGGTTATAGGTTTTGGCAGGAATGACACAGAAATGATGCTGTGTTCTTTTCAGGAGATTATATCAAGAACACAATGTTGATTTTTACCATTCATAGTAGTGTTAACTTTCCTCACTGGGTTAAGGTGTTGATGGCTAAGTTCCTTCACTATAAATATACATAGGCTTGATTTTATAATTAATAAGTATCTTATGTGTGAGATCCTTTGAGAAGAATGCATAAACATCCTATTCCTCATCAAATCTTTACCTACCATTTTTATAGTTTACTGATGATTCCTAAGAAATTATTTTGATGTTTGATAATGATGAGTAACTTTCGATAATGCCTCCCATATTAGTTGCTATTATACTATAAAGAAGAGCTCCTCTCATATTTATTTTATTGACTTATCTCACTATGGATTCATTGACCTTTATTTTCATCAACATATTATTGTTATCTATTTTGATGATCAAATAATCCTGTCCATCAAGTTGGGTACTGTGTCCTCTTGACAAGTCCCCATAATTTTTATCACTTCCTTGCTTTATGACAAAGACATTTTAGGGTTCATCTTGTACTTTCCTTGTCCTAATGTTTAGAATTAAACATTCTTCTAAGAAGTCCTGGTTTCTCTTATTGGAGAAAAATATTTAATAACCAAGATCTGGGCACTAGGTCTGTTCTTTGCTAACAGAATGCCATTGGTTTTAGGCTCTCTCAGCAGATAGAAATAAAATATACACATATCCATCCATCCTTCCATCCATCCACATATGTACATCATAAATTGCTATGTCTATGTCTCTCTGTTAGATAGGTAGATAAATAACTTCATCATAACTGATACCTCCAATTCCAATCTAACACCACTCCATTCTAACTTTTGCTCTTCTAATGTTTAATACCTTTTCTGACAATGAGAAACCTCATTCTCATTATGTGAAATTTTTTATTTAATTGGTCATTTTCCTAGATATTTACAAACATGTGTGCTTGGCCCTAGACCCACAGGACCCCACTAGCCATTGCTATCTCCTAGATCCTAAATGCCTCCACAGCACAAAGGAATAGATTTTATTTTTGCAATGTACTGAAAGAATAGGTATAATAATGTAAATAGGCCAGGGCCTTAGCACTGAATATTGGAATCTGTGATGATCCAAGGTCAGCCCTCAAAATAACTGTGGGGAGACAGGAAGTGGGCAGTTAAAGTATGGTGCCATAAAACAGATTTTTCTCTTCAGGAAATTTGAAGCAGAAGACAATGGTTATACAGAGAGCTGCAATGAGATAGAAAGCTGTATTCAATAGGAAATGAGGAGCGATTGTCTAGTTTTAGCCTGGAAGATATCCTAGTTCTAAAAGTTGACCTTTTAGAAATGTCTCATTTAGAAATGAGATTAAGAATTAGACAGGGCGGGCCGGTGAGATGGCTCAGCGGCGTTAGCGTCTGCCTTGCAAGCGCGAGGGCCCGAGTTCGACTCCCGGATCCCACATACGAAAAAGGGGCCGGTGATATCGCTCAGTGGCGCGGGTGCCTGTTGGTGCGCGAGGTCCTGAGGTCGACCCCCCCGTACCCACAAAAAAAAAAAAAAAAAAAAGAAAAAAGAATTAGACAGGGCTAGAGTGAGGATGGGAGACAGTCAAAGACACTACTGTAATACAGACATTCCTCATTTAACAACTAAGTTCTGTTCTTGGGACTAGGTCGTTAAATGAATTGTTTATTAAGTGAGTAATTGTATATAGTATGTACATTACAATATTCAGAAAAAGAAATGGTCAAAGGAAACTCCAACTTGATGATTTTGCTTTTATGTGCATAACATTTACATGCAGGACTGTAATGTATAACACAACATAAAACTGCAGTACTGTACAGTAGAAGCAGCAAAAATTATTATATAAATAAAGGATACTGTACAAAAAAAGACACTGAAGCTCCATAAACAAGATGTACAGAACTGTACCAAAAAAGAGAGATAGGTTGTAAGTCCAAGCGGTAGGTCATAAATCCATGTCATTATGTAAGTCATTATGACAGGTAAGTCATTAAATGAGGAATATCTGTATTTCAGGGAAAAGACCAAGAAAGCACTGAACTCAGGCAACATATGAATTGAAAGGTGGATCAAGAAGTGTTAGGAAGACAGAATCAGTGTTTTAATGGTAATTAGAAATGGGGAGTATGGGAAAAGTTGCATTGTAGAGAGATATCTATGATTTTTGCATAGGGGACTGAGTTCATGGTAGTGACACAGAAGGTAAATATGGAGGACATTAGGGAGAAAAAGATGAATTCTATGAGTCTGTATTTTAGTCACTTTGAGCTGTTATAAAAAATCACCACAGACTGGCTTAAACATTTATCTCTCACAGTTCTGGAAACTGGAGGTCCAAGATCAGAGTGCCAGCATGGTTGAGTTCTGGTGAAGGATCTCTTCCTAGTTTACAAAGGGCCATCTTTTCAATGTGTCCCTGCATGGTATAAAAAGAAAACACCTCTTTGTGTTCCTTCTCATATAGACACTAATCCAATTCATGAAGATAGGATTTCAATGTATGGGTTAGGGGTGTAGGGTGGGATGGGAACAAATAGTCCACAGCAGACTGAGTTGCCTGTTAAATATCCAGTAATATATGTAAACTGAGCAGTAGGTCTGAGGCTTTGGAGACCGAAGAAGACTGAAGATAAATCTGACAGTCACTCATGTGTTGGTGAAAGTGGAATCCACACCAGATGATACAACGTAGAGACATATGGTCTGTGAAAAGAAAGAAGAAATAGTCAAAGACACATTCTGGGGAGGGGGAGCACATCCACGTGGTCCTCAGAGTCAGCAGGACCTGCAGATGGGTCTATGGACAGTGGTTGAGAATGTGGCTAAGAAGTAAGAATGTTGAGAGGCCATGCTGATGGGAGTGATTTCCAGCTTTAAATTACTTCTGCATACATCCCTATAATATTTAGCTTCCCCAATTTAAAAAGGAGGGAAGTGTACACTAAACACCAAAAGCTGAAAATCAAAGTAATACCTAATAGTATTAGAATCCTGTAGAAATCTCCAACTTTATTCCTTAAACTCCCAGGCTTTGTCTTATCACTAAGGCTCTGAAAGCCTGAGTGGAGACTAATACATAATTCACAATCAGCTCTATTTACAAGTTACTCCATGACCACCTCTCTCCTGGCAGCTTTTTGGACACATATATACAGATCTCTTTTTCATCCATTAGGCTGCCCCATTCCACCACCCAACTGAATATTTTTTTCATCACACTATCTGTGTATCTTTGACGTTCACATCTCGAATTTTAATGTGCATTCAAATCATTCACTAATCTTGTTAAAAGCAGATTCTAGTTATAGGCTGAGTCTGAAACGGTGCATTACTGACAAACTCGAGGCGATGCCCTGCTGCTGACCTGAGAGCCACACTATGAGCAGCAAGGATTTAGAGCACTCTGTGCCTTCTCTCATATTTCCACCTGCATATAACAACCTGCCTGTGTAACTTCCCCTCAACCTCTACCTCTTTATTACTCAATTGGTGCCACTTTCTATTTTTTACAGTTTATTTAAATCAATTTTATTGGTACATTACATATATATATATATATATATATATATATACACACACATACACACACACACACACACACACACACATATATATACATATAATGATCACATTCATCATAAGGAATTTATACCTGTCCATGATATAGCTTGATTCTTCTTTTTTTACCAATTCCCTCTCCCCCTCTTCAATCCTTCTTCCCCTCCTAATTTACAAAAGCTTTGTTTCCATTTTTCCTTCTATTCTTTCTTTTCCCTTCCTTGCTCCCCTTCCCAATTGAACATTTTCTTCCTATGTCCCAACATCTATTATATATTTTGGTCTTTATTTACTCTTTCAGTTTCTCACACCAGAGAAACAATGCAATATTTAAACATGTGTGTCTGATTTATGTCATTTAAGAGTATGGTTTCAAGGTGCATTCATTTACCTATAAATGTCTCAAGTTTATCCTTCTTTATGGCAGAGTAGTACTCCATTGTATTTTTTTAAAAATCACATCTTCTTTATTCATTCATCAGTTGACGGGCATTTGGGCTCTTTCCAAGATTTAACTATTACAAATTGTGCTACTATAACTATGGGTACATATATCATATGATGCTTTTAATTTTGGGGGGAAGATACCAAGAAGGGAAAAATAGCTGGGTTAAATGGAACCTCTAGTTTTAACTTTTTGAGGAATCTCCACACTGATTTCCACAGTGTTTGCACCAGTCTACATTCCCACCAATAGTGCAGAAGAGTTCCTTTTTCCCACAGCCCTGCCAGGATTTGTTATTGGTTGATTTCTTGATAATAGCCATTCTTTCTGGTGTGAGATGGAATCTCAGTGTTGTTTTAATTTGCATGTCTCGAATAACCAATGATGTTATTCACATTTTTTCACATATTTATTTACCTTTTGTACTTCATCTGAGAAGTATCTATTCATTTCAGATGCCCATTTCTGGAGTTAAGTCTTTAAGTTTGAGAGGTCTGATTTTTTTGAATTCTTTATATATTCTAGATATTAGCTCTAGATATTAGTCCTTTGTCTCAGGAACAGCTAGCAAAATTTTTTTCCTACTCTGAGGATTTTCTCCTCACTCTGTGGATGATTTCTTTTGCTGTGAAAAAGCTTTTCAATAAAATGAGATCCCAGTTGTTGAATCTTTGTGATATTTCCTGTGTGACTGGAGTTTTGTTCATAAAGTCTTTGCCTTTGTCTTCAAGAGTTCTATCTATTCTCTCTTCCAGCAGATTTAATGTTTCTGTTTTAGTATTTAGATTTTTGATCCATTTCAATTTTAGTTCAGTGCATGGTGAAAGATATGGGTCTAGTGTTAGTCTTTGGCATGTGGAAAGCCAATTTTTCCTGCATGTTGGTACCTCTTTCAATGTCACTATGTTCTCCTTTATTCTGACCAACTATGCATCCTTAATTTATTTATTTACTTAATAAAGTTTATTGAAAAGCAACTGTACTTCCACTTCATAGTGACAAAAAAACATTTACAAGAGTATTAAAATATGAAATAGTGATAAATCTCACCACAAAATTGAAAAGACCATAATTTTTATTTTAGCATTGAACAATGCCATTATTTTCCTCACTCCATTCTTCTCTAGCAGTTTAATCCAATGAAACTCCTTCTGCTCCTTCAGTTGGTCTCAACTTTGCATTAGGAAAGCAAGTTGATTAAATCAAGCTACACTAGGGTGTTAGTTTCTAAAAGCCAATTTATGTCTTTCTGGGGGTTTTGCCCATTGACTCTCTCAAAAAAGAAGTTTGGTGCAAAGAGATTTTCTTTATATTACACCAAGGGCTTCACCATGCAAAGACCAGGCCTGTGGGCTGAAGGGAAGATATAAGAAGAGTATGGTCTTCAAATATGTCAGAATGTTCCCTGATACAGGGAGGAGTTGCTCTTTTTCTCAAATTTCTCCTCCTTAATCACTTTCTGGGGCTTGAATCTTTAAAATCCCAATCATTCATAAGAGGCACTGAGGATTATGGAGATTACACTTTATAGACTCAAAACTGGACCACAGTGTCATAATGACACAGAACATATGAAAATTTACTCCCTCAGAAAATTCCATAAGTCTGTTTGCAATGTGAATAATGAATGAGAATTCAGTCCTAGCTTTGTGGATTCTTAAGTTATTCATTCTTTTTAAACTTTGGTTTGCTTCATATCAGACAGGCATAATAAAATCTATTTCAAAAAGTGATTACAAGAAAGTTTCCAAGTGTCCATATAAAATATGGCACCCCTCCACCCTTTACAAATACTATTGCATTATATCTTCACAACAACTTATATATTTCACAAAAATCTATGTGTATTATTTTTACTACAACTGTATAGATAAAAAATAGAAATGATCAGTAATTTACATAAGGTCACACAACTATTAAATTGTAGAGCTGATATGAACTCAGGCAGTATAACTCCAGAGCTTACAATTTTTTTTTTTGTGGGTACCGGGAATCAAACTCAGGACCTTGCGCTTGCCAGGCAAGCACTTATGCCGCTGAGCTATATCACCGGCCCGAGCTTACAATTTTTAACCACAGCATTATTCTATTCTGAACAAAGTATAACATGTAATTTTTGTACCCAATTGCAATGACCAGTGGTTTTAGGCATGGTGAGTACAAACATGTGAAAAGCATGAAGGCAAAGCCTACAACCAATTTACCTTTGTATCCTTACCCTATCCTATCCTATCCTATCCTAGGCCATGTATTTGGTAGTTGCTCAGTATATTTTAGGTAAACAAATTTTAAAATACTCTACAGACAAAGAATTTAATAGTTTTGAGCGGAGAAATATGGACCCTAGTTGCTCAAAGAGTCATTAAGGACATGAAGTTTTATTTAAAAAGCAAATGGCCAAAATTTCTAGCCAAATTCTTCTACTCAAAACTTCTCCATTAAAAACTCAGATTTCACAAATCTTGAACTCCCTGATAAGGTTCTATTTCAAACTACGGAAGCCCATGATTCACTCTAATTATTCCTTAAAAGCATATAGCATCTTATAATAAAATATTTGCTCTTGGCCTTATTCTGTCTTATGATTCTAGAAAAGTAGAAGAGGATATGAAAGAATTGACATTTCATTTTACACAGTTCTAAAAATATAGTAGGATAATATAATGAAAAGCAACAAAAGTGTCCTGTCATCAAATCCTGTCTTAGGTCTATAGAGCCTGATGTGTCTCCAAAAGAACAATGCACAGCACTGACACAATGGTGTTCCTCACAAGAATTCAATTTGTCATCATTCTGTCATTCACCTGAGCACTCTGTGGTGGTGTGATGACATTTAATCTTGCAGATAGGATGGAGTCTCGGAAGTGACCAATCCATGAACACAGTAAGATTTTGCAATGTAAATTACATTCTAGAATAAATACCTAATTCCCCATAAAAACAGCTGGCCAATAAAGACTCTAATTTCTGACCGAAAACTCAGTCTAGAGACTTAGAAATAGTTTTTATACCTGGAAAAAGAGATTGACATATGTGATACAATTAAACTTGTCTTCTGTTTCCAGAATTATCTGTTTCCCAAGAGATGGACTTTTCAGTATGTCTACATTAGTCATTCTGCAGGCACTCCTTAAATATCTGATGATTCATAGTTTCCATTCATATTTAAGAATATGGGTTTAAGACCAACTAGAAGCTCCATGTATGCAGGTGGAAGTTAGCAACTGCAAGTCTACATCTTTTCACATATATCAAATAATTGGCTTGCAAGTCTAATCAGAATTTACATAGTGATTGAAACTTTACAGATTGTAAATGATCTAAAATTTGAAGTGTTCATATAAAAATTATATTTTTGGCTTCCTTTGGAAAAAACAGGACATATATACACATATCCATATACATGTATATGTGGGTGTAGATATAATAAAATGTTTAGTATTTTCAGTTAGAGTTGAAAATATTTTACTCCAGATTATAATTCATCTGTTTCCTTTGTCTACGGTAGCCTTCATTAAAAAATAATCCTTAATTTTGATGTAGTTAAATCCATCAGTACTTCTTTGTCTAATTAAAAAACTATTTTCTATCTCCAAGTTACAAAGACATTCTCCTGCACTTCTATCAGAAAATGTAATATATATGAGATAACAAGAAAGATAAATATAAGCTAATAAAGTTCTACAAGTAAAGCATTTTTGAAAACAAAAAACAAAACAAAACAAAACAAAAGGAGAGGCTTCCCCTACTAGACTTAAGATCTTTACATAGCCAAGTAAGATGAGAATGGCAAAATAAAAATGAAACAGAGGGCCGGTGAGATGGCTCAGCGGCTTAAGCGCCTGCCCGGCAAGCGCGAGGGCCCGAGTTCGACTCCCGGAACCCACATATGAAAAAGGGGCCGGTGATATCGCTCAGCGGCACAGGCGCCCGCTGGCACGCGAGGTCCTGAGGTCGACCCCCCGGTACCCACAAAAAAAAAAAAAAAAAAGAAAAGAAACAGAGTAGAAAATCCAGAAATAGTTATAGATTTTTGTAGATATAACTTCATATATAGTACAATAGCAGTGGGGAAAAGAATTATTCAGTAGATCTTGTTGGGGAAACAGGTTTATTCTATTGAGAAAAATAGAAGTAGATCCTTAACTTACGAAGATAAATTTAAGACCAGATAAACTGAAGACCAACATGTAAACAGTTAAATTATAAGGTTAATGGACAAATTTTAATAGCCATAATACAGGTGGAATTTAATAGAAACAGAACTAAATAGAAAAAAATGAGCAAAGAATAGCAGTTTACAGGAAAAGGAACACTGAATATGATGAGATACTCTTAGATTTACTTGCAATGAGAGAAATGAAAATTAAAACAGCAAAATACCACCTTATATTCATCAGAATAAAAAAAAATTGGGCTCAGTGTGGCAAAGGGGGAATTTTTATGCTCTGCTGGTGGGAATATAAAATAGTACAATCACTTTGGAGAGAAATCTGGTAGCATGTGGAGAAATTAAAAAGAATTTTATACTTTATGATCCAACACTTCTGATTCTGGGAATGACCAAAAGAAAACCTTTTGAAGGTCTAATAAGGAGATATTTACATATACGTGAATACATAATATACATGGCTGCACTAGGGGGCTCATAAGCCCACTGACTTTAAATATAATCCCTCCGTTATCTCAATTCCTGCTTCTTGCTCGCAGACAACAACATATCAACTTACACATTTTCCTTTTTGGTTCCAGTGATTTTTTTATCCTTACAGCATCCAGAAATCCACTTGATTACCATTTTGTAAAAAAAAAAAAAAAAAAAATTCATTTCTCTCAGCTACCTAGGGAGGAGCTACTGCATGCAAAAGGTCTTCCCTTGAACCCCCAAAAGAACCAAAGTCCTGAGGTCACAAGGGCCAAGTCAGCTATGTGCAAACATACTTCACAGCTGGTAAGGAAACTGCACATCAGTGGCAACTAGGCAAGGGGTAAAAGAAGGGGGCAGACAATACAGAACGGGGCTTTATGGCAGCAACTCACCTGGACCCTGGCCTGCCTCAGAGATGGTGAAGTTGAAAACTAGCCTGGGAGCTGAACAAAGGAGCAGCATCTGTGAGTGGTGGGAACCTGGGAAGAGAAGAGACCAGACTGACTTAGAAATAAGTACTTTCCCATTCCTTCCCCAAACACCGAAGTGTCATGCACATGGATCATCCTGCACACTGCCCACCACCTACAGGCAGGTGCCTGCACAGGACCCCCCACCACCCCCTGCTGGGAAATACTGAATGCAGTGGCCCTGGGACTCAACTGAGTTCACCAGTTATAAAAATGTGGCTCTGGGGAAAGTGACCAAGAAAGGACCAAGGAAAAGACCACACAGAGAAAGACAGAGAGTGGTGCCCTGGCCAGAGAGCATCCAGCAATGCACTATACAGAAAGTTAAAGAATTAGAGTCCACGGGGCCGGTGAGATAGCTCAGCGGCATAAGTGCCTGCCTGGCGGGTGCAAGGTCCTGAGTTCGACTCCCGGTACCCACATACGAAAAAAGGGCCGGTGATATCGCTCAGCGGCACAGGCGCCTGCTGGTATGCGAGGTCCTGAGGTCGACCCCCCGTACCCGCAAAAAAAAAAAAAAAAGAATTAGAGTCCATGAAAAGGTACTAGACAGAAATCCTGGGAGAAAAAAAATTCTACTGAAAGCATGGAAAGCACGTGTCCTATGTGAAGACAATGTATTAGAACTGGAAAATAGGGCTGACATAGGAGACCATATACTCAGAGATACCTAGAAAACAAGGGATCATGGCAAATGGATCCAACAGTTGATAAATGATACAAAGCTAACCTAAGATTAACTCAAGTTAGAGAAAAATAAAAAGTGCCACAAATGGCATAAACAATCTGTTTACAGAAATCAGAGCAGAAAACTTCCCAAGTATGGGAAAGAATTAAACATTCAGGTAAGCAAGGCATACAGAACCTCACACAGTCAAGATGAGAAAAGGACTTCTTAAGACATATCATTATATAAATCCTAGAAGTTCGATGCAAGGACAGAATCTTAAAAACCATTAAAGAAAAGAACAAACCTTATTAAGGTGAACCCATTAGGATTACAGCAGACTTCTCATCACAGACTTTAAAGGCCAGGAGTGAAGTTTTCAAGCTCTAAAAGGAAAAAAAAAAAAAAAAACAAACTTTAAACTCATATGAATATATCCTATAGAACTATCTTTCAAAATCAATGGAGAAATAAGGTCTTTACCTGACAAAGAACAGCTTAAGAAATTCATAACCACCAAATCAGTGCCTAAAAAATTCTCAAGTTTATCTCAGACAGAAATAACGAAGCCAACACCAAAAAGTCTAGTGGAATGAATACATGAAGCAGGGTGAGAAGTTAACCAAAAGGGAAAATTAAAGGAATCAGCAACAGAAAAATAATGCAATGACAGGAATAAGTCAATACCTTTCAGTAAATAACTCTCAGTGCAAATGGTTTCAGTTTCCCAATCAAAAGACACAGATTGGCAGATTGGATCAAAAACCAAAACTCATTGTTATGCTGCACACAAGAGACACATTTAATCCCAGAAAAAGGTTATAGCCACCTCATGCTGCACAGGAAGGACCAAGGAAGCCCCACCCTGCCCACCTCGCTGAACGGTTGCCTCCTGCTGCATGAGAAGGAACCAAAAGAGTTAAAAGACATCATGTTACAGTGATACATGCATACCCATTTTATAGCAGCACATCGTAACAGCTAAACCTTAGAAGCAGCCTGTATGCCCATCAACTGATGAATGGGTAAAGGAAATGTGATATATATATGTGTGTGTGTGTATATATGTATATATATATATATAAAATACTACTCAGTCATAAAGAATGATAAATTTGAGTCATTTGTAGGGATATGGCTGCATCTTGAGACTGTAATGTTATGTGAAATAAATGAGACACACAAGCACAGACATTGCATGGTTTCTCTCATATGAGAAACACAAAACACAAATGATTTTGAGAGCAAAATAAATGACAGATAATATAAAACAGGGAGATAGATCCTTTGCAAATAGGAAGGAGATCTAGAGAAGGAGGAAGGGGAGGGCACGTAAAACTAAAAAGAATTAAGATGTGTTATATACATGTACCAACTCCCCATGGTCAATGTAATCATTATTTACAGCAAACATATACTAATAAACGTTTTTAAAAATTACATAAGTCCACTACAGATATACTCAGGTGGATATCTTCTGTCATGCTGTGCATGGGATGTACACTCAGGTACTCTGTATGCAATTTCCCCTTATAATTACTATGGACTGATTTAAAAAAAAAAAAAACATAAAAAGAAGGCAACAAAAAGATTTTTTCAAACTTTATCTCTTTCATGTCATTTCCTTCCCACCCAGCTTGGATTCCATGGGGCAACATGTAAGCACTCCCTTACCTTCCTTGTTCCTCTCTTGCTTTGATGGTCTCACCTGGAAAAACCCCAACCTTCTTAAAGCTAACACTGCACACTTCTACAACTTATGGAAATGACCGTGACTAGAGAGAATATCAAAACCATACTCGCTGATATAACTTTCATTTTATGGTCATATATCTCAAGAGGATTCTTAGTGCTGCCAGTAAATGAGTCACCAAATTATTCATTTTACTTTTCAGAATAAATAAATTTATTATACACAGAGCAACATGAATAATTAAAACTATGTTATTAGAAAAATATGGAAGACTGTCCCACAAGAAAAAGTCATTTAAGGGCCAGTGACATAGCTCAGTGGCATAAGCACCTGCCTGGCAAGCACGACGTCCTGAGTTCGACTCCCGGTACCCGCATGTATTAAAAAAAAAAGTCATTTAAGTAGATTAAAAAGACGTATTATAAAAACACTGAAGTGTATGTAAGATTTTTCTGGTTTTCATAAATACATACATGATCAAGACCTTATAGAATACATTTAACTGGGTACTCATGAGTGAAAACAAAAAAGGAAGGCAGACAGGAAATTAAGAAAAAATAGGGCCGGTGAGACGGCTCAGCGGCTCAAGCGCCTGCCTTGCAAGCGCGAAGGCCCGAGTTCGACTCCCGGAACCCACATACGAAAAAGGGGCCGGTGATATCGCTCAGCGGCACGGGTGCCTGTTGGCACATGAGGTCCTGAGGTCGTCCCCCCGGTACCCACAAAAAGAAAAAAAAAAAAAAAAGAAAAAATAATAGAATAAACTATAACAAGAGAAATATCTTGCACAAACTGTTACTGAACTGTGAGCATGATCAACTTAATTATCTGCACATAGGACTTATTTCTTATATTTAAAAAACAGAGGAAAGGAAGATAGTCTGGTATGCCACTTAATAAAGTTCTCAGGCCGGTGAGATGGCTCAGCGGCATAAGCGCCTGCCTGGCAAGCATGAAGTCCTGAGTTCGACTCCCGGAACCCACATAAAGGAAAAAAAGGGCCAGTGATATGGCTCAGCGGCATAAGCGCCTGCCTGGCAAGCGCGAGGTCCTGAGGTCGACTCCCGGTACCCACAAAAAAAAAAAAAAAAAAAGAATAAAGTTCTCTTCATAGTGGTTTATAAGGATTCTCTAGCACAAAATCCAGCATCCTGCCTTCTTACTCTCAAATACCTTAAGTCTTGATGTCAATAGAAACCAGGTAGGTCACATGTAGTACAATGGACCACAAGTGCAGCATAGCCACCAACTCTTGGCCAACAGGTATTTGTGAATGAAAGTCTAGTGTTGCTAGATATTATATATATATATATATATATATATATATATATATCTCCATATATATGGAGAGAGACAGACATATATCTATCTAGAGATATCTCTCTCCATATATATATCTATATATATATGGAGAGAGAGAAAGAGACAGAGACAGAGAAATGGAGAGAGACACTATGTTGACTTCCTCAAATTATCTACGACAACTTTTGTTCAAATTTTATTTATATGTTATCTGAAAGAGTTTAAATCTCCATAATGTTAAGTCAGGCTACTTTTAAATCTGGAATATAAAGTTTTCTATAGATTCTCATATAGTTTTTAGTGCTTTTCTACTTAAAAGTCATCTTGTTTTTGTTTTTGAGACAAGTTCTCCCTATGTAGTACTGGCAGGACTTGAACTCACTATGCAGACTAGGCTAGCCTCAAACTTGTGGCAATCCTCCTGCCTCAGCCTTCCAAGTACTGGGACTACACAAGCATGTGCCACCACACCCAGCTTCTACTTAAAGATCTTGAGAATACTTTGTTAGGTTAGTTTCCATGTAATTTATATGTTTTGCTATTACTGTAAAGTTATATCATTTTCTATTTTCTGGAAGTACTAATTACCCACGTGGAGGAATGGTATACGTCTTAGTTAATTTCTCCTTGCTGATACACAATACCTGACACCTGCAATTTAAAAGAGGAAAAGTTTATTTTGGAGCACAGTTTATAGTGGTTTCAGTCCATAGTCACCTGGCTCCAAGGCAGGGTGGCATGGCAGAGGGGCATGACAGAGGAGAGACAGCTCAGAGCATGGCAGCAAAAAGCAGAGAAAAATCAAGGGAGGAGAGTAGGAGATACAACCTTCCAG
Source organism: Erethizon dorsatum (assembly GCA_028451465.1). NCBI lineage: Eukaryota > Metazoa > Chordata > Mammalia > Rodentia > Erethizontidae > Erethizon > Erethizon dorsatum. Next base: position 61,255,420 of record CM051827.1, on the reverse strand, counting down.
GCCAAGCCTCCTGTGACCCATCCCCTATAACCAGGCTTCACTTCCCCAAACTACATTTAGCTATAAACTCATCAGTGTATCAATCACCTCATGATTATCACACCCCCATGATCCAATCACCTCCCAAAAGCTCCACCTATGAGTGCATAAGGCTTTGGGGGTGGGGGATCTAGATATAGACCATAGCAGTATATCTTTTTGTAAATTAATATCCAGCAATCTTTCTTAATTTTTTAAATGATTCTAATAGTTTGTTAAATCTTTGAAGTACTATTTGTAAATTAATATCCAGCAATCTTTCTTAATTTTTTAAATGATTCTAATAGTTTGTTAAATCTTTGAAGTATTATTTAGAAATTATAATATTATCTGTAAGTAATGCACAAACTTAGAGTAGTATAGTAGCATAATATCAGGCTAACCTAACACTAAATCCTGAAGTAGAAAAAGAAAAAAACAAAAACAGAAAAACTAGTGCTGGTGAGATGGCTCAGTGGCGTAAGAGCCTGCCTGGCAAGTGCGAGGTCCTGAGTTCGACTCCCAGTACCCACATAAAGGAAAAAAAGGGGCCAGTGATATCGCTCAGTGGTACAAGCGCCTGCTGGCAAGCGCAAGGTCCTGAGTTCAACTCCCAGTACCCACATAAAAATAAAAATAAAAATAGAAAAACTAAAGCTGCAGATTAGTCTCACTTGTGAGACTTGTAAATATTAGAAACCTGAGTCCAGTAGTACATTAAATAACAACACATCATGTCTCTGAATGTTTATCTAAAGAAATTTCTACATTATCATTTAAAGGAAAACATACAACCTGTTTGATAGATGTCCCACATACAGTTATTAATTATTTCTAAAATTCCCTTAACATATTCCACAGAAAATACCATGCCTCATGTTAAATATCAGAAGCAATACTGCTAAACTATTCTAGTAAAATTCAACAAGGACTATTATCATTGCTACTAGTTAATATTTTATTGAGTTGTACCTATTTAAAAAAAATTTAAACAGAGTGAAAATAGGAGGAAAAAAATGGGGCAAAAAGTGCTGTTTCAAAAACTGTGATTGTCTTCCTAAGATATACAACAAAATCAATTGAATCATTAGTAGATGTTATGAGTTATTTTATACTATATGAGAGAAATCAACGATTAACATCTTTATCGAGCAACAAAAATAATTAGAAAAGACTAAGAGTAGAAGCATTCACTGCAGTAAGATTATAAAATACTTCAAAATAAACCTACAAAGAGAAATGTGTGAAATCTACTTAAAGAAAAAGACTTATTTTTACATATATACATGAACAACACTTGATTAGAGAAAGAAACTGCATTCTTAGTTAAGAAAATTCAGTATTTTTCAAATATCAATTCAAACAAAATTTATAACTTTGGTATATTCTCAATCAAAATCTTAAAGAATTTTTAAGTAACTTAAAGTTGATTTCTAATTTTATAATGCTGGGGGAAATCCAGCAAGATTTAGGAGAAGAGAAATGCTTTGACTATAAAGGGGAAGGTTCTCAGATGACAGCTAAAAAGGATTTGTGTTTTTTTTTTCCCATAAGGACATAAGAATATTTAAATGCTGATGCAGAAAAGCTAATAGTAGGAGAGAAGATGAAATTGAAAAGAAATAACAGCAGAATTTCCCTAAACAGCTGAGGGGCCTATTACATTCCCTAATAAAGTTATAACTAAATAAACACTTACTGAAGAATATTATTTCAGAATATACAAAACAGAATTCTTGCTCAGGGTGGCCTTATGAATGAATAGTTTAAGTCCTATCTTTAATCTCTTGCACATTATTATCAAAAGGACTAAGTGATATCATAAAGGGGGAAAAATCAACTGAAGAAGGGACCAGGTATATTTTACCTGTCGGTTACATTGAAAATATACTGAAAAACTTCAATGGATATAAGATGGATTAAAAAAAAGAAGAAGAAGAAAATGATTTTACAAAAGTTAATAAAGTAGTTACTTCCATGAGAGGGAGATAGGTTGCATTTGGGGACAGGCAGTGGAGAACTTCTTGTGCACTGGATTATAATTAATGATTATGTACACATTCATGTTATGCATGTCCTTTACCCTTTTCTGCATGTATGGCATATTTTCTAACAAAAATTAAAAAGTAGGGGCTGGTGAGATGGCTCAGCGGCGTAAGCGCCTGCCTAGCAAGCGCGAGGGCCCAAGTTTGACTCCCGCAACCCACATACGAAAAAAGGGCCGGTGATATCGCTCAGCGGCACGGGCGCCTGCTGGCGCGCGAGGTCCTGAGGTCGACCCCTGGTACCCACAAAAAAAAAAAAAATTAAAAAGTAAACCAACAAAAAATAAATATTAGGAGGAGGAGAAAGAAGAGGAAGAAGAGGAAGAAAAAGAGGAAAAGTGAAGGTATGTGGGTACATAGCTCGCTAACTTGAATAGTCAATAATATGGAAATGTAGCTTTAGAGCAGTAAGACAATTTCTGATTTGGAGCACTAAGAGCTCCTGATTTGGCTGCTCCGAATTCTACAGTTTTAATTTTCCTTACAGATTTCTGGATTTCTAAAGTGGCAATGTAAAACTTGAGACAATCTAAAATGTTTCCTACTGCTTATTAGCATTACAAGTATTTGAAAGAAATTTTCATGATCTTTCATGAAAGCTACCTTGCTTCTTACTAATACAATAGAAGCATCTATCAGATATAATGAAAAAGAGGTAACTATACTACAAAAATATTCAACAGTGAAAAAGAGGGACGATGCTGACAAATCTGGGCAATGTCCCACTCACTAACCACCCCAAGTAAATTGACTTGTTGCTCTTAAAGGAAAAATTAGCAAATCTACTATTCACACAATCAACGAGATTGGAGAAGGTATTATGATTTATGACACTAGAACAGATAAGCATGAGAAAAGCATAATACATGATCAGGAACTATTTTTCAAAGTTTGAAAAGCACAATTGCTGCATTTTTTTAGAAGTGGTCAGCAAGCAAGAGATTTGTCATGAGAAAAAAAATGAGATAATGAACAAAACGCATGCTTAAAATGAACCTCTAAAGAAATGGCTCAACATAGCCCAATACAGACTGAACTGATGAAAATATTAGAAATATAGAAGAAAACTCAAGAATATGAAAAATGCATATAAAAAGCATTTCCCCAGAAAAACCAACAGAAGAAAAGCAAAATAAAAAAAATAAAAAATAAACATGTCTGAGACAATGCTTGAATTTTTAGGGTGGAATGTCTCACTTTACAATCACATATAGTTTTTAAAATGGCATACCTTCATAGGACTTGTGCACTTGAAGGGTTAAAAAAAATAAATCCTACCAGCCTCTGAACAGGAAAAAAATGGTGAAATAGGAAAAATACAGTCCTGTTAGCCTTGGATTTCTGCTTCACAACAAAAAAATGGTAGAAGACAATTGAGCATTGGCTATAGAATCTTGAAAAAAATAGATATATCAAAATTTTCTATTTGGTCAAGCAAGAATTCTTCTGAGAATCTACTTAAAGACATTCTCAATCTTATGAGAACTTAGAAAATGTATCAACCACATTTCCATTCCTAAAAGTTAGCAAATAGATAAATGTGATACATTTATAGCTGACCACTTTAGCTGGCCTAAAAATAAAAATAAAAATAAATAAATTTTAACTCAAAATGTAATAAAAGGAAAGATGGTATTTTAAAATTGGCAGCATTGAAAACAAAAAAACAATCTAGATAATTTTTAAACATCCTACTAATGGACTTGAATGCAACAAAGCAGCTATATAATATAAAACAATTAATTATAAAAGTTTGAAATCCCAGTTCATTAAAAATTGCAAAGGGAGAAGTGAGAATACTAGGGAATAGAAACATTCTGGTTTTCTTGTTTTGAAAAATGAGGGAATTTTAAAAAATATTTCATTCTTGACATTGAAAGTATAGGTTATTTCTCACTTTTAAACAAATAAAGCAGCAAATAATCAAGTTGTCAGTAAATAGTTATATTTTCTCTTCTATAATTCCTAACTGGCTTTCTTTCATTTGCCCACATTTTAGACCAATATTAAATAATAGTCTAATTTCTTACTTCATTCTGATTCTGTTTTACAATTAAAGAATGTTATAAGCCCATACCCTATAGACATACTTTACTTGTTACATTTTTGGTTTATTAAGAATTTATGTCAAAAATGCATGCCAAATTTATTAATGCTTCCTTGCATTTTATGGAGATATTCTACTATGATAGAACATCTACTACTGTTTTCTGATTTTTAAAAAAGAGTAACTGATTTTATAAAAATCAATTTTATAAAACTACACTATTTGTTTATGGCAGGTTTCTCTAAATATGTTGTGGGGTTCAATTTGCTGTTATTGAGAACATATTTTTACTTTTATTTATGGATGAAAAGTATTTCTCTCTTTGTCAGTACTTGTATCTTTGTCAGATTTTAGTAGTAAGTTTATATAAGCTTATAAAATGAACTTGGACACTATCTTTTAAAATATTCAAAATGATTTATATGGACATGAGAATTATTTAAAATCTAAAATTAAGTGCACTTTAAGATAACTCATAGTTTTTTTTTAATGTGGGTACCGAGAGTCGAACTCAGGACCTCGTGCTTGTCAGCAGGCGCTTGTGCCGCTGAGTGATATCACCGGCCCTTTTTTTTCCTTTATGTAGGTACCAGGAGTCAAACTCAGGACCTCACACTTACCAGGCAGGCACTTATGCCACTGAGCCATATCACCGGCCCCTTGTTTTTTGTCTTGTTTTGTTTTTTCTGTTTTTTTGAGACAAAGTCTCGCTATGTATTTCAGACTGGCCTTGAACCCACTATGTAGCCTAGGCTGGCCTCAAACTCACAGTGATCCTCCTTGCTCAACCTCTCAAGTGCTGGGATTATAGGCATGCACCACCATGCTTGGCCTCTTTCATAGATTTTAAATTGTTTCCGTCATTACTATCCTATCTACATATCCTATTTATTCCTGAGTCTATAATTTATATTTTTCTGTTAAACACTATTTTACTGAAAACAGGAGAAACTCAGGCAGAGCTTAACCCACACCTTAGTTAAAGACAGGAACAAGAATCCAGAGGGGAAGAAGGCCATAGGTTATGCTAGACCATATGCATGCTATACTAGTGAGAAGAGGCTAACAGAACTCCAGACACCTACAGAGGGTCCGCCTACAGTACTCAGCCAAGTATTAATCCATGCACATGTGTAAGGAAACTATCTGTGGCTGGGAAAGAGCCACTCAAAATCATTAAGAGAACAGAACCTGGCCCTCACACAGGGCTAGGAATAGTGCTTGTTTTGACAGTATTGGATTAGCCCTAGACTGGGCATTGCTCCAATCGCTATTTTTAATTTTATAGTTATTGTTCTGGTTAGCCAGAAGTTATATCCTTAAAGAGCTGAGGCCTAGTTAATTCCATCTCTCCTGGGTACCACTGTGGGCCTATGAATGTGACTGTTTAAAAACATGTATAAAATCAGATAAATGTTCTAACAAAGCATATCCCTCCCCCAAGATTCATAAATCTAGCTTTGTAGCTAATCCTTCCAAAAACAAATGAAGCACAGATATTTAATCCAAATATATTAGTTACATGTGAATTGTTTACTCCAGCAGAAATAATAAAAATAAATAGACCAGTGTTATTACTGAGGCCATAAAATACATTTGGTGAAAACTAATCCTCTTAGTTTGTGATTTTAGTATATCAAAATGTTCACAATTTTTATGGCTTTTCAATTCACTGTTATATTTTTGGAGTTCAAAAAGATTTCACTTGCACATAAAAGAGGAAAGACAACAGCTTTATAAAGATCCTACTTTTGCCCTCTTTCAAGGTTCTAGTTTTCACTTTTTCTTTTATTAGAAAGCAAACTTGTTTCTGCTGCCAATGTGAAGTGTTTTCATTTGTACTCTCATATGTGAGTTGGACTGCAATTGCTAGTTTGTAGGGTTTTTTTTCCCAATGAACTGAGAAATACTAACATGGAGAGAACACAATTAGTATCTCATATCTGCATTTGAACCAAGCTCAGGTAGTTCTAAGTGTTGAAGTAATATTTACTAAATTAATGAACAGGAGGATAGAGACAACCCTAAGCACACAGTGGTTCCCTGTCACAAGCCTCCCACCCCCTTATTTCTCCTTGATAGTTTGGATGCTTTCTTGGAAACAGTAAGCATCTGAAGAGAGAAACTGCATTCCCACACTGTCTACATGCCTAGAGTGGTTACTATACACTTCCCCTAATTTAAAATATCATACAATTATTCATTTTCCCAGGTCTCTGATTTTGATAGATACACCCATCATGGTATCAACTATAGAAGGTTTGGAATCTCACCCAGACTAAAATCTGGAGAAAAAGATTTAGATTTCCAGACTGACTAGAAGGCTAAAGCCATATATTGTTGTTATGACTTTAACAATCACATGAAGAACAAATTTTTTTAAAAATATAATGACTGAGGCCATTTTTGGTGGTACATGCCTGTAATCCCAGCACTTGGAAGCTGAGGCAGGAGGATCACCACAAGTTCAAGGCCAGTCTAAACTGCACAGTGACCAAAATAATAATAAATGATTGAGTTCCCTGGAACAAATTCAATACTAGAGACAAAATCCTATTACATATCTAGATATTATTAGAAAAATAAGATAACTAATATAAAGCAGATGGTGTCATCATGTGGGGGTAAAATTAGGACATCTTGTGGCTTAAAATTTCATACCAGATAGAAGTCAATGAGTTGCTGCCTGTAAGATAGTTGGGATAATCAAATGATGACATGATTGATCTAAGGGATAGAACACTCCTAAGAAGAGTTTAACCACAAATTATATCCAAACAACTGCTACAAGAAAATGCTATGAAAGCTGTAGCCCACTCCTCAACTGTGACGAAACCGAGATTGAGTCTAGATTGATAATCAAGAAACACCATATTTTTAAGCCCACACATATCAGTCCCAATTCAAGATTCATTGTGAAATTTCTTAGTTCAAAACAGCTTTCACTGTTGATAGATAAGAAACTAACTATAGGGGGCCAGTGAGATAGCTCAGTGGCATAAGCGCCTGCCTGGCAAGCGCGAGATCCTGAGTTCGACTCTTGGTACCCACATACAAAGGAAAAAAAGGGCCGGTGATATCACTCAGTGGCACAAGCGCCTGCTCACAAGCACGAGGTCCTGAATTCAAACCCCGGTACCCACCAAAAAAAAAAAAAGAAAGAAAGAGACTGTAGAAATGTTAGTGATAGGGCCGGTGAGATGGCTCAGCGGCTTAAGCGCCTGCCCAGCAAGTGCGAGGGCCCGAGTTCGACTCCCGGAACCCACATACGAAAAAGGGGCCGGTGATATCGCTCAGCGGCACGGGTGCCTGCTGGCACTCGAGGTTCTGAGGTCGACCCCCCGGTACCCACAAAAAAAAAAAAAAAAATGTTAATGATAAAATTGAGACTAGGCAGTGCCCAGCAAGTTACCCAAAATGTTTTTTTATCCCACCCATTACTGTTTCCATGGAGGAAGCTGAAGCGTGAGTTATAAAAAGGTACTTACACATTAGGTGAAACAAGGTATTGCGTGGGCTTTATCTTTATTAAGTTAATCTACATACTATTTTAAAATGTATTTCTGCTGATTATTTTTCTATAATTCTAAATATGATTCTTTATTAAATAATGGAGAATACTTCCCATTTAGACATTTTTTTCCTAGAAGAGGCTAAGAACTGAGTCACTTGGATTGGCATTTAAAATAAAAATAGAGAACTGGGGTCTTATGCTATGGCTTGCTTGGCCCAGGTGACTTTCAGGCAGTACAACCAAGAACTTCATAACCGTGGGGTCTAGACACCCAATTAATCAGATTAAAATTATTGCCCTATGAAATTTCATCATTTTAACACAGAGAAAATCACTTGCTTCTCCAGGTCTAAGTTTCCTCATCCATAATGTAGGTATAAAAATGATACCTATTTCATAGAATCACTGTAAAGATTCAGTGAGGTGTTTATTTCATTGCCTGGTCAGAACAATCACACAGAAAATATTAGTTATTTCTATTACCAACATTAGAATTAGAAAGGAGCCTTAGAGATCAAATAGGTCAAATTTATGTTTTTTTCAAAGTCTCTCAGCCTCTTCTTTTTGAAGAGTATTAGGCTAAACAGATTAAATGATTGTCTGGTTTCCACTAATAATGTGTTATTTCTCCTAAATAGATAACCCCATTTTTAAAAACTGAACAGCCCTTCAAGTGATAAATTCCAATGTGAATTTACATTTCACTTAAAAAGTTTAAAATGATAATCTACACATGGACAAATCCCCAAAAAATCATTCAATATTTTAGTATCTTCATAAAACTTATATTTGTTATTTCCTCCACGTGATAAGCATGCCAGCGATGGCACTCCCTTGATGAAGTTACACTAGATGGGAAAGATCATTGTGTTGCTACGGTACAGTTATACATAGTATAGCTGTATGTAAGACTCTGCATTAGCAGACTGAAAAGAGGAACTCTCTTGCTGGCTTTGAACAACTAAGCTGCCATGTTGTGAAAAAGGCCTGTGAAGGGGACACACGACAAGGAATTGCAGGAAGTCTCTATGAGGTGACAGTAGTCCCTAGCTGATAGGAACAGGGATCACAATCCACAGAAAAGATAAACATATGATAAATTAATAAACTGTGAAGTTCATTTAGATGCAAATAGTTTTAATTCTTATGCAATCAGAAACGTATATGTAAATTTTAATACCTGTTTTGCTATTGTGCTTTGAAAAATCTTCCTGAAATGAACATTATATGAAAACACACCTATTATCTTCTTCTAAACTTTTTGTTTTTATTTTTTACATTTAAAACACATTTCACAGTTTTGAAAGATTAAAAGTTTTATGGATGGATGGTAGAACACAAGAATATATGGATGGAATATATTTAATGTCACTGAACTTGTACACTTCAAAATGGTCAAGATGGCAAACTTTGTTATGTGTATGTTGCTACATTTTAAAAAAAATTTAAATTCTACCCAAGAAAATATTTAATCCACCTGTAGCTCATTTCAGAATGTAATGACAATAGTACATATGAGATTACTATTATATATCATTCTTTCACAAAGTAGCCAATTCATTCAGCAAAAATTGCCTTACTGATTTGAATACTTGTATGCATTTGTAATATACTTCTGGTATTTCCAACTGTACACAGAGCTCAGCATCTGTTTAGATGAAGTTTTCCAGTTGCCTCTGTTTAATTCTCCTTATACCCAGAAGGATGACTTAAGCACCACCCCCACCATAATGCCTCAGGCCCTGAAGCCCAAGTCCTAGGGTGCAGGTATACGGAGACATATGTAGCTGAAATCTTTAAGCTTTTGGTGACATCTAGTGGAATATTTTAATAGACAACTTTTGCTCAGGAAGTATACTTTGTTCCAAGTAACCACTCAGCTTCATAAGTCACTGGGACAATTGTAAATATAAAAAAAAATTCAGCCTTATTGCACACATGATGGATCTCTGCCTCCAACATTTCCCTCTGGCCCATTGTTCTGGTGTCAGGAGGCATAACAGTCATGTGCAACTCAGATCATCACTACTGTCTTCAGAAGTTTCAATGGCTTCCAGTTGGCAATGGAATAAAGTACATGTGAGTTACCAAGATGGAAAATGAAATCAGTGAAGATAAGGACTTTTCTAAAATTAACTACAAACAGAAACAAGTGAATCTAGTGTATTTAAAATGGATAGCATACACTAAAGAGGAGCTTCCTTTTTTCAGTAAAAATCCCAAAATTCACATTCTCTGGAAAGCTTTCTGCTAATTAGAATTAATTCACTTAACACATTGCCCATGCCTATCTTGTAGCCTTTCTCTTTCGGTTTTATATTCAAGTAGGCTGATAAAGAACAATCTGTTAGTCACACTAAACTGTGAGTGCTTTAAAGATAAAATGTTAGGTTCATCTTAGAATCAAATCAGATAGCCCTGACAGGTTTTTTTTTTTTTTCCCAGTACTGCAGAATGAATCCAGAGCCTTGCACTGAGCTACTGCCTCAGCCCTTTTACAATTTTTTTTTAAGACAGGGTCTCATTAAGTTGGTAAATTGTGATCCTCCTGCCTCAGCTTCCCAGAGTACTGGATTTATGGGCCTGTGTCACCAGGCCTGACTCCCTGAAACCTTTAAAGAGTAACTGTCTCTGTGATGTTGAGAATGAGACTTTAAAAGGGTGATCGGTGTACTTACAGTTCATTCCCGGTCAGTAATCAAGCCAATCCATGACTGCTTCCCTGCTGCTACACTTTACAGACCTTGACCCAATCTCATGTTTTCTTATTTGCTGACTCATGTTTTTGTGTTCTTCATTTCTGCTTTCCTGGTAATCAACTACAAGGTATGCCCTTAAATTAGTATCCTTTAACAATCCATCTATATTCCTTCACATTCATCTATATAAACTTAGCAAAAACTAGATGTCAAAAGAGAATAGCACTAAGAAAATCATGGTCTTCATTCAATGATAACTTACTATGTACTACATGTTTTTATGTTCTCATTTAATTTCATAGAAATCTAACATTTAACTCATCCTTCATATGGTATATCAATTATCACTTTATTAAGATTGCATCCACTAATGTCTTATACTAAACCATATCTTAATTACTATTCCTTACAGCACTGTTATCTGTCATAGTGCTCATCATAGTCAAAATTTTGTATTTTTGTATATTTGAACCAAAGTTTACCTTCCTTTTTGGAGAATAATCCATTCGAGGATTAATAATGCCTACTTCTATTTAACAGTATGTCTCTATTGCTCAGCTAAAATTTATCTAAAACTAATCCCTGGCAGTTTGGCCTCCCAAAAAAGGACTGAATTTCTGCAAAGTTCACTGCAAACTGATTATTCCTATGTTTTAAGGCAGTCAATCACAGCTGTACGATAGCTGCCCACAGCCATAACATGTGTGCCCAATCATGAAGACTGCCACAAGTTTGCTACGTCACACAGCTGCAATTTCAAGACTGTGACCTGAGCCCCTCAACAATTTAGAAAATGTGTCATTCACAGTAACACCTTCTCTGCAGTCCCAATTTACCTTCTACTGCCTTTGTCTTTTCCAGCTACTGACACCTGAGCTGACCAAAAACCTCCACCAGGAGGCTCAAGGACTCGTTTTCAACTGCTCTGAAGTACAGCACACTGATGTTATTACCAAGAACTCAATTCTTTCAAATTCCGAACCCTAAGTACTGAGTGACGAGAGGGTTATAGTCAAGGTTTCACCATGAAATATTAGGCATAATCCCTAATTATGCCAGGTAAAGCTGATATTTCCTATATTATGCAACTCAAGTGCCCCAGAGCCCAAATGTTGAAGTTCCTCTCCCAATCTTGCTGTTTCTGTGCATACCCCCGAAATGCACCTCGGCAACCAGCAACTGCTGCTGCTGTCTCTGAGTCTTCCTCAGGGAACATGAATCTAGCAGCCAAGTACGGGTGCCGCTTTGCTGTTCGTCTTCATGGCGTGTTTGATACACAGTTGGTACTACATCAATATTTAATATTAGATCCAATGAGTAAACGGATGGACAAACAATCTCATGACGGAGGCATTGTTGTCCCTACTTTGTAAATAAAGGAAACAAAGCAGAAAGTGAATAAGAAACCTGACCAAGATCATACTGTTAGCGGTGGATATAGCATTTGAATTCAGCTCTAGCAGATCTTATATTACTAATTTTAAATCACATTCTGTTGTAATATAGGGACTTCCTTAGTGCACTAAACCCTGGGTTAACCCTTGTCACATTTTAAAATCTAAGCACTGCAGTAGGTACTTTATTTGTAGGGTAAAACTGAATCTATACTTATTATGTCAGACAGCAATTTTAAACCCTATAGGATTTGAATAAATCAAGGTCTTGATATTTACTTCTAGTTACCTCATTTCAGACTAGTTAGGAATTGGATACTGATCCTGCTGGTTAAAGTCTTAGCACCCCTTGCTATTACGAGGTAAAAAGGAGACAGCAGAAAATAAATTGGGATTGAAGACTCATCTATGTCTCTAAGATTACAAGCTGGGAATTTAGTGAGAATTGAATGATAAGTTCCAGAGCACTGTCTGGGTGCTTTATATGGATCTCATGCAAAACTTTCACAAATTTTGTGAAATAGTTTTGTCATCACTACTCACATACGAAAAAACTGAAAATCAAAACTTTTAATTGCCCAAGCCACACAAATAAGTAACAGAATGAGGACTCATACATACGACCAAATGATGTTACTTCTCTACTAAACAAGCAGTGTCCAAACAAAATGGGAATATGCACTATTTCTTCCTAATGTTTTCCCTAAAAATTTCCTAATAAGGTTTCAGACTTCTCATTCCACTTCAGCATTTTAGGAAGTACGATACTTGGATACATTCAATAGGTTTATCATTGCTTTATAGTTCTTCTACAGTTGTTTTCAATTGATAACCATGTTCAATAGCACTTACTACTTAGAATCAGTTTTATATCATTCTTAGGCATGCTACCCTGTAAGAGCAATTAGCTTCAGAATCAAGTCTCCTTGGTGAGACCTTAAATATGCCTCAAAGAGAAAAACATTTATGGCAACATAGTAATTGCCCCCCCCCCAACATTCTGAGTAGGGAAACTCACTGTTAAGGTGAAAGCCAAAAGGGGGGTACTATAGAAAATACATAACCTAAAGGCTGACAAATGTGAGAACCCCGTTAGGAGGAATAAAAGCAGGAAAGTCTTTACCCTCTCACCTATCCTGAGGCAAGGGAAAGGGAGAGCCATTTCCTTCTGGAAAAAGGAATTCTCAGTCCAGCTCTCTTTAGATAGCCTCAGGAGGTTTCCAGCTGTCATCAGAATTTTTTTTGTGTGTGTGTGTGGGTACTGGGGGGTCGACCTCAGGACCTCGCGCGCCAGCAGGCGCCCGTGCCGCTGAGCGATATCACCGGCCCTTTTCGTATGTGGGTTCCGGGAGTCGAACTCGGGCCCTCACGCTTGACGGGCAGGCGTTTAAGCCGCTGAGTCATCTCACCGGCTCTGTCATCAGAATTTTAAAATGTTTAGTCCTCACCTGCTGGGGAAATATTCAGTGATACTGTTAGCTGTCCCATAAGTAGTTCGGATGCTTCTGGAACCATTTTGGAGAGCAGGAATGTGGAGGACATAGCCTCAGGAGTAGGCTTAGAAAAGCTCAACATTGAAAATACAAGGATTTTGGTTGTGATGCAGATTGCTTAAAATTTACTCAGTGGGTAAGTCCTGGGAAACATCTGATATGTTCACTCTCTCATTTTAAGTGATTATAAAAAAAAAAAAAGAATTCTCACTTGAGTAGCTCCCTTTCATATTTTCCCTCACGGGTTAATTTAATACATTAATTTTCAATAAATAGAGGGTTTTTTTTTTAATATATCTACATAAGGAATTCAGAGGCTTTGTATGCTATGACCTTTTGAACTCATCTAAGCTCTGGATAAGTCTTTTATTTCCAAATGTCTACACCTCATTTGTTTGCTTAAAAGTTATCAATCATTTCAATATTGAGAAGCTTACATTCAGGAAGGGCTTTTATGTTAATTGGGGAGTTTTTCATTACTATTATGCTCAAAATAAGCAAGAGGGAGAAACTACAACTTCCTTTAAGATATGGCTCTAAGTTCTTCTGTTGAGGTTATCATCAGCTAGCTATAAGCAAAGTCTAGGGTCGAAAGGGTCTAGAAACAGTCAAATAGAGTAAGACATTACCCCTGTTGTTGAAAGAACAAAGATAGGATGGAGAATTACTCTGGAAATACATCTAAAAGAGTTTCAGAATAATAGTTAACATTTTTTATGTAGTTAAATATTTAATTCTGGGTGCTTGTACTAAATTATGGTTACTGTACTAAAATTTTTATTATAAAATACTTTTATAGAATGAGATACCAACGTACAGACCACAGTAATTTAATACATTAACTTACCATTTTTGCTTAAAATTTGTCTTTTTAAACGTAAGATTCAGCTGAAGCCCATTCATCCTATTGCCTTTCCTCACGCTGATGTTTTGTGAATCACTCCATATTTTTACTACATATTTACGCAATTTTTATCAAACAAGCATTTTAATACTTACCCATGTTGATACATGTGGATCTGGATGATTTGAAATCCAGTATAAAAATAAATCTGTTGATGCACTCCAGGTGGGCTGTTTATACTTAACGTTCAAAGAATGTTGTACGGATCAGTTTTGTGCGTATCTCCTTGTGTACACATGTGCAAGTTTCTCTAGGTTCTTTTCTCGAAATGGAATTTCTGGGTCATAAGGTATGAACACTCCAAATTTAACTAGGTATTGCCAAAATTGCTTTCAAAATTATTTATCAACTTATATACCTACCAGAAAGGTATGAGTTCCTTTGCCCATTTTAAAAATATTTTTTCTGATTTTTAAGCACTTTTATTTCAATGCACATATATCCTTCCAATTTAACATTTCATTTTGTTAATACTAACTTTCAACATATAATAGTATGAAAATTTTAATCAACATTTTCCTTCTAAATTTGTACTTTTTAATATCTTAAAAAGAGGAATTCTGTATGCCAGGGTGGTCAATGTATTTCTTCATTTTCTTCTAAGTGTTTAAAAAATTTCCTCTTCACATTTATGTTTTCATTGTATTTTTTGTGTGTTCTGTGAATTAAAGAATCTCATTTCAACTTTTTTGCGAAGATATTCATTTTAAAAAGTCCATTGTTTTCACCATTGACTTTTAAAAAACTACCTGTCACATAACACGTTTTCATCTGTAAGTAGGCCTGTTTCTAGGCTTACAATTTTAGTTTACTGGTCTATTTGTCATTGCCTGGTGAAATTGTATAAATTACCAAAAGTTTGTAGTAATTCTTGATACCTGATGGGGGGACGGTGAGATAGCTCAGTGGCATAAGCGCCTGCCTGGCAAGCGCGAGGTCCTGAGTTCGACTCCCGGTAACCACATACAAAGGATACCTGATGGGGCAAGTCTTTGTTTCTCAGAATTGCGTTGGCTCTTGTTTATTCCACCATGTAAATTTTAGGATTAGCTACATCTCCCATTAGTGTCTTTTCTTTAAATACCATGTTTCTCAGTAATTTGTGGTAAATTGAAGCTGTTTTTTGTCTTGTTTTGTAGTTGGTTTTACCAAATCCTTTACTTAATATTCCATCATTGATCAACAATAAATGGTATTAGGGAAGGGAAGGGAAGGGAGCTGTGTGGGGGAAAAAAATTATGTTGTAACTTCATCTGAGGTTGTGTTGCTTTTTCAAATTAATTTGGTCAGGTCGAACATAATAATGATAAAATCTTCCCAACCATAAAAGAAACATGAATCTCCATTTACTTATTTCTTATTTTTTGTCCTTTAGTAAAGATTAACAACTTTTCCACAAAAGCCTTAAGCATTTTTGCTAGTTTTTTTTTTTTTTTTTTTAATCTGTTTGATGCATTTGATCTTCCGGGCCAATAGTATGGCCTATCCCTCAATTCACTATTTTGTCCAATAAAAACAATGTTTTTAGAATTGTGTGTTGCATTCAGAACTCTTTGTATATTTTTATTATTCAGGCATTTATTTGCTTCCTCCAGCAATTATTACACTCAAGACGGGCTGTATACCTTTCTCTTAATTAGGGGTATTCCACATGTGCCGAAGAGGTGTTTCTTGCCCTAAGCTCGGGGTAAAAAGAAACTTTGACATTCCCCTTGAAGCATCTAGAAAGAAGTCTCACTGATCTTCCTTTGCTTACTCCTTTCTTACTATAAGAGTAAGGAACATACAAACTTAAGACCTTGTCTTTTGTGGACAGGAAGACCGTACCCCTTCATACCAATTTGAGATCCTAGGATGGCTAAAATGCCAATCTCTTTCAGGGATTCTCTAACCTTTGCTTCTGAGAAGCTGCTCACATTTGATTCCTGTACCCCTGGGGAAGCAGCCCATTCTCTGCACAGGCCAGGAGCTTGAAGTTAGAAAGTCATCATGATCCCAAATCCACCACAGGTATATTTTTTACTTGCCTTAATAATTTCTAATAATTTGTTAGTGGTAAGGAAAAAAATGCTATCAGTTGATTTTTTTTTTTTTTTTTTGTTCTGTTTTGTTTCCAGCTTTGTGGTTGGTTGGCCAATTTTTTAATTTAATATTCCACTGCTCTTTAAAATACATGAGTGGTATTTTTTTGAGAGGGGATAAACTGCTGATACCCAAAGAAAAGGCAAAAAGGCAAATTATGGCCAACACTATCCACCCACTTTTTTAGATTTACTGAGTGCATAAAACTTTTTTTACCTAAGAGGTTTTCGGTGGTGGTGGTTTTTAATACTGTGAATACTGAGATTCATCTACAAACCTGAAACTGAGTAACATACACCAATCCCCCCTAATCTTATCCCAAAAACCTAGTTGGTCTGAATGGGCAAAATGGTCCATTTTCCATTTTTGATAGGCAGACTTCTGTTTAAAAAAAAAAAAAAAAATCTCAGAACTGTTTGCCTCATTTATCAGAAAAATTTAAAAGACACCTTTAGGAAAATTTCTATTTTGAAATAGAAGACAGCACGCAGTTCAAGTCATACTTTTAACATGAGCTTGTTGAAAGAAACTTTTAACAATTCCAAAAAGAATTAAACGAGTTTTAACTATGTTCCTCTCGAAAGCATAAAAAAAGGGAGAGCAACTTAACAGGAATTTTCGTAAACGTTAAACAACTCTTCTTTGTATTAGTACTTGGCAGCTACCATGAACAGGTTCTTCTCTGGAAAACACGTTTTGGTCCCAAATCTGTTCCTGCTCAGTATCTGCTCCGGACTCCGCCTCTCTCGGAGCGGCTTCCCAGGCGGCCTCCTCTGGGGGGCGCCCTGCGGCCGGACCGGCTGTAGGACTCCCGCGCCGGCGGGTACCCCCTTTCCATGGGTGGGGGGAGCCCGCGGTCCCGGCCCCCCGAGTAGCGGTCGCCGCGGCCGCCGCTGCCGTAGCCGTCGCGGTAGGCGTCGGGCGACCATCCGCGGTACTCGTCGTAGCGGCCTCCGCCGTAAGATGGCTGCGGGCCGCGCGGGGGGGCGGCGCTGCGCGGGTCGCTGTAGCTCTCGAAGGCGTCTCGGTAGGAGCCTCCGCTCAGGTGGTCGCCGTAGTCTCGGTCGCGACCCCCATAGCCGTCTCGCTCGCAGTAGCCTCTCGACGGGCAGTCGTCCCGGGCACTGGCGTGGCCGTAGTCGCGGTAGGTGTAGTCTCGGGGCGAGGGGGCGAAATCCCCGGGGTCGCGGGCGCCCGCGTAGTCGCGGCCCGAGTAGCCGTCTCGGGGCGAGTAGCCCCCCTCCCGCGGGCCCAGGTAGGGGTCGCGGCGCGGGGGCGGCTCCCGCCGCGGCGGGCCCGTGTACCCGTCCCTTCCCCGCGCCGCCGGGGCCCGCCAGCGTCCTCCCGCGCCGCTGCGAGCCGGGCCCGACGGCGCGGCCCTCTTGTGCGGAGGCCCGGCCCTGCGCGGCGGCGGCGGCCCGCGCTTCAGGGGCAGCGGGGCGCCGGCGGGCCGCGCGTCGAAGTCCCCCGCGTAGCCGCCCTCGTCGGCCGGCCCGCCCCGGGAAGGGGGTCGTCGCGCCCCGGCGCCGCCGCGCAGGGCCCTCGAGCGACCGCGGCTGCGGGGGGGCAGCGGGCCGCGCCGGCCGCTCTCGAACGCCGGTTTGGTGGCCTGGGCCACTTTGATGGCCTTACCATCCAGGGACTTGCCGTTCAAGTCTCGGACGGCGGCCTTGGCGTCCGCGGGGCTCTCGAAGGTGACGAACGCGAAGCCTCTGGACTTGGAGGTCTCTCGGTCTTTCATTAGGAGCACCTCGATGAGGCGGCCATACTTGCCGAAGATGGCCTCGAGCCCCTTCTCGTCGGTTTCGGGGCTGAGCCCCCCGATGAAGAGCTTCCCTGGGCGGTCGGCTTCGGCCATGGCGGGTTTCGCGGTCCGCGGCGGCGGGAAGCGAGGCGGTGAGGAAGAGACGGCGGTGGCGGTGGCGGTGGCTGTGGCGGTGGTGGTGGCGGCGCGGTGTGAGAGCCTGCTGGTCGAGGGGCGCCTCCTACCGGTCGGCCGGCGAGTCACGGAACCCAGAGCCCCAGCTGCCTTTGCGCGGCGGGACGCGGCGACGGCGTCCCGTCGGGTCTGCGAACTGGTGGCCGCTGCGGGTTGTGATTGGCTGCGGTTCCCGCAGGCTGCCCGCCGTCGGAAAGTCGGTTTGGGGGCTTCTACCCCGGCTTCCACTTGAACTGTTGACCCGAGTTGGCAACGTCTTCAACGTAGCTGCTGAGAGAAAGCCGTTAGGTGGGGGAAAAAAATATTTCCCCGTTACTCTTAATGACAATTGTGATATATTGCAAACCTAGTTACCCGCGCCATTTTCAAACAAAACAAGTATTAATTGAAAAAATGAAATCAGTATTAGTTTAAAATAGTTTATATGTAACATCTAATAAAAGTGAGATTTTTCTGCACGTCAGAAGGGAAGAGATAGACACTTGGTGGGGTTGGTGGAGGTGAGAGGCGCGGTGAAGCCGGAAGTAAAGGGAGTCGTTCTTAGGATGAAGCGTTGGTTTTCCTTATCTACCATTTTCTCCAGTTTTTCAAGTTTTAAAGGTTCATAGTTATGTTATATTCGAACCGCCTTTAACAAAAAAAGAAATAGCACGGAACGTTGACTTTAGGACAAAAGAAAGCAAAACAGAGCGAGGGGACCTAACCCCTGGGTTCTTCACTGAGCAGCGGCTTGAGCCTGACAACTAGAACCTTCGATCCTCCTGGAATGAGGCAGCAACCTCAGCAAAGCAAAACTTCCTGGATTTGTTCAAACAAGTAGTACAGTTCATATTTGTTCCTTCTGATATTCTCTGAATGGAAATTAATGTGAAAGTGATGATGAGCACATCTGTGCTTGAAATGGTAACATCTAAGCCTAGCTTTTCTTTACTGTATTTATTTAATGTGTTTTGGGGCTGTTCAAAAAGTGTATATTTTTCAAAGGCTGTTATAAAGAAAACCAATCATGAAAAGTTTATGTGTGTGTATATATGTATGCATTCACATGGTTATATGGGTTTCTGGCAATACCTATAAAAGGTTGAGTTAATGAAAGGCATTTTAATGATGTTTCCAACTTTAACAGGGACACTGTTAAGGTCTTAAGAATTTTTTAACATGCGTGAATGGAAGTGTTAAATGCATCACCTTATTTCATGTTATGAACTACAGTAACACATTCTTATTATAAAAACATTGTATTTTAAGGTAAACCCATCTGTTTAGGATGTATTCATTTTCTAAAAAGTGATGAACTTGGACGTTATTTATAATATACGTACTTAACCAGTGAATCAACTTATTTCAGTTTTTTTTTTTTTTTTTTTTTTTTTTTTTTTGTGGGTACCAGGGGGACGACCTCAGGACCTCGTGCGCCAACAGGCACCCGTGCCACTGAGCGATATCACCGGCCCCTTTTTCGTATGTGGGTTCCGGGAGTCGAACTCGGGCCCTCGCGCTTGCAAGGCAGGCGCTTATGCCGCTGAGCCATCTCACCGGCCCCCTTATTTCAGTTTTGAGACTATCTGTATTTTAAAATTTTTCTCGGTTTGGTTTTTGCAAGATAACTTTTCTTTTTTTTTTTTTTTTTTTTTTTTTTTTTTTTTTTTTTTTGGTGGGTACCGGGGGGACGACCTCAGGACCTCGCGCGCCAGGAGGCACCCGTGCCACTGAGCGATATCACCGGCCCCTTTTTCGTATGTGGGATCCGGGAGTCGAACTCGGGCCCTCGCGCTTGCAAGGCAGGCGCTTAAGCCGCTGAGCCATCTCACCGGCCCTGCAAGATAACTTTTCTAAGAAAATATACATTGTTGAAATTTTCAAATTTTAGCAGGGCGTGGTGGCACACTTATGTGATCCCCACACTCAAGAGGCTGAGGCAGGAGGATTGCCATGAGTTGGAGGACAGCCTGGACTACACAGTGAGTTCGAGACCAGCCTGAACCACATAGTGAGACCCTGTCTCAACAAATTTTTTCAGATTTTATTATAGTGCTGCTCTGTTTTGACCTCCCCTTCCCTCTCTCCCTTTTTTTGGTGACAGTCTTGCTAAAAGTTCTTTTGGTTTTGTTTTACCTTTCTGTATATTTGAAAAGAACCAATTCTCAGCTTTGCTGATCCACCGTTTTGATTCTATTTGGTGATGTTATCTTTATTTTCTTTGTGTTATTTTTATTCTAATTTTTTAGGTAGCACTTTTAGCACATTAATAATTTAAATATTATAGTTGTTACCTCTGTGTAAATTTCAAATCTTTCCTGTTTAAAAAAATTATTTAGTAAAATTTGAAGTCACTAAGAATTGTGCGCGTGTGTGTGTTAATAATTACCAGGAACCAGGACTTCCCACTGAGCTGCATTTCCACCCTCTTTTTTTTTCCCCCCGAGACAGGGTCTTGCTAATTCATTAAATTGCCTAGACTGGGCTCTAAATTGCCATCCTTCTTCCTAAGACTCTTGGAGTGCTGGGATTACAGGTGTATGTGAGCCATCATGCCTAAGAACTGTTTTTAAATTTCCCATAATTGTGGATTTGTCAATTTTTGTTTTAATGTACATTTTTGCTTCATATAACTTAATATTATGCGATATATAAAAAGGAAAATTTCTAGTGGAAGAAGTTATGACTTCTATTTTTATTCTTTGGTTATGTTAAAACTGGCTTTTAGGTCCCAAAGAAATTCTTTCCATATTCTTGGTATCCTGAGCAAAGAACTGGACAAGACACATGGAGAAGGTAGCAAGGCTTTACATTTATTGAGGGTGGAAAGGAAATAATGCTCTGCAAAATGAGAGTGACCAATGAGAAGGTTCACCGTGCTCCACTAAATTAATGGCTGGGCTCCTTTATACTGTATCTCCCATTTCTAGATTGCTTTTCTCCCATGCCAACAATACATTTGGGAAGGTTGTCCTATAGAAACTCACTTGGCCACACATCAGGTTTAAGCTGACCTATCAAAGCTTGCTTGGTTTTTCACCAGATGTAAATGAAGAATTGAAGGTAGCACTTTCCGATTGGTGTGTACAGTGCTGCAGCCATTCTGGATTTTGTGTTCTGCACATGTGTCCTGGGTCTCCATGACTGACAGGTCACAGCCACTTGTTCAACCAGTTTTCTCCGCCCTTATCTCCTCAGTTATCTTTAATATTTTTATTGAGGGCTAACGAACAGTAGAGTTTATAAATTTACTTACAAAATATTGTTTACCACATGATTAAGCTATATTAAGATGTATAACATTTCCATCACCCCAGAAGTGGTTCTCATGTGTCTCCGTCAAAACATTATCTTCCTCAAGGAGTAACTGTTCTGATTTAACATCAACTACAAATTTTGTCTGTTATTAAACTTTACATAAATGTTATCCTATGTAATGAACTTTGTTTTTGCTACATCTTACTGTATTTTTATGATTCATCCATGTATTACCAGTTTTTATTTATAAAATTTCTAAGTATTATGACTATTCCACAATTTATGTTTTCCATTTTTCTTTTGATGACCATAAGACCTGTTTCCACTTTGAGTAGTGATTTTTGTTTGCTCCAGTTTTTGAAAATTCCCCCAATCCAATCAGTCCAAAAATCCTTTGGCCAGGCCCCAAAGTACATCTGGAATCCATTTACTTACCTACTTATGTACTGCTATATTACCACCTTCGTACAAACTATCACACCTGTGGTGATGTGTGCATGTATATTGTTGTAGTCAGGGTTTGCAAGGAAAAGGAATTAATACAGGACACAAATATATAGGATTTCATAATATTCACCCCAAGAGTCAAATGCAAAAGAGTGCGGGAGATCTGTCTACATACTGGAGACCCAAAGAATCCAGGTGAGGGCCTGGATCTCATGGCAATGTCCTGCATGAGTCCACCTGAAGACCTACAGCCCATGGCAATGTCCTTCACGAGTCCATCTGGAAGCCTAGAGCCCACGACAAGGTCTCATGCAAGTCTGTTTCAAGGATCTGCGCTGGGAAGGCCCAAAGGTCAGTGGTGGAAGCCAGAAAGTCTGTGCCAGTGGGATGAAGGATCTGTGCCAGGAGGCTGAGGGATCTGCACTGGAGCCTGGAAGGCATGCTTAAGGTAAGGACCAGAGCTCCCCGCAAAAGAACCACAGCCATCCTTGGTGACAGGGAGGTACCAAGCTCCTCCAGTGATGAGAACAGCTAAGTTCATATCAGGAAAACCAGCGTGACAAGCTTCTCCAGGAGAATCAACAGCACACCATCTTTCCCTCTGGAACCAGGAAGCGATGATGCTCAAAGGATGGACCAGAGCTCCCCAAAGTGAACCACAGCCATCAGTAACAACGAGGTTCTGAGCTCCTTCAACGAGAACAGCCAAGTTTGTATAAGGAAAGCCAGCACAACACACTTCTCCAGGAGAATCAACAGCCCTCCTCTTCCTCTCCAGTTCTCTTTATGCTGTTGGCAGCAGTCCTCAGGTGGGCCCTCCACACCCAGCACCACACTGATTCAGTTCAGCTGAGTGTTACAAGTTGACCACCAGTTGTCAGTCCACCACACATATCTTGTCTTTGTCCCCTGCTTCTTGGCTTGGAACTCCAAAAAGCCCTGGCATTTCCTGAAAGAGATGTCTTTTATTCATAATGAGTCCCTGACAGCCATATCTGAGTTTATGCTAAGTGACTGCAGGTGGATCCTCTAGATAGCTTCAGGAAGGGAACTGATCATCTGAGGATCAAACCCAGTGATTAGGGGGTTAGGACTTTCATACTCCTGGACCTCTCAGCAGGTGAAATGCACTGGAAATTGAGCTATTCAAACAAGGGAGTGCAAAGTAAAGGGAGTGTGGTATGCCTGAAATTTTTGTTCTCCTTGTTCCAGAACTCCTCTTAGGTAGTCTCATTTGGGAATGTCCCAGAAACCCCAGAGGTTCCACTGCAATTCAATAGTCTTTACATTTTTGCCAGAGAGAGTGAAAAAAGACAATAATGTTAGGGCTGTAGTACTGAATTATGTATTTTATAGGAGGTTGAGAGAGTATAGCTTCCATATTCTTAACTAATGGTACCCTACTTATTCTAATGATACTTGAAAAGAGAGAAGCCTGTGACTTTCTGCCAACCCCAAGAGTACACGTACAATCTAAAAAATCAAAGCCTGTTCTCTCTGGATCACTGGATCATGAGTTATGTACTATTTGTGAGTCCATGTCTTTTGCCTTCCCCTGGTGGTTATTAAGGAACCTGATAATTTTCACCCATTGCTTTTAGAGAATACTTATTTGTTAGGAAGCATCCATGATGATCTACAGAGCAAAGGAATAAATAGTAAAGAGGCTGGAGGTGTAGCTCAGCAGTAAGAGAGCATTTCAGGGCTCTGGGTTTGATCCCCAGTGGCACCAATAATAATAAGACAAATATTACAGAGAACAATAGCGCAAAGGAAAACAGGGACAAAATGAGGAACTGAACCATGTTATTCCATTTGAAAGTAGTGTTGTCAGTGGTTTGCATCATGGTCATGTAGGGGTAGGGTGCCCAGTAGGAAGGAAAATATAGTATAAAGACCTCATTGAGCCTTATTAAGATCAGTAAGGAAACTTACTAAAAGCAGTTTCTGGCTTCACAGGTAGACTCTACCGTTAGGATAATTAGACAAAAAAAAAAAAAAAAAAAAACTAGCTAGACTAGGGAGAGGCTCCAGGTAACACAATTACCAAGAAAGCCAGCTCCCCTCACCCACCTGACAAAATGTAAGGGCAAGAAGAGACAGCCACCTAAGGACTCTTATTTAATATGTAAGACACACATGCACACACACCTATGCGTACATGTTTGTATGTTCTCACTTTAACATCAATATAATATTGCGCCAGATACAGAGATGTACACATGTCCTCTTTATCACTAAGTAAGCTGCCTTCCTAATAGGCTTCACTCCCCCTTCACTTATTCACGACAAAGAAAAAGAAAGAAACCAAATGGCCAGAAGGCCTGGATTAGGATCAAAGACAGTCAAAGCAACAGATCAGATATTGACAAGTGCCCACCCAGGGGGATGGGAAAGACACTAGTCCCCAATAAAAGGAGATAGGGATAAGAGCTTGGGGGTTTTCAGTGCTGAAGCCCCCTACCACCTCATGGTAGCTGTCCTCTTTGTTTTCCTTCTTTTTTCCCCAACTGTCCTTTGTTAAACTAAACTTTGGTTTTGTTTTTGTTTTTGTTTTTTGGTTTTTTTTGTCAGTTCTTTACTGGTGCAGGGTTTAGGATTGTTGGGATTTTCAGCAGAGCAGTGGCGTGGCATGGTGAGCTGTCCACCCCTGGACATAACATTTTGGTTCCCTGACCTGGAAGATAAGGCTTTGTCTAACTGTTTACTGGACTGAGTTTTATGATCCTGTCGATGCCTTGGACAGCAGAGGAATGCTGCTTGCTCAAGACACATCTACAGGGACTTGGAGGAAAAACAGGACATCTGGATACCATGACAACCCCTGGGGTCTTTGGTCACAGATTAGCTGGGACCACCCCTCTAGGCTGGCCCCATCCCAGGTGGGCTATAGGAACCCTAGCTTTCAAAAAGTACATATTTCATTTTTCCAGTGAGCTCTGCATTAGCAGCTCCACTGTCTCAGGACTGCAGCCAGAAAGTACTGTTAGAGTGCTCCCTTGTGGACTTTGAAACTTTTGCTATAAACCTGTAAAATGTTATGTAAAGATTTTTTTTATGGGTCTTTAGATAGCTCAGGCTTTTATCTGTCCCTTATAGGACTCAAATGAACAGTGGTTACTCTGCCAGCTACTTAAATGCTCCTAGGGCAGCTGCCACTCTTAAAGCAGAGGACATGTTTCTCTACCACCTTCTGATTAATCCCCTGCTGAATGTTGGCCAGACAGGCAGCTGGATTCCTTTCTGGAGAAAGATCTCTGGTTGCATGGAACCAGTGAAAGCTGAGAGGACAACTGAGGGGTCAAGGCCAGGGGAACTTCCTGGTGGACACTCAAAGGTTCCTCAGTGGGAGCTGGGTCCTGACAGCCTGACTGGGTAACCAGCAGAAAAATCTCTACTTATCTATCATCCCTTGTGCTCCTTTTGGCAGCACATATACTTATCTTCCTACCTGTACTACTCAGTGAGGTGAGAGGTAACTCCCTCAGTGATCTTCTGGTATTCTCTGTGCCAGAGTGACTGGAGACAACACTGTTAGAGCCCTCTCTTAAGCCTCCATTAAGAGTTGAGCTACAGGTTTGGACTTTTCTTTCTGCTAGTAAGGTAGACCCCCTCTTCAGATATGTCTTGATACATTTATGGGGCCAGGCATAGGTAAAATAATAACTCTTGAGATACCCTGACAAACTTTTGCTAGGATGAAGATTTAAGTTAAGAACCTCCTCTAGGGGCCGGTGAGATAGCTCAGCGGCATAAGCACCTGCCTGGCAAGTGCGAGGTCCTGAGTTCGACTCCTAGTACCCACATTAAAAAAAAAAAAAAGAACCTCCTCTAAAATTTTTTTTTTCTTTTCATTTCAATTTGCTGGGAACTCCTTGGCTAGCTAGATCACCCTGTTGCTAGACTGTCTCTCTCTCTCTCACTGTCTAGGTGGTCAAGCTAAGCAGCTTGCAACAACTGTTTGCCTTTAATACAGAACAGCTATCAAAAAGAGTGATTTACACTTGGGTCTTACATATGCTAACTAAAAGTACAAAAAAGTTTTAGTCAACCTTTCTCTTGTCATGTGCATGTGAGAATAAAAACTGACATGTGTCTCTATTAACATGTAATTTGATTGCTAGATGATGGGTACAGACTTTTAATCTGTGAAATTTTTTTTGTCACTGATTTTGAGACAGGGTCTCGCTCTGTAGTGCAGACCGGCCTTGGACTCACTATGTAGCCCAGGCTGGCTTCGAACTCAAATAATCCTCCTGCCTCAGCCTCCCGAGTGCTGGGATTACAGTCATGCACTACCACACCTGGCTTGTGAGTTTCTTAAATATATTACAGATACCAGGTCATAACCCTTTTCCAGGTGGGTTTAAGTACAGCCTAGCCAGTACTGCTATATAAAAGAATTGTTGTCCAGATGGCTAGATAAAACCCAAAATGTCCCAGAGACATCTTTGTCCTAGGGCCCAGAGCTGAGATTTCTTCTAGACTATTGCCTGTCTCTATCTATCCCCAAAAGTGATAGATCTCCTCCACAGGCTAGGATTTCCCAGTATAGCTTGTTTCTTCTGTCATTGTTCACTCAGGGATAATTTGGCCATTGAAACAGGGCCCTGGCTGGACACCTCCCAGGAGCAGGTTGGGGGTGGTGCTCATTCATCCTGCCCCTTCTGTGCCCCCGATCACCACAGAACCCATCCAGGAAGAGCTAGAAGAACCACCATAGGGGTGGTGTTGGGGCAAGACAGGGCAGAGACTCCCCAGGTGGGCTGGGGTCTTGGAGCAGAGCTGGCAGTCAGGGGTGCTGGCTTGGGGGGTGCACCACCACACCTGGGGCTGCTCAGGCACCTGCTTCCCCAAGAGGGGGCAGCCTGGTACCACAGTCACTGCCACTGCCAAGACTCCCCTACATCTTAAAGATCTGGCTATATCCCTCCCATCTTCTCCCTCTCACCTTCCATTTGTTCTGTCACCAACCCACTATCCCTAACAAATTGGTCAGAGACCTCCAAAAACTTTTAGTCTATAGAAAAAAACAGTGTGTCGGGGACCCCTATTCTTGCTCTATATTTTAAAGCATCTTGATTCAGGGTCTTGGAATAAAAAAAAAAAAAAAAAAAGTAAAAAACCCAGACCACCCTTAGGTGACCATGGCAGGCCACAGTTTCTCAGATTATATAAACAAAAGAAAACCCCCTATGCACATTAAAATCTGGCTTTAATAGCCATCTTAGCCCCAAACATCATTTGGGGACATAAGAGGGGTTACAAAGGCCCTGATTCTGTTCCCCAAAGAGAACAGGTTGAGCCCCAGACAGAGTTTTTTCCTCATTAGGCAGGAGGAGAGACGTCTAGGTAAAAGCCTACAACCAGGTTGGTAATTACCTAGACAGGCTTTCTCCCCCATTTCATAATTAAGGGAAACCTTTGCACTCCAACAGGTGTAAAAGAGACCATCACACTTGGTCTTTCTCTTCCTTTAGATGGTGACTGGACAATCAGCCATTCCACCAAATCACCCCTAAAATGCCTTCTTAAACACTAGCGAGAACTAAATCCCAAGAGTTTAAAAAAAAAGTGTGCGGTAAAGTGGAAAATCACCTTGAGTAGATATCTGTGTTCAACTGACCCTTATCAGTTGGTTGCTATGGGACCAGTCTCCTCCCCTTGTCTGAGTGGGGAGGGACCCAACCTTGGTACCCCGTCAGGGTGAGAACGCAACCCAGGGAGGCCCCCTCTGTGTTACTCCTTTAAAAGAACACAGGCACGGGGACAAAAAGAAAAAAGGAGTCACAACATGTCCAGATACGGGTTATGCCATAGTTGTGCCTGATTCATAAAAGGCTATGGCCAAATATATCTGAGTGCACTCTGGTTCATAAACAATTGTCTTATATATGTTTGTCTGGATGTCCTTCTGTAAATGGTTGCAGTGCCTACAGCTGTTTTGTTTGAGGTTAACAAACAAATTTTAATGCTTTAATGTTTAAAAGCTTTTTGCTTTTGAGATTTCCACGGGAAAAAAAGTTCATATGGGTTAAAATACTTAATCTGGCTTATAGATAAAATAAAAGTCATTTAAGTTAAAGACATGCTTCCATCCAGGTTGCCAATAAATTGGGACATTGTCAAGACTGGTTTTACAAATGCAATGCCTGTTGTTGTCTGTGTACAGTAACTTGGGAGTCATTCATTGGTCAGAAATGATGTGTTAATTGTTTGATCCAGTTCTCATAGGTCATCCTAAAAAACAAATTTGTTAAAATAACTAAATGAGGACCCCTTAGGCTTGAGAAAGCTGCTGGACAAGACTCCCCTTGATGAATAAAGCAGCAGCTGCCCAGAAAACAATTATTCCCATCTTTGTTCACTAATGAGACCCCCTAATAATTTCCATATCCTAATGGGAGACACACCCCAATAAATGTTGCTAAATATGCTATTGTGATGTTTACATTGGTTATCATCAAAGGGTTAAATTCTTAATATGTTATTGTAATATGTTTATATTGGTTAAGTTTTCTATGGATAGAATATTTTATTAAAAGATGCTCTTGGTACAAAACTAAGAGAGAAAGGTTTTCATATAGCTGTGACACTCAGCTGTGAATTATTGCTGATTCAATCGTGTACTAAATGTATTTGTGCTGAGTGTGCAAGTTTTCAAAAAAGTAAAACTAGGATTGTTTATGGTTGTAAGCTTTTTTCCTTATAGATTCATATATCAGCCTTTTTCTTACTTGTGTTCCAGGTACTTGTAAAAAGAGGTACACATCAAGCCAGCATGAGACCACCAGCCAAATGATAATTTTCTTTTTCAAAACTTATGTGATGTATATTATGTGTCACTACACTTAAGAGATGCTCAGGTACTGAACAGTCCAGATAATGTCACACTAAAAATTAAAGATTGGATATTAATAACTTATAAAGTACATCTATAGACAGGTTCATTCTTTGATGGCACCCTATTGACAGATAACAAATAAGGTAAAAAGTTTCTTCATGTCATTTAATAGCTTGTAATTAGATAAGGATAAATGACTAGAGAGCTATTCTATACTAGGATGGACATTCAAATATGTTTCATAGATAATGTCATCATGATTGTGATGCTAGAATGCTATGTGGTCACTGATCTCAAGTTTTCTCTGTAAAACTTTATAATTATTACCTGTTAAAAAAAAAAAGGACTAAAACCTGTAGTCCAAGGATACTTAAACAGAGACTCGTACAAGAAGCTGTCAGCCCCTATAACACTCCTATCATTTAAGAGGCCTACTAAAGAGATTACTTCAAGACCTGTGCCTCATTAATGGTGCACTACATCTGGTTGTGCCCGGTCTCTACACTTTAGTGACACAGATTTCAGCCTCAGCTGCTTCTCTCAAATCTTAAAGATGTCCTCTTTTGTGTTCCCTTGGTGTCTGAGAATCAGAACCTCTTTGCCTTAAAAAAAAAAATCAATGAATGGGGGGTGGGACAGTTGACCTGGACAGTCCTTCACCAGGGGTTTCGAGATAGTGCCCATCCTTTTTGACCCAAATATAGATTTCTGATGCTCTGTTGGGACACAGAGACACCAATATGAGAGGGAATTGAATCCCCCTTAACTTTCTAGCCTCCTGAGGGTATAAAGTGTATCGGGAGGAGGCCCAAATCTGCCAGTCCCAGGTCACCTCTTTAGGGCTGCTCATTTCTCAGGACAATAGAGCACTAAGTTCAGAGAAAACTCTGGACTTCCCTTTGCCAAAATATGAAACAGCTGAGAGCCTTTTCTGGTGGTGACTAGGTTTTACAAAATTTGGATTCCAAGATATGCTAAAAAGGCCAGGCCACTTTACAGCTTCTTAAGAAGACCCAGGCCTTAGACATCTTAACAATAGCAGGAGGAAAAACTTACACAATTGTAAAGCTAAGTGTTGTGTATGCATTCCTGATCCTTCTGCTAAAATCTCGATGGCTGTTCAAGATGTTAGACAGGTTAATGCCATGTCAGATTCTAAAGCATCCTGAACCTTTCCCTTACTCTTTTTGTGGGAGGCCATCACTGGCTCTTCCTGGTGGAAACAGTTGTTGGCCATATTAATAGTCTTGAAGATCTCATTGTTTGGTCCATGCATACTTAAGTGGCTCTTTCAGACTTAAAGTTATACAATAAGCTGGATATCTAGATAAGATCATAAAATTAACTGCTCCCACTATACCACTGATGTAACCAATCTGCTCTTGCTGGGTGTTCAACAACTGACGTTTGGGAGACCAAAACTAAAAAGATAGCTGGGCTAAAGGGACAGCTGGTATCTTGGCCCTGGCCCTCCAAGGTCAACAAGGACTCAGGACATGAGGGGACCTTTCCATAGAATCCTACAACCTTGGTGAGTCACCCAACTTCCTGAGCAAGGAAACTGCTAGACCCCAGAGGACAAGAGTCAACATGTGTACACCATGGTAGAAGGAAGGTCATTACAGGGAAAAATGTTCCCATGCTTCCAGAGCGTGCCATGTCCATGACCCATCCTGGCAGATGATATACCTGACAGAGGAAGAACTGAAAGAGCTGAGAGGCTCTGACTATGGCCCCAAAAGTAATACCTGAGAAAACTTAGCTGACCTTAATAGACAGCAAAAGGTAATATTGGCTGACACAGGTCTCACTTTAGCTTAGTTTTGACCACCCAACAACAGAAGGATATCGCCAGGGTTATGTATAACAATATAGACTAGACATACGGAGGGGGGCTTCAATCACTGACCCCCGCTGACAGTTCTAAGGATCAGCTGGTTACAGTTACTATTCCAGTCCCTTAAAAACAGTGTCTATGTGATGCCTTCCCCTATCTATTGCTTATGCTTTGGTCATGCATGCTTTAATCTCTTGGTAAAGTTTATTCTCACCTAGAGGCTGCCAAATCCCAAGTGATCATACAGATGAAACACATGATAGAGGTGCCAGACTCCTTCCACAGAGGCCCATCCAACAACCCTCCCTGCCAAATATTTCCATCCACTGCCTCTTAACAGTGACCCCACTCAGCTTGAAGAAGCCAGATCAGTTGCTACCCATTTACCCAACAGAAATTGGATGGAAGTCTCAGAGTAGGAAATATAGGGGAAGGAGGCTTAGTAGGTAGGGAAAGATAAAGCCCTCAAGTGAGCTTCATTAAGATCAATAAGGAAACTTACTAAAAGCAGTTCTGCCTTCACAGGTAGACTCCATAGGATAATTAGACAAAGGAGGAAAAAGCAAGACTTGGGAGAGGTGCCAGTTAACACAATTACCAGAAAGTCCACCCCTGGATGTAACAGTTGGGGAACAAGAGATGAGGCTGATGTAAGCAGTAAAGGTGAAAGAAGGGGGGAAAAGGTGCGTTTTCTGTTTTTAAAGAAAACTGTGAAAGTGGTATGCAGGATAGAGTAGAACACAATGAGAGAAACCAGGAAACTAGACAGGAAATGACTTAAACTGTGGTCAGGAGATGGGAAAGCAAAGATCTTTTCCATTTGGTTTTAACTTATAATTTGCTTTTTCGCCAAAGAAGTGTACCAATGATACCAAAGAAGTGTATCAATGATAGAAGGGTATAGACAGTTGTACTGGCTTCACCTCACTCTTTCACCCTTAAAAGTTTATTTTTCTTCCAGATGGAAATTGACAGAATTTGAATGACCACCATACCATTCTTTGATTATCTGCCCATTGAGAATTAACTGCCTTTGAATCTGGGCTGGCCTTTTTTAGGCAAGAAAGTTGTGTCAGCCTGGGTCTACCCCCCACTCCCAACAACTTTTTGAGGAATCAAACCCAGGGGCCTCACATATGCTAGACAAATGCTCTACACCACTGAAACTACAGACATGGCTGTGGGCTCAACTTTATAAGAAAAATGGCAGTTTACACTTGGCCCTTGTAATCTTGAGCTCCCACCCAAGAAATCTATCTTCTCTGCTGGAGAGATCTTGTATAGAGGGTCTCAGAGAAGGGGTACATCTGAGCCCAGTCTCTCTGCCATTCTTGCCAAGATGTGTGAGGAAGAGTTATGTTGGGGCCTCCAGAGCAACCTGGCTGCCAGGTGACTACCACCAAGGGACCCCGAGTGATACCATATGGAATATAAGAATTAAGAAATGCTCAGCTGAACCCTTTGACTTCTAATTTACCAAATCATGAAATTTAATGAAAAGGTTGTTATATTAAGCCACTGAGTTGTGGGATGGTTTGTTACACAGCTTTAAGTAACCAGAATTGTTTTTCACAGAATTTTATTGTGTCATGTTCTTGCTAAATGGAGGAACCTGTTTTTAGCTCTAACCCAAATAACATTTTATCCTCTTAATTTTCTTTAATAAGACTCCTTGGCTTCAGAAAGTGCACGCTGCAGAAGGACTTTCATTTCTACTGAAACTAGTGATTCTCAAATATTAATGTACCTAAAGAATTGCTTGGAATTATTTAAATGCTGGTTCCCAACTACCTTCACCCAGATATTGTTCAGTAAGCCTGGTGTGGAGCTCCAGAATCTGCATTTTAACACCCATAGACACCAAGTGATTTTGACACCCATGACCCCAAGAACACACATGGAAAAGCATTCTAATAAGATGTCACAGACAGTGAGGCTGTGAACCAAGAAGCCATGGAGGTGTGAATGAGAAGGAAAACAAGGTATCTGAATCTTCTCTGGTCCCATCCTCAAAGTGTTGTTTCTAAGCTTCTAAGTTCTTAAATTCTGTATCCAATTAAAGTCACAGTTTTCAGAGAACTTGGTTTTTCATTTTATTTCAGCTTCTCAAGTCCTGTCAAGTGGAATGGATGTTTTATAGAGAAGTGACTAACGTCTAATAGATGTCAAGTGCAGTATATCTCTGGAAATAGAATATCATTGAAGCCAAGAACCAAAATCCTTGCAACTCTGAATTTTTATTTTTTAAAGAAACATAGGTTCTTCAAATCAGAAACACCGCCACCAGGACCCATATTCATTATAATTATTATAAGAAGGCTTTATGGCTAAGTTCGGATTGCTATCTCTCACAGCTTCCAGCAGCCTCTGGGATTCCTTATCAAATGCATCTTTGCACAACCTGAGAAAACACAAGGGAGCATGTCTTTTTCTGCACTCAGTTTACCCATAGCCGCCTACTCTGAGGGCTTGAAGAAGGAAAAAACCCTGTCAAAATAAGAGTACATTAACATGAATGGGGAGTGGGAAAAGGAACTGAGGGATACAGTGAAGACAATAACAGAAGTCAGAGGAAAACGGAATATAGAATAGAACTAGATTAAAATTAAGAGGGGTCCTTCCAAGAGCCTTCTATCCAAACAAAGTAGTAGTAAGGACACTGATGAAAATAGCCAGGACATTATTATGCTAAACACTGTTACAAGTACTTGGCCTATACTGACTCAGCAAGCCTCACAATAATGCCATAGGTATATTTTTATCATTTCACCCATTTTATAGATAATGAAAGGAAAGCCCTAATGGATTAGGGGAACAGACTAAATTAAACATTTAGTAAGAGGTAGGGATAGAATTCAAATTCAGCGAGTCTAGCTCCAGAGTGCCGAACTCTGAACAACTACACTTCACCGTATCTCTTAATATTCAGTATTCTAGGATTCCCACAGAGCCACAGTCAAGTTGGTTCTGAGACCTACCAACCAAGGAATGGTTCCCCAAATCCCTCATTACAGGAAACTCCCTCTAGAAGTCACTCAAGACTTACCCTAGAACTTGTAGCTTACATTCCGGACACGTCAAGACTTCACATAAAGTCCTAATTCCTTCATGGCCCAAGGTGTTCTGTGTTAGGTTCATTTTTATCAGCCTTTGGTTGCTGAGAAGAGCAGAGGAGAGATCCTGACAACATAGAGAAGTCAAACCACAGTATTCCAGCCTGTAGGGAAGAGACACAAAGTATAAAAATGACTTCATCTCATGACAGCAAAGACAAGAGATCTGTGGGCAGAGGATAATTGCAGGAACTTTAAAAAATGAACACAGGGTAGATTCAAGGACCACAAGTACTTATAGTATCATCATTAGATATTTGTATGCTGAACAAACCACTTCCTAAATCATGAATTATAGTTCAGGGACTAACAAAGCATACTACCAAATACTGTGACTATGAAACAGGTGAACCCTTGAACTAACCATCACTAAAAATAAAGCAGCATAGAGTTTTAAAAACTTGGTACTGAGTGTTTAAAAAGCAAAGAATAAGAGGTCTCTAACATACCATTTATGCAAATAAAAACTCTTCCACCAAAGTACATCTTTTAAAAGATAGTCAAAATTCTATGGCATATTTCAAACACAGATCAGTTGCCTACACATGGGAAGAATGGCTAATAGAGATAAATTAGCCAACCAACCAAAGGTCCTTCTACAAGCCAATGACCATATAAAAACTGAGGAACTATGTTAAACTCTAGCTTCTGCACCTGATCGTCCCCCAACCCTAATTTTCACATTCTATTCACTTAACCATTGAACAATTGAGTGTATAGGTGCTGAACATAGCAAACTTTTAAAGTTGTTGTCAACAAGAATTCAGGTTAATGCAGAAGACACATTATGACACAATGTACATAACTATCATACAAAGAACACTACAGAAAAAAGTATTGTTAAGACAAATCTAATGTGTGAGATGATGGCTATACCAGGAAGAGTAACTAAGTTTACAGTCAGTAATAATTTCAAGATATAGAAATACACAACCACAAAGTGAAAGAAATCTATTATAATGGAGCTTTTAACATTTTAATACCAAAACAGATACTTGGGCCAACAGAATTATCACATTTAATTAACAGATACGAATACTGTGTGTTAGTCTGTTTTGGGTTCTTTACACATTATCTAGCATTAGGTATTCTCTTAAGTAAAAGGTTTATTTAACTCATAGATTAGGAGGTTAAAAAGCACAGTGCCAACATCTACTCAGCTCTTGTGAGGGCCTTCTGCCACATCACAACATGGCTGCTGCATCATGGTGGGGATGTATGCAAGAGAGAAATCACAGAAAGACAGGAAGCCAGAGAGAGGCTCAGGAGCTAGACTTGCTCTTTTATACCCACTGATGAGGGAATTAACCATGGTCCTTCATTTACTATACTGAGTTACTTCTGAGGATAATGCCCCCAATGACGTAATTATCTCACACTAGGTCTCACCTCTTAAAGGTTGTATCACCTCAACACTGCCACACTGGGGACCACACTTCCAAGCACATGAACCTTTGAGGGACACAACATTCAAACCCTAGAATATTGCAACCTACAAATCTTCATTTTTTTTTTTCAAGTGTGCTATGGAACACATTCAAAATCTGATTATATGTGGTCTACAAAGCAAATGTCAAAGCTCAAAAAATTAAAATCATGCACAGTATCTTCTCAGATCACAATGGTAGAAGATTAAATATAAAAAGAAACCCTTCTTTATCTTTAAAAATTGAGATTTTTAAAGTAGCCCAAATGTACAAGGAAAATAAAGTACATTTAAAATATTTTATATTAAAGGAAAATATCATCTAAGCATCTAACTCAAATTTAGAAAATTAGTAAAATAAAAATACAATAAATGATTTTAAAATAGAAAATATATACAACAAGATAAAGAGCATCAATGTGTACTTTGGGAAGAATGAAATACAATGTGAAAAGGCTGAAATTACTCATACTGTATCAGGATTGAGAAAAGAGCTACATTATGATTTAAAAATTAAGCAGATATTAGAAACTTGCCAGTAAAATTAGGTGAAATGGATTTCACAAAAAAGTTCAAGAAATTTTAAACAATTTTTAAAATTAAGATCAAAATAATCTACACAAACGGAACTAAACATCTTAATTAGAAACTTTCACAAAAAAATCAAGGAATAACTCCAGTCTTACCAAATTACTCCTAGGGAACTGAAAAAGGAACATTCCTGAACTCATTTTATAGAATTATTGTAATTTAGATACAAAAATGTAATGACTACAGAAGGAAATTATAACCTGATCTCCATTATAAACAAAGATGCTTACTTATATATTAACTGATACACAATATGTGTTATCACAATATGTGTATCAGTTGGTTTTAGCCCCAGAATACAAGATTAGTAAATCAATGTGACACCAAATAACAAAAATAATTACAATAGCATTGAAATATAACAAGGAGTTAAAGTTAAAATATAGGCCCATTCAAGCAAAATTCTCTAAGCTTTATTGATAAACCTAAATTGACACAACAAAAAGTATCAAGAGACTCAATAATTAATAGATTCAATACAATTCTAATCAAAATACCAATATTTAGGTAGGTTGAGGCAGGAACATGTGCACTTGTGTGTAATGTATTTTATATTTAAATATTTGGAAATGGTAGGGGAAAGAGCCAAAATTATCTTGAAGATACATGAATATCTGTTTAGGAAGAATATTAAATTGAACTTCAACTCTAAAAACTCAAAAGCTTTATAAGTTGACTTTGCTATTTAGGAAATAAGAAATAAAATGTGAAATATAATGTGTGGAAGATTACAAGTTTCTGTGAATACTCTATGTAAAGATGCTTTTGTCTCTTCCACTGACCCTGCTGGACTGAAAATCTAGGTGCAGTTAAATGAATTAATAGCCTCTGGGATGGGATTTTGGGGAAACAGCAGCAACAGTACTTGGGAAAGAATACCTTAAAGTTTGAGGTACAAGAAAATAGAACAATTAATGCTCTCATTCTCCCCAAAATCCAACACTGCAGCCTGGTAAAATAATTTTGTCCTTTATATGAATAAAGCAGCAGCTGCAGCTGCCACCTGACCCAACGCTGGGTTTGTCATCCCACCTAAATCCTATGTAGAAATAAATTCTCATGTGGGGGCCGGTGAGATGGCTCAGCAGCGTAAGCACCTGCCTTGCACGTGCGAGGGCCCGAGTTCGACTCCCGGATCCCACATACAAAAAAGGGGCTGGTGATATCGCTCAGCGGCACGGGCGCCTGTTGGCGCGCGAGGTCCTGAGGTCGACCCCCCGGAACCCACAAAAAAAAAAAAAATTCTCATGTGGACAGAACAGGTCCTGAAATATTTTTCTGTGCCTGATGCCATCAGTGACAGTGTCATCAATGACAACCCCAATGTGCATCATCATGTGTGTATAAATGTGACCACCAGCACAATTTCATTTTGGCTGATACAAATTATAAGCTTGTCCTGATGAGCAGCCTTTGGTTATACTATGTAAGGCCAATGAGGCAGCTTGACTCTGGAGTAACCAAACCAGTGTAACGGACACAAACCAAATATAACAGCACATCTCAAATTAGAGTGGCCAGTGCCCCTCTGGCTTATATAAATTTTAGGAGGGAACAGAAAACCACTGAATGTCTTTTTCCTGGGAACTTGGGTTGATTTTGGCCTATGTTTTGTCCTTTGTTTAGTGTCACTGACACCAAAGATCAGCAGGTCATGCTTAATTCCTTTGTGGTCATAATA
Source organism: Erethizon dorsatum (assembly GCA_028451465.1). Classification (NCBI taxonomy): domain Eukaryota; kingdom Metazoa; phylum Chordata; class Mammalia; order Rodentia; family Erethizontidae; genus Erethizon; species Erethizon dorsatum. The sequence goes on along the minus strand of CM051827.1, from coordinate 61,218,109 downwards.
GACCTGTTAATCCTCCTTGGGATTAGTTGGCCAAGTTCAAGACTGTAGGGTCATGGTTGAAATCCTCCTGTGCTTGCAGTATTTCTGATCATGGCCATAATTAAATGGCATATGAGATTAATTGAATAGATCTGGTTCTAGTCTCTTGGTCATATTAATCAGAGTGGCCAAATTTACCAGAATCCAAGACTGTATTGTGTAAAGACATGGAGTGGCTACTGTTGGGAGCATACTTCCTTTGGCCTTTCACTCTCCTATGCATTTGCTAACAAAATAGCAAGGCTCTGACAAATCTACCTAGGCGATTTCCCAAGGCTGTGTATGTAAGGAGCAGCCTTGAAGCACAAGGTATTTCACCAGGTAAAAGAGACAGCTTCTTATTACTTGTTACACCATGGGATATTCAAGCATCCATGTAGGCTTCTCCATGACAGCCCTGTGAGAGTTGGGGGACAAAGGGAACTGACACAAAATGCTATGTTCATGGGCTTCCCACATACGAAGCACATTCATGTTGTATAGGTACCAGCCAGTATTGGTTCAAAAGTAAAAATTTAAATATAGGATTGAACCTAAGTAGTGCCCAGAACATTATTAAACATTATTAAACTGCAAGATCTTTGATAACTTACAAAGTATTTTACAGATACAAAATGATTAGTAAAATGTTTAATAAGAAACATTCAAGGACAAATGGAATATCTGAAGAATATGGAGGACACAATCAGTTGCATTTGTGTGTGTGTGTCTGTGGTACTAAGAGGGATGCAAATAAATGAAATGTGACTCCTATACCAAAGAACATGGAGTATATATTGACTCCACGTACTTGAAATTCAGATTTTTTACAGTAAATTGTCTTCTAGCCTCCTTTTTCATTCTCTTTCCACATATGAAACAACTAGCCACCAAACAGATCATTCTCCTAATTGAAAACAACTCACCCAAGCCTCTGAATGTTACAGTTTGGATTTCTCAAAGCTTCACACAGTATTTGCACTCCTTCATCCTGCAAGTCATTGTACCCAAGGTCTAAGCTTAAGAGGTTTGGGCTGTTCAAAATAGCAGAAGCCAAATCCGGACAACATGCAGTAGTGAGAACACAGCCCATCAATCTGCAAGAAATAAAGAGAAGTGAGCCTGACAATTGTGAGGCTTAATTTCTTCCTAGGAAGGCTGCCCAGGAATGTGAATCTCTTCTTGCTTAGAGGCCATGATGTTAAATAAGAAAAGCATAATTTTGTCTATGTGTTTACAACAATGCTAAGAAAAGGTGGACTGAGGAAAGACCTTGAGTATATAGGTCACTTAAACATTGTATCTCTGTAATTGAAATAAAAGCATTGGATTTCATAATAATATCCATTAAATAAAACTTTTTCTTCTATTTGAATAATGATCAAGGCAATTTCAGAGAATCACATAATGTTCCATATATATACACATTTCCCTTAAGGAATTACAAGTGTTTATTAGATTGGAGAGCTCAATTTTAGTGTTTACAGATGTCATAATAAACTATTAAACTTATTTGGAAGTTTAGTTGTAATGAGTCAGTTCAGTCAAGACAAACACTTCTGGGTATAGCAATGTGCTTGAGTTTATAGTTTAAAACCTTTTAATGACTTACCCACACTACTAGTCCCATGGGAGGCCCTAGTGTAAAAGCTGAAATTGTTACCTCTGACTTGCTTCACTCTAGCCACAATATTTACATTGAAATATGAAATATATAGTTAAGATTTAAAATATATAATTATTAAAATAAGATTTAAATGTTTTTCTGAAATACTGTCAAGTGAAAGGAAACCAAAGTTATGTTTACACGATAATCACAATGATGTAGATACATGAGCTATGCATATGTATACTCACTCAAATTCAGAAAGAACACAGGAATAAATGGTTGTAACCAACTCTATACACAAGGAAAGTAAACACTACTGCAAATGTACTAAGAAAAATACATAAAATTTCAAAAAGTGGTTGCATGTAAAAATGGTGATAGGTTACATTTTAAAATATCCAATTTTTTGAAAGTTCATCTAATTATACACCCACGTTTAAATATAAGCCTGAACGAAAAACTGGTATAGCACAGTTTCAGCTGCATGGACACAAAGTAGAGAACACCAGTAGATTTACTAGGGCACAACCAAGGAAAAACTAATATGGCTCCTATTCCTCCTGATGCCTCTGGATCCTTACCTGAGGAAAACTGGTTTTAATTGCTACAGTGATTCTATTAAAAATAAAATCTGATGAACAGACTTCCCCAGCTCGTCTCAGTCAGAAAGAGACAGCTCTATATTCTCCTCTGCTATTCCATTCTTAGCCTTTCTTGCCATATCTCCCCTACCCTCACAGATAATCTGTAGTTAAAACTACCCAAAAGGAGAGTTAGAAAACATACTCCAAGTCCTGAAGATTACAGTTCAGCTGCTGAAAGACATTACACAGAAGATTTATGCCATCATCTTGAAGACAGTTTGATCCCAGATCCAGATGTATCAGACTTTTGTTGTGTAGAAGAGAAGTTGAGAGATATTCACTGCTAAGCAGAGTGAAATGGCAACGCCTCAGCCTACAGGAAAGACAATATGATGAAAGATAGGATCATTGTTCTACTGCCCAGAGATGTCTATCTCTGAAAAGTTTCCATATTATGATCCCTTACTACTTTGCCAAAACTCTACCCAAGCTCAGACACCCTAGTGGCCAGCCTGTCTCACAGGACACACTTAGATCTACATTAAATTGGTTACAAACCAGATTCATGTTCTTCAGAGATTTTCTTACATAAATCAAACATTAACCTTTTTTACACTGTCTGTATATAATATTCTGTTGCAGAAATAGCTACATGCAATACAGCAGCAGGAAGATGGAGGAAAGCAGGAGTAATCATAATATAAGTATTCTTCATATAATAAAAGTGGCACTGTCAGTCAATAAGGAAAAGACATTATGCCATTAATGATTTTTATACAACAGATAGGATATATGGGGGGATAAATATAAGCCTTATGAAAAAATTTGGAATTTAACATGCAAATTTTTAAAATTAAACCATAAAGAGTATGAGCAGATAACAAATGGATTTTTAAAACATATTTCCAATTATCGAATGCCTTTAGAAGTCATGAGAGGAATCTGACCAAACAAAAATTTAAACTTTTCTATTCTGAAAATAACTAAAGAAAGCTGGAAAATAAAGCAACATGTTAGGGAAATTTGTAATATGTAAAAAAATAAAGTATATGTGATAATAATAATATATAACATATATAACAGAAAATACTTAGAAAGAAATAGCCTATGAAAAGATTCCTAAAATATAAACAGCCAAAAACATTTGAAAAGATGTTCAAATTACTTTGAAAGTTAATTTTCAACTATGTAATACTGATCAGACAGACTATAGATATCCAATGAGGTACTAAAATGAAGCCTCTAGACTGTTAGGAATATAAATAACCTATCTGGAAGGCAATTTAAACACCTCTGATGAAAAATCTTTGGCAGATCAATTCATGTCTAGAAAAGTACCTAGCAAAAATGAAAACCACATCGTGATCCAGCCATAAAATGGAATGCTATTACTTCTGTTTAATGGTATTTGTATTTATTTACTTGCTTTAAACCAAGACTATGGAGGAGTTGGATATGTGGTAGACTTCAGCTCTAAATTCATCATTTTCTTGTGAAACATTAAGCAAGTTACATTATCTTTCTAAGCCTCACTTTCCTGATCTGTACTGTGAGGCACCTAGAATTCAAGTGTCAATTTGACATCATCAGGTGCTGTTGTGCAAATTAAATAACTTCAGCACAGGGTCTAGAATAAAGACAATAAATGCCAGTTATTAGTATCACCATTATCATTAAGGATAACAGAAAAAGCAGAATTTGTTCCTGATATGTCTTAACTTGTCTTACCTTGATGTTACAGAATACCTGAGACTTGGTATTTATAATGAAAATAAATTTCTCATAGCCTAGAGGCTGGAGGGTTTAAGATGAGGGGCTGTGTCTGTGATGGCCCTTTAGCTACATCATCCCACACCAAGAAGCAAAAGGGCAAAGAGCATGAGAGCAGAAGAAGGGGGATCAAACTCGTCCTTTTATGAGGAATCACTGCTGTGATAACCCACTCCTGAAATAATGGCATTAATTCACTGCCCTTATACACTATGTACTACACTGTGGATAAATTGCCAACACATGAACCTGGGGGTAGCAATATTTTAAATATATTTCAAAAGGTATATTATATTGAAAGGATCAGAAATAGTACACACTGGGCCGGTGAGATGGCTCAGTGGCATAAGCGCCTGCCTTGCAAGCGCGAGGGCCCGAGTTCGACTCCCGGATCCCACATACGAAAAAGGGGCCGGTGATATGGCTCAGCGGCACGGGCGCCTGTTGGCGCGCGAGGTCCTGAGGTCGACCCCCCGGTACCCACCAAAAAAAAAAAAAAAAAAAAAAAAAAAAAAAAGAAATAGTACACACTTACACAAGGCTCTGTAGAGTACACTCTGGATGTTTCAAGGCAGCACTTAAAAGCTTTACTCCACGATCTCCCACTGAATTGTCTGCCAAGCATAAATGTGTCAGTCTCTTATTGCTGATAACAGCCAAAGAAAGATCCTCACAACTAGCTTCTGTGAGGCCACAGCTTTCTAATCTGAAGGAGAAACACATGGGAAGGGATTCATTAATTCTCAAGGCTTATACCTCTCCCCACAGGGAAATGAGCCTGTATTTACAACTCCTGTATCTCTACTATAGAACCTCGACAAACCTACTTAAATTGTGAATTCCATTGCAGCTGTGTGTACAATAGGATGAAATAAAGCACAGAAATGGAGAGAAGGTTAGAAAAGAATGAAAATAAGGTCGATCAGGTAGTAAAGAATTGCCCAAAAGTTAAAGAGAAAGGAAGGGCTGGGGTATATCTCTCAGTGGTAGAGGATGTACTTAGCATGTGCAAGGTCCCAAGTTCCATCCCCAGCACCAAAAGAAAAAAAAAGATGGGGTGGAGTAAAGGAAGAAGTATAGGGTATATGGAAAATTCACAGAGGATTGCAATTCATTTAGTGTCAAGACCCAAGCATTTTCTGCATTCAAATCACGATTTAGCTATATAAAAACACTGACTCACGACAGTCTCTCTAGGTAACACTCTGGATGTCCTAAGGCCTCACACAACAACTTCACTCCATCATCCAGTAGATTATTGGTTGATAAGTTCAAAAATACCAGGCTCTGGCTTTTGATGAGAGCCTTAGATATATCTAGACAACAAACTGCAGTTAGGTTGCAGGATTCCAACCTAGAAAATACAGAAAAACAGGAATGACTACATCCTAGAGAATTACAACCATATGTACCCAGCCAGAGTGTAAGGATCTCCCAGTTTTGGGAACCTTGACCGAATATCCTGCTCCCCTAACACAGAACAAGTTGTTTAAAGTGTAAGGCTCTGATAAAAGAGCTAAGAAGGGGACAGGAGGAAACTTGTCTCTCCCATCTCCGACCTCCCCAATTCCTTAATGACAGTATATATGAAAGCATTTTAAAATACCTTGAAATGGTAATTTTTTAATCTGGGAGGAATTTCCTCTAACTAGAACAGAAGATGGAGAGACCAACTGTTCCCTTGTACACTGACTTGTGGAACAACAGAAGTGGACCAGAGGTCAGGGGAAAAGGCCATGTCTCCCAGGAGCTCAGTTACTCAGGGAATCAATCTATGTTTCAAAAGGAACCCAGTTCTTAAGAGTGAAAACAAGTAAATCAGAAATAAAATTCTTTCTAAAAATAAAGATGGGAAGGGAAGTATCAAAAGTACATGTAGAGACCTTCTAAATACTTATAGAGACTCCTATTTAGGGACGGTTTGTACTTTGTACATGGCTGCAGTGATATCGGCTACTTGTAAGCAGAGTCAGGCAGAGGCAGCATTTCATTCCTGGCAGATGGATTTGCTCCAGGTATTTCCTTCAATTAAGGATTATCAACTTGAGTCACTCAGGAAGTATACACAGAGGTAGGAACAGGAGAAGTTCCATAATCCAAAGTACTGATATGGTTATAAGAGGAAGAAACCCAAGGAGTGGGCATGTACACAAAAAAGGTCAAGGAAGACAGGGAGAAAGCAAAAGGAGAGGCCTCACCAGAAACCAACTCTGCCTGCACCTCGCTCTTGAACTTTAGTATTTTGCTATGGCAGCCTGAGCAAACTAAATCAAACGGGTACTGTATCAGCAGCCACACAGGTAGTTGAGGAAAATCTTGTCATTGTGTTTGGATAGAGCTCTTCTAGACAGAAAAAGATCCCAGTGTTATAGAACCTGTGGATTAAAAACAGTTTTACAGAAGGACGTTATACTGAACTAGGAAACAGAAGAAACTTTTGAAAGATTTGCTTTATACCTTACATGTACAGGAAGATACCGACTGTGAAACAGCGTATTGTAAGGAGAGCAGGTTTGAGGTAAGAGCAACAAAATTAAGAAAATTTAGATTTGAAGCAAAAAAGCAAAAGCAAAAAAAATCAATGAAAATAAATGAGAAGCTTCCAAGAAAAAAGGAAAAAAAATTAGAATGACAAAATTAAGAGCTATGTAGGAAGAGAGTTATAACCAATGATCATTGGATGCTTTTAAAAAGCACAGCAAAAGAGGAATAGAAAATTTTAAAGAAATCATTTCTGAGCAGAAAATTTAAAAAATGGTTGCTAATAGGTCAAAAGGTAATTTCATGCAAAAGTAAAGAAAAACATTATAACATCACCAAGGACAAAGTACTCAAACTGAAGAGTTACGGAAGGAACCCAGGGGTTGAGGAGCTAGGCTATTCTTTAAGACTTTTTAGGACACGAAATGCTAGAAAGTAACATAGTGAAGTAAAAATTCTGAGAAAGTGGAGACCAAACCCAGATAAGTAATCATACATCTATGAAAGCAATTGAAGGACATAAACTATACCATTCAATAGTTCATGGAAGTGTTTAAAATCACACCAGACAAGAAGGCAATGAATCAAAATTAAGGTTTTATATAATGCAAAAGCCAAATTTAACAAAAACTTGGCAATAAATGGTGACAAAAATTAAGTTTGTAGAAGTCTAAATAACTAATATGTTCATGTTGCTACAATAAACCATCAGAAAAGATTTTAAAGTGTTCAAAAACTATAGCTTTTGTAGTCTCATACTACCTTAGCATAGTAGAAGTTGTGTGTCTACAAAGGGGTATAACTAAATGTTAATATCCTCTTGAATTTAATACAGAAGTATATTTTGGGAGGAAACTCTAAAGGATAATAATTAGTAATCATCGATAAAACTATTACTCATAAATTTCTGGACACACCTGAACAAATGAAAAGTATATCATTTATGAAGGAAAAATACAAATAGTACTGAAAACACTTAAAATGCCTTTAAGTGCATATATAAATATTAACTGCTTGACAGTCCATTTGTTCATAACCTATTTTGCTCTTATCCTTTCCATATGATAAGTTTGGGTTTCTCAGGATTTTTTTCTTAGTGTCTACTAGGAATTACAGCTCTGGGACATTCTAACTCCTGATGAATGAAATCTCAGCCTCATAAAAATGTTCTCTTTGCAACTGCAAAATATATAGTATTACAAGCCAGAAAATATTTTATAAGTTTTCTTACTATAACAAAAGAATCATACCTAGATTTTAGAAATTGTTGCTATGTCTTATAAAAACCACTCTTAAGTTATAACTTTTATTGTCATTTAATAATGTGTCACTCGTAACATCCAAATTAATATTTAAAAATTCCTAAACTTTACACATATGGAAAAGATTTTTGTCAAGTCAGGAAAAACGGCCATTGTTACTCTCATCTTTTATGTATAAAGTAATAAAAAATAACTGTGTTATGGTTTGAATATAGTTTGTCCCTTCCAAAACTATGTTAGAGTTTAATTGCCATTATGAGGTATTAAGAGCAGGGAAACTTAATTCCTTGTGTTACTTCTTTTAATCCATATGCTTAGAGGTGGGCCCTTTAGGAAGGGACTGGGTTAGTTAAGATCATCAGGAGGATGAATACTACACCTTTTAAATATGAAGTCGCAGGCATCAGTAAAATCAGGCTAAATTTCTCCTGGTAGGACTTTTGGCTACAATTTTTAAGATATAAAAAACAGTGACTTCTCACCTGGGTCTCGGACCAGAAGTGCAGGTTATGGAAAATTCCTCAAAAATTCTAAAACTACTTCACAAGACTGGTAAAACTATCTACCCCAACCTGGCCCACTGATAAGTGCACTCAATCCACATTCAAGAATTATCCAAAAACTCTGCAAACACGATTGATGTAAGTGGATTTCATCTTGTAAAAACTGGTAAGACTTGAAAAATTATATATCCCAATACTAAACTCATCTGCCTACTTTCAAAAAGGTCTTGTTTCAAATTTCACCTACTGTATTTCTCTTACCCCTGAATTGTAATCCATTTCCCACAAAGTAAGACCCACCTTGATCCTTGACACACCAAAGTTCAGTCTTGACCCCCTGAACTGAGTCCAGGGACTTAAAAAGCCTTTAAAACCTATTGTAACATTTTTTGTTTTGGAGAAACTGATTTAATTGATTCTCACTGGAAAATAAGGTCTTTGTTTAAAATCTGTCACAATGTGAGGACAAAGTATGATTGCTAATCCTCTCATTCAGAGAAAGAAAATGAACCAGAGAGCAACCACTGAGAAGAATTCATAGCAGGCAAGCACCCTGGCAGTTGACAGTTCCCACACTGTTCTTTCTAAAGCTTCTGGGCTTTTTACTGAGTTGCAGTTGTAACTTGAGGATTCACTATCAAAAAATCAAGTAAAATTGAGCCTGCCCCAGCACAGTCCCGTTATCAATGAAAGGGAAACGTCCCTTTCAATGAACGTTTACAGATACGATGAATATATCCCAGCACTGAAATATGAGAAATGTTAAATGTTTATAAATTCTTACTCTGTTCTTGTTTTTCCCACATTTAGGAGATGGAAATACAGAATTATACAAAAAGAAGTCTTCTGTGGGAGCAAGAAGACCTACCAGGGGGAAACAGGCCTGATTTTACTGATCCCTGTGATTCCATATCATAAAAGTAGATTTAAAATAGCTATAAGAACACCACGTCCAGGCTGCAACAGTCTATTGGACAGACAAAAATCTCAATTAGAATAAAAGACTCAAGACTTACCCCAGATTTTGTAGTTTGCATTCTGGGTGTTTCAAAGCTTCACATAATGATTTTACTCCATCATCCTCTATGTTACTTCCTTTCAGGTCAAGATGCATCAGATTCTGCTTGTGAGTCAAGAAACTAAAGATATCTTGATAACCATCAGGGAAAGCAACAAACTTCAACCTTAAGAAAATTTACAGAGGGATTAAAAAAAAAATCATCTCTTTCCCTGGCAATAGCATCCCTTTCTTTTTACATCTAAGTCTGGGATAGTCTATGAGTATTCTCTCACTTTCATCTTTTATCAGACTTATCATATCCCAGGTCAGATAATAAATCTTACTTTCAGGGTCTGGTGAGATAGCTCAGCGGCATAAGTGCCTGCCTGGCAAGCACGAGGTCCTGAGTTCGACTCCCGGAACCCACATACGAAAAAAGGGCCGGTGATATCGCTCAGCGGCACGGGCGCCTGCTGGCATGTGAGGTCCTGAGTTCAACCCCCGGTACCCACACACACAAAAAAATCTTACTTTCAGGTTATTGCATAGAAAAATAACTTGGTTACAACTGATTTCCATTTATATATTCTGACACCCTTAACTTTCCTTAAAGGAAAACAAAATATATATCAGGAAAGGCAGAATGGAACCTCTGAACTCAATTTCAGGAATAACTACCAAAATTACCAGGGCCATTCCAAATACTGTAAATTACCCTAATTCATAATAGTCATATATTCTTTAAATAGTCCAAGGTAAGTTGACAGTTAACATTGACTATTTTATATGCATTAGCAAAAAAAAACATTGTTACAAAATATGTTCTGCCATTTTATGAACAAAAGTTAGGTTTACAGAGGCCATCCAAAGCAAAATAAAGTTAAATTTTTCAGTATTTCTTCCCATTTACATCTCTTAATTCTGTCGATGTTAGATACATGATTCTTCTATAGTGCCTTTGCTGGTTCCAAATGCAGTCTATCCACACTGCCAACTATTCAAAACCTCTTTACAATACCACCTCTCTCCTCCCTTCTGCCCACTATCCCTCTTCCTCCATTCCCTCTACCCCAAGTGAAGCACTCAAGGGAACATAAAGCTTTTATGCCCATCACTAACCATCCTCATCCCATGAAAGTGCCGAAGGTAAATATAAACTGAAAGCCCTGTCTCACTTGTTAGGAAAAAGGGACTCAAGTAAGGCCAGGTGACTGAATGGTCAGCATGGTGTCAGTCCGAGAAACACATTCTAGGAGGAAGCCATTTAACTCAAAAGAAGGCATCAGTTATTAAGATTTGGACTTGTGGGCCGGTGAGACGGCTCAGCGGCTTAAGCGCCTGCCTTGCAAGCGCGAAGGCCTGAGTTCGACTCCTGGATCCCACATACGAAAAAGGGGCCGGTGATATCGCTCAGTGGCACGGGTGCCTGTTGGCGCGCAAGGTCCTGAGGTCGTCCCCCCGGTACCCACAAAAAAAAAAAAAAAAAAAAAAAAAAAAAAAAAAAAGATTTGGACTTGTGACAATCGATCAAAGGACAATGTCGGGGAGATGTTTAGAGATGAGAGAGAATGACTTCCAGGAACACCTTAATCAAAACATATACAGTTGCCTAACCCTATCTGTCAAGGCCAGACCTACTGAAATTGCTTAAATCTAAGAACTCACCAAAAATACTGAGATTCTGAGGAATCCTCAATGATGAAACAACCTATTATTTGTTCAGTATTTAGTACATATTACTAAGAACCAAATGGACCTTGGGCACATGACTAAATACAGAGGAAAGTAAAATCAGTTCCATCCCCTAGCAAAACCAACAGGAAGAGAACAAGAGACATGCAAACAAGGATACATTAAAAAGTGAGACTCTTGAATCAAATTAAGGTAAAATTTGAAAAGACTGACAACAGCAAATGTAGGCATGACGAGCACCTGGAACCTTCACCTATTGCTACTGGGACTATAAAATGATGCAATCACCTTGAACTGTTCTGTTATATCCTAAATAAAACACATCTATGAGCTAGCAATTCTATCCCCAGGTATTAGCCCACAAGATGAACATGTGTGTCACAAAAAAGATTAAATCTTTTCACCAAGACGGAGCTGAAAGTGAAGGACGTTTCTGCCCCTCCCAAAGCTGAAGCTAAAGCAAAGTCCTTAAAAAGCCCAAGAAGGTAGCACTGAAAGGAGTCCATAACCATAAAAAGAAAACCACACAACGCCCACCTTCTGGCAGTCCAAGGCACTATAAATCGAACAGGATGGATAGAAGCTCTGTGACATTGATGTGATCTCCCAGATCAGGCCTGACAGAAGCATAAGTATGCTTGACTGGCTCCCTCCTGATCATGATGCTTTGGATGTTGCAAACAAAATTGTAATACTCTAAACTGAGTTCAGCTGGCTAACTTAAAATATACATTGTTTTAAAATAAGAAAAAGACTAAGGAATATTCAAAGCAACCTTATTCATAATACCTAGAAATTAGAAAAAACTCAGGTGTTTATTAATGAGAACAAGTAAGTTATAGTATATTCATACTATGAATAAACCAACTACTGAAAATTCAAGATAAAGTTTTAAAAATATTTTGAGCAAAAGATACATTAAAAAAATATATATATATACTGTACTAATTAACCTAAGTGACTTCTAAGAAACTGTTCTGTGGTGACAGATTGGAAAATGATTTCCTCTGGGATTGGGTAGCATGACAGGACTGAACAGAAAGGAGTACAATGAAATTTTGAGATGAAAATATTTTCTGCCTTGTTTTGGCTGCCAGTTACATAGGTGGTATTAAATGCATATTTAATATCTATATATTTTGTTGAATGTTATTTCCCAGAAGAAAAAAGAAGAAAAATAGTAAGTTCCAGAACTTCTGAAAGTACTTTATTGACCTGCCTAGAATATCTCAGATCTGTACTCTTATTCCTCTAGAAAATTCCCAATCAATCCTCAAAAGCCCATGTCAACAGCTACTCGCTCTGGAATCTTTTTCCAGAATGACTTAGCTGTGCTTCATATCCTCAGACATTTCCACTATTCATGTTCTTAGAGTCTCTTACATAAGTACAGTCATGCATCACTTAATGGTGAGGATATGATTTGAGCAACGTATCATAGGTGATTTGTCATTGTTCAAACATAGAGTGTACTTAAACTACTATGGCTATCAGGTCACTGTGATGAAATCTTATGGATAACTCATTGGTCTTTGACCAAAATGTTATGTATTGTATCAACTACATAGATTTACTGTTGGTTTCCCCTGACTAGTACAACTGAAAGGTGGAAGAAAGTAGTCAGAATGAATACTATTCAATTTTTTCATGTTAGACTTACAGGAGTTTTTGTAGTTTACAGTTTGGATGCCTTAGTTTTTGATAAAAAATCTTCATTATTAATTCATCAAGGTTGCTGTGGCACAAGTCCAGTTCTGTCAAGTGTTCATTTGTATTAAGCACAGAGAAGAGATTTTGCCAGCAATGAGTAATACGATCAACATCCATTTGCCTATGTAATTGGGGGGGGAAAAACATAATTTATAAGCCCAAGCAACTCTGAAAAGGTACTGGGGTAAAAGTAAATGGTCTTTGGAAAAGGCAAGAACATTTGGTGCAGCTTTGCCATGGGCGCAGTCCATCAGGACATTTTCTCTGGGTATTCCAGAGGCTTATTTGCCAGTACCTCCCCCATCTCCTATCTGGTTCCTCAACACACAAAATTAAAACTAGAGACACTTCACTTGAAAGGGAGAGACAGAAAGAACAAGAGAGATTTTCAAATACTTAAGGAGCCAATATCAAGAAGATAAATACTATGAACACAGTAAGATTAGGATTAGTAGACAGACATTAAGTATAATGTGGTACAGACTAAGAACCACAAGTTTTGAATTGCTCTACCACTTAACTAGCTGTATTATTTTAAGCAAATAACATCAATTCTATAAGCTCCAAGTTTTCTTCATTTGTAAAATGGAAATATTTTTCATAGGGATATGAAGATTTAATAGTCAAGTTTAGTGGAGAAAAAACACTGTACTTTAAGTGCTGTATGATTGAATTATTGGGTATATTACCAATAGACTCATTATAAACAAAGAAAGGGGATTAAGGACAGCCTAGTAATAAGCATAAACTCTAGAACAGAGCTTCCCTGAGTCCCAACACAGATCTGCTATTCACTAAACTGAATTAACTAATCAATGTGTGTTTCAGCTTCTTCATCTTGGAAAATGAAAATATTTCTTACCCCAATCTGGCCTGCTGCCAACTGCATTTAACAGGGCTGTCCATAGAAAATTGTTACAAAGTGTCTCACATTGTAAGTGCTCCTAACAATTGGTAGCTTTCATATTAAAATATTAAAAGTCTAACATGTTGCCTTGTACATAGTAGCTACTCAATCACTACTGATTCTCAGGGCTTAAATGGAATGAATGACACTTCAGGGTGGTTTCTCTATCATTTGAGATCTTAAATTTACAAAATCAAGGCAATAAGTTACACACAACATTCAAGTGCTGCCTATATACAAACACTATATACATACTATATATAAATACTATAGACAAATGGTGAATAAGACAGAAGTTTACAATGTTAATCTGTAGAACAGACTGAGGTCAGCTACATGCATTTTAACACACTGGGTTTCTCAGACACATTTTGTTATTTTGGCACCAGTACCAAAATAGCATTAACTAGCACTAACTCCCCAATATAGGTGAAGAGATTTGACATTGTAGTGGCTGGCTGGACTACCTTCCTAACATATTAGGCATAAAAGGCATCCTAACACCCTGGGTTCAGTCACACCATCTTTAAATAGAACTATGAAGTCAGAGTTAAGAAAACTGACTGGAGAAAATTATAATTCCTCAAGGAAGGTACAGTCTTGGATGCTCTGAACTATACATTTCTGCTCCCACAGTTCAGAGAGCAAGAAAAATGTATGTTCTTATGTGAGAAAAGCTTCTGCAACTATATGTAATGGCAATGGGACAGCTTGGGCAAAGTTGAGAAAAATCAAGGATTTATAATCAGATGGTCTCAGTCAAGTCATACATGCCTTTGTATTAGTTTTTGCAAAAGTAAAATATAAAGGGATGGTGTCTACCCCTTAGGACTAACAGTACACTCAGTCAGTGGACTTAGAAGACTATGGTATGTTAGGTATGTGATAAACACTCAGCTAGTGTTAACTATTACTTGATGTATGCTTGAATCAAAAATTATATACTTATTTTCTAGGTAAATCTCTCTGGATCTCAATTTTGGAATCTTAAAAATAAATTGATATTTATGTATCAGATATACAACTCTACTGCCATCAGAATTAAATTAAATAAATGCATTATCTGGTTCACTAATTATATCATATAGTAAGCCCTGAATTAATTTTAGTTAAATTTTGAGTTGAATTCTATTAAAGGATTTTGAAGTCTTCTAGATTTAGATGGGGTAGACTCAGAAAAGCCAACTTGAAGAGGATAAGGTAAAAACAAAGTATAAATAAAATTCATTCTTTCAAAAATATTCACCTTTTTCCTACTAACCTCTGATCGTCCTTAGATATTAAATGACTGAGACCATTCATAAACTACAAAGCAATGCACACTTTCATCTGTACAATGGAAAGGTGAGCTAGGTCAGTGGGCTGAAGGGAGACACAGGACAGATAGATGACCCATGTACACCAGCTTCAGTAAGAAATTTCTGGCCCTTATTCTTAAATTTGTAAGTTTTGAATTGCTGCTCATAACCTAATGAATGCAAAATTTAAACTTACCTTAATATATGCAAGTTTGCACTACCATATACTACATCCTTTCTTAAGGATTAATGGTGAATTCCCTTGAGTTGTTGGGAATGTTGACAGTTGAGAACTCTCAGCCCAGTCCCTCTCTTTGAATTGCCCTCAGGCCAGGAAAGCTATCTCAGGCAAGATTTTCCTATTCCTCACCAGCCATAACTGGTCAATAGGATTTTAAATACCTGGCCTCCTCTCTACAAGGTAGAACAACTCTCGGGGGTTATCCCATCCTGGAACCCCACCTCATCCTTATCCTCTTCAAGTAACTCGTCCCTCTGACAAAATCATCTACCTTCACTTCTCACAGGGCATTCCCAGAGAAATGACAAAATACACTTACCTAGTTTCGGCTGCAGGGCTCGAGTTTACTATAGTTACATCCAGTTTAAGGGTCTGCAAACATCGGCAGTGCTTAATGCAGAATGAAGACACAAGCAAATGGATTTCCATACAAATATTAATGACAACCTTTGAGAAATTTCCCATTGCCTGGGCTACAAATGCCTCATCTTGAGTCTCATACAGATAGTGAAACAAGTCCAGAAATACTAGCTGTGATGGAGAAGTGTCGCTGTTTCCTAGTACTTTCGTCCACTCAAGTACCTCCCATTTTATCTTCAGAGTCATTTTACACTTCAAAGTTTCCTCCAGTTGTTTTACTAGATGTTCATTCAAAAGGCCAAACAAAAAGTATTTTAGCTGTGTCAAATGGGGCTCGTGATCACTTTTACTTTCCAGTAACAGATTCAAATCTTCAAAAGACTGGGAGGAATGCTCTCTGTCTTCCCAATCACTTTTCAGCATATAGAACATAGCTGCAAAAAACTCCTGGATATGTAGGTGGCTGAATACATAGCAGTTTTCATAGTCTGTGTCCTTCTGAAGAATATTCAAGTCTAGAAAAACTGAGGTATCACAAGTGGTTAACCCATGCTTCCTGAGATCGTTCCTGTAAAGCACATGTGTCATCGTCCATACTCCTTTGGCAGCTAAGTAGCACATGCATCTCAATTGGGCTTCATTGGGTAGATTAGGAAGGTATTCATCTCCTGGTGAGAATAAGCTACAGATATAGCATGTAAACACAGCTGTGGTTGTTTGGCATATCCTCGTGACATCATCATCCTTCTCCATTTGCTGCTTCAGACAAGTACAGACGAGCCGGCACACTGGGGGAACATGGCACATGTTAAAAAGCATCTCATTGTTTCTTATTGAATTGAATGCGTTCATGGCCCAGGTCTCGTCTTCAAAAAAGTGATAAATATACTCTCTTCTTTCATCCCGGGACATTCCTTTTAGGTCTACATAACGCTGACTCTTCAACAGAGGCTGACTGAACAAACGCTTTAGTCTGTTAGAAGCTGTGAGTCTTACTGTCACCAATAAGGATGATTCAGGAAGCATCACTTTCCTCAGCAAACTACTTATGAGGAAGGACACAGGGTGTACTTGGGTCCAGTCACCACAGAGTGCAAATTCAGGTTCCTCAAAGGCAAAGTTTAGTTCATCAAAACTATCAATAATAAAAAGGAGATTACTTGGCTGGGACAGTATCTTTTCAATGGGGATTTCAGTGGTAGGCCAGTCCTTTGATATCAACTGAGCAAAGCTTTTCTCCTTCACCTGGCTAATTTCTCTCCCACTGAGATAAAAAATATAAGTAAACTTGTGCTGATAAAGATTTCCCTCAGCCCAATGTAACATTGCCTTTCTCATCAATGCTGTTTTCCCAACGCCAGCAGCTCCCCGAAGCACCACTGTCCGGAGTGGCTCACCACTTTTGACCTTCACATCAAACAAACATTCCAGAAGTTTCTGCTGTTCTTGAGAAGCTCCATGATGGAAATCTGAAGGTTCTCCAAGCAAAGAGTTCTTATCCAGAATGTGAAACTTTTCCTTTATTCGAAGTTTGTATTCTGTTCTAGCACCTAAGCCGGTTAGGAAAAAAAATACACACACACATACAGGATCAAAATAAATTCCATAACTGCAATGTTAATACTGGACCTGGAATGAGGAAAAAAAAATAGGCTGAAATCAGATCTGGGTTGGATTTTAAATGAATGTAAACCAAGCAAGAATACTCCTGTACATTTAAAACTTGTACTAGAAGCTGTTAAAAAAACAAAAATGAGATAGAAATTTTGATTTACTGTAGAAATAGTTTTATACTTTTCCTCAGAAAAAAAGATGACATGCATGGAGAACACACTCATCATTCAGATAAATAGTATAGGTAGCAATGATGGTGACAAAGGAGGGCTCTAAGACAAACCTAAATCTACAGATCGAAATAATTCACTTATATAAGTAAAAACAGAAATTAATGAAAATTAACAAATAATTAATGAAACAAAAAGCTTCATATTTTTAAAAATTCCCAAATATCCAAGTAGGATGAAAATATAGTTTTAGCTTCCCCTAGTTAAATCTGATTTTTCTTCTAAATTATTATTATTTTTTGTGGGTACCGGGGGTCGACCTCAGGACCTCATGCGCCAGCAGGCACCCGTGCCGCTGAGCGATATCACCGGCCCCTTTTTTCATACATGGGATCCGGAAGTCGAACTCGGGCTCTCGCGCTTGCCAGGCAGGCACGTATGCCGCTGAGCCATCTCACCGGCCCTAAATTTTTATTTAAATAACACTCTTTTCCAAATTGCAATGTTTCCTTTCATATATTCTCAAAACAGCGTAATTTTCATTCACAGTAAATATTATAAGCTTTTGTTACTTCATTTTAAAGAAATGATGGGCTTGGGTAGAGGCTACATCAATAGACTCTGGGCATGTGATGAACTAACATTTCCTTACACACAAGTGTCAAATACATTTGTTGAATTAAAAAGGTGAAGGAATGCAATAGCATAACTGAATACTATGCAACTTTTGAATAAAGTACAAATAAATGCAAAAATGCAAATATGCAAAAAAGTCATAGTTGAAAAAGAAATCAAATCTCAAAAAAGTATGATATAATCCTATCCTGGAAAAACTGAATGAACTTTATAACCTCAAATCTACATATAGGCTGTGCACCAAAATGTTAATACTGGTGCATATTTCTAAATATGCAAGATTGGGGAAGGGAGTGGAGAGGATGAGAAATTCACTTTATGTACTTTTGTAACATTTGAACTTTTTAATACATTAATGACAGGGCTGTAATTCATATGTCTCGCTGCCGGGTAGCTTGAACCGCCTGTGGTACATGCCTGAATGACTGTTGAACTGGGCACCTTTGTATTAATTTTATTAGTAAAAAGACCAATGAAAGTGATTAGATTGGCTTGTATCACAGGTGCCTATACCACTGATGGCTCAAGCTGGTGGGAATGTGTTAAAATATGTCTTACTTATGTTAAGTTGAAAATCAAATATATAGACACATAGCCAAAACATTTTTAAAACAAAAAACATGATTATTCAGGTAAAAAGTCAAACCTTATTATGAAATAATTCAGTGTGGTGTTGGTACACACTGAGAAGCATCAATATATAATTTCTGTTATTTTCTATTGTGTACTTATATAGTTTCCAAAGGTTCTACAATAATTTATCAGAAATTGTCAAAAATATGGAGATACAGTTATCTGTGTGTCTATATCTGCACATATTAGGGGAATTATTAGGTTTTAAAAAATAGCTTTTAGTTTTTTCTTGTACCACAAGGAAAAAAACATCCTCATGGTAGATCAAAAACTAAGGTTAGAGGAGGGGGTTATAGTCATGGTCATATAATATAATAAGCAATTTGTATTTATTAGTACTTGCAATGAAAGTGGTTCTCTATTTCTGGAATGAAATAATGTGGCCCTTTAGAAAGCAATTTTGCTGGGTCAAGAATAAAGGTTTATCACCTATTCTGGTTTTTCTACAGTAATTCATAGAAACTAGAACTCAATGATAGGATTCAAAACAAAATGAGGGAAATGGAATTAGAGTTGAACTAGGACTGAGAATACCCGATTCTAGAAATTATACTTTATGTGCACTAGTCACCATGCCTGGAACTCAATTACAACACCATCCCTAAAGGAAGGGAATAGATGTAATAAGTCAAATGGTCCTGGCCAACTCAGCATTTTAGTCCATAAAACACAAACATGAGTATACTTTGTTCATCAGACTGTCGACTTTTGCCTGGGCATTTCCAAATACTGCTCTTTTGAGGCCCTGAATCAATACGGACCCAACTTAGACTTTGCTAGAGAGCCTGTTTTGTTGACTTTTTCTGAATGATACTCAGGGAACAGGCACAGGCAATGCATCAGAAGTTAATAAGTGTTGAACAATGAGCCTTTGAGAGTTAAACCTCCAGTCATGTTTCAAAAGATCAAATGCTGGGGGTGGGGGTGGGGCTATCTACTCACTCAGCACTGCCTCCTGTGTCTCCCCAGCCTCAGCCACCTCTGGTCCCATGGTCTCTGTCCCTGCAACAGATTAGAACAGGAAATGAGATTTGCAGAGAGCAACAAGCTTTGGTGATTGCCAGAACAGGGACCAGCATTCTCCTCAGGGGTCCAGTTCTGTGACCGCCACCAAAGTCTCAAGCTCCATCAGTTTAGCTTCAGATAAGAAGTGACGTGGTACAAATAACAGTAGATTAGGAGACCTCTTGCATAGTAGGTCTCAGTTTCCTTGCCTGTACTGACCTCAGGGAGACATAGTAAGCCTCAAAGGAGGTAATGGATACACACTTGTAGCTCTAAAGTCTTGTATATGAGTAAGGAATTTTAAATGTCTAATATATCACATCTGGGGTGACTAAAAATACTGGGCTTGGTTTTGTTGTTCAATAATTTTTAGCCCATTACTCATTTTAGAATATCAAATATGATTTAGTCATAGGGTAACTTATGACTTTGTGGTTTAAACAAAGGTACACTAGATGGGACAATTTCTATTACTTCCTTTAATCTTTTTGATAAGTATAAACAACCCCCACCCCGTTAAGGAGCTATGCTAAATAACAGTACTCAAAACTCTTTTTCCTAAGTTCTTCCAGTGACCCAACAAGCTTGCCATGTGTACTACCCCATGGAACCTGTATCCCTCAGAATCATTTAATCCCTAAATCTCTTACAGAATCATTCCAGTGAGCTCTAGGAAATACCTCCCCTCCCTCCCCCCACATCTGTCCTAGCATCACTCACAGTTGGTCTCTGCTTTTGCCCTCTCATACAGATCCTTCAGGTTCAGCTTGCCAAAGAGTCTGAGAGTCATATTCCAGGCCTGTTTTCCTGGATAGTATTTATTTATCAAGTTAGCAAGTTGCTTTCGGTTGGCCGTCTTCACTGCAGTCCAGGGCATCAGGCAGTGCCCAAGTTCTACGGTCTCCTTTAGAAGTAACTTGAATTTATTTAATTCTTCATTGTTTAGCTCCTCCAAATACAATAGCAGCCCAAAATCAGCAAAGGAGGAAAATGATGAATCTGCCATCTCCTCCATGGATCAGGATTCAAGCACTAATGGGGAAAAATAATTTTTAAAAATGAAATAGGACCTACGAAAAAGTACAGTTAGAAAACAAAACCTCTACAGAAATATAGATTAAATCAATGAACATGTGTTAAAGCCCATTATATTAGGCTTGGAATTGATCTAGTGTCTTCTGTAATACATTTTCTACCATAAAATATTCTTCTAATATAGACCACTATACTGTCTTGTTTCTTCCATCCTCCCAGGATTTATTCCCCAGCCTACCACTTATGAGCTATAAAAATTTAAGAAAAAATTACTCTCTGAACCTCAGTCTAATCTTCTCCAGAGAGGCGATATCAAAGCCAGCTTCAGAGGACTACAGTATGGATCAAACTCTCATCACCTAGCATAACACAGGTCTTTACTAAGTATTGGTTACTCTCCTCATCCCTTCTCTGCCTTACCCAACATGTATTGCAGCCTATAGAACACTGTTATTGCACTCCTGTCAAAACATTATTCTTGAAACATGTGCAATTAAATATGCCACAATTTCTCCTTAGAATGTCATCTCTGGTCACAAATCCACACATTGTCACTGAGGGTCTGTTGCTAGCAAAAGCTCCCTCCACTTTTACTCCTCAACATAGGCTATTCTGAGCAAATTCAGCCCTAAAGTTCATCTGAAACAGCATTCTCTTACCTTCTTGCACTCCAGCATTTCTCAGATGTTCTTCGCTCAGGCTTTATCAGCAACTACTCAAACTCTCAAATAACTTCGAATTCTCCATAACCCATTTCCTACTAATATCTTCCAATTAGTTGAACAGTTTCATGCCCTCCCACTGTGAGTGCTCTGAAAACACCATCAAATCCTAGTCTTTTGAGGCCTGCATTTTCCCATTATTTATCAAGTTGTCTGAATATCCATACTGACTGTTTTGTTTTGTTTTGTTTTTTGAGACAGGGTCTAGTCATGTAGTTCAGGATGGCCTTGAACTCGCTGCGATCCTGCCTCAGCCTCCCAAGTGCTGGGATTACAGGTGTGTGCCACCACGCCTGGCTGACTTTTTTTAATTCAGCTTGAGGAATCCAATTAGTCACCTGAACCACCTTCACTTAATCACTAAACTCTTCCCAGCACCTTTAAGCTCATCTTCCCTTCAGTGATTTGCCTGAACGGATCTAGCAAATGGTACAGGTGGAATTAAATTTCAATCTTGCTCTCTAATCCCTGTCCTTTCCAGTTTTTCAAAATGTGTCCCCCTATTCTTGCTAATAGCATTGGAAAAAATATATGGTAGAAATCAAAATGCACAAAAGGGAGATTTTAACCTCTTATACAGAAAGTGAAATATCTCAAAAATAAGTGAAGCCTGTCTCCTACAGTTACTGGTGAGCTATTAGCAATTTTTTTTTTTTTTTAATGTGGGTACTAGGAGTCGACCTCAGGACCTCGCACTTGCCAGCGAGCACTTGTGCCGCTGAGTGATATCACCGGCCTTTTTTCCTTTATGTGGGTACCGGGAGTCCAACTCAGGACCTCAGGCTTGCCAGGCAGGCGCTTGTGCCACTGAGCTATCTCACCAGCCCGCTATTAGCAATTTTAGGGTTATTTTTAAACTACATTGCAGAAATAATCTAGATTACAGATAAATCTGATAGAATCAGGTTCTAAAATAATTTTTTTAAAGTGAAGGGAGTAAATCTTAAGAAACAAACACTGAAATTTCTCCAGGGCATACGAAATATGGTGAGAAAAACTGAGGCATGGAACACGTCCTCAAACTGCTACCTAGAAATTTATAGATATCACTGCATATGGGCCTATCCCATTTTCTTTCCTGAAACAAAGGGGGCTCTTTTCACCTTTCCTATAGCTCATTCCTCCACCTGTGACCTGAGTAATACATTAGTGATCATTCTTTTCTACTATTTTAACTTCTCCCTGTCTTCTAGGCCCTTCTATTAGCACTTAAACATGCCCAGATCGAATTTAGCCTTTAACGAACATTTCCTTTACTCTATATACCCATAATCTTTGTTGTCAAACTTCTTCAGAATCTTCCATATTTTAATCACGCTTCCTCAATCCACTGCAGTCTGATATTTACCAAGAATCCACTGATAGCTTATACTAACTAGCACCCTGTCTCAAAAACAGGCATTTTGAGATCAGTTTTCATGTCCGCAAGCAGGAATAACAACAGAATCTGCCTCTGCCAGGATTAAATAAGTTAATGTATACACCTGGTTTACAAGGTGCCACAGTACTATATAATTATCTTTAACAATACCTTGCATCTTGATATTTTCTCTCCCCTTGACACTCATAATCCCACTTTTTTCATTTTTCCTTTCTTGGTATCCCTTTGAGCCAAGATATGAATCTGAATGTACTACATGATATCTACAATTCTGATAGAGTACAGTGTACTCCTTGAAGGAATTTTTGTTTTATAGCCTTGTTGTTTACCTCCATTTGTCAAATCCCAAAGAGATAGAATGTCATCAAACTGTACTTGAATTTGGCTGGTAGGCAGTCATTGGCAACTTCCGCAGAGAGCAATTTAGGTCACTTTGCGGTTGAACGAGGTGGCGCTACTATTTCTAGAACTTTGCTAGGAAGAGGAGTCAAGAGATACGCTTGGGACTGCAAAGTTTTTTTAGGTGGTCTGTTTCGTTTTCAGACGGGAAAACTCTGAGGAAGCCCGTAGTAAAAAAAAACCAGCAGTACAGGTCTCAGGAATAGCCTGAGACCGAAGGACAGGTGGGGGTGGGGGCCTCGCCCAAGCCTACCAGGCCTAGTGACAGCTGGACTACTCACAACACTTTAACTCGGTTGGATTAAAATGTGGCCTCTGCACGAGTCAAGAGCAATCCTTGGTCTGCATGAAGAGTACTGGTTACCCACGAGTGAACTCCACTTCTGTCCTCCCACGCCACCCCCACGCCGGTGACAGCAGACCCTCACCTGGAACGTCGCTTCTCCAGCACTGTGTTGCCCAGGTCAAACCCCTAGATGCCACCCAACCCCGGTGGGATCCTGCCTGCCTCTGCCTTTGGACCTTGGCCCAGGGCCCACATCCGCCTCCATGTTTTCACACAGATTCATCCCACGGAGTCCTTCCTATTCACAAACCTGTGAAAAGGAGAGTCACTCTTTACCTTGGGTCTCACGGGGTGTCGGCAGCGCAGGTTAAACACCACCACCAAAAGCCACGCATCAAAGAGGGAAAGGAAAATATGAAAGAGCTCCACAGGTACTCGTGGTTTGATGAGAGGAGCTCAGCCTCTGGCCTTTAAGGCCTCTTCTCTCGCCTCACCTGTGCGTGCGCAAACTCAATAGGAGGACCGTGTGGGCCGGGCCAGTGCAGTTGAACATTGATTGGCTGGCTGGGCACGCGGAATCCTCTGATCCTTGTTTCCACCTCCCACTCACTCAAGGCATTTTGGGTGGATGGATGGATGGATGGATGGATGGATGGATGGATGGATGGATACCTCTGTGTTTAGCACACCTGTAGGCACACAACTTCCTTCTTTTCCTAATGACCAATGATGGGGTGGGGGAAGGGAGGTAATGTGGGAATTGAACCCTATCTTTGAATGACCTTTCCCAGACAAGCTGATTCCCAATAAGCAGTATCCTTTTATTCACTCATCCAATAATCTATATAATTATGCAGCTTGTACTTCATATCTGGCAGTTTTCTGGGCCCTTTTCAGCAGTAAACAAAATATCCAGTCTTGTTCCTCTACCCACAAACCCTGCAGAGCTTACATTCTGCTGAAGGAGTACAAATAAAGCATTATATTTTATCAGGTGACCATTGTTATGGAGAAAAATCAACTAGGGTAAGGGACATAGTGCTGGGGTAGAGTTGGTAGGGGATGGGTCCTATTTATCCTTAAGTGGAAAGAGAAGACACTGCTATGGTAACATTTGCAAAAAGAGAGTGACCAATGCAGATATCTAGGAGCTGAAGGATTCCAAGAAGAGGAAATTACAGTACAGAGCCTCTTTGACATATTTGAGGAAAATTTGCATCAAACCAATGATGATGGTCACCATAACCCTATGTTGACTTGTGGATATGCAACCCATCCAAATGTCAAATGATCAGAACTGTCCTTGTATAAATAAATGGCCTTGGCCCTGAAGATAGGACTCTCAAAGTTGGCTTTGACCCCAACAGAACCAGAAGCTTTAGGAATTAGAATTGTGTAACTCTCATGACAGGCCTCTACACCAAATGGGTAAATATGCAGGCTTTCTTAGTGGCTTCCTTTTTCTCACTATAACCCACTCAAAACAACTTTTCCTATTTATGTAGCAAGATTTGAGAGAATCTGGAGATGTTGATCATCTTGTTTCAGGTAGCATTTTTGCAGGTGGAATTTTCATGGAGACCTTTAAAGTTTATTGGAAAAGTATGAGCTAGTATTCATTGCATTAAGTAAATGCATGAAGCTGATGTAAAGATTCCAACACAGCTGATATTGTTTCCAACAACCTTGATCACCATCAGAAATCAGAAGCCTAAAATATAAAGATTCATCTAAAAAGTAACTCAGAAGAATAACTAACAGTGTGGAGTGAGAGAAAAGACAACTCCCGTCCTTGGTTTGATTCCAATCTACTGTATTAATTGGTTAAGTAATAACTTCAAGTATTATGTTGAATATCTTGTGTATAAGCATATACATTTTTTTAAATCCATGAATGTTAAACAGTTTTGGTACTGAAACCATTAACATGCCCATAAAACCAGATACTCAAAATATTTAGTTTCTGAAATGTAAAAAAAAAAAAAAAACTGAGGAAACAGTTAAAGAAACTTTTAGATGCTTGAGGGTCCTGAAATTGTACCTTTACAAAAATAAATTAGAAATTTTAAATTTTTATTCAACTTACATATAATTGACCACAATTTATTTTACATAAATGCTTAAGTATTATACTGTAATTTTAGTGCAATCTTTTTTGTTTTTCTTTTGGTTTTAACTTTCCTACTGAAAGCAACCCCTGTAGGAAATAACATTATTTGTTCCTTATTGCCCCATTATTAAACAAAATTTTGCTTTGCTTCTTATTACTTATAACAAAATTTAACTTTTTGGTCATTCTTGTCTTAAAGTGACCAAAAAACCTAGTCTTCTAAACACCTACAAGCAAAAAATTATCTCAGAAAATATTAAAGATCACTCCTCACTTGTCTGCTGCTAGAAAAACACTATTCTTCATAAACTAATCTAATAAGATGCTAAGTTGAAAACACAGCTTCCATCTTGTTTTATTGTCCCTGTTGGCCTGCTGGGGGTGGCAAGGGAGATTTTCGTGGGCGAGGTCCCAAGGTTAAAGATTGCACGTGTGCAAGTCAGCAACAACAGTAGGCAGCATGGAGCAGAGCAGAGAGTGCGAGAACAAAAGCAAGAGCTGCCTGTGTCTTCATTGTATAATTCTTACATAGGTTGTTATCTCATATTTACATTCTTACATAGTGCCATAACAAGCATGTGCGTGTTTACCTGTGCTAAGTGGTTACATAACTGTATTCCACTGTGCACCTGCGCTAGACAAGTGGGGTCACTTCCTCAGGTGTCAGACACCCCTGAGTTTTGAAGCAGTTTGAGTGGTTCTCCACAGTCCCAGAAGGAAATCTGAATACATATTCATAGTATTATCATCTATTTTCTGATTATATACATTTATACTTGGAAGTGTTATTTGTAGTAAAAATATGCTTGGAGAATTTCTTTGCCAACTTGACAGAACTTGTCAATTTCTTCATCTTCCACAAGCATAGAGATAAAATTATAGTGGTGAAATTCCTTCTTTACTAAGAGTTTAGGAGGCTGTCTTATAAGTTCCCACTGTCTTCCTGTCTACACTCACATCAGTCTTTCCCATTAATAATCCACATTATGCACATAAACTATCCAGTATGTATCCTCACATTTTTCCTATGTTGTATAATTAAACTTACAATCACAAACACACACATTGTTACAAAATTTGAATATTATTCCAATTTTTGCATCTTTACTTTCCCAGACAATAATGTTACTTGTTTATTGACTATTGACATTTGCTCCCATACCAGTTCAGCCCATCAAGAGAGTAGCTCTGCAGTGAATAAAGATTTTTAACTCTTTAATCCATTGTTTTATCCTCAGCCCCTAGAACAGTAAATAAGTCAATCAACAACATATCATGAATGTAAAAAGAGTAAAGTAGAAATGAGTATATCAAGTTGAAGGAACAACAAGGCCAGCAGGGCTAACATGGGATGAAGAGGCCGAATAATGGAATATGAGATCTGAGAGGTCAGAGAGAAAACGAGAAAGATAGGAGAGTTTATATAGGGCCATATAGGTCACTACAAGTACTTTGGCTTTGACTGTGAGTAAGCTAGGAAGCCAATTAAAGGTTTGAGCAAATGAATAATCACAATTATGTTTTAAGAGAATCATTATGGATAGTGATCAGGTAGACAGCAGTAGGGCAATGGTAAAAGCAGACCAGTTAAGTGAGTATTAACTATCCATGTGAGAGAAAATGATGGCTAGAGCAAGGCTCGTGGCAGTGGAAGTGTAAATTGGTCCTGTTGTGGATATTTAGGGTAGAACTGCAAGAATTTGCTGAAGGTACACGTAAGGGATGTAAAAAAGAAAAAAATGAATCAAAGGTAAGTCCAAGATACTGATTTAGGAAAATGGAAGAATGAGATGGAGAAGACTGTGAGAAAAGCAAGTTTGGGAGGAGTCTCAGCACAGTTTTGGACATGCTAAATTTGAGATGTCGAAGTGGAGATTCCAAAGGAGACTAGAGTTAGAATTTAAGTCTGAACTGGAGATGCAAGCTTTGGAGTTACTAGCCTATAGATAGAATCTAAAGCTAGGGGAAATCACAAGGGAGTAAGAATAGGTAACACAAACATTCGAGCCAGACACAGTGGCACACGTCTCTAATCTCAGCATTGAAGGAGCCGAAGGCAGGATGATTGCACATCTGAGTCCTTCCTGGGCAATTTAGCAAGATCCTGTCTCAAAATTTAAAAGATAAATAAATAAAAGGCCAGGGATGTAGCTCAGTAGTAGAGTGTCCCTGGGTTTGATTTCTAGTACTACAAAAGAAGAAAAAAAAATGCAAAGTCTGATTCTTGAGTCACACTACTGTTTAGAAGACAGAGTGGGAAGAGCAATAAGTTTTTTTTTTTTTTAATATATGTGGGTACCGGGAGTTGAACTCAGGACCTCATGCTTGCCAGGCAGGTGCTTACGCTGCTGAGCTATATCACTGGCCCACTGTTTTTAAAAGCCTGAAAATGAATGTTTAGAGATGAAAACCTAGATTATATGGTGTCTAAACATCCAAGTGATGAAAGCGTATCAAGAGAGATAAGTTGCACCCAATACTGCTGATAGGACAAGATGAGACTGAAACTAACCACTGGATTTAGCAACACAGAGATTATTCATGATTTTTGAAAAAGCATTTGAGTGGAGTGGTGGGGTGAAATCTAATTGGAATAGGTTCAAGGAAAACTAAAAGGAGAAAAATTTGAGATAACAGCTACATTTTCAAGAAGTTTCACTTAAAAGGAAAAAGAGAAATGAAATGATTGCTGGTGAGGGAAGTGGGACTTCTACAGACTAAATATATCTGCCCCAGAAGTCCCATATTGAAAGCTAATCCCCAGGGTGATGGTATTAGGAATTGGAGCCTTTGAAAGGTATAAGGACTCTACAACATATTGCAGCACATCACAGGATTAATGCTCTTATAAAGAGGGCTCAGTAAGCTCAATGTGAGAATTCAAGGAGAAGTTAGCTGTTTATGAGCCTGGGAGTGAACCCTCACCAGATAGAATCTGTAGGTATTTTGAACTTGGACTTCTAGTCTCTAGAATGGTGAGGGGTAAGTTTCTGTTGTGCGTAAGCCACTGAGTTTATGGTATTTTGTTAGAGCAGCCCCAAGACAAGGCCCTAAAGACAAAATTGTTTTGTTTTTTAAAAGAGAAGAGCACACTTGATCTTGATGGGGAAGATGTAGTAAGGAGGAAAGGAATGATGTTACAGGAGACAGGTGTTACTAGAGTTAGGTTTACATGTGACAGGAATAGATGTAATCTAGTAACTAAGTAGGTAGGCTCCTTAGCTAGGAGCACAGCTTTTTCTCCCATACTAAAAAATAAACTAAATGGCTGCTGATGCGGGTAGGTGTGTAGATGCACTGTGGGGAGTAGGAAGATGTGGCGGTTTCCTTTGATTGCTTGTTTTCTCGGGACAATTAAAAACATTTTAATCAGCTGGGGACAGGAATGGCAAAGTAGATAATTTTTGTAATGTTTTATGGACACAAAAACGTAGTCTTTATTCTAGGATATGTTTTTATATATTTTCAAATCAATAATATTAATTTTACTATTCAATTTATGTATTACTTTTTAAAGCTCTTACATTAATTTGAGACAAATGTGTTGAATTTTCTCAGATTGTATTTATCAAGTTCTTAAATTTGTATGTCTTTGCTCTATGTATTTAGCAGAATCAATACTACTCTATAAATTGTGCCTTTTATCTGTAAATAAAATCCATATCATTCTTTTGTTCTTAATACTCATTAGTTGAGGTTTTTGGTCTTTTTGGATTGCCTGATTTTTTTTTTTTTTTTTTTTTTTGACCAGCCTCACATATTTTGTAAACAAGATAAGGCTGGATTTTGGTGCTTGATTCTGGCTGCTTCTCTCTTCCTGCAGGAGAACTCAATCCTTTCACATTTAGCATAGTGGCTGATAATTTATTACATTCTTCGTATACGTTGCTTTAGCTTGATTATTTTACACCAAGGGTTTCTCTGTTTCCTTTCCCATAATTTTTTGTGAGGTATTATTAGAGACACTTTCAGGGTGCCAGTTACTGGGGACCCCTGCACTGAGTACCCAGTCTCCTGCCAAATGTTACAGGTGGGAAGAAAGAGCAAGAGACAAATAGAGGCGCAGCAGGGATCTTGGATGACCAGTGGTTCACAGGGAACAAAAGGCCATGAGGCAGCAGAACCCTGGTATTTATTCATTACATCTAAATCAAGGACAATGGGTGAGGGGCAGTGGGTGTTTGCAGGAACAGTAATAGAGACTACTGCTGTGGGCTGGGGAGAAGAACAAAGCATTGCAAGGACAAGAAGACAGGGAGGCAATAAGGACACTGCAGTTTCCCCAGGTGCCTTATCCCTCTTCAGCAGGTCTTATCTTGCCCTGTGACTGCCACAGCAGTCATTAGCCCTAGGGCTTCTAGCTGTGACCAGAAAAGAGCAGGGAGTTTCCGCGTTCCAATCTGGTTCAAAGGGCAGGTCAAGGACAAGCTTGGACGTCCCCTAGACTCAATTTATAGTTTGTGGTCCCCAACGGAGTATGTTTTTGGTTCATTTGTTTATAATCCCTTTTTTTTGTGTGTGGGTACCGGGGGTCGACCTCAGTACCTCGTGCGCCAGCAGGCGCCCGTGCCGCTGAGCGATATCACCGGCCCTTTTTTCGTATGTGGGATCCGGGAGTCGAACTCGGGTCCTCGCGCTTGCCAGGCAGGCGCTTATGCCGCTGAGCCATCTCACCGGCCCCCTATAATCCTTTCTTAAATTGTTTCCTCAGATTAGGGAGACCTGAGTGATGCAAACTCTGAGTTCTTACAAATCTTTAAATATCTTTCACCACGATAGGTGATTTTATTTTGGCTGATGGAGCGGAACCCATTTACTACACTAGTCTATATTGCTATGGAACACGTTCCTAACTTCCAGCATTACAAAAGAGAAGGCCAATATCATTTTTATTTTTATTTTTCTGTGGGTACTGGGGTCGAATTCAGGACCTCGAGCGCCAGCGGGCGCCCGTGCCACTGAGCGATATCACCGGCCCCTTTTTCATTTGTGGGTTCCGGGAGTCGAACTCGGGCCCTCGCGCTTGCCAGGCAGGCGCTTATGCCGCTGAGCCCTCTCACCGGCCCATTTTTATTTTTAAATAACTTGTCTGCCTGAAAGCTAATGAGTTTTCTCTTTATTCTTAGAGTGTAAGAATTGTACCTTTATATCTAGTGTTCCTTTACTCGTTAATCTAGGCTGAAATGTAGTGAATCCGCAGATTCAGGCATTATTTCAGATCAAGGGACCATTTCTATTATTCGTTTCTTATCTTCTGTCGACCCTCCCCCTGCCTCTCCTTTTCTTTTCCTTTTGGAACTTCTGTGTCTGTATGCTAGGCCTCACAGACCTGTACTTTTGGAACTTCTGTGTCTGTATGCTAGGCCTCACAGACCTGTACTTTACACTTTTGTTTATACTATGCTTGGTGCTTTTTTGTTATTCTTACTATCCTCTGCCCTACAGCATTTATATTTCCTCAGATGCACATTCTATTTGTTTTTCTAACAACTGCATCCTCTTAGGTTTCTTTCTTTTCCTTTTTCTTTCTTTTTTTTTTTTTTTTGCCAAATCATTGAGGTTCAGGTCTGCTTAATGGATATTTTAAGTGGCAGCAGTTCCACATTTGGGAGGAAAACAAAGAGCTCTCTACCTCTGTCAGCCATTGAACAGGAGCACAAAGCTACCCACTTTCCTACAAAGACACCTGGATAAACCCTCTGGCTCTCTAGTCTCTATAATCTCTCAAAACTCCACACAGGGACATTTGCCCTACATATTCACCTTTTTCTTGGTCTCACAGAAGTCAAGGGACACCAATTTGTGCAGATCTCCTAAGGCGTCAACAGATCTGAGGCCCAGGCTCTTTTCAAGAAACACCACGATTAAGTTTTCAGATCTAGGTTCTCATGCTATTCTCCAGGTTTATGTCCAGTCCACAGGAAAGAGGATGGTGAGAAGTTCCACATCAGGTTTTTTAATGAGTCTCCTAATGCCTAGATTTCTCTCTAGAAAACCTGGTTTAAGAGAAGCTGACAGCTATGATCAGGGAATAGAGGAGCTCATTCAAATAGCCTTTTCTTAGGATCTCCCCCACATTCCACACATATCTTTGACAGCCTCTTTTTCTGTGATGGACTTTATGAAATGGGAGACTCATTTATATTTATATTTATATAAAAGAGTCCTGGCTTTTCCCAGTTTCACCAACCTTAGCATAGAGATGACATTATTAGTTGTAAGGGGACAAAGACATTAAGGATTATTCTTAATTAGAAATCAGTTGAAACAAAATCTTAGGTTCCAGTTCGCTCTTAAAATGAGTTTTAAAAAACTCAAAGCCCAGTTACAAATCTCATATCCTGAAACAAAATAAAGCAGTCTCAAAGCAAAGTATTTGAAAAGATGAGAATGTAAGTCAAATAGCTAATAATGTCTTTTTGTGCCAGAAATACCTAAATTATATGGATTATCCATATTGTTCTTTAATAATGACCACTAATACTCTGTGGGTTGGAAGCAGAATGTAGGGCCATCCAACTCCAGTGTTCATTCTTACTGGTGAATGTCCATGCACTGTCTATTTAACTACATTGAAATCTTCATCTTAGAGTTGAGAAGACTGAGGTAAAAGGAGAAATTACTTGCCTATATCACCAAGTGGATGACAAAAAAAGCTGTGAAGTTTTGTCAGACAAGATCTCAATTGTTAAAATACTAAGTCATTGTCTCTGAATATTCAAGCCAGGAAAAGGGCCATAAATAATAATTTTCCAAATGTGCCTTCAGAGTCTAAGAAACTCAAGTGCTTATTTTGTGGTGGGGCCCAGGCAGCCAGACTCTATTAACCTCTATTAAAAATTCAACTGTAAATATATAGCTAACATTTAGAGTGCTTCCTATGTGCCAGGGACCTGTTTAAGCATTTTAGCTACACTAACTTATTTAATTCTAACATGTATGTGAAATAGTTATTGTTATTATGCTATTAATAGACTACTGTTATTATTATTACTATTAACCCAACACAGGTCATGCGATTAAGGTTAAATGATTCAGCCAAGGTCACATCAATAATAAGTGATGTATTCAGATCAGAATCTAAAGAGTCCTTTGCTTTTAACTACCCTACCAAAGCTTCCTTGCGTTATACGTTAGTATACTACTGATACTGCACAAGTTTGAGGGAGAGGGGCTTAAGGAAGCAGACATTTTCCTAATACAACACACTGGACTACATAAAAAAGTGCAAGCACTTCACAAACTCTTCCCACTGTCTCAGGACACCAAGGAGAGGCTCCTTCGCACTGCTTCACCTCTGTTCCACCTGGACTCCAATCTTGAGTTTAGGAGCAATGCTAGCTAGGGCCAGGACTACTGTGGTGCCCATTCTGCCGAGGGCACGGGATAGCGAGCCCAAACATCCTTCACCAAGCAAAGGTGAGCCTACAGCAAGTGTTTCCTTGGGTTCTGGCGGAGATATTCCATTATTTGTAGTCTGTGAGGGCCCCAGAATTCTCTGAAGCTGGTCACCTCCTTTCCCAGACTTCTCAGCCACGCCCCCTTTCCCAGGCCCTAAGCGCGTAGAACTTTTACGTAGTCTTTTACCGTAATAAGGTTTTTGTTTGTGTGTCTTTGTTTTTTAATTTAAACGACCCCCATATTCTTTGACCACCTCTTACAGAGATGCCTTGCTCCATCCATGGCGTTGAGCCGGGGATGGTGGCGCACACCTGTAATCCCAGCACTTGGGAGGCTGAGGCAGGAGGATTGCCGCGAGTTCGAGGCCAGCCTGGGCTACAAGATGAATTTAAATCCAGTTTGAACTGATAGCGAAACCCTGTCTGAAAAAAAAAAAAAAAAAAAAAAAAAAGTTATTTGCCATCCACTGCGTTAAAGCACCCGAGAGGGCCCGCCGTCCCGCGCGGGAAGCCGGCGGAGACATCTGGCCAATCAGGAGCCACGTCCTGCTGCGCTCTTCCCCCCGCCCTCCTCCTGGACACGCCCCTAAGTGTCTAAGCGGAGTGGAGTGCTGGGTCTTCCCCTTCCGGCCGCGGGGCGGCTGCCGTTGTGTGTGCTGTGTGGGCCGAGTGCTTCGGGTGGTTTCGGTGTCCTCTCAGAGGCTCGAGAAGACCGAGTGAGAAGCGGACCGGGGCGGGAAAAGGCGTGGCTCACGTGAGGGCGGCAGGAAAGGGAGTCGGGGCCAGAGAAGCGAGCGCGGTTTAGCAATCCCGCGCGTCGTTGGAGGCGGGTCCCTCACAGCGGCGCTCGCTCGTAAAGGCCAAAAAAGGAGGGAAGAGGGGTCAGGGAGGCGGGCAGAGGCGGGCTGAGTCCCAGGCGCGGATGCTTGGCCGGGGACCTGGACGCTCGCGTGGGTCCCGGCCGCCGTAGCAGAGGCGGCGCGGAGAGCTGCCCCCGAGCTCCTGCTCCTTGAGCACCATTCTTGCGCGTGCTTCCAGTGCTACATCCTGCTAGCCCGCGTCGGAGTCGGACCTGTCCTGCGGCATTCACGATTTTTTTTTTTTTCCTTTAGGGAATGGGAGCTTTTAATTAGTTGCTTATTTTTTTTCCCCAGGACCTACCAGCGATCAGCAAGGACGGACTGGATGGCAAAAGCCCATGTTCCCACTTTACGGGTGAGGAAACCAAGACCTTGGAAGGCGTAGAAGTTTGGTCTTTGAAGTTCTACAAGTGGTTGATATCGGAGTTGAGATTGTTCAGGTCCTGCGGTATTTCTCCAGAAATCTAGGTACCGCTGTTTTAGTAAATCCAGTATTCTGTTGTAGTAAGTAGGGGAGGGCAATGGAATTATTTTCTCCTTAAATTTATTCAACAAAATGAGAGAAAAACTCGTAGAAGCTACTTAATTGCTATTTATATTTTGTTGACATTGTTATTAATATGTAAATGAACTATAAAATCATAAATTAATAAAATAAAACAAAACCTTGGGGCTTGGATTGAATTACATAGAAAGAAATCTGAATCCTTAGAGGAGCCAGACTGAAATCAAATTCTGCTTTCACTTCTTAAGAGTTATATTCCTTTAAGTTTCCAGAGGGTCAGAAATAAGTTACAAAGCACCAGTGCTTATAGCTCTCCTGTCTAATTGTTGAAGGAGAGCAGGAATGTTCCTGGGCTCTTTTTGACATCTTTCTGGGAGATTTGGGGTCAGACTCAGTGTGTGAGAATTTTAGTGAGTTTAGGAATTGAAAGTCATGCTTATTTTTTTATTTCTTCTTCAGTTCAGCCAGCTCAGTATTCCACCACTGCCCCAAAAGAGAAGCACAAAGGAGGAAGGAATGTACACTCCTTTTCTGTTGATCTGATCTGTGGTGAGTAGGATTGTCTTTTCTCATTTATAAGATGTCCTGACTTCTCTATCTGTAGGTAGGTAGTGGAATTGGCAGTGAAGATGGGTGGATCAGACTGCATAGAATATGTTCCTCAGTTGGAGAACAGCTGTTCCAGGCCACCTTTCCAGCATGCCCCTGGCTTCTTCCCAGTGTCTTTTCCTGATATTTACTTATTCAGTTACTGAAGTCTACAGTGCATATAATTCTTACTTTACTTGGTGTTCTGAGACAAATTTCAGACTGTTTCCACATTGAGTAATAAAGCAATAATTAATAATTTGTAATCCACATTAAATAGTGTACCTCTGTGGTAGAGTGCTTGCTTAGCATGTGCAAGAACCTGGATTTGATCCCTGGCACCACAAAAAAAAAAAAAGAAATTTTGAGGCCACTAGTTGCAGGGAAGTGTAAGTACAAATGTTTAAAGTGAAACCACTTTGGGGAGGGGTATTCATATTTAATACCTTAGTTGTTTTTGTACACTTCTGAAAGTCCCTCTCACATCAACCAAAGGCAGCCATTATTGACACTTGGGTGTATTTATTTGTATCTTTTATCTAATACTTTATGTATATACATACTTACTAATCTGGATGAGTACTAATATGTGTGTATACATGTATATACATATACTGTATGTCTAAGTATATGCATAGCTTTATCTAAAACATGTATGTATAGATAATTATATATATATGTATGTGTATATATATAAATTGAATTGTGAAAAATAGGTCAAGAGGGCAGGTAGTATTCCCAATATACAGAACTGTACCTTGCATATAGTAAGCACTGAGTAAATATTTATTAAATATGAGTGGCTGTTATTTGTATAATTTTTTCATTTTACATATAATGAGCACTTTTCCAACCATTTTTGGGTAGCATGAGTTTTTAGTACTATGTTCCATTCTAGGTATATACCATTCTTTATTTAAATTTTCTTTTACTGGGGAAAATTTAAGTATTTCCCAGTATTTTACTACTATAAACAACTTCCAGTAAATATTCTTATACATAATTTATTAAGTATATGTTGTTTTAATTTCTCAAGATATACTTTGAGAAATAGAAAAAGAATCAATGGCTATAAACATTTTAGGCTTTTGAAAAACTTAAGTTCTTTTTGGGAAATATTACATGAACTTCAACTCCTATGACAATTTGATGAAATATCTAATCTCGCTGAACCTTTAGTAGCATTTGGTATTTTAAAAAAATTTTGCCTTCATTTGAATCCCCCTTACTCTTTATTAAGATTGACTTTTTTTTTTAGTTAGACTATCTGCAATCTTTTTTGATGAATTGCCTATTGATGCACATCACTTTTTTTCTACTAAACTTTTAGTTTCCATTTGGTAATAGGCACTCTTTTATGTAAAAGATATAAACAGTTTTTTGTATTCTATAAATATCTTTCTGAGTTTGCCATTTGCCTTTTACTTTTAAGGCCTTCTTTATGTAATTTTAAAATTTATGTAAAACAATATTCTTGCTAATCTAATACATGTAATTACTTTCATTTTCCTCATTTTTTTATAGTTTCAAGTATCTTAAAAAAAGCTAAATTCCTGGGCCCGTGAGAAAGCTCAGCAGCATAAGCATCTGCCTGGCAAGCGCGAGGTCTTGAGTTCGACTCCCAGTACCCACATTAAAAAAAAAAAAGCTAAATTCCTAAATCTAAATTTATTTTGATGTGACAAATGACAGAATGTAACATTCTTTTTTCTTCCTAGTTATTGAATTTTTCTAGTAACATCTTCTCCACTGATTATGGTGTTTTCATATGCAAAATTACTAAATTTTTTATATCTACATATGTACACATAGATTACTTTTGAGGCTGCCCTGTTTCCTGGATCCATTTCTCAATTCTTATATTGGTATTTTTATTGTTGTTCCTTCTGTGTAGTGCATTTCATGGGCAACAAAGGGGAATGTTGCCTGTCTTTTTCACTGAGTGAAGGTGAAGAAAAAAAAGGAAAATAGATTATATGTTGGAAATAATCCACAAAGTGACATGATTTCTCTTTTGGAAAAAATGAAGTAAAAGTTACATAAAATAAATTTTGATATTGAATATACTATTGGTATGTTTTATCAGTATAGACTATTGGTCAAAATATAGGATTGGGTATCAAGTTTGTTACCTACACTTGTTTCATGTCTACCACATCTTGGTTGTAAGAACTAGATTGAGTTAGTTAAGCAGTTTCTCATCTTTAAAATGGTAAATAAAGCCTACTATGTATGGCTACGAATAAATAAGATGATACATACAAAAAAATACTTAGCACAATGCTAACTTTCTACTTATGGAAAGAACTCACTAGCAGTTGATTGCTGCTATTATTTAAAATTTAAACCATATCTGATATAACTTTTTAGTCACTAAGACATAAAAATTGATGCAGAGAATCTAGCTTTTCTCCCTAAAATTTATATCCATTTGTCTCAACATCATTAATTAAATAAGCTATCTGTTCCCCACAAATTTGATATTACCCGTATCATGTTTAAATTCTGTGTGCTTGGATTCGTTTCTGGGTTTTTAGTCTTTTCTGTTGATCTTCTTTAGTCCTTTGTTTATGTAATTTTAAAATTTATGTAAAACAATATTATTTCTTGCTTCATCCTCAAATCTATGAAGGATCATACATTTCTTTTTTTTTTTGGTAGCGGGGATTGAACTCTCAACCTCATGCTTGCCAGGCAGGCGCTGTGCCACTGAGCTATATCCCCGGCCCCCACATTTCTTATATATTAATTTTGTATGTGTAAAATAGATTTATTATATTTAAAAAGTTTTACATTTATTTTGTGAGTCTTTAAACCACTGCATATTTAAACATACAGTGCTGAATTTTCTCATTCTTGAGTTCTTATTATTAATGTTTCATTGTATTTTTTTATTGGAAAATTGTACTTGGTATATTTTGAATCTTTGAATATTCTAGTACATCTTTTATTTTTCTGTATTAACATATTTTGAGAGTTTGTGGGAATCTTAATTTATAATCATTCACCAAATTTTTAAAATTTCTCTCACATTTACTTAGTTGGTAGGCCTGGATTTTAAAACTAGCTGATGGTATGACTTTGTACAAGTTATTTAGTCTTGTTTAGTGTTAATTTCTTAATTCC
Organism: Erethizon dorsatum; assembly: GCA_028451465.1. NCBI lineage: Eukaryota > Metazoa > Chordata > Mammalia > Rodentia > Erethizontidae > Erethizon > Erethizon dorsatum. The sequence continues at coordinate 61,180,204 of CM051827.1, read as the reverse complement.
ATTACTGTGACTAATAATACCTTAAGGATTGTTGTGAGAGTGAAGAAGATAGCATAGTCCTATTCACAAAATAAATACCTGGTAATTCTTTGCTTCTGCTATGATGATGAGGATGTTGATGACGATGATGATAATCAGTTTCATTTCTTTCCATTTTATCATAAACTCCTTAAAAGTATCTATTTCCCATATTCTTAGCACAGTATTTACTGAATATTTTAAGTTGAATTTTATAATTGGAAAAAATAAAATTAATTTGTTACATAACCAATTTATAATATGGTCTTCCCACCAAAAAAAAAAAAAATGTTTCTAGGCAGTTTGATTACATGCTATTTATCTCTTTTCCTTTCTAAAACTATATGATGATAAAAAACTAAAAAGCTCATGAACTTGCAGTAATTAAATGAAAAGCCATAAGCAAATGATAAATTTTAACAAAAATCTAGAAGATAACAGGAGGAACATTGGTAAGAGCTACCTAAAGTGAAATATTCTACTGCATTGTAGAATACTTACACAGGGAATATAGGCGAGAAATGTACTGAGCCCTGTGATCGTCAGGGAGGCTGAGGTTGCATCCAGACTATGTATAGCAGATAGTTAAGCTGGGATGCATGAAACTATTCACCCTCTAAATAGGAGGTTAGATATTTGTTTTTCGGTACTAGAGAGCACTCCTACAGTTTTCTGTCATTTTAACCATACAACTGATAATTATAAGATACTTGAGAAATAATCTTAATCTTAAAATCTTCAGTCTTGAGAAATTAAGATAATGCGGGGTGGGTAGTGACTAAGAAATACAATACAGACAACATAAGAGAATTCATATAAATTCTAAATAGTATTAACTAAAGAAAATGTGGTATCCATATAACTCTTACTAATATCTTCAGAAAAATTTTAGAGGTGTCTGTAAGATTAGAACAGGGCACCAAGAAAGGGCACCATAAGAATAAAAAATAATCTCTTAGAAATTAAAACAATTGCTCAAATAAAAAGTTCAGTGGAAAAGTTGAAAGATAAACTCCCAGGTGGTACAACAAAAAGCAAATTATAAGAGAAAATGGATGAAGCAGAAAGAGACCATCTAATAGAATGGTTATGACTAATAGGTGACTTAGTTGAAGTTCAGTATTTTAAATTAAAGAAATCAGAAAAGAGGGAGAAATAACAAAATTTGATAGTGCTGATGAGCAGGAGTCTCAATTGTAATGCCTACTGGACACAACCAATGAAAAAGTTCTAAACCAAGGGATCGGGGGAAAAAGATTCTAAGATAGTTTCAGAAAGGAAAACTAAGAAAAGATTACCTACAAAGGCATTAGAATTAAAAAAAAAAGTCATAGGAACAATGAAGCAGCTCAAATCTGAGTAAATTTTTTTTCACTGTACAATTCTATACACAGCTAATTGTGAGGGGTTAATGAACACTTAAGATGTATAGTTATTCAAAAGATTCCTGGAAATTTCCCTAATCAATCTTGGAGATTCTTTTTTAAAATTAAATGGTGTATCTTGGAGAGGACCTTGACTGTTTCTCACTTGCTTTTTTCATCAGCTTAATATTCATAGTTTCGATTAAACTCATTTGGTTAACTTCCTCCAAAATAAAGGATTAAATCACAAAAGAGGAGTCATATAAGCTTGAAAATAAGAGTTTTACAGACTAGCTAACACAGATTGGAGTAGGCAATTGATATATAGCCATTTAACCCACAGATGTTATGTCTTTTTGTACATGTTTTGTTTCTCTTGTTGGAGTTCTTTTGTCTTTCTTGTTCTTTTTCTTTGCCACTTATGTTACCAGCTAAATATATTTTTGTCTGTCTTCTCACTTAGATTTCTTGGGAAGCCAGATGGCAGTAACATTTGAAGATGTGACTATTACTTTTACTTTGGAGGAATGGAAATTCCTGGATTCTTCCCAAAAATATCTCTACTGAGAGGCCATGTGGGAGAACTACACAAATGTCATGTCAGTAGGTAAAGTTATCCCAGCTCACAGTGAATAGATTTAGCTAGTACTAGAAGCAGTTTTGTTGAATATTTCAGTTCCTTGTCTGGTGTTTGTATTGTGGTAGAATAAATATTTTCAAAAATGTGTTTTAAATCAGGTGTCAAATATAGTTTGAGTATCTCTTATCCAAAATGTTTGGGATCAGAAGTGTTTCGGATTTTGGAGTTTTTTTGAATTTGGAATACTTTACTACTTGAGCATCCCTAATCTGAAATCTGAAATGTTTCAAAATTTGAAATTTTTTGAGTGGGTCAACATTCAAAAAGTTTTGGATTTCAGCACAGTTCAGATTTCAAAGTTTTGGATTAGGGATGTTCAACCAGAAAAAGGTAAAGTGAAACATTTTCCGAGATTTGTGGACTTATGTAATTACCTAGATATTTATGATTATTTCTAGTTATCTTCTGAATTTACCCTTAAAGCCCAGATCTCCATACATGGTCAATTTTGTGTGGTCCTAAATTTGTTCTCTCTTCATATTTTGTCCTGTAACAAACTGCTTCAAATTTAATGTCTTAAAACAAATGATATTATTTTTTATGATTCCTATTGGCCAGTTAGATCTTCTGTCATAGAGAGGCTTGGTTGGGGCTGGATGTTAAAGATGAATTTAGCTTTCCTGACTCACATGTTGCCTGCCAGTTGGCTCCATATCAGTGGGGATAATAGGGATACATTGACTATGTGTCCCTCCTCAAACAAACTATCCCAGGGTCATTTACATGATTGTGACCACAGAAGTTTCAAAAGCAGCAAGTGAGAAGACAGGCACTTTTCATGTTTCTGCTTGTGACACTTTTGCTGTTGTCCCAGTGGCAAAATTGGGTACCCAAGATTAGAAATAGTGTAGAAAGAGGACCCCGAAAAATAAACAGTAGAGAGTTAATGAAGCCATTTTACCCTTCCCCCATCTTCACACTATTCTAGAGCAGAAAAATAGAAACAGTGTATTTTATTTATTATAATAATGCCCAAAATAGAGTAATATAATTAAATTTCAGTGTTTTAGATTACTTCAATGAAGGAATTGGCCATATTGTCTTATTTCTAATATTGCCTGGTAACTAGATGCTCAAGATATATTTGTGGAATGAATAAATGAACACATACATCAATTAACAAAATAAATTTTAGTCCCAACGGAGTAGCTAAAGTCATAACCTTTCATTTCTACTGCATTCTACACATGTATTCCTATCATTCTAGAGGTCATTGATATAGATACTTGGAAATCTTGAAGCACAAATTTTGTATCATCACTGAAGTATCTGCTTATTTTTCTAGGAAACCTGAATGAGAGCTACAAACCCCAAGAAGAAATACTCAAATACTTAGAATATGAAAATTTTCCTTGCTGGCAAGGCTGGAGGGATGCTGGCATTCAGATATATGAGAATCAGAACTATGAGGAAACCATTCAAGAGAGAGATTCTAAAGACCCTTCCCAGTGTGAAGAGTTGTTAATTTTCTCCACACAAGCACTAGGCTGTGGGAACTATGAACTGACTTTTGAAGGCAAAAACTCCAGTAACCTGAAATACAAAAAGTGGCAGTCCTTAAAAACAAAAAATAATCAAGAGTGTGTTAGAGAAGTCTGTATGAGTGATTTCCATGGTTTTCAAGGGGACCAATACCATCTTGGTATATGCAGGAAAAATCTTCCCATGGAGAAAAACAAGAAACTTATAGTTCAGCACTCTTATATCCCAGTGGAGGAAGCCTTTCCAGAGTACATTGGGGAGATATGCCAAAATAACCTACTGAAAGACTCTATGCAAGAAAAATACTGTAGATGTAATAAATGTAAAGAAGTTTATTTTTGGAACTCAAAATATGTTCTCCACAAGAAAAATCATCTTGGAGAAAAGCTCTATTAACATTCTATCAGCACAACGTGCTTCTCTGAGAGATCAGATTTATACAGACATCCAAGAATCCACACAAGGAAGAAGCTGTATGAATGTGATGAAGTTGGCGGTAACTTTAGTCAGAGTTCAGGGGTTCACTTTCATCAGAAGGTCTGTGCAGAGGAAATACTTTATATCTGTAATGCATGTGGTAAAAGCTTTAGTCAGATCTTTTGTCTTCATAATCATCAAAGAGCCCACAAAGAAATGAAACTATAGGGTGTGATAAAGACCTCAATAGAAAATCACTACTTCACATTCACAAAAGACTTCACATAGGAGAGAAGCCTTTTAAGTATAATCAGTGCAGTAAGTGTTTTAATCAGAGTTTAGTACTTCCTGTTCATCAGAGAGCCCACACAGGAGAAGAACCATGTAAGTGTAATGAGTGCGGTACGGGCTTCAGTCAGAGCTCAAATCTTCAAATTCATCAATTAGTACACAGATGTAAGAAGACCTACAAATGTAATGACTGGTAAGTGCTTTACCCCGCACTCAAATCTTCAAGTTCATCAGAGAGTGCACACAGGAGAGAAACCTTATAGATGTCATGACTGTGGAAAGGACTTTGATTATAGGTCAGACCTTTGAATTCACCAGAGTCCACACGGGGGAGAAACCCTACAATTGTCATGAATGTGGGAAGAGCTTCAGCATGACTTCAAAGCTTCAGGCTCATTAGAGAGTATACACTGGAGAGAAGCCCTATAAATGTGAGGAGTGTGGTAAGTGCTTTACCTGTAGCTCAAATCTTCAAATTCATCAGAGAGTGCACACAGGAGAGAAACCTTATAAATGTCATGACTGTGGAAAGGACTTTGGTTACAGCTCAGACCTTCGAAATCATCAGAGGGTCCACACGGGGGAGAAACCCTACAATTGTCGTGAATGTGGGAAGAGCTTCAGCAAGAGTTCAGAGCTTCACACTCATTAGAGAGTACACACTGGAGAGAAATCCTATAAATGTGAGGAGTGTGAAAAGGGATTCAGTCAGCATTCGCTTCTTATTCATCAGAGAGTGCATTCTGGAGAAAAACCCTGTAAGTGTGATGATTGTGGAAAAGGCTTTAGTCATAGCTCTCATCTTCATATCCATCAGAGGGTCCATATAGGAGAAAAGCCTTATCAGTGTGTAAGTGTGATAAGGGTTTCAATCATAGTGCAGCTGTTCAGATCATCAGAGAGTCCATATGGGAAAAATTATAAATTCCATGAATATTATAAGGGATTTGATCAGAATTCATATCTTCACAATAATCATGGAAGAAAAACCTTACAAATCTTGCTCATTTCGTTAATAGCTTAAACAAATCTTAACCTTTAAACTCAGTGTAAGTGCTGCTGGACGAGAAAGCTTACGAAAAACACAATCCCAAGCAACAAAGTTTCTCCTGATCCCCACTGAGAATAATTTTTTTCAAGAGATCATTAGGATTAATATATATTTAAAATTAAGGTATATTTTATGTACTATATGTATTTTACATAATGTAAAAAATATATAAAAAATTTGAGAAAACTCTTCTTCATTGTCTTTTCCAGTGTATTTTAATGTGTAAGAATTGATACAAAGTGTAACTGTATTTTCACTGACTTCAAAACATTTAAGTTTTGGTTTGAATGGAAACTGGCCAGCCATCTTTGAAACAGCATCTTTTAACTTTCCTGTTATCTTAGTCACTTACCCTAACACTAAGACAAAATACTCAACACTTGCAACTTGAAGAAATTTATTTTGGTTCATGTTTTAGAATTTTCAGTCCTTATGTGATCAGTGTCGTGGTGGAAGGACCTGGACAGAGGAAAGCTGCTCGCCTTATGGCAGCCAAGAAGCAGAGAGTGAAGGGAGGAGCCAGGGAAGGAGATACACCCTTCCAGGTCATGCCCCAGTGACCTGCCTCTTCTGACCAGACCTTCCTAACTGCAAAATCAGCTCAAACAGCCTCATAATCCAATCATCTTCTAAACAGGCTTTGGTGGCCATTTTGGATCCAGACAATGACACCTGTGAAGTTCCTAATACACCACAGAAAAAATTGAACACAAAATTTTAAACTGGTAAATAATATTGCTCAAATACGGAAGAATTAACCATGAGACCTGTGGAATTAAATAGCTTATGCTGCAAAAGCCACCTAATAAAAGATAGGAAAATATGGGCCTGTACCTAAGAACATATTAGAGATGTTATTTCTGTCAACCAGAAAACTTGGGAACCATTCTTCTGTTGCAGAGGTTTGGCACCTTGAGGTAGCTGTGATGCCCTCTCATCCTATGTACTCCTCAGTTTCCCACATTTATTCATAGGCTCAGACACCATAACAAGAAGTAGATTTAGATTATTCAAGAAGAATACGGACAGCAGTTAGTAATGAATGCCACAAACTGAAGATAATCCATTGGTTCAGAATCAGATCTAAGCAGTAGAATTTAATCTCGACAGTACAGAATGGTGCTAGAGAAATATAGGAACAGAATTAAACTCAGCTGCGTGCAACAATGAACCCTCAAGCTAATTATGTAAGAAAATTGTCCATTATAAAAATGGAATAGAGTTAATATGAATACACAGTTCCTAACTTGATATACAAATATGTTTAGGTATTACTTCCCAAGAGGAAGAAAATAGTTAACTGGACCTGTTTAGAGAAATAAGAGGGAACTATAATACAGTACCAAAGAAATGAACATCATTGTGAAGACAGCCACAGCCCTGAAAATTAACTCTCAGGCTTTAGAGAAGATTTTTTAAAATTGGTATACACAGTAGTATAACAAAAAACTCAAAGCTAAAGTAGAAATTCATAAGGTTTCTAAAATGAAAGAAATGAAAACAAGAAAGAAAATGCTGTGTCAAAGTAAAAGGCAATGAGCAGAATTAATATTGTTGATAAATGAGTTTATCTTAATAATGAGAAACAAAAAGACATGAAGAGCAAGATCTAACCATTAAGGATTAAGGAAGGTAAAAGAACACTTGGATGTTGAATGCCCTTGACTGCCTGTATAACTAGATACAGTACTCGGGAGGATGGGCTACTCAGGAAGCTGAGGCCAGAAGATTACAAGTTCAAGGACAGCCTGGGCAATGTGGGTCCGTGTCTCAAAAAATTATGCATGTACTGTATATTGAGTGTTGAGAAAAATAATTGAAAATGTGATGTTGGTGGGGAAATTTAGCTAATATCCTATGGCCTCATAGGGTAATATTTCAAGAAAGACTTAAGAGAGCAAGTAAGCCATGGAGCTATCCAGGGAAAAAGAATTTCATTCAGAGGGTTCAGCAAGTGCAGAGGCTCTGAGGCTGGCAAGGTATGTATCTAGAATGTACCACAGCAAAGTAAGTGAGAAGGAAAATAGGGAGTGATACTAAAGGCCTTATAAGTCATTGTAAAGGATATTTGATATTTTCTTGAAATAAGCCATTGGAGGGTTTTATGTGACATTATTTCATTTAACTTTTAGTAGTCCCACTCTGAATTCTGTGTTAAGAATTGACTGAAAAGGCCAGTGAGATAGCTCAGCTTCATAAGCACCTGCCTGGCAAGCGTGAGGTCCTGAGTTCGACTCCCGGTACCCACATAAAAAGGAAAAAAGGGCCAGTGGTATCGCTCAGCGGCACAAGCGCCTACTAGCAAAGCGTGAGGTCCTGACCCCCGGTACCCACATTAAAAAAAAAAAAAAAAAAAGATTGACTGAAAGTAGAGACAAAGCAAGGAGTCTAGTTAGGAAATACTGCAGTAGTCCCTAAAAGAAAGTATTAACAAGGTATCAATAGTAGAAGTGAGGGAAATGATCAAATTTTGATTATATAATGAGTATGATGACTATACAGGAGACGGTTTTAAAACAACTTTAGGCAGTGTTTTAATGGGTAAAAAGGCCAACATATTTTACAGATGTAGAAATTTGCTTGTGAAAGCTTGTGTTTGAGCATGTAGTGTTTTAAGGAAACATAATGAAATGTTCTTCTGTATTAATATTTTCATGTTGGAATTTTAGCTACTCTCAAAAGACTAGGGTATTTTCCTCTGGAGAATATAAAGCGCATATTGTGCTATGGGAATAGTCACACTCATCCTTGGGGAGTCAGGGTTGGTTTTCCAGAGAGAGAGTGGTTCTAATCTTAGTGGAGGATCGGGAGGGAGGAAGAGTATTTCAAGCAAGATGAACAGTTTTAGCAGTAAATATAGCCCAGTGGTTAAGAGCTAGATTTTTTTTAGTTCAGATGAGTTTTTAAGAAGACAGAGCATATTTCTACATAATGTCAACAAACTTACAATCATGAGAATAGTGTGAATTGGAAATAATACACATTGTCATCTGAAATTCTGGTAGGAAAAGTATGAGTCAGACAAATCTTGCCAGAAATGCCTTTCAAGTTGATTGATCAAGTTGTAATATCTACTGAATACTGTACTAGGCTATGCAGAGGCTGAAAAACTACACAGTCCAGTCCAAAAGGTGATAACTATGGTGTACTGATCATTTTATGAGGCCCTAGAACTTAGAAAACAGACTACAGTGAGTAGGAGAATTTCACTGGGCATTAAAATCAGAATTAATGTCACGTGTGGTGCATGCCTGGAAGGGAAGCTGAGGCAGGAGAATTGCAAGTTTGAGGCCGGTTTGGCAATTTAGTGGGTTAGCGAGAACCAACAGATTAAGGGGGGGGCAGGGATGTAGCTCAGTTTGAAGGTCCTATGTTCAATCTCTACTACCCATTCATTCATCAAATGAATTAGAATATTAACATCCTTGAAAATAGTTTTCATGAACAGCATAGTATCTGAAAAGTCTGAAGAATTCACTGGGAAAGGATCCATGATATCTTGCTGATGGTATGGGATTGGGATAATCATTTTGCAACGGCAAGCAGAAACACCAAAATGACGCCCAGGATTTAGAGGCAGGTTTATTTACATTGACGGGCACTGATCCAGATCACTCCCAAAATATCAGGCCCTGATCTCTGGTGGTCTAGGGCTTTTATGGGATAAGCAAGCAGGAAGTACAGAGGCAGAATGGCTTGTCAATCGGGGATTGGTTTATACAATGTGCATCACAGTGACCAGCTGTTTCTAAGAGACAGAAGCAACTGGAACTGGAACAGGAACTATTACCTGGGCAACTAACAAACTAAAGTATACTGGCGGGGGGGGGCATTTTCAGCTACAATTTGACCTGAGTTTAAGTAGCCTTTGCTGCAAAAGAAAGAAGTTGAAACGAATCCTAAGGCACCTTAAACATTTATCTCTGGAATAGTTCATGCTTCTTAATAAAGTACTGTGTTAATTTTCACAGCACACTGATTTCAAAAATCGTCTGAACATTTTATGGTCATTTTAATATTTTAAAATTACTCTCCCTTTTAGTATATGAGGTTTTTTTTCTTTTTTGCCCCAGTTTATCAGTGTGTATTTGTTATACAGATTAATGGATTCATCCTGGCAGGTTTGTATGAGCACATAATATACTTTAATCATTTCCCTCCCTCCATCCTTCTTAACACACGTTCACCCCTTAGTTTCACATTTGGGGGGCGTTTCCGTGTGTATAATGCATTTGGATCATATTTCACAATCGCTTGGAGAGTGGTCCCAAGAAGCTTACCCTGTAGTGGGGAAATCACAAGGGTTAGAAAGGGTCACGATTTGTCAGACACCAAGTGGAGGAAGGGTCAGGTCCGATGGAGAATTTCGCTATGGCACCAAATGCTGGAGGTCGCCCTACATTTACTACAGAAACCAAAGAGCCTACAAAGAAGGGGTGCTCGGTTTCCTTGGGAAATTTTGTGTATTTCATTGTACACACAGAACTGGCAAGTGCACAGAACCCGCAAACCTAGCGGCTGGGGCCCTTTTTGGGCGGGCGGTGGACAAGCAGTTCACAGGCTCCTGAGGCTCCAGTTTCTGCCCAGGGCGGGTCACGCTGGCCCCAGCCCTAAACCTCTCCCTCTGGCTGCGTTGGTGTGCAAGTCCATTCCCTCGGGTTTTGTTCCTGCCAGTGGCAGTTGGAGCCTTTTGGCCTGCTTTTCCCTTTCTGGCTATTGGGACGTCATAAGACTAGCAGAGGTTCAGGCTAGATTTTCTCATTTATTGATGGGCTGAAGCTATGAAGTTTAGACGCACACGCCAAAGATGTAATGTCAGACTTCAGACCTTCCCTTACCTCCCGCTGCAAACATGGAGCTGAGAGCGCTGGGCTGAGCTGATTTGTCCTGGGAGCTGGTGGGAATGGTTTGGGATCCACCTAATCTCTGTAGGGTTGGTTTAGATATGTTCTATCCTAGAGAAGCTGATTTCCTCACACTCCAAAAGGGCCCGTGTTCATAAACTGGATACTTGACAGTAGTGGAAGCTGTCATGATAATTTTCTATCATATTAGGATTACATGAAGCTGGATATGGTGGCATATGCTGTAATCCTAGCACTTGGCAGGTCGAAGCAGGAGGATTATGAGTTCCAGGCCAGCCTAGACTAAGTAGTGAGTTTGAGGCTATAGAGTGAGACCCTGTCTCAAACAAACAAAAACCCCCAAACAACAAAAAACCCCACATGAATCCAATCAGCCACAAGGTATGAGTGATATAGAGGAAAAGTGAACATTATCCATGCCAAAAGCACCATATCATAGACAACTCTTTTTTACCCTAGAATCCATATATCCTTTGAGGAATTGTCCCCCTCTATTTCTTGTAATTCTCTACTTTAAATGTGAGGATATAAAAATGACTCATGGGTGGCTAGTCATAGTGTGAAAGGTTTGAGTGTGTTACCCAGGTCTAAGGAATTAAGAGTCCTTCTCTGGGATTGTTACATGGACTTTTAAAGGATGCTGGTTTTTTTTTTTCTTTGAACTGGGGTTGCAAACCTTAGGAGACGTACACTTATTTTGACATGCAATAATTTTTCTAAATATGTGGAAAGAACCTATTTGTAGAATAAACCCAAGCAGAGATGACACATTGTGGGATGGTGTGGGGAGGTCTAGTGTTTTAAAGTTTCTAATGTGAATCTCTGAGACCGTACTTCTTGAACACCTCTTTATAATCCCATGAGCAGCTTTAATATCATTTTTCCCTGTGCCAAGAGTCTTAACTAATATTTTATATTTTATTATATATATATATATATCGGTCAGAAGATAAATAAGTAAATACATCTGTAACATCTATATCTCCTTAAAGTACAATGAACTCATGGCTATTATTTAGGAAAGAATAACTAGTAACCTAATAGAAAATAAACAAAACACATAGTCAATTTACTGGAAAATAATTACAATTGGTTAATGAAGAGTTAATGCATGTACGATTCTAACAATAATTATTTTTTTATATGCAGGTACCGGGAGTCGAACTCAGGATGTTGCGCTTGCCAGGCAGGCGCTTATGCCACTGAGCTATATCACCGGCCCTCTAACCATAATTTTTAAAGTTCCCTAGGTTTTCCTGGACATGTGCAAGTAGTTTGAGCTTGTGGAGTTGGTATCCACTCTGGACGTACAGGGCATGGGATAACTTTCTCTTGGTCTCATTGGTTAAGCACAGGTGTTACCGGGGTTTGTGGCTTTAGTATTTATGGGCCTAGAGTTGCAGTGGTGGGAATGTACCTTGTTCATGCTGAGCAAGTTCTGGTGGGGACAAGGCTTTGTTTGTAGTTATGGTTCTGGAACTGAAAACCTTATGGGCACTTCCTCTGGTCCCCAGGGACAAGCTTGAGCGAAGCTAAGGGTTTTTGTACCTGAAGCTGCAGTCCCAATGCTGTGGTCTGGGGAGGAAATCTTCCCTAGTTCTTACTGGGTGAGCTCAGATGTCAGCGGGGATTGGGGACAGTGGTAGCAGCACTCCTGGAACTGTGGAGCCTTTCCAGCTCCCAGTGGACCCATGTGGGTAAAGCTAGGACTTTATAACAGTAGCTACAGTCCCATGATTTTGGGCTTGAGAGGAGACCCTCCCTACTGCCAGCAAGGCAATGGCAGTTGCTGGTCCTGAAGCTGCAGGATGCTGAAAGGGGTTGCTTACCTTGTTTTGAGGTCATACAAGCCCAAGGATTCAGCAGCTGGAACTTAAAGATGGGATTGCGTGTTGGCTGTGTTTAAGGGTGTGAGGTATGGGAAATTGAGTAAATCCAAAGTGAGTTCCTTCTTTGGAACAGAGGAGTCATTTTTAGACCAGCCAGCTCCCCAAAATGGATTTAAAGCTTTTAAGTACTATGGACTTCTGCAGTCAGGACTGCCAGTCTGCTGCTATGATTGGGTTTGCCGGTACCTTCCTGCTTACTTTATGCTGGCTATGTTTCCTTCTCTCAGTTGGGGAGCTAGAGTAGATACTGTGAATTGCTCTGTTACTTTCTTTAGATTATCTTTCAAACTGTCTATGTTGTAGGTTTCCTGTCACTTCTTTGTTAATTCCCCACTCACTTTTCTCAAAATAATTTTTTCACTGCTTTTTTTTCCCGTAGCAGAGGAGTGTGCTAGCATCTCTATTCAGACATCTTGCCTTCCTCATTCAGCCTGGTGTTTCCTTGTCCGTACTTGTTCTCTGATTGGTCAGACTAAATTCGATAGGCGCTCTTCCCTTTATAGGCTGGATGCCTGGTCTCTTCCTAAATTCTCATTGATCTTCCCTTCAGGTGACTGTGCATTGTATCCTATCCTATTGTATATGAATTCCTATTGTTTTTGAATACTTAACTGGTGTTCCTTCCCCTGTATTAATTTTTTAAAGTCTCTCAATACGTTAAATTTGCCCTCCTGAAAGGTAATTTACAATCTTGCTAGTTGTGTATGAGTTACATTTATTGACAATCTCACTAAATTAAGTATTTTTATTTCTCCTTTATGTTTTCTATCTGCCCAGAATGTGAATTTGGTTTTTTTAGTTAAAATACAGCATTTTCCCAATGATTATTTGTTTAATGTTTTAACCAGTTTTCCACATCATGTTTAACATTTTTTGGTTTTAATACATTAATGAACATTTATATTATACACAGCCCACCAAAAAAATGTATATACACTTCAGCATTTCACCATACTAATGTGTGGAAGCTAATTGCCACCACTTTGAGCATCTCTTTTAATTGTAGAGGTCAAAGGTAACCTGTATTAATCTCATGATGTCTCAATAAATTTAGTATTAAAATATTCATGCAAGTTTTTCTTCTCCTGATGTATATATTTTTTAGCAGACTCTATATTCATATAATTAATGCAGCTGCATATGGTGTATATGTTAATACTGAGTTAACTCTTTTTCCACACTGATCTGAAGTGATAATTTATGATACACAGAATCCAAACACTTTAGGTCTAGCTACAATCAATTTTGTCCAAAAGCTGTCTATTCCTAGGCCAGTTGCATACTGTATTACTACCAAGGCACCTATTATTACCCTTTAAAAAATGATCACAGCTACTTGAACTTGTTACTTCTACAAAATAAACTTCATAACCATTTTGTGAAATAAATTCTCAAATAAATATTTGATAGAATTTTAAAAAATAGAGTAGTATTATTATTGATAGCTAAGTTAGGTAGAAATATTATAGGCAGTCAGACAGGGCTAGACCCTCAAGAGAGTCAATACAAAAGATGAAAACATATAACTGTGGCTGGAGGTGCATTTGTTGGAGGCCAGGCCACAAGATAAAGACAGAATGACCAGGTCTACATGCGTCCCCAAGGGATAAGTGGTAACACCTGGTCCAATAAAGTCTAGATAGACATCAGTTACCTTGGTGGGTGACCAAGACCCCTGGATCTATCCCTTCCTGAAAAGTTCTTTGTTCTTTCCATGTGTACTTGCTACATGAATTGCTTCCCCATTGGATCAATATTACCTAAGTGGCTATACTTATAATTTTATTGGTTGATCATAACTTTAACCCACATTGTACCCGCACCATGATTTTGCTGTACAAAACTTCCTGTGTGAAGTGGGCTCATTGGCAACCCACTCAGGCCCCCTCCTGTTTCTCTTGGGCAGAAGCTATCTCTTCCTCAATAAAATTTCCTCAATAAGGAACCTCTGTTGTTCCTTAGAATTCATTCTTCGATTTTGGGGAACATGAACCTGGTGTATCGTACATCTAACAGGTTGGGAGTTACATTTATTTCTCCTATATAATGTTAAAGTCCTGCATTATTATGGGAAAATTAAACAGCTCTACAATAGTCTTCTCAGCCAGAAATGTTTTTCCATTTATTCAGGATAGTTTTTGAGGAAAGTGGGTGTACATACCTCAGTTCATTTATTAGATTGTCCCAGTGGTCAACTGTGTCATTAGCAAATGATTTTTTCCCCCAATTATCGTTTGTTTTCCTTTCCTCATTATTTCAATCATTTGTTCTAGAGTACTGAATAACTGCAGGATTAACAAGAACATTGTTTATTTCAAACTCGTAGTGTGGCTTGTAAAATCTCTCATGATAAGGCCTTTGAGTCTCTCCCTAGCAGCACCTGGGAGGGAACACTCCCTCTTACTCAGTGCCGTCTTCCTGCTGTGAAGATGAACATCTGCTTCCTGAATAGGTAATGCCATCTCTCTGTAGCTTTGTGTTCCTTATTTCTCATTTCTCCTTTCTAACACTCTCCCCATAATCTAGCTAATCTCCACTCTTTCTTCATAAATCATCTTAGATATCTGCCTTTGATGGCACACAGTAACATTCAAATACTTAGTAGATAAGTAGGCATATGAAAAAAGGGTAGAAAAGATGTCAACTGCGTGTAAATATCCTGCAAGAAATAAAAGTTAAATTCACTCTAAAAAGGTACTTGAAGCTACTTTATACTGAAATTAGCATAATTTTAAAATAAAGCTTAAGGGCCGGTGAGATGGCTCAGCGGCGTAAGCGCCTGCCTTGCAAGCGCGAGGGCCCGAGTTCGACTCCTGGAACCCACATACAAAAAAGGGGCCGGTGATATCGCTCAGCGGCACGGGTGCCTGTTGGCGCGCGAGGTCCTGAGGTCGACCCCCCGGTACCCACAAAAAAAATAAAAAATAAAAAAATAAAATAAAATAAAATAAAGCTTAACATTTAGGGATTTTTTTAAAACTTAGGCCCAAATACCTGATTGTTGAGAGAAAAGATAATTAAGAGATAAAAATAGTATTATCTTTTGATCACCTAAAAGAAAATTACAGTTTATAAAAAAGTAAAATATTACTCAGAATACCTTTAAAAAAGTCAGTATCCATTATAATTACCAAGTCAATAAATGATTTGATATTTCTGTATTAAATATTTAGTGTCTTCCTCTTGTTGGGCTCCTCCAAAAATTTGCCTTATGTTTATTTATATAGGAATTTCCATACCAACTTCTTGTATTGGGTTTTGTAATATAACTTGTGTTCTGATGTAAAGGATAAACAAAGAAACAGAATTTTGACATTTATCAACTTATCATAGAGGTCCCCTCTAGTATACCTTTCCTGCTTTTGAATAAGGTCTGAACTCTGATGAGAAGCAGCATCATCATTCACTGAGAATTTCTCCAATATGAATTTTTTGGGGGGAGGTGATTAAGACATACCACTTGGCTCAAAGAACCATTTGGGATCTGAAATAGCTTATAGCAGACACAGTTTTGGTACATAGAGTATTAGGATACTTTATTGACCTCATAAAATCTGGTATAAATACAGACCTCCCCTCAGGCTATAGATGTCTCTCCAGCCTGGATCTCAAAAAGTACTTTTTAAAAAATGCAGATTTCAAGAATACATACAAATGAACAACAATTCATTTTCCCATTGCAGTTGATAACTCCCCCAATTCTGCTCCCAAAGGATACTGACAGCTAAAGATATTGTTAGGGTGGAATAAATGGGAATAACTGGCAGTCACTGAAGTCTTTGCCATTAATTCAGAGATTTCAGTACTTAAAAGTGCTCTCCTGTATTATACTTGTTATAAGCTTCTGTTTTATTGTGACCTTCTCATAAGGACCAACAATTTATTAAATATCAACTCCAAGCATATTTCTTGGCTGCTCTTTAATATCTATTTCATCAATAAATCAGGTGAATGCAAGAATCAATCCTATTTATGAACCAGAGAAAGGTGAGAGTAACATATCAAAATGATAGACAAAGATTTGTATGGTGATAGTATGTTAAAGTACAAACCCTTGTAGCTTCCTTTGGGAGTCTAGAAAACTCTCCCAGATTTCTCTCCAGTATTCTGTCATATCACTTAAGGAATAATTTTGACAAATGCTTTCTTAAATTTATTATATTCATGGGATTCTAACATCCATGATGTTGAATGAGTCCTGCACCTACTGAAGGTAGTCCAGTATTTTGTCCTTTTCAGTATTTACTTGAGTATGAAGTTTTTGATGTTTAATAAGGTTTGAACGTCGGTTGAAAGTTTTCTTACAGTCCTTACATTTGAATGGTCTCTCTCCTGTATGAATCATTTGATGTCGTATAAGGGAGGAACTACGGTTGAATGATTTTCCACAGTCAACACATTCATAGGGATTATTTCCAGAATGCAGTGTTGGATTTTTATTACTGTTTTCACTCTTACAGAAGGCTATTCCACATTTATTACCTTCAGAGGCCTTTGCCTGAGTATGAATGTTTTGATGTTTTGTAAGATTTGTGCGTCGGTTAAAGAATCTCCCACATTCACTGCATCTGTAGGGCTTCTCTCCAGTGTGAATGATTTGATGTCTAATAAGGGATGAACTTCGGCTAAAGGCTTTCCCACATTGATAACATTCATAGGAATTCACTGTAATAGGCCTTTCATTGGGCTGAATAATACATGTATTAATGCTCAAGGCATTTCCACATTCATTATATTCTAAATGTGGCTTATCCACAGAGTCTGAATTAAACTTGAAGTTAGTTTTAAACTTATGGCCATTTGGAGACCTTATTCCTGCAGGAGTTTCCAGTTGTATATCCCAAATAGAGTTAACCGACATAAAGCTTTTCTTACTGTCATTATATTCAGAGTCTCCTTCTTCACTGTAGACTGTCATATGAATGAAAGGTTCTTGTGGCAAATTTATGTCCTGCTTTTTCTGGTTCCTATGAAACTGATCCTCATCTCTCCGCTTGTGTAAGGAAGGATGTACATTTTTGGCAGGACTTGTCATAATTATTCCATGAGATGATTCTTCTACAGAAACACTCTGCTTTAGAATTGAATCTTGGTTTTCTGAAATAGTCTCCATGTCTAAAAAAAGATAAAATTAGATAAACTAAATGATAGGAAACTACTTAACAAAGAAAGGGAGATTCAAGTATATAAGGATATATGCATGTATCATGGGTCTTAAGTACAGAATGAAAATGTTAGGTGAATGAGATGAATTGCAAAGAGAAAATTTGAGAGAATTAAACGAAATCTTGGAAATACAGAATTCAATAAGTCAAATAAAAATACAGTTGAAAGCCTTAACAACGGATCAGATCAAGTGAAGTTATGAATGTCTGAACTTGAATACAGGTCTTTTGAAATATTCATGTCAGAAAAGGGAAAAAAGAAAAAAAAATACAAGAATGAATAAAAACAACCTTCAAGACTTATGGGATACTACTGAACAAACATCTGTGTTTCTGGAATATCAAGCCAAGAAGTAAAAAGTTAAGGGCACAGAGAACCTATTTAGTAAAATAATATCAGAAAACATCCCACTATTGGGAAAGATATGGAACTCCATGTGCAGGAATTTTATAGAATCCCAAATAAATATAACCAGAAAAGATCTTCACCATGGCATATTAAAGAATGTGAAAAGGACAAGACAATGAATTTTAAAATCTGCAAGAGAAAAGTGCCAAGTCACATTAAAGGTATCCCCATAAGACAAGTAGCAGACTTATCAACACAAAGCTTAAAAGCCAGGAGGGAATGGAATGACATATTCCATGCCGTGAAAGTAACTCCCAACAAAGCAAACTATGCCCAGCATAATTTTCAAAAATAAGAGAAAAATAAAGATCATCTAAGACAAGCAAAAACTGAGGGAATTCATGACTGTAAGACCAGTCTTAGAATGGATGCTGAAGGGAGTCCCTCATCCAGAAGTGAAAGGAAGATGAATACCATCACGAAAGTATGTGAAAGCATAAAATTCTTTAGAAGAGTAGATAAACAAAAGAGAAATAGAAAAGAATGAATTATCAGTACAATAAACCATCAACTCACAAAGATTAAAGTGGTAGGACAAAGAATACTCAAAACATATAGAAGGAATTCAACAGAATGATAAGAAATAAGTTCTTACCTTTCAGTAATGACCTAGCATGTAAATTAACTACATTATTCAATTAAAAGACACAGATTTGCATTTTTAAAGATCCAACAATATGCCACCTACAGGAAACTGACTTCACCACTAAACACTAAAGAGAAAGTGAAAGGATTAAAAGTGATAGTCCGGGCAAATGGAAATGTAAACTAAGTGGTAACAGTTGTTCTTACATCTGACAAAATAGATATTTAGATGAAACCTGTATGAAAAGATAAAGATCACTATATAATGATCAAAGGATCAATTCAATAAGAAGCTATAACGAAGGGCTGGGAATGTGGCTCAGTGGCAGAGTATTTGCCTAGCATGCATGAGGTCCAGGGTTTAGTCCCTAGCACAGCCAAACAAACAAACAAATCAAAACAAAAAAAGATGTGATCATAAATCTATATGCACCTAATGTTCCAGCACTCAATAAAACAAACATGAGACCTAAAAGGAGGGACAGGCTCTGATACAATAATAGTAAAGGATTTCAATACCCCATTTTCATCAATGGACAGATCATCCAGTCAAAAATTCAACAAAGAAACATCAGTTAAATTATACTATGGATCAAATGGACCTACAGAACACTGCATCCAACAACTGCAGAATACATATTCTTATCAGCACATGGAACTTTCTCTAGAACAGACCATACATTAGGCCACAAAACAAGTCTTAAAAAAGTTTTTAAAAAATGCTGAAATCATATCCTGTAACATTTCTTATCACAATGGAATAAAATTAGAAGTCAAGAACAAAAGAAATTCTAGAAATACACATGAATGGAGACTGAATAATACATTTTTGAGAAAACAGTCACTGAGGAAGTTAGAAGGAAAATTAAAAACTTTCTCAAAACAAATGAAAATGGAAACATGTTACTAAACCTTGTGGGATACAACAAAGAGTACTGAGAGAGAAATTTATATCAATGAATGCCTACATCAAACAATAGATTAAAAATAACCTAACAATGCATCTCAAGGACTTAGAAAAGCAAAAACAAACCAAATCCCAAATTAATAGAAGAAGAACAAAGATCAGAGCAGAAATATCATACTAAAAAAATAGAAAAGATCAATGAAACTCTTGGAAAAAATAAAACCAGCAACATGTGGCTTTCGTATACTAGGAAAAAAAAATACTCAAAATTAGAAATGAAAAAGGAGACATTAAAACCAGTACCATGGAAATATAAAGATTATTAGGGACTATTACAAAAAACTACATGCTAAGAAATTGGAAAACACAAAATAAATGAATGAATTCCAGGATACACATGAACTACCACAATTGAACTACAAAGAAATAAAAAACCTGAATAGAACAATAACAAGTACTGAGGTTGAAACAGTAACGGGAAGTCTCCCAACAAAGAAAAGCCCAGAATCAGATGGCATCACTGCTGAATTTCACCAGATTTATAAAAGAAGAACTAAGTGTCAATTCTTTTCAAAGTATTTCTCAGAATTGAAAGGGAAGGAATCCTTCCAAATTTATTCTATGAGGCTGGCAATAGCTTGTTAACAAAATTAGACAAGGACACACACAAAAATGAAAACTGAATACTAATATGAACATAGAGGCAAAAATTCTCAACAAAATTTTAGCAAATCAAATTCAACAGCACATCAAAAGTCAATTACTATGATCAAGTTGGTTTCATCACAGGGATGCAAGGATGGTTGAAGGTACACAACTCAATTAGCATAACATATTACATCAATCAAATGAAAGATAAAAATCATATGATCATCTCAGGAGATCCAAAAAAGCATCTTATAAAATTCTGATCAACTCGGTAGATACAGAAAAAGCATCTGATAAAATTCAACATCTCTTCATAATAAAATCCCTGTACAGAATAGGTATAGAAGGATGATATCTTGAATAATAAAGGCTATATATGATAAACACATAGTCACCATCATATGGGGGGAAACCTCTAAGTATTTTTTTCTAAGATGAAGAAAAAGATAATGTTATTCTGACCACTTTTAATTCAAAATATGCAAACATTCTAAGTGGCTAAGGAGGGCTACTCACAGCATAGCAATATCAGTGTATTTAAATAAGTGGCTGCTGACTTCCAAGGGAAAGAAGCACAAGGCGTCAGTCCATTATAAGCTAGACTAGGAACTGGCAAAGTATCACTTCTGTGTATTTCAGTGGTTAAACCATATCACTGCTGCCTAAGACTCAAAGGGAAGGAAAAGAAGGTCTACAACTTGATGGGATGAATGAGAATGATTTTGTGGTCATCTTTAATACACCATAATCTATGAACTATTTAGGAAAATAAATTATACTTACTGAAGTAAATTCCAGGTTGATTAAGGTATCATGTTTAAATGATGAAATCAGAATAAAATCAAGGAATATGTTTTAATTTTAGGATGGAAAGATTCTTACATATAAAGCTGACAGGCATAAAACAATGGGGGTACAATGAGATGTACTAGTATCATAATGTTTGAAAAATATGTATAGCAAACACCACATTTTTATAGACTATTTAAATAGGCAGCTGCTCAAGATACCACAATAGATGAAAAGAACAGGCTGTAAAATGACATATTCCTGGTGCATTTTGGAAACAACCTTGAGAATTTCCCAATTTATTAAAAAATAAATCTTTAGAAATCACAGAGTTGTATCATAAAGACATGGCTTAAAAAAAAAATTCAAGCTTCTGGACACTGTGGCTCATGCCTGTAATCCCAGCATTCTGAGAGGCTGAGGCAAAAGGAATGCAAGTTCAAGCCCAGCCCTGGTAACTTAGCAAGATCCTGTCTCAAAATAAAAAAGGGCTGGGGATGTAGCTCAATGCAAAGGCCTGGTATCATGCAAAAACAAAAAACAAAAACGAAATATACAAGAACAACAAAAAACCCAAACCAACATGTTAGTACTGTGTAGCTCCAAGGAATGAGGTAAGGGGTGAATTACATTCTTCTTCATACTTTTCTGTGCTTACTAAAATTTATCTCAATTTTATACTCTCTTGCAAAGTGTCAATAAGAACAGATTATGATGAGGGTAGGGAGTTAATGCATAAGAGGGTATATAATCAAAGATGGAAAAATAAAAGATTACTAGACGCCACCTTAGCACAAAGCAGATTTGTTTTCTTAAAAAAAAAAAAAAAAAAAAGAATAACATTGAATGTTAAGTTGGCTAATATTTAACTTATTTAGCACCACGTGCTACACAATGTTCTCAGTGTTATGTGTATCAACTCATTTAGTCCTCACAGTAGGTACTTTAAAGTTACAGGTGAGGTGTTGCCCCAAGTCACATACCTTTAATTTAATTGTCTGTTGTCCTAATGCATGACACTACTTTACCACATATGAAAAAGAGCCTGTGAACAAAAGGCAATGGTATCCCCTTTTTCTTTCCCCAAAATTTAGCTACTTTTGTTGTCATTTCTCCAACAAATAATTCAAATAGTAACTTTTTTTGTGTGTGTGGGTACCAGGGGTTGAACTCAGGACCTCATGAGCCAGCAGGCACCCGTGCCGCTGAGCGATATCACCGGCCCTTTTTCGTATGTGGGTACCAGGAGTTGAACTCAGGACCTCGTGCTTGCCAGGCAGGTGCTTATGCTGCTAAGCTATCTCACTGGCCCTCAAACAGTAACTTTTTTTTTTGTGGATACTGGGGGTCGAACTCAGGACCTTGCACGCCAGCAGGCGCCCATGCCGCTGAGTGATATCACCGGCCCTTTTTTTGTATGTGGGTACTGGGAGTCAAACTCAGGACCTTGCGCTTGCCAGGCAGGCGTTTATGCCGCTGAGCTATCTCACCGGCCCCTCAAACAGTAAGTTTTTACAAATATTTTGTATTTGCTTTGTTCTTACCCAAAATGGTCCTTCTTGGGATTTCTCCTTCCATTATCCATCTTTTTTTCTCACTCTCCAAGTTGGGGATCTCAACTGGAAAGTTTGGAAAGTAAGTGAGCTATTAATTGAGAAAATAAAATGACAACAAGAAACATACACATATTTTATTTTATAGGGAAGAGAATTCCATCTGTTATGGTTTGTGTCTAGATGTCCCCCCAAAGCCTCATGCAGTCATGAGGGCAGGCTTGTAGAGTTTGTGACTGATTCATGGTCCAATGCTGAGATTATGGGTGTCAGTGCTACACTCGACCTGGGGCGGGCAGCCTGCATACATTATAAGGGAGGGAAAGAAGCTTGGTCTCACTCTCCTACCTTTTTGCTCTTGCTGCTTTTGCTGTCTTCTGCTGCCATGAACTGTTGCCCTCTGCATGTACCACTCTGCCTTGGAGCCAGCTGAGTATGGACTGAAACCTCCACAAACTGTGAGCTAAATAAACCTTTCCTTCCTTAATTTTGGGCATCAGGTATTTTGGTTCAGCAGCGATTGAAAAAAGTTACTAAGATACCACCCCAACTCAGTAGGCTAAGCTGCTGAAGCACAAGGCCAAAAAGCACCATGGACTTGTGTATTTCTGGCTCTATACCAAAAAGCACTTTCAACCAGACAGAGCAGGAAGATCTGCTGTTAGAAAACCTGAACACAGAGCCAAATGAACATAACACCTTCAGCAGTTGTATAACTTTCAATAGCTGATTCTACTAGTAGACGAAGTAGCTAAATACATAGATGCCACCTTTATGCAATGAATTCAGGTTCCTGTAATTCTCCAGCATCACGTCCCTGTACAGGTTCTTTTCAGCAGAGTCCAGTTGCCCCCACTCTTCCTTGCTGAATTCCACAACCACATCTCTGAATGTTACTGGTTCCTAAAACATTAAGTTCCTCTGTAAACAAAGGTCACTCCTAAAAATATTACCAGAGGTAGAATGAATTTGGAAAAAATACCATAGGAGCCAGACTATACAAGAAATTGATAGGACAATTTTTGGGTTCAAAGTGATGAAGAAGAAATTATATTAATTATA
The DNA here is from genome assembly GCA_028451465.1 of Erethizon dorsatum. NCBI lineage: Eukaryota > Metazoa > Chordata > Mammalia > Rodentia > Erethizontidae > Erethizon > Erethizon dorsatum. The sequence continues at coordinate 61,157,069 of CM051827.1, read as the reverse complement.
TTAAGGGCCAATGAACTCTGTGAGGGTTGCAAAATGGAAAGGAAGTGCAGTTCTTACTTAGATCTAATTACACTTTGAGAAGAAAAAGACAAGTAAAATAACTGTGGAATAAAATACTCCTACAAAGTACACAAAATTTACAGAAAAGGAACTAGGACAAGAAGAATTTAAGATAGATTCAAGAGAAATTTGTAATGAAAATGTAAGCTTTGTTGAGAAAAAGAGAGGGCAATTTCTCTAAGACACGTAGCCTGCTCTCTCCTTATCATTCAGACCCCATAGTGCAATGTCACCTTATCAGACAGGCAAGACTGCCTGATTACTGATTAATCTTTAGTATATTAGGCTCCTTTCATTTGTAATAATTATTTCTACTTGCAATTATCTTATTTGCTTGTATTTGCCTGTATGCTTCTATTAGAATGTAATCACCACAAGGCAAAGACTTCGGTTTTTTTACTGATAATTTTAGCCTTCAGCAAAGTGTCTGGCATATTAGGCTTAAATATTTGTTAATAAGTAAACTCTCTCACCTCACACTATCATTTAATCCACTTCTCTCTCCAGCACCTTCAACTTTGTCTTTATCTGTGTTTTCAATCACAGTGAAATACATAAAACTCTTCCCTTCTTATCCTTCAGAGTCAGTTTTTGTAAGATGTCTACATTTGTTTTGTCTATTTCCTCATCTTCTCTTTCCACAACCCAATGCAACCTGGCTTCTCTACTTGTGGATGTTAGTGAGTAGACACTACTTAGGTTGTATTACCCTACTTTTGAAAACATTTCTTTTTTAACTGTTCTCATAGTTTGGCTTCAGCGACATCGTATTTCCTTCTACATCTTTGTTTCTCTCTTTTCAGTATCTTTTGAAGTTTTTCTACTCCTGCTTCATAAATGGCATTGCTCAGGATTCTATTCATGGGCCCTCTCCACTTTTAATTCCAAACATCCTATGGTAAGGCTCTATAGCTTCAATTATCATCTACATTCTTGAGGCAGCAGATTCACAGAGACTACATAAGGTTAGGACAAAATATTTTCCAAAGAGTCTATTATTAATGAAAATAGGTGTAGCGTTCTGTGGAAGAATAAGTGACTCATTCCCTTGGATGGAACTGCTTGATGAAAGTTAAAAAGCCAGTAAAAGCAGGTCATATTAAAAAAGAATACACATTCCAGCAAAGAGTGAGAACCTAACTCACTTGGGGCTTTCCTTTTAGTGAGTCAGCTGCCATATTCTCCTCCTCAGTGCTGCTCTTCTGAGGGGCAGAGACTCTGAAAGGTATACCTGAGCAAGATGAGAGAAAATGTTAGGGAGACAAGCTCTGCCCTGGAGCCATTTTTGATGACTGCAGTAGTGGTTTTAACATGTGATTCATAAGAATCACCTATGAATAATTAGAACTCTGCAAAAATAATGATGTCAGGCCCTACTAGCAATGAGAATCTAATCGTTAAGTACTTATTGCTTTTTTCATTGTAGATGTCCCACGGGGACTTCAAACTCAATATGCTATATGATTAATGTATTATCCCCTCAACATATACACAAAATTTGGTACTTATATCTCATTCATAGAAAGAACACACGAGTTCACATCAAACCTTATTCTACCTACACTTTATAGTCAGTCAATAATTCCTTTAGGTTTAAACTCCTCTGTTTTGCTAATGGTCCCTCATTCTCTAACACCTCATACAACAGCCTAATTGGTTTTCTTATTTTCAGAACTCTCAGCTCCATCCTTTTCATGAGAAGTTGGTAAACTTTCTGCAAAGGGCCTGATAGTATTTTACACTTTGCAGGCAATACAGTCTCTTCTGTAACTACGCAATTCTGGTCATGGCATGAATATTCCTATAGAAAAAATGTAAGTAAATGGACATGGCTATGTTTCAACAAAATTTATTTCTAAAATTATTTGGCCCATGGGCCATATTTTGCCAAATCCTCTTCCAGACTGATACCAAATGGTATTTTTAACAGGCAAACCAAACCACGTTACTTTCCTACTCAGTGTGAGAGATTTAATTCTCTATTTCCATGACCTACAGAATAAAGTTCAGTCTTTCTGCTACAGTAATTGAGTCCTTCATGACCTGGCACTTGACACTCTCTAGCTGCAGAAAAAGATAACTTTTTTTCATAGGGCCAACTATTCTATTTCTACTTTTCTATAGTCTTACCCTTGTCTTTGAGCATTTCAGTGACATCCTCTGTGAAGGTCACCACATCTGTGCTATTCTTGGGATGATGTAAATTTACCCAAGTCCTGACTTCTTCAGGGAGGATTGCCAGGAACTGTTCCAGCACCAAGAGTTCCAAGATCTGCTCCTTTGTGTGAATTTCTGGTCTCAGCCACTGAAGACAGAGCTCCCAGAGTTGGTCCAGGGCTTCATGGGGCCCAGACACTTCCAAATACTGGAAATGTCTGAACTTCCGGCGAAATACCTCAGAGTCATATGACTCTGTGAGAGGGAGGATCTCCTGCTGCCAAGACGTATCTGCTCTCAGGACATCACTTTGTTCACACAGAGCCAGATTTTGAGGTTCTGAGACAGCGATGAACTTATTCAGAGGCTCCATCTTCCTAAACCAAATGCCCACTGTAGTTCAAATCCGCCCTACTAGAGGATTTCAGAACTTCTCAGGCTTAGACTAAGCACCCGTTTACTATATGTAGTATGCTCTGAATCAGGTTATATCATACTAAGGAGAAGAGTTCCAGGATCTTCAGACACAAAACCAATATTCAGCATCCCGAGAGACTGAAAACAAAACAAAACAAATTTGACCCATACATAACAAACATCTATTAGCACAGTGTTAAAAGATAAAATAGTATAATGGTCTTAAAATTTCCTAAGAAAAATAAGTACTATGGATTTCATTTTTGTTTTTCCTTAAACACAAGTCCAGCTCGTAAAAAACAAAACAAGCACAATGCTATAGAAAAAGAACCATCAATAAACAAAATGATCCCTTAAAATATGACTGCTGGAAAAAAGTCGAGAAGAGGTATTGAGTCCCAGCAAAGAAATGAACTGTGCCCAAATACTTTTTAAATTAATATAAAAAGAAAAAGGAAAGCTCACAGGACACATATCAAAAGCAAAGCCAGGGCCGGTGAGATGGCTCAGTGGCGTAAACGCCTGCCTGGCAAGCGCAAGGGCCCGAGTTCAACTCCCAGAACCCACATACGAAAAAAGGGCCAGTGATATCGCTCAGCGGCACTGGCGCTGAGTAACTGAAAGCTGAGGTTGAGCCCTGGTACCCACGAAAAAAAAAAAAAAAAAAAAGTAAAGCCAAAAAAAAAAGTAGAAATAAAAGGAAGCATCTAAGAAAAAAAGATTGACACAGAAACAAGGATAGCTATGGTCACAATAAATGTACTGGGTAAAAATTTAAACTCAACTACATAAAACTTAAGGGACATCCCAAAACAAACTACAAAGCTGAAAGTAAGAGGATGCTCTAAAGCTTGTCAAGCAAATATGACATAATATATACAACATATGTTACATATACTTAATATATTCAGGGATATAGTAAATATATAATGAATTAATAGTACATTAGATGAAAGAGTATAACTCATGAAATATAGCTGTCATTTATCAAATTATATACTTGAAAGATAATTATACCAAGTCTCAGAAACCAAGAAATGAAAACAATAACATAACAGAAATGACTGATTAGGCAACTTTCTAAATCCTTAACATTGTACATCAAAATCTACAGCATAGCTCAAGCTCTGTTGTTAGCGGATGGCAAAGCCTTACACACAATTAAACAAAAAACAGATGATTAACCATTCAGCTCAGGAACTGAAAAGAAGCAATAAAATATTCTGGAGGAAATTTTCAGGTTAAAACCATAAAATTAAATTAATGAATTATTCAGTGTACGTAATTATAGAGCTAGGAAGAGAGAGATGCTCAGGATCATACGAATGCACTTAAGATTTCTGAAGAGAAACAGTTTAGAGCAACAGTTTTAAGGATAGAGGGTTTAAGGTATGGGCACGACTGAATAGCTTAAGTGGCCAGCAAACAATGGACCCCAAACCGCAAACTTTAAACTTTATTCTGTGGCTGAAGGTCATTAAGACAATGAGCACTGCAGCGCCTCTGGGAGGGACCAGGGCCGCGCAGTGAAAGAAATAAAAAGGTTAGAATATAACCAGGTGACACTAGTTTGATGGATTTTATGGCCTGAAAGAACTTGAACAGCTGCTAATTATGGGAAAAGGGGAGTATGTCTGTAAAGCGGTTGTCTTTAATTGTATAGGTCATGGGTAGGGCAGTAGCTTAAGACAGAAGAGCCTTGTGAGATTAGCTCAGGTAAATAAAAGTTTGCAAATTAGTGTTTGACATATGTATGAGGTTTTACCTGGAGGTTTTAATGTTTTACAGGGGTGGTTAGGAATGATTGGGAAAGCAAGGCAACATGAAATTAAAGGAAAACTCCACTGTTTTTCCCAGTTGATCTATCCAGTCACAGCTGGTATTTCCATGAGGCTCAACAGCAGCCATTCCAGACCATCTCATCATGGTCTACGCGTCTGGAGCATGGGCCCATTACAGAATGGAAGCTAAATTCCCGGCTCAGCAGAACTGGATCCAGATTGCAGACGTGGTTCCTGATGCTAGCCCCCTTCATTCCGAGCTCTCCTGCACGTCCGTCCCTTCCCCAGCCCACGCCGCCCTCCCTCTCCGTCCCGTCAGCTCGCCCACCTCGATTCCAGGGCAGAGCCCGCGGAGAGCAGAGCTGGAAACTGGCAACAGCCAACAAGCGGAGAACTGTGCGTTCCGCGTGGGCCCCCTCAAGCGTGATTCCCAGTTCTGCACACCCACATCCCCCCTGCCCGCGACCCAGGTGATACTTGAGAGCACAGCTGCTATCGAGGGTCCTCTTCAGCCCGGTGCCAGAGTCGAAACGAGCCGCGGAAGTCGCCATCCTCGGTGGTGGAAGAAGCTGGCGTTGACAGTCACAGCAGAACTAGGAACCCTTGGCCTCTCTGGGCCTTTAAACAACCCGCCATTCACAAATTGCAGTGGCGCCCTTTCGCGCACGCGCACCTCTAGTGGAAGAAACCCCCAGAACCCCCCGCGGCCAGCGCCCAACTGGAACCTAATCCGACCGCCCCTTTCCCAGACCCCGCCCCCTCCACAGACCCCGCCCCTTTCTGTGGTGAAGGGGTAGACGAGCTCTTTGATCCGCTAAAGGATTCATGCCATTCTTCTGGTGAATTGGAAGAAGGCGCCAAACTTTCAGCGATTTCTCTCCCTTTTCTGGGAAAACTGACCCAAATCTTCCTTACCTTCTACTTCCCCCACTCCCATTAACCTGGAATCCCCCAAAATTGACACAATTTTGATGAGATATCATCTTGTACATTGCTTAGTCTTTACTGATTTATCGTTTTACTGATTCGTTCAGTTTTGCATCGAGGTAAAATATCTTGCAGATCAGAGTTCAGTTTTGGCTTGCTGGATGTGAGGTACTGTGGCATCCATGAAACGCTGTCTGTTAGGCATTTGGATTTAATCGCCTGGAGCCTAGAGATGTGTTGAACAAGACATATAAAATTTGAGTCAGTTCTGGGTAGACGGTAATTCTAAGAGTGAAGTGAGATTGATGGGGTCTGGGGGAAAGGCTGGGATTTGGCCCGAGGAGTACCGATAACATTGCTTGAGACAGGAAATTTTCAGGTTAAAACAAAAATTAAATGTATCTGCAAAGGAAAGAGAGGAGGATCAGCCTAAAATGTAGGAGGAAATCTAGTAGATGTGAAGACTAAAAGGGAAGGAAAGTGTGTGTCACGTAAGAGGGAATACTCAGTAGTATTAATTACATGATATAATTAGTGCTTGAGTAGACAGACTTGTATACAGTGCTATAAGAGTAGAGCAAGAGAATGCAAACTAGTAAGTCGGGGAGAGCCTCCCATGGGATGCTTTAAATCTAGGCCAGGAGTTGGCTAAGATAAAGGAAGATGGGAAGTAGGGCTTTTTTCCAAACTACTTTGGACTCTTTACTGTCATAAATTACATATGCCATCGCATTTAATCATCATCATAACACTTAAGGTAGAGATTATCATTCCCAAGTTTGTTGAAATGAAGAGATGTAAAACCAAAGTTCAAGTTCAGATTTCTTCATACTTGTTCCATTGCTAGTTTCGCTATGCTTCAAATTTTGATGACCATTATTAAGATACCCAGATTTGTAGAATGATATTTTCTGAAATCAGGGGTATGATTGGTGACACAATTCATTTGTAGAGGGTTGATCTTTATAAAAGTCATATTTAACTAGTTAGCCAAAACTTTTAACTTAAAATGTTGCTAGTTAATAGGCTCAAGCATCCTATACAGTCAATTAAGAGGCAAGGGAAAGGAAAAGGCACAAAGAAAAGGACAAATTAGCCTTCCTATCATATCTCTTGTAAGTATAAAGTTTCTGACTAGATGTCCTCAAAAGTCCACGGAAGGCTTGACAGTGGTAATTGAATAAGGGTTATTTTCAGGTCATAAAGACCTCACTGACAGTCTAGTTATTTTTTAATGGTACCATTTCTCTCAATATATAACCATTATAATAAAGTGAAAGACCCTAAAACCATGTGGGACTGTTTCTTTAAGATGCATAAAATTGTTTTGTAAAAACTCTATTCCCTTTTATTATCATGAAATTCATTTCTTCTGGATTAGAACTGGTCTTTACTTAAATAAGATACAGAGAAAACCTGACCTGACTTAAACCAAGTTTTTCTTAGATGACTTATTTGTTCACTCAGCAAATTTTTATTTAAAACCTAATATGTGGCAGATACTATGCTAGGTGTTGGAGGCATTGGCAATATACTAGTAAATACAACCAGAAGAGGACTGCCTTATCATTCAACAGAAGCATTCTCTACATTAAGTTATTGTATTTCTTCATTTCATGTTTTGTGTGCTATCCTCAGAGTATTGTGTTGTATAGATTGTGAGTTGCATTGGATCAATCTAGAATTTGTAAATAGTAAAGGTATTAGTGAGGGTGATTTGGTTTCATAGGTCGTGTGTCATGGAAATTTGTCAATTTTTTGCTTCTGATCATCTTTTCTTTATAGTCTATGTGAGTGTTCGAGGGGGTGGGAGACTGTCCCCTTCAAATAGGCTAACAATACTCAAATTCACTTATTTGGCTTCAGTTCCAGTGACAGCACAACATGTTACTTGGACTCAATAAATTAGATACATTTCAGATAGACTTTAAGTCTATTACATGTAAAAATAATAGCACTTTTCTTTATTAAAATAGATTTTTTAGAGAATTTGTATAAGCACAAAAAATTGAGACAATAGTACAGATTTCTCATAAACCCCACAACCAGTTATCCCTATTATTAACATCTTACATTATTATGGTGTATTTGTTACAAGTAACAACTTTGCTAACCTTATTACCTAAAATCCGTAATACTTCTTTCATATTTCTTTAGTTTATATGTTTGCTTATTTTATTTTTTATCGTTTGTATTTTTCTCTGCTCCAGGATCTCATCCAGGATACCACACTGCATATAGTTGTTGTATCCTTTTAGGTTTCCCTTGTCTGTGACAATTTCTTGCTTTCCTTGTTTTTGATAATCCTGACAGTTTTGTGGAGTTCTGGTCAGGTACTTTACAGGCTCTGTATTGGAATTTGCCTGATATTTTTCTCACAATTAGGCTGGGATTGTAGGTTTTGGGAATGAAGATCATAAGTATAGAGTGCCATTTTCATTATATCATATTACAGTTACATACTATCAACATAACTAGTCAGTACTGGTTTAACGTGATCAGCTAGCTGAAGTAGAGTTTGGCAGCAAACAAGCAAACAAAAAAAATTTTCTCTTTCTTTTTTGAAGAGGCAGCAAATGCAGCAATACCAATTTGTAGGCTTAGCAGCTGCGGCTGCACTATCTGTGCTGGTGGTGTGATGCTGGCTGTGCGGATTGAGTCCTTTAGTGCTGAACGGCAGTCATTTCCTCATTAGACCAGTTCTGTTACTTGAATTTGGGCTATGGTTCTAGCCGCAGGACTGGAACTGCCATTATTTCAGTATTTCTCACTTTCAGCCTAAACTTGCATGAAAAAAAAAAAACCTCTGAATAACCCATCATCTTTATTATAATTTCTGGGTACATGCAGTAAATATTTTTTTCATTAAAAGCTTGCTGCACCTTTATTCCCTGTCTCCCTCCATAGCATGAGAGGTTGTTGTTTCAAGCAGGCAGGTTTTTATTGGTAATGTGAAGCTCCATCAGCATATTTTTCTTGTGGATAAATGATTCTCTCAGTATCAGTTATCCATTGCTGCATAAAAAATACTTCAAATCTTTGTGCCTAAAAAACAGTCACCACTTTATTTTGCTCAGGATTCTGCAGGTTTGTAATTTGGACAGTGGGGATGTCAGTTATAAGAAATGGCAACATTTAAGATATGATTGTGGGAGTGAATGGCTGAAATCACTGAAGAAGTGAGGATCAATGAATATGAGAATTCAAAGTATTTGGATATTACACTCAATGAGAAAATTAAAACAATCAGGAACTATAACAGGAGCAGTAAGTAGGTTGGGCAGAATGTTGATGAACTAGGAGCCAAAGTCTTCTAGGAAAAAGAATGATTCAGGAATCAAAAATAAAAATTAAAAAACCCACCACCTTAGATTCTCAACTTTATTCCTTCCTTCTCTTTCATGGTGAAACTTCTCCAAATTAGTGTCCACACTTTCTGATTCTATTTTCTTACTCTGCATCCTTTCATTGAAATTGATCTAATATAGGTGGCAGCTAGCACCGAGTCACCAATTCACTAATTAATTCTCTGTTCTCATCTATGTCACCTCAACTGGTATAGGAGGGTTTTCACTGATAATTGTACCCCAGATTGAATTTTGCTATTGTGGTACTGTCCCAGTAATTTTAAAAGGATAAAAACAAATTTAAAAAATATACATTAATAAGACTTATTATGTGTCAGTCATTTACCCAAAGTTGGATAAGATAAAATGAAATAAGAGTGCAATAACTGGTTTTTAAATGGATGCATGAATTAAACAAGAAACAAGTACAGATTATAGATTGCTCTTCACTGAGGAGAGACAATTCTACTGCAGAGCCATCTGAGATCTGTGGTTCCTGGACCCCATTTATGGTGACTATAGAATAATTACCATAAGACACTCTCTAAATATGTGATTTAGAAACCTCTCTAAACATGTGGCTGATTAGGAGTCTGGATAAAAGAAATAAGTGATTCTCAGGCAGCTCATTTGACCTAGAGTTTATGAGAACCTGAAGTGAACTCTGGAATTAGCCATTCTAAAGACGTCAAGCTGCAATGAGCTTATAGAGGAGGTCAGCCTAGGATTGGTAAATTCCAATTTTTTACATTCTAATTTCTCTCCTACTTTCTAAAGAAATATTTGTTAGATAAATTGGGCTTATTGAAAGGAAGACAGCTAGGATGAATACAGAGTATGAAAGTGTATTAGATAAAGGAAGGAATTAAAACACAAACAAGTGGGTGGTGGCAATGAGAACTGAATTTGAACAAATAAACTGACTTCAGTGAGTTGTGGTAAAGAAGAATAATGAAAATTATCTTACGAGTAACACTTGGGAAAAAGTTGAAGATACAGGAAAACTGACTCTGATTTAACACGAAGAAGATCTAATAGTAAAAACTGCCTACATATATAAAAGAGAATGATCAAAGAGCATTATATCATTCCTCGATAGGCAAATGGACAATTATCGAATAGTGCTATTATGCAGTAGTCTAAGCTGCATACTATGGTTGGATTAAATGACTGCAGAATTCCCTTTATGCTCTGATAGTCTGTGTTTATGTGATATTTGAGATGGTCACTTGAATTCATTTTTTGTGTTTCAGAAGACAATATACTAAGCTAGGAAGTGTTATGGCCACTGATACCTTACACAAATTGATATCCTCTGGGCCTGAAATTCCAGTATTAAAGACTTCTAGATATTTTGATTCTTTTAGCCAGGATCTATTCTAAGGTTTATATGGCCAGGACATCCAAACTTGAAATATCTTTGATGTAAGAATCATTCATGAAACTCATATTAGATATTATTTCAGGTTAGTCTGGTTTACACCTCATAGATTCAATTGTGTTCACACATAAAACCTGCCCATGGGGCATCCATCCCGACCCCCTACTCCCTCTTTGGGGCAGCTCTCTGTCTTCTGCTTTTTTTTTTTTTGTGTGGGTACCGGGTGTCGACCTCAGGACCTCGCGCGCCAGTAGGCGCCCGTGCCGCTGAGCGGTATCACCGGCCCTTTTTTCGTATGTGGGATCCGGGAGTCGAACTCGGGCCCTCGTGCTTGCCAGGCAGGCGCTTATGCCACTGAGCCATCTCACCAGCCCTGTCTTCTGCTTTTTTTTTCCTCCTTACAAATAAAGTGTCTTCCCTTATAAAAAAAAAAAAATGCCCATGAAGCTGAATTAACTACATGCTCCTCAAAATAGCACCTGGTGTCTTTCATAATCAGAAAATAACCTTTCATCTTTTTATTTCTTCCCTATGTTGCAGTTTAAAGTGGAAGGTTCAGAGTTTCAGGAATATGTCCTTCGTTTTGATGCTTCTTCCTGAAATAGTCTAATGCATAGCTGCCTGTCATAATCCTGGTACCATAGCTGTAAAGGTCAGACCCATAGCGTCACTGCCTCTAAGATGGTTTTCTTCCAGATAGTTTCATGAGAGCCCCTTTGACATCTTTGTTTCTCAGGCTATAAATTATGGGGTTCAACATTGGAGTCACCACTGTATAGAAAACAGATATCATCTTATCCCACTCTTTTGTGGTCTTGGAGTTTGGCCGCATTTAGGTAAATATTCCAGACCCATAGAAGGGAACAACAACAATGAGATGAGAGCCACAGGTGGAGAAAGCTTTGAGTCTTCCCTCCCCAGACTGCATCCGGATCACAGTAGAGGTGATATTCCAGTAAGAGACCAGGATAAGGGAGACAGGAGCTAGGAGGATTATCACACCCATAGCAAAGATGGCCATTTCTGTGCTGTAAGTGTCTGCTGTAGCCAGCTTCAAAAGGGCAGGAGGTTCACAAAAGTAGTGGTTGATTGTTTTCTGTCCTCTGTAAGGAAGATGGAAAGTAAAAGTAGTATCAACCAGAGACACTAGGACCCCACTGGCCCAGGAGCCTGTCGTCAACTGGAGACACACACGTTGAGTCATGATGGTGGAGTAGTGCAGGGGCTTGCACACTCCGGTGCACACATACCGGTCATAGGACATCGCTGCCAACAGTGCACACTCTGTACCCCCAACCAGAAGGAAGACAATTATCTGTGTCATACACCCAAAAAAAGAAATGCTTTTTTTCTTTGCCAGGAAATGGGTCAACACTTGAGGGACAATGCTAGTAGAAAAACAGAGATCTGCAAAAGAGAGGTTTCTAAGAAAAAAATACATGGGGGTGTGAAGCTGAGAATCCATGAAGATGAGAATGATGATAAGTAGGTTTCCAAATACAGTCAGCAGATAAATGATGAAGAAAAGAATAAATAACAGGGTCTTGGGTCTGAAAGTCTTGTGAAAGGCCCAGGAAGATAAACTCATCTACCGAGGTTTGGTTTTCTTTTCTCATTGAGATTTATTCCCATTTACCTGTTGGGCACAAACAAAAAGAAGAAGGTTGTGTTGGGCTTATGGCATCAAGCCCTGTAGAAGGCACTCATATTAAAATTGGTACATAATTGGATATTGCTAGCTTTTTCCTATCCAGCTTGTTTTGAAGAGAAATGGATATTTTTATTCTTATTGGTTGGTTGTAATTTAAATCAACTTCATTTTTTCCTAAATTCCTCTGGCCAGTGCCACATGAGGGACCTTATGTAAGGCAACAAGATTTTGGGTCCATCTAGTCAAAGTCAAGAAACTTTACTGAACACCCTTGCCACAGAGTTGATACCTCAGAAAGGACAGGTCGTAAGAGTAAACTGTAATGAGTTCAAAATAGATATTGTAACTCCCAGAATAATCAAGAAAGCATAAAAAATGAGTTATAGTTAAAATAAAATAAAAATAGAAAATGGAAAATAAAAAATACTCTGTTAAGAAGAAAGCACAAAAGGAGAATGAAAAGAACAAAGATGGACATGAGAAATGGAAAGTAGATAAGGTTGTAATTTAAAACTTATTGGGTTCATAAGTACATAAAAATAAATGGACTAAATATTCTAATTAAAAGGCAAAGATTGTCAGTTTGACAAAAAGGAAAATCTAGTAACATTTTGTCTACAAGAGATACATTTTATTTTTTATTTTATTTTAAAGAGAAGAAAAAACAAAACAAATCAAAAAAGAACAAATTTTCAAAACAACATAATAGGAGGGTAACAATGGTTAATGCATTACGTATTGTTATCAAGAAATACATTTTAAATATAAAAACATAGTTGGGTAAAAGCAAAAGATGAAAAAATGTATACCAGGTAAACACTGGTGGTAAGAAAACCAGAATGACTTTACCAATGTCAGACAGGAAATTCTAATTACAGAGTATAACTAGGAATGAGGGGTGTTTCAGGCTGATAAAAGTATCCTTAACCACAAAGACAAAACCATACTTAATATGAAAGCAGTTAATAACGGAGCTCGAAAATATACAAGAAAAAACTGATAGAATTGGAAGGATAATTAGAAAAATTCACAGATATAAACATTTGACTGCTTCTCCTGATAAATTAATACAAGATCAGTGAGGATACAGAAAATTTGAACAACACTAACAATCAGCTTGACTAAAGGGATGCTTATAGAACATTCTACTCAATAAGTGCAAAGTTCGTATTCTTTTCAAATGCAAAAGAAATGTTCACCAAAGATAGCTAACATATGCCAGGCAATAAATTTATAACAATTACACAGGACTGAGACCATGTAGAACAGATTTTTTGACCACAATAGAATTAAATTATAAATCAATAACAAAAATCAATAACAAAAATCTGGTAAAATCTACAAGTGTTTGGAAATACTTCTAAATAAACCATGACTAAAAGTGGAAACCAAGTGAAATTGTAAATATTTTAAACTGAATGATATATTAACAAATTGAAAATTCTTTTAAACTTTTTTTGGTGTTGCTGGGGAATGAACCCAGGTCCTTCAAACTGAACCCTTTTACAATTTTTGAAACAGAGTCTCACTAAATTGCCCAGGTTGAGCTTGAACTTGCTGTTCTTTTGTCTCAGCCTCCCAGAGGGCTGGAATTATTGGTATGCACCACCACACCCAGCTTCTTTTTTAACTTTTAAAGAATGGCAATTGCTACTTTGCTTACCTCATCCATAGAAAAAAAGGAAAAGTCACTTTGTTTTTTTTTAAAGGAAGTCAGCATAAACCATGAAAAGTCAAAATAAAGTGAAAGTGCATAGATAACAGTAGTATTCTAAAAGAATAAAGCATTATGATCAAGTGAATTCTCACCATGAATGCTCAGGTACGGTGACATTAATAAGTTTATTAAAACAATTCTTCATATTAACAGATAAAAATGGGAAAAACTAACTCAGTAGATGCCACGAAAGATATTGGATAAAGTTCACCCATCATTCTTGGTAAGTACATTTAGTAAAACAGGAACTTAAGTTAAAAAAAAAATTAAAAATACTTTTAGTATTCTTTCTCATGATAATACATGTTACTTGAAATTAAACAGTAGCATATTTAATGGTGAAATATTAGAAATATTCACATCAAATTCTGGGTTAGGAAGAAGGTGTCTGTTAGAAATTAGAAATGAGAGGTACAATTATTAAAAAGGAGAAGGTGAATTTATTATTTATTGATGACAATTTTCTGTTTGGAAAGCTTGATAAAAATCTTAAAATTGGGCTGGTGAGATAGCTCAGCGGCATAAACGCCTGCCTGGCAAGCTCGAGGTCCTGAGTTTGACTCTCCATACCCACACTAAAAAAAAAAAAAAAATCTTAAAATTAATTAGAAACAACAGGGCCGGTGAGATGGCCCAGTGGCGTAAGCGTCTGCCTGGCAAGCGCGAGGGCCTGAGTTCGACTCCCGGTACCCACATACGAAAAAAGGGCCGGTGATATCGCTCAGTGGCACGGGCACCTGCTGGCGCGTGAGGTCCTGAGGTCGACCCCCGGTACCCACAAAAAAAAAAAAAATTAGAAACAACAGGAAATCTGCAAATGGAATACCGTAAATACCATATATACACACGTATACGGTATATATATATACCATATATACCATATATATTATATATATATATAATGAAAGTTAACACAAGTAATTATGTACAGTTTTTATATACATTAATTAAATAATTAGAAAATTAATTTAAATGGATATAACCTCTCACAATGTTTAGGTATAAATTTAATAGAATATGTTGAGAAACAATACAGGGAAGTCAATATACACAAGTAAGTAAATGTACCTAATTTCTAAATGGGAAATTTAAATATCATAAAGATGTCAATTTTTCCCGAGTCACTAATTCTAATATATTAATGTTCCTAATAATTGTCAGCTCTGGAGAGTCTCATCAGGCCTGAGGCTGGACAGAGATATTTACCTTTCAACAAGTTCCTTTCAAGTGATTTTTATGTGAATATTCTCTCCACGATCTATTGAGAAACATTGCTCAGTAATAATCTAAGAATTGAATGCAAGTATAATCAAATTTCATGAGCAATTTCTGATAGGAAGATTAACAAAATAATCCTGAAGTTTATATAGAAGAATACATGTAAAAATATTCTGGGATAAAATCTGAAAAAGATGAAAGAGAATATGAACGATGGTAGGGTGAGAGTGGGGAGATTTATCCTGTCCAATACTAAACTATACAATTAAATTAGAATAATTTATATTATAATAGTTCAGAGGTCAACATCTCAGTGAAATAATACAGAGAATTCAGGATCAAACTCAAATATATAAAAAAATAAGTGTTAAAAGTATCATCTAATCAGTAGGGGAAAATTATACATTAAAATGGAGTTAGGCCAGGCTTGGTGGTGCACGCCTGTAATCCCAGAACTCAGGAGGCTGAGGCAGGAGGATTGCTGTGAGTTCAAGGTCAGCCTGAACTGCATAATGAGACCCTGCCTCAAAAAACAAAGCAAAACAAAACAAAAAAAGAAAAAGAAAAGAAAAGAAAAAAAATTGCTTCTCAGCCTTTTGTCTAAAATCAAGTGTAAAATGGAGTTAGGATATCTGGCTATCCCTTTAGAAACAAAACAGTGTCACAACTATCCTTATTCTTCAAAATCCAAGTAATTAAGTATCTCAATATAAAACAAAACAAAAAGACAACCTACAATTACTAGGATACAATATAGGTGAATGTTTTCTGTAATCTTTGAGTGGGAAAGGACCTTATAAAGATATCATGAGCCGGACAAGGTGGCACACACCTGTAATTCCAGCACTCAGGAGGCTGACAGGAGGATTGCTGAGTTCAAGAATAGCCTGGGCTACATAGTGACATAGCAAGACCCTGTCTCCAAAAAAAAAATAAGAAAAGAAAATATATGAAAACCATAACCATTAATTTAAGGTTGATATATATATATATATATATATATATATATTTTTTTTTTTTTTTTTTGTGGGTACTGGGGGGTCGACCTCAGGACCTCGCGCGCCAACAGGCACCCGTGCCGCTGAGCGATATCACCGGCCCCTTTTTCGTATGTGGGTTCCGGGAGTCAAACTCGGGCCCTCGCGCTTGCCAGGCAGGCGCTTATGCCGCTGAGCCATCTCACCGGCCCATAAGGTTGATATATTTTAAATAATTTAAAATAACAATTTAAAAAGAATTGGTTAAGAATGCATAAATGGTTAAGTAAATACATAAAAGTTTAAGTAAAGAATACATAAATGGAAAATGTAAGCAACAAATAGAAAAACTTTATCACATCAAAAATTTTTAATAAAAGATCTCCTTAATAAAAAAGATAGAAAAAACTTTTAACAAGCAATTCAAAGAAATGCAAATAGCCAAAACAAACAAATAAAAATTGACCATGTAAGGAATGTTTATCCTCACTTAGAAGCAAAAAATGAAAAATGGAGGGAGGGAAGGGGAAGAGGATTAAAAAAAAATTATGATGTGTTACAAACATGTACCAAATCCCCATGATGAATGTCATATTATATACTGCAAACATGTACTAATAAAAAAATGAAAAATAAAACCACAGTTAGTTACTATATCTCTGTCATCAGGGTAGCAAAGGTGAGGTAGATTACAATCAGCGACTATATGTTTTAGAGTAGGACAGATATGAAAAACATGGCATGTATGTAAAATCTCTTTTGAAAGCAACTTGAAAATATTAAGAAATTACAAAATGAACTTAATTTTTCCTGAACAAATGAATACTTAAGACTTTATATTTTGCAAATAATTATAGCTATATGTAAATCTTTGTTTCAATCCATATGGAATTACTTCCAGAATAAAACAACAATAGGTGACATATTAAATAAATTATATTTTTTATATAATAGAACCTTTATGGCATAATAGAGATGTGGTAAGAGTGCAGATAATTGAGTCACACAGATGCAGATTGGATTCTTGTTCTTCAAATTCCTAGATCTGCGGCCCTGGACAATTTATTTAACTCTTTTTGTCTCCGTTTCCTAATCGGAGACAGAATGTATATTATAACACAAAAAATAATATGAATGTAAAGATTAAATTAGTAGAAAAATTTGCCTTATTTCTGGTAACTACATTAAAGAAATGACTGCAGTGATGATGTTGAAATTATGATAACCTTAAGCAACTACTCAGTATTCTGTATTTTCTACAGAAAGATGTCTGACATACTGTTGAGTTTAAAAAGCAGTTTGCAAAATAAAATATAGTGTGCATATGTATGTGTAGAGAGATAGATGACTCGATATTATCTGTATGAAGTGTAGGCGTGTATACGTGTGGAAAGATGATTCCATATTATCTATATAAACATTATGCGAGTGTCTATGTGTAGAGACGTAGATGATTCAATATTATCTATATGAAGTGTAGGGAAAGATGTAGCTTAATATCAAAACAGAAAAGGAGAGTAATAAGGTAAGAGAGTTAAATCTGATGAAATGTAGTATCTCAAGTGACACTACAATGATATCAGGCATAATTTTTCTTTCACACTCAGAAGATTTCATACAATTTCGTCAACTTTCCTAATTAATTCAATAGTGGTATTTCTTTGTCTAATATGGAAAGAAAGTGAGAAAGAGAAAACTAAGATTGTGAAAAATAGAATAAAGAGAAAAGAAGTTAGAAGAAAGCAGGGAAGGGAAGCTGAATATAGACGATAGGAATCCAGAGATGTGAAGAGAAAGCAGGAAGGAGGAAGAGAATTCAGGAAGAGATCTGTAAATCTGGGTGTTTCCTTACACTGAAAAAATGAGCAATACATCTTTTATCTCCTCAAGGCCCAAATAGCATTGTAATAATAAAGCCTTTCCGGATACCTTTTCTTAATGAGTCTTTTTTCACACAGGCACACAGCTCCATACATTGAAATTCTTCTTTGTCATACACACAAAGCGCAAAATATATGTACTTATTCTCAGCTTCACAAAAAATTATCTCACACACCATGCAAGCATTTAAAGTAAACTCACACAAGTATTTCATACTCTTTTATATGATATCCTGATGGCCACCGAATCTTTCACCATAACAGAGAGATTCAGTACTGAGGTAACTAGATACTGTCCAAGGCTGAGTCATGTGAGAACCCACCGAGCCTGACTTGTATGAGAATAACATCTGAGAATTGAGTATGTGATGGCATCAGTAGTGGGTCTAGCATCCTCCTCTGTACTCAGAGGATTGCCTTAATCGTAACTACTCTCTTCCTTGTGACGTAGGCCACCAGGAGATGGATGCATTCCCTTCACATTGACTGCAGCTGGACCTACTCTGTTCTACGTGCCTATACTCACCAGTGGATGGGACGAGTTCCCTTCACATCTCCTATGCCCAGAACATAATTAAGAGCAAGAAGCTCTCGATGGGACTTCTCAGAGCAATATTTTAAAGAGCTGGTGGGACAAGGATAAGTTGAGGGAGGCAATGAAGACTGAAAGTCTGATCGTAGGAGGGAATGGAGAATCAGGCAGAGCTGCTTTCAACAGCAAAAGGAAAGTAACATAGGAGGGCGCAGCCTCTGTGATCTCTCTTGGATTAGCCTCATTCCTGAAGGGGAAGGTCTAGAGTTAAAATTTTAGCTTGGGATTCTACAGAAGAATGGGAATAGAATGGTTGTCTGGAAGTGTAGCAAGGAGAAAAAAAAGATGGCTAGGAGGGCAACACCATGGTCACCCCCATCTCCAACCAGTGTCATAAAACCCAAAAAACTGAGTCTGTAGCTTCTTTTCTCTCACCTCAGCACCTCAGGTAGACAAGAAGCAGAAACAGCGCTGTGGGGGTCATCAGGGAAGGAGATTTCTGTTTTCTGCAGATGTGCACCTGAAGGACAGCACCGCTTGTAGACTGGCTCCTGGGCGGTTCTTTCTAAGGTCTGTGAGTTTGATCTCATTCCAAACCTTTCTGCTTTATGTGACTCAATGTAAAAACTCCAATTCTCTTAGGTCCCACTTCTGAACAGACTATTTTCCTTTGAGGACATATTTAAAGGTGAGGTCCTAAGAGTTAAATAAACAGGGGATTCCCTGGAGCTTTAACAGCCCTCAACTTTATTACTTTTCCATCCTCTGAGACATCCTGGGGACAATCTATGTTATATTTGAAATTACACAGTAAAGTTGTCAAATCATATCTCTCTTTCATATCTTACACAAATGTTCAAAATGGCATCAGCAGATACATGCTCAGGCCTTCATAAGTAATAAAATTTCTGTTTTTGACTTAAACAGAAATGAAAATTAGCATACATTGGCTAACTGGGTGTTGACTTTCCCATCAAGTAATACAATTTGCACTTTCATTTTAGATTAAATGATTATTTTGGTACCATGTGACCACCTTAGGTAGTGGGGTTTAATTTGCTTAGTACTATTCCATTAGCAACATGACTGTGTTGCTGTATTAAAGTTGTATACTTCTCCTGGATATAAAGTCAAAGTTTTTCTTTTGTGAGAATAATACCCAGTTGAAGGGCAGTGTTTTAGAATGAGGCTTTAGGTTCTTAAACCATTAAATTATGACTTCTGCGTGGCCTCAAGAAAATTGAACTATTTCTATAATTCTATCACGCTAATGAAAAATTCAAAACAAAATGAGTTTTTATCTAAGTGATATATTCACATCATCAGAATACTAAAAATACATAGAGAAAAAAGGCAGAAGAATGGAGTTATCAGACGTTACATCAAGTGAGATCAAAAGAAGCACTCTGAAGTTGTCAGTGGTAACTTAGTTTCAGCAAAACATCTGTCACATTAATAAATACTATTAATTTGATTATTGTTTTATTGGTTTGTGCCTTGTTTTATACATTATTTGTAGTTTACTTTTGGTTCAATAGCACATACAATCTAATTCATCAAATAAGTGGATTTTGTTCCTTGGTATAAATATGGCATGATTTATTTAACCATATCCATATTAATGGACATTCATATTATTTACAATCTGTAGACATTAAAAGTTTCACAGTGAACATTTTTGAACATGTATCTTTGTGTTCTTGTCAGATATATTTGAAGGATAAACTTCCCAAGACTTAATCACTAAGACTAAAGTTGCATGCATTTAAAATACCAATAGATATTATCAATGGCCTTCCTAAATACTGCATTAATTTACACTCATTAAAACTGCATAAAAGTTCCCATTTAGTCACACCTTTACTAATACTTGCTATTTTCAGACTCTTCAGTTTTGCTACTCTGTTAGATAAAAAATGATACCTGTTATTTTATTATGAAATACTCCAATTATACTTGAGGATAAACATAATTTTATGTTCACTAATAATTTTCATTTCTTTATTTAATGAGGCTACTATTCCTTTGCTCACTTTCTTTTACTGGGCCGGGCTGCTCAGGTTTCTTTTATTATTTTGTGAAACCTTTCAATATTATAAAAAGAAAAGTAGGGCCCGTGAGATGGCTCAGTGGCATAAGTGCTTGCTTGGCAAGTGCGAGGTCCTGAGTTCAACTCCCAGTACCCACATGAAAAAATAAAGGAAAAAGGGGTCAGTGATATCGCTCAGTAGCACAAGCACCTGCTGGCAAGCACGAGGTCCTGAGTTCGACCCACAGTACCCACAAAGAAAAGAAAAGAAAAAAAAAGTAGCTCTTTGATTTTTGCCTTGGGAATAAATATTTTTCTATTTTTCTAGTTGACTTTTTTTTGTGTGTGTGTGTGGATACCGGGGGTCGACCTCAGGACCTTGCACGCCAGCAGGCGCCCGTGCGGCTGAGCGATATCACCGGCCGTTTTTTTTGTATGTGGGTTCCGGGAGTTGAACTCAGGCCCTCACGCTTGCCAGGCAGGTGCTTATGCCGCTGAGACATCTCACCGGCCCCTTATATGTGTTTTTGCATGAGATGTGCATTTTATAATTTAATCAAGGAAAATGAGTTTTTCCTTTACAATTTTGGGCTTTTGTGTTAATATTTGAAAGAACTTTATTGTTAAAAGTTATGCTTTTAAAGAGGCACCCTTTTTTGTTTTTTAAATTTTTCATTATCTGCCTACATATATGGCTTCATTTATATTTTTATAGGTCTAGAGTTTATTTTGATGTAAGGAATGACACAGATATCCACTATCTCACTTAGCAGCATTATGGGAAAATTCCTAATAAATTTAAAATGTCTTTTATACAACATATTAAACATCTGCTGGATTTGGTTGATTTTTGTATTCTGGCACCTATTCCTTTTCTTTCCATTTTTTTAATTAATATCTTTTATTTAATTAAGTTTATTGGTACAATTTAGGTATACATAATGATCACATTCATTATAGGGAATTTGTACTTGTACATGAGATATCTTGATTCCTCTTTTTTCCCCCATTCCCCTCCCCTTTCTTCAACCCCTCTTCCCCTCCTTATTCACAAAGCTTTGTCTCCATTGTATCCTTCTTTTCTCATTTTTCTTTTACCTTTCTTCCTTTCCCCCTCTCCCCTCCCTAGTTCCTTTTTCCTTTTGAACAATTTCTTCCTATTTCATATCTATTGTACATTTTGGTTCTTATTTACACTTTCAATTTCTCACACCAGAAAGATAATGTGATATTTATACATGTGTGTCCAAATTATTTCACTTATGAGTATGGTCTCAAGTTGCATCCATTTACCTGCAAAGGTCTCCAGTTTATTCTTCTTTATAGCGGAGTAGTACTCCATTGTATAAAAAAAACGCACATTTTTTTAATCCATTCATCAGTTGATGGGCATTTGGGTTGTTTCCAAGATTTAGCTAGTACAAACTGTGCCCCTATAAACATGGGTGTGCATATATTGGTGCGATATGATGCTTTTAATTCTTTTGGGAAGATAACAAGAGGGGGTGATAGCTGGTTCGAATGGGACCTCTAGTCCTCTTTTTTTGAGGAAACTCCACACTGATTTCCACAGTGATTGCACCAGTCTACACTCCTACCAACAGGAGAAATGTTCCTCCCCCACCTCAGCCCCGCCAGCATTTGTTGTTAGTTGATTTCTTGATGATAGCCATTATTTCTGGAGTGAGATGGAATCTCAGCATTGTTTTAATTTGCATTTCTCGAATGATCAGTGACACTGAAAATTTTTTCACACATTTATTTGCTATTTGTACTTCTTCTGAGAAGTGTGTATTCATCTCAGATGCTCATTTTTTGGATTGGGTCTTTAAATTTTGGGGGGGGTCTGATTATTTTCACTTCTTTATATGTTCTAAATATTAGTCCTTTGTCTGAAGGACAACTGGCTATAATTTTTTCCCACACTGTGGGTTGTATTTTCACTCTGTTGGTAATTTCTTTTGCTGTGCAAAAGCTTTCTAGCAGGATGAGATCCCAGTTGTTGATTCTTTGTAGTATTTCCCATACAGTCAGGGTTTTGTTCATGAAGTCTTTGCCTACACCTATGTCTTCAAGATTTCTACCTATTTTCTCTCCCAGCAAATTTAGTGTTTCTGTTTTAATGTTTAGATCTTTGATCCATTTTGATTTTAGTTTAGTACATGGTAATAGGCATGGGTCTAGTTTTAGTCTTTGGCATGTGGAAAGCCAGTTTTTCCAGCACCATTTATTAAAGAGGCTATCTTTCTTCCAGTGAAGCTGTTGGTCCCTTTGTCAAAGATAAAGTGGCTGAGTGTGTTTGGAGTAGTTTCTGCATCTTCTAATTTGTTCCACTGATCCTCAGGTCTTTTTTTTTTTTTTTTTTTTTGCCAGTACCATGCTGTTTTTATCACAGCAGCTCTGTAGTGTAATTTTTTAAGTCAGGGAATGTAATGCCTCATGCCTTGCCTTTGTTGCCTAGAACTGTTTTTGTTATTCTATGTCTCTTCTGGTTCCAAATGAATTTTAGGAATGTTTTCTCTAGTTCTGTGAGATATGCTAATGGTATTTTGATTGGCATTGCATTAAATCTGTATAAAATTTTTTTGAGTATGGCCATTTTCACTATGTTGGTTCTTCCTACCCAAGAATTCCATTTATAAGCAAGGGCCATGCAATTTAAATTTCTCCCATTTATAAATTATTATTAATTGATTCTCCCGGGGCAGAAAATTGACTTATTTTCCTCAGTAGATGACATATTATTATAGGTATTTCAAAATTTCTCTCTTATTTATTTACTTATTATTTGCTTAATTTATACTCATACCTCATTTCCATTGACTCTGTAATTGTTGTAATATATGCAATGCTTTTATTTTATCCTTGAAAATATAATTTTTATTGTTTTGTAGCTGTGCTCTCAGTGTATATGTGATATTTTTTAAAAACCTTTGTTTCTTACGTTTCCACTAAACTCATTCAAGTTGATTACTCAAGTTTCCACATGTGCATCTATTCTTTTTCTTCTAAATGCTTCAGAAGTTCTTGGTGTACCTCTGTCACATTTTTAGTTGTCTTCCTTCCCAGTGAAGGACATCCAAATTATGCAATACATCCTCAACACAAATAACAAGAAAATAAGAGAAAAACATTATTCAACATAATTTGTGAGAAAGGCAATGGGTTAGATTTGTGTTGCTTGAAGAAAAAAGACTTGAGAACACTGTCCTGTGTTAGGTCTCTTGTTTTGTCATTATTTTGTGTTTCTTCTATTTTAATTAATTATTTTTATTTATGGTAAAATATAAAACTACCATTTCAGCCACTTTAAGGTGTACAATTCAGTGATGTTTAGTTCACTCATGATGTTGTAAAAACATAACTACTATCTAATTCAAGAACATTTTCATCACTCTGAAAGAAAACCCTATACCATTCAAGACTCACTCTCCATTCATCACTCTGTCCAGCTACTGGCAACCATTAATCTGCTTTCTGCATCTGTGTCTTTACCTATTCTAGGCACTTCATATGTATAGAATCATTTGTTGTTTCTTCTGATCAGCATGCTTTAAGAGCTCTTCTATGTTGTACCATGTATCAGTACTTTGTTCCTTTTAGTGATTGAAGGTTACTCCATTGCAGGGATATGCCACATTTTGTTTATTTATTTTTCAGTTGAACATTTGGGGTAGCATTGCTATAAATATTCACTTTAAAAGTATTTATTTGGACACATTTTCAGTTTCTTGAGTATATACTATGAGTGGAATTGTTGGGTCATATAATTTTATGCTTAATTTATTGAAGAACCACCATACCATTTTACACTTCAGCTGCATCATTTTATGTTCACAGTAGCAATATATAGGGGTTTCAATTTCTTCAGATCCTCACAAACACTTCTTCTGTTTCTTTTTCTTTCTTTCTTTCTTTCTTTCTTTCTTTCTTTCTTTCTTTCTTTCTTTCCTTCTTTCTTTTCTTTCTTTTTTCCTTCCTTCCTTCCTTCCTTCTTTTTCCTTCTTTCCTTCCTTCCTCCCTCTCTCCCTCCCTCCCTCTCATTCCTCTTTTCTTCCCTGTTTCCATCCCTCTCCTTCCTTCCTCCCTTCCTTCCTTCCTTCTTCTCCCATTCTCCTTTCTTTTATCTTTAAAGATACTTCCCAATGAAACTTTTGAATTTATTGTACAATTTATGCTTTCATAAGCAGTGTAAATTGCTCCATAGGCTAAGTCATTTTATCCATTTTGATGACAGTGACACTTCACTGTGGTTTTAATTTACAAGGCCTAAGGGCTAATTATGTTGTGTATTTTTTTAATATGTTTATTAGCTACTTGCATTTCCTATATTGGTAGTGCTTGTTCAAGTCTTCTGCTCATCTAAAGCCTGAAATGTCAGACTTCTATTAATTCGTAGGAGCCTTTTATATATTCTGAATATCAGGTCTATAAATTGCTCCCAAGGTATTAAAATAGAACATATATAAATAGAGATAAATTATAAAGAATGTGGTAAAATGTTAATAATTGGAGAATATGGGTAAGGGAAGTGTGAGAGTTCTACATAGTATTCTTTTAACTTCTTTAAAAATCTGTAATTATTTCAAGATATGAGATTACAAAATAAAACTTTATTAAGCATAGATTTTCATATGTATTTGGATTACTTTCTTTTAGTAAGTTTTAAACAAATTGATGGGACAATCATAAAGAAGATTGATTATAACCATACAATTAACTGAGTTGACCTGATAGACTATTCCACCCATCCAGGCTTTGTGAGAGGTGATTTATGCTAAGCTGACTCTTTCTCCTAGACTAGGCATTCAGAAGCTGCAGGTAAAAATGTGGGAGTTCTGCCAGAGTCTGTTCTTTTCAGACTCCGACTTCTACCACTGCTACCCACACTCAACCCAGCATTAAGAATCCTGCTTAGTTTGTTTTTCTTTTTTCAATTGATTCGTGTTTTTTAGCCTCTCATTCGGATAGTTTAGGATTCTGCAAATATATAACAAATTTCCTGAACAATGTCAAACATATAGTATCTGTCAAAACTCAGATATTGACCCATAATTTCAATCCCCAGCCTTGATTATAATGATAATTGTATATTATAATTATATATTAATATTATAATAATTCAAGGTAGTGCCACAGGCAGATGTCATGTTATCACATTAATCCAATTATTATTATCTGGAGTATATCACCTTCCCATTCTGAAAATGATGAACTTTCTCAAAATTATACAGAAAATATATGATAGATCTGAGTTTCAAGCTAGTATTTTTTTCTTCCAGAAACCAAATGCTTAATTGCAACAGTGCAATGTTACCCCTTCTGTCCTCCTTATAACCATTTGGGAGCCTTCTGAGAGGAAATGCAGCTCAGGATACAAACTAATGATTCAGAATTCTCCTGAGTTCTTTAGTTGCTCCAGAGAGTGCTCCTAGAATCCCCTCTTCATAGCTTAACGTCATTTAAATGGAAATATTAATGTACAGTTTATCCTGAAGTCAATGGTAAGAGCTTTGAATGGAGCAGAAGGACATGGGAGATGTGGGGATTCCCTTTCCTGCCTTGTCCTTAGTCTTGACTAGGAGATTTTACTGAGCTCTGCTTTTATGACAAGATGCCTATTGTCTCCACTTTCCCAAGGTGCATCCAATGCAACTGCAGCACTTTCTCGCTCAACAGTGGCATGTCTTTACTGACTTTGACATGCTAATTCAATCTCTTTCTCCTCCAGATAAGAAAATTTGTTAAGATCACTAGAGGGAAGGGAAGAAAAGGCATGATGTGAACCAAGAAGGTATAGCTGGGTGTATCTTGGAAGTGAACTGGTTTCACCCACTTAGATTTGATTTTTAAAACTAATCTAATTTTATCAAAATAACCTACTTAATGAAGCTAAATCTTTTGCAGCAGATCTGGTCATTTTTCACAGTGGTATATTTTCGCATCCCTTATCAAATCATAATTACAGTATAAAATTCCTAGTGAAAAATAATCCTGGTCCTCATCTTATGTAGACATAAACAGAACTTCCATGGAATGAGTTTTAGTTCTTTTGCCTCTGTTGAGCTGGGTTTGGAGGATAACGAATAGGTGATTTTAAGTGCAAGGGATCTTGGAATCAGAAGAGAATTTAGTTATTTTTCTGTTGGTTCCCTATGGGTTTACTCAATCCCTTCTTCCTAAAATACATATCAATTAGACAATGCATGTTTCTGTGACCCTTTCAATCCTCCTTCACATTCAATGACAATTTTTTTTTTTTTTTGGTGGGTACTGGGGATCGACCTCAGGACCTCGTGCGCCAGCAGGCGCCCGTGCCGCTGAGCGATATCACCGGCCCTTTTTCGTATGTGGGTTCCGGGAGTTGAACTCAGGACCTCATGCTTGCCAGGCAGGTGCTTATGCCGCTGAGCCCTCTCACTGGCCCCTAATGACATATTTTACCTTTGGAGAAATGAACGCACAGTTCCTGTTAAGTCTGGAGAAAAGGTAAAATTAAATGACAGAAAAGTTGACAGTGAGAATGATTTTTCATACAGATGCTTCTTGACCTTGAAGGTAGATTCACAGTCACCTGGGGAAATATTTTCTCCTCTACATTTGCACGGGAGAATAGCATTCTTAATGACAACCAGGGAAGTTAGGGATGCAGTCTTCTAATGCAATCTAGTCAATAAGAACCATATCATCTGACAAGTCACAAGTCACATTCATCAACAACACACATTCCCCTCTCTGTCTTCTGATACCTTGGCTCAGGTCAAACCAGTTCAAAAAAACAATGCGGGACAATTATGTACCATGATTTATCTTATTAGCTGGGAATAAAGGTAATACAGATGTTCCTGCTCTTGAACATTTTATGGTCACAGAGAAATACTTGTTAAGAGCTACTAGAGAGGTAAGTACATGGTACTGTAAGAACACTTGTGTGTCTAAGATAGACTAGGTATTTGTGGATGAGGGTAATTGTTTGTGTCTATGTCTGTGTGTTGGGGTTAGTATGGAGAAGTGGGAAAGATATGGAGGGAGAAATCCCAGAGAGCAAGAAAAGGAGAGGGGAATCCATGGCTGACCAGCAATGGGCAAGTGTGGATGGTTATAAATTGGGCTTTTGTCAAATAGGTGACTCCTGGTTTGGATTAGGCTGCTTGCTTTACACATTCTGCTTACAAAATGAACAAGTAGCTAAAACATCAAGCAGTTAAACAGAGGACAATGGGACCTTCTACTGATGCCACATCCCAACTTTAGTCTAAGACTAAGTAAGTAGAAATTCTTCATCACTTTAACTCACAGACCCATCTAGATATTAAGACTCTGTTAATAGGTTATGTAGGGTGTAATTTTGCCTCTTTCTTTTTCTTTCTTTCTTTCTCTCTTTCTCTCTTTTCTTTCTTCCTTCCTTCCTTTCTTTCTTTCTTTCTTTCTTTCTTTCTTTCTTTCTTTCTTTCTTTCTTTCTTTCTTTCTTTCTCTCTCTCTCTCTCTCTCTCTCTCTCTCTCTCTCTCTCTCTCTCTCTCTCTCTCTCTCTCTCTGTTCCTGTCTCTCTCTCTCTCTCCCTTTCTTTCTTTCTTTTAGAAAATTCCTGTAGCCTAGCAGTTCTTAACCAGGATTTCAGGCTGTTCTTCAATTTGAATGTGAAATGCTTCTTCTACATTTTTACTTTCCTTTAAATGAAACTTGGCATTTGCTTATAGTGTAACTATAGATAATCACTGGTACCAGTATTGGAAGTATCTACGACTTTGTCAGAAACAGAAATCCTAAGTATTTATATATCACATTGTAGTTGTTGGATATCTGCAAATATTTAAGGTCATAATTATTTTGAAATGAAAGTAGTTATTGGACCCAGCACTTTTAATGCCATTCTGTGAGGCTGAGGCAGGATTGCAAGTTTGAGCCCAGTCTGTGTGACTTAGCAGCTTAGTTAGACCTTGTCTCAAAATTTTAAATACTTTAAAAATGCTGAGAATGTAGCTTATTAAAAGACCCCAAACTCAATAGCCAGTACTGCCAAAAAAAGTGTTAATGAAGACATATATAATCTTTATTATTGTGCAATATTAAAGCACATATATTGCTGCTTACACACTTGTTTTCTAAAACTATATTGATAACTATATTTGATATAACTATTTTCCTTGGTAATCATTGATACATTTAAAATATTATCTTGAAACATTATCAATTATCAGATAAATAGTTATAAAAAGTTGATAATCCAACCCTTGCATAGTTTAAACTTTACGTTTTAAGTACCCTTTATTTTTGTAGCAGATATGTAAAATTTTATATGGGCCGGTGAGATGGCTCAGCGGCGTAAGCGCTTGCCTGGCAAGTGTGAGGGCCCGAGTTCGACTCCCAGAACCCACATATGAAAAAAGGGCCGGTGATATCGTTCAGCAGCACGGGTGCCTGCTGGCGTGCGAGGTCCTGAGGTCGACCCCTGGTACTCACAAAAACAAAAACAAAAAATTATAATCATTCCTACTTCTTTCAAATCTCTTTAGTGACAATGCAGGCCTTCTATACATCTCTACTTATTTTTACATTTTTACTGACATTGTATAATTAATGATCATTTACTGAATGAGGTGCTCTGCTATGTCTTCTCAAGTACACAGAAAAAACAGTTTTCAAAGGAGTTTTTAAATTTTGGGGAGGGGTAAACAATAGATAACACAGGGTAATAAGAGATGATGATGGGCTAGATGACAGGTAGTAGTACTGTGTGAGCAGAGCAAGAAATCAGCCAAGTTGATGACTTAAATGAAAATTCTGCTTTGGTGGTGTATCTGCTATTTTGGAATTTTATTCACAGTTGACATTGGCTTCACAGAGCTCCAGCAGAAGATGCAGATAAGATGCCAAGGGTATTAAAAATTATCCTTTAGCTCCCCAGTTCCTTTGGGATAGGTTGTTTTCTCTAAGAAACATTTGTTGTACCAAATATTTTGGTTCTTTTTGGATTCTTACACCTTCTTGTTTTTTTTTTTAGGTAAGAGACAAGATGAGTCGCATGGCCAAAATATTTTTTTAAAAAATTAGCACAACCATGAGATGGAAATGTGCAAGAGCAACATAAGACACAGAGGATTTAATTGGTAATAAGCTGCAATTACATGGCATAACTTTATAGATACATCCAATCTTCATTCATTGCCCTATTTTTGAAACTGTGATATTCAAAGCAAGAAGGATGATTCTTTTTTTATCTACTCTACACTTGCCAGGGTATACCAACAATGAATACTCCATTGTATATAAAGTACTATTATAAAGTACTATTGTGCAACAATAAGAATGTTCCCAACTTAAGCACGATCATCTTCTAAAGGCATTACAAAGGGAATTTTTTGAAATGTTGTAGTAACTGGGGCTATATGTGAGCCCTCCAACTCTGAATTATATAATTTTATAGGTTATGGACACCTATGTTTACCATATAGTGACTTCTTGCTGAAAAGGGAGACAAACCATGAGACAGACAAATCAGACACAAGTGGCAGAATTCCTTCTTCTGGGACTCTCTGATGACCCGAATACCCAACAGCTGCTATTCATCTTATTCCTGGGTGTATATCTGGTCACTGTACTTGGAAATCTGCTTCTTGTGTCCCTTGTTCAGGTTGACTCTCAGCTTCATACCCCCATGTATTTTTTTCTCTGCAACTTGTCTCTGGCTGACCTCTGTTTCTCCACAAACATAGTTCCTCAGGCCCTCATCCACCTACTTTCCAGAAAGAAGATAATTTCATTCACACGATGTGCAGCTCAACTTTTCCTCTTCCTCATTTTTGGGTGTACACAGTGTGTCCTTTTGGCAGTAATGTCCTATGATCGGTATGCGGCAATCTGCAACCCTTTGCACTACCCTAGCATCATGACCAGGAGGGTGTGTATCCAGCTGGCCGCAGGATCATGGACCAGTGGCATTTTAGTATCTGTGGTGGACACCACTTTCACACTAAGGCTGCCCTACCGAGGCAGCAACAATATTGCTCATTTCTTTTGTGAGGCCCCTGCATTGTTGATTCTGGCATCCACAGACACTCGTACTTCAGAGATGGCCATTTTTCTCATGGGGGTTTTGATTCTTCTTATACCCATTTTCCTAATTCTTGTATCCTATGGCTACATCATAGTGACTGTGGTCAAGATGAAGTCAGCTGCCGGAAGGCTCAAGGCATTTTCTACCTGTGGCTCCCACCTTATTGTTGTCATCCTTTTTTATGGGTCAGCAATCATCACCTACATGACACCCAAATCTTCCAAACAGCGGGAGAAACTGGTGTCTGTTTTCTATGCAGTGGTAACGCCCATGCTTAATCCTTTAATCTACAGCCTGAGAAACAGGGATGTGAAGGGAGCACTGAGGAAAGTAGCCACAAGGAATTTCCCATGCGGGCTCAGCATCATCCACTGACTCAGAGACTTTTCTGACTTCCTACATGTTAAGACTTGCTGGGTAGTCTACTTCCTCGAGAATGTAAATGTGGTAAGATTCTCATCCTTGAGGCTTGTCTACGAACCCACTCTTTATTCTTTAGCACTTCCTTTGTAGAAGAAGCATAACAATTCAAGGAGCGATAGGACAGAGCATCTGTTCCTTTCTGCTTCAGTCTTTGACAGCCAAGATTTAGGAAATTTCCTAAGAAACATTCATATTTTATAAACCTTGTGAAGCATTAAATTTTATATATTATATATATACATCTATCCAAGATCCTACTCTAAGTTCTTTGTATTTTAGTATTTCTGAATTTTTAAAAACATGAAATAATAAAAATTTAACAAACATCGATCACTTGCCGTGAGGTAAATGCTGTGTGTATGTGCGTGCATGTGTACCCGTATGTATGTTAGAGGTGAATAATGAGGAGCAGAACACATGAGCTCTTCCGTCATTATCACAGTCCTTTTAGAAATATGAGGATCTTACCTATCAGGATGCACCTTCATAAGGGTGAATATGTAGTTTTGTAAATCAACAAGAAATAATGACACATCCCAGGGCTAGCAAGAGTGAGAAGCTGCAATCAAACCTAGGCCTGAAGGACTAAGAGGAGAGAACTAGGACCTAGAAAGAGTAGCTATATGCGAAGTACACCAGGTGAGAGCTGTGGACTAGGTTAGATGGAGGTGAGCAAGCCCTGGGAAGAAATACTTCAAGCTTAATTTCCACCTCCCTTCTGAGCCTCACTATTGTATTCCAATTAGAAGTCAGAGTAAAGGGAGCCTCTTTGTACAATCCATAAAAGACAACAAACATTCTGAAGAACATGACAAGGTGAGAAAGGACAGAGAAGGAACAGGTCAAAGGAAGCTGAAGGTGAAGAGCAAGTGATTGTTCTCTGGCCCTCAGCATCTACTTGTTCTTTGTCCAGTGATTAATTCATGTTCCTAATACAGGGAACATATAAAGTTCCATCAACAAGTTTATTGTAGCAGTGTGATGTCAAGTAAGTCACACTTCTTCTTGATACCTAAAAGAAAAACTTCCACTAGGATTACTAATATAAGGAAATTGGGAAGAGAAAGGGTGAAAAAAGCAAATAATTAGCAGGAAACATACCAACTATAGTTTCTGATCCTGATTACTAGACCTAAATTGATAAGTATAACTTTTTCTTTCACTACCTTTCATGAATTGCTTATTTTCTGTCTTATTCTGCATTTGCTGGGGTTTATCTCGTATGGTGACTTAAAACTTTTTTCCTCAAAATTTGAGTTCTTGATGATCCCTTTTTATTGGACTTCTGCATTTTCGTTTTGACTGGAGCTGTTGTAGAGGAAGTATGATAAGATATCCCAGTGAATCGTCTGGGTTCCCAACTCAGTCTTCTTTGCCACCAGTGTATTTTAGCCACTAACTCTGTGTTTGGAAATAAGATCAATCAGTTCAGGCAATACAGAGATTTTTCCTGTGTCTGCCTGCCAGTTCAGTAATAAAAGGACCACAATGCCAACAAGAAGCTGTTTCTAATTCATTAAGATTCTCAGTGTTTCAAGACCATGATGAAGGCATTTATTTTGGGGGTACTAAGAATCTTAAATCAGTCAAGCCTAAGAACTGGAGGTGGGTAGCAGAGTCTGTAAAAGGTTACTTGCTCAATAGTCTAAGGAGCCACTCCAACTGTATCCTTAGGTTTATCAATCCTTAAATTCTAGTAGTTGTAGTGATAGCACCATATATTGTCAACTATTTAAAAAGTATGTACTGCATTGTATAAGATAGTGCTTTGCTCTCTTAGAGGTTGCCTCTCAGCTGGTGTGGTAACTGGGACTTTAGCAGGCCAATTTTGCAATTCTATCAAGTCAAGTGCTTCTTGTTAGTGGACTGAGTGGTGACACAAATTCAGTGGACTTGAGTCTATTGGATTTTATTTCACCATAAAGAAAAGAAAAACACTATAACTCTATTTCTTTTCTTTTTTTTTTTTAATGTGGGTACCGGGAGTAGAACTCAGGACCTTGTGCTTGCCAGCAGGTGCTTGTGCCACTGAGTGATATCACCGGCCCATTTTTCCTTTATGTGGGTTCCGGGAGTCGAACTCAGGACCTCATGCTTGCCAGGCAGGCGCTTATGCCGCTGAGCTATCTCACCGGCCATATAACTCTATTGCTATTTGGACAAAATACTGAGTTCTGAGTGATAGAAGTGGTCCAGTGTAATCAACATACCACCAGGAGCCGACTGTTTCATTTAGTAAATTGTGTTTACATTAGAGTTCACTTTTAACAAATGTAAACAACAGTTTAACCACCATTACACATGATATAAAAGATTTTAATCACTGTGAAAAGTCTATGGTGTCCCCTTTTAGTCAATGTATTTATTTTCCTCCTAATCTCTAGCAATCATTTGATCTGCTGTTACTATATATTTGCCTTTTCTAAAATTTTATGTACATGTATCCTAACAGTATATTTTTCAGTCTGACTTTTACATAACATGATGCTTTTGAGGTACATTCATCTTGTATTTATTAATTGTCTCTTTTTATTGTTGAGCAATAGTCTATTGTAGGTATCTATCTCAATTTGTTTATCCATTTATCAGGTAGGGTCTTTTTTTATAGAGTTGGTGGAAATGACATACTTATGCAGTAAACACTGTTTTACTCTGTAATTATCAATGAGCTATTGGGAATTACATAAAGTTATACTGCCTGTACCCCAAGGCTGCTATTTGTTGAGAGTGGTACTATGTTCATTGAGAAAATCAGAGTCCGTTATGTTGGTAGAATGATATGCAAGCTTGAAAGGAACAATTGATTTCATCCAATCACAATAATATTACAGAAAAAAATTGAATGAACAAAGCATCTTTGAGTTGTTTACAGAAGATTCCTATAACTTCTCTATTTATACTTGACTGGAGAGTTCTTTATAACCTTTCTGTCAAGCAGCTTTCGTATCATATGTGAATAATTTGAGATTTAGGCATTTGTCAGTGTGGAGTAGTCTTTCTCCAGATGAGGCACAGACCATCTATGGCAGGATAGGCAGTACTCAATTGCTACCCCTCTAACACATGCACATTATAAGACCTTGAAGGTTTGAAGTGTGTTTTCATTGTCTTTCTTACTAGAGTGTAAATTCCATGATGCAAGGTATTTGTTTCATTTATCACAGTGTTGTTAGGGCCTAACCTGGGCCTGATATGTCAGATTGCTTGATAAAAATTTGTTTATAAAAATGAGTAAAAGAGTGAAAAAATACTCTTAATTTATTGGCATTAGTACAATTGTTTAAATTACTTTATAAATAAAGATACCATAGAAATATTCATGTAAGGTTTTGGATAAATACAAGAAAGTAAAGAAGAAGATTATAAAATGCAATTGATAAAGTAGTTCAAGGTTAAAACAAAAAAGAGTGGATTTTAGTGAATTTTTCAATTTTCAGAGGATCCTAATCTACGTAAACTAGCAGTATCCTTAAAGACATTGGTACCACAGTCTCACAGAATACAGAGCCTGCTGTATCACTGCTTTCATTATTCATGTTCGTTCACTCAGAAATGAATTCTAGTGCAAAGTCCAAGATCCCAGGGGGCATACTGTATGTTTCTGGAAAGAGTAGAGATTAAAAATTCATTTGAGAATTTAATTTTCTTTCCTTTGTCCTTGCATTTTACCTCTTCAGCTTCCATCTAAGTTAGGCATAGCTTCTGAAGGCCCGTAATTCTGCAGATGACCCGCCTTAGGGCAACCTTCACTTCATTATTCCTTAAACTGTAGATGATGGGGTTCAGCATGGGAGTCACCACTGTATAGGACAGTGACAGCAGCTTCTTGTTCTCAGGAGAGGTGCTAGAGCGGGGTCAGAAATACGTGAGAATGGCTGTGCTGTAGAAGAGGGAAACAACGAGGAGGTGGGAGGAGCAGGTGGAGAAGGCCTTGTGTTTCCCCTCAGCTGAGGGCATCCTGAAGATGGTGGAGAGGATGCGGACATAGGACCCCAGGATCAGCAAGAATGGGAAGAGAATAAATAGTACAGTTGCTGTCAGGGCCTCCAGTTCAAACAAAGAGGTATCAGCACAGACCAGTGCGATGACAGGGGGGCTGTCACAGAAGAAGTGGTTCACCTTGTTGGGGCCGCAAAAGGGGAAACTGAAAATCCATGAAGTTTGCACAGTGGCCACTGGAAACCCTGAGAACCAAGATGCAGCTGCTAACTGGGCACAGGACCTGAGGCCCATGATAACTGGGTAGTGCAAGGGTTTACAGATGGCCACATAACGGTCATATGCCATGGTGGCCAGGAGGCAGCACTCAGCAGCCCCAAAGAAGAAGAAGAAATACATCTGAGTGGCACAGCCAAGGAAGGAGATGGTTGTGTCTTGAATGATCAGGGTTGACAGCATCTTGGGCACAATGACCAAATTGAAACCTATCTCCAGGAAGGATAAGTTTCTGAGGAAGAAGTACATAGGACTTTGCAGAGCAGAATCAGCTGTAGTGACCAGGATGATGAGGACATTGCCCATTAGCGTAACCAAGTAAATGGTCAAAAACAGGAGAAACAGTAGAGCCTGTAGCTCAGAGGACAGGGTTGAAAAGCTTATAAGAACAAATTCATTGACAATTGTCCAGTTTTCCCACATCATACTTCTGCCCAAGATTTTATTAGGCATTCGAATTCCACAAAGGTAGGAGAAGTCTCCATGTGTCGTCTATGTCTCTGTAATGCCTAAGAAAGAAAATCTGTAGCTTCATTCTCCACCTTTTCGTTATGGTTGCTGAAGATCAAACATCTTTCCTCTCCAAAACATAAAAGAGAAAATTGATCATTGGGTTCTCAATTTTAGATTTCCACTTTTTTCAGTCTGAACTGAGCGGGGCCATATGTAATCTATATATGTCCCAGCTTTGTTCTATAGAGGATAGCCAAAATCACAGCTTTACTTCTTGTTCCTATTCTATCTCCCTTTAATAATCAGTGGTGCTTTCTTAGCACCAGGTCAAGTATTTCTTAATAGGTGGATCTTGATGCATAATGAAATGTGTTGATGTCAGGCAGAGTATCTTCTGAAAAACAAAGGGTGGGAAGGAGAAAATCAAACGAAAATTACCAAATAATACCTAAAGAGAAGATCTGAATATGCCCCAATCTCAAGAAGCTCCTACTCAGGAAGGATTCACTGTATCATAGAGAGAAAGACACATAACATAGAAAGGGGTTATTACCATCTCAGGGCCAAATAATCTCCACGTGGCTGTATGGGATCAAAAGTAACATACTCGAGAGTGTCAGCACCACGGACAGAGTCTAGACCTGTTGTCAGCACCACGGACAGAGTCTAGACCTGTTAAGTATAAGACATTGATCAGCTTCTCTTGGTTAACATGTGTTCTGACTCAAGAAATTTGATTCTCACATTTTACATGTTAATAAAGTCCCAAATATGCAGGTATGACTAATAAGATAAAATCTTATGAAAGAAAAAACAGAAGTTTTTATCATTGCATCAATACCTAACTTTCAAAATTGAGACCCTAGTAATCTTTCTGATAATGATAAACTTCAATAATAAATAAATATAAAGTGCTTTGCATGCTACCTGGCATATTATAAATGCTCAGGAACCCTAAAATCTACTTCTAATCCAATCTATTGCTCCAATTCCCTTCAGCCCCTGCTATTCAACTTTAAGACAAAAGAATAATTTTTTTCTAGAGGACATATTATAAAGACATTATGCTAGTAGAATATATAATTATGTTATATAATAATAAGAGAAATGGGAAATAAAATAGTGAAGGAGTTAGGCATTTGGGATGTAGATAGTCTTAGAAAAAGCCTCATCAAACAGATGATATTTGACTAAAGTCCTAGGCAGATGCAAAAAATGGTGGGGAGGGTGAAGGAAGGAAGGAGGTAAATGGCAAAAAAAGGACACATTTTAATTTTTTCCTGATTCGTGTTTATTTTTAAAGCTCAACTGGGGCATTGCTTCTTCTATAACAATTTTAGGCCGGTGAGATAGCTCAGCGGCATAAGCGCCTGCCTGGCAAGTGTGAGGTCCTGAGTTCGATTCCCGGTACCCACAAAAACAAAAACAAAATCTTTGATACTGCAACTATTTTCATAGTAAGAACGAACATTTATGAAGCATTAAAAATGTGCATACTGCTCTATTTTACATGTGTTATTCTATTTAGTTTTCATAACAACTTGAAGAGGCAGGTGCATTAGATGCATTAGATGCATTTAGATGCATTTTATAGGCAAAGAGAAGAGAATTTCAGAATTTCTCTGAAGCACAGAGAAACTGAGCAATTTTTCCAAGGGTAAGCAACTAGCCAGTACTGGTGGCAGGATATGCATTCTAGGTGGTCTTACTTCGAATAACAGGTTTATTCATCAGTTGACATTTTCATCCAGTTTTTCAGAATGACAATTAGTCTGAGTTACAGATAGTTGCAAACTACAGTATCTAGTATAAGGTAGTAGAACAAGAGCAGAGCAAGACAATTTCTAAAGATGGGCAGAAAATTCTAATACTGGATACTGGAATACCATTTCAATTGTTTTAAATTTAGAATAATCATTAATTTATTTCTGTCTGGTATTCCGGATGTTATGCTCCTTAACAGCACAAATTGTGCTACTTAAATTTTTAGCCCAGGGCCGGTGAGATGGCTCAGCGGTGTAAGCGCCTGCCTTGCAAGCACGAGGGCCCGAGTTCGACTCCCGGATCCCACATACGGAAAAGGGGCCGGTGATATCGCTCAGCGGCACGGGTGCCTGTTGGCGCGCGAGGTCCTGAGGTCGACCCCCCCAGTACCCACAAAAAAAAAATTTTTTTTAGCCCAATGTCTAGAAAAGTAGATGCCGAGTAAATTGTTATTGAGTGAATTAATGGATAATGAAGAAAATGTGGGAAATAATTAGGGGAAGATCTGTATAAACATAAGGTAGGTACACTAAGCTCCATTCACAAGCCATTTAGACACAAACACAAAAGAATATTGTACAATTAACACAGATTTAGAGAATGATAAGAGATATAAATTGTGCTCATCATCTTTCTCCACTTCAAACATCCTCCTTACATCTACCCCATTTCAGTCAATGGTATCACCCAGAAGTACAAATCAAGAGCTGGGATATAATCCTTTAATGTATCCCCTCAAATTGATTATTTTTCCTCCTAAACATTGATTCAGTGTTATCTCTACCATTTCTTCCCCCACTGATTTTAGGTCCTGGCTTTCATTTTTATGGCCTGGAGTATTATAGTAACCTGTTTCCAGTTCGTTCTCTTCAAACCAGCCTCCACTTGCACATGGTCTGACGGCAACTCTGATTAAATCACTTACATGCTTAATGTCTTTCAGTAACTCTCTACTGCAGATGGAGTACAAATCCCTTAAGTAGGTCTTTTTCTTTGATCTTGGCTTATTTTTCTAGCTTCAAGTCCCCTATCAACCTGGCATTCTTTACTTTCTTTTCCTTGCACACAAAATGTTCTCTTATTCCTTTTTACATTTGTGCACATGGCTCTTTTTTGTTGGAAACCTCCCCCTACAATCAGCAATAATTGCTCACTTTGTAAATCTCAGGTTAAACGTCACATTTTTTTCTGTAAAATTTCCCTGTCCTCCTATGACAGAATTGAGGAATTATTTCTTTTACTTTCTCATAACACTTTGTGCAAACCTCTACTAGAGGAGTTTTATAATTGTAAACTTTAATAGTGAACCAAAATGTTTCTTAGGATAGTCAAGACTCTGAGGCACATCACTTAAGCCACATCCCAAAACAGGTTGATGCCAATTTTTTAATCTATATTTTTGGGGTAAAACTCTATTTTTTCCATCAGTGATCATAAATAATTTAAGACATGGGGTGGGTATAGAAATACAGTTATAAGTACTGTCATCTGGAACATGTCTTTTTTTTTGTGTGTGTGGGTACTGGGGGTCGACCTCAGGACCTCGCGCGCCAGCAGGCACCCATGCCGCTGAGCGATATCACCGGCCCTTTTTTCGTATGTGGGTTCCGGGAGTCGAACTCGGGACCTCACGCTTGCCAGGCAGGCGCTTATGCCGCTGAGCCATCTCACCGGCCCTGGAACATGTCTTTTTAATGTGGTTACAAAATATCACGAAAGAGTTCATCAAATGCCTTAGTGAAATGCAGATAAACCATGTCCACACTCATTCATTAACCTGAGCTCTAATGTCACCTTTCTGACAGAGCCCTTTTTGGTCATCTCCACCCACAGTGGGCATAAGTAATTCCTCTCTCCATGTGTTCATCATACATAGCATCTAAAAATATCCTTATTATAACAATGGCTTTGTTTCATAATTATTTCACAATTGTGTCCCATCCTGCAGCACTCCATGGTAAACACAAACCAAATCATATCCATATTACATTGCCTAGTATCTATGAGTAACAATAAACATCTGTAGAATCACTAATTAGTATTTATCTTAATGGCATTACTTCATTGTTCTAGTTCATTGATATTTATCTTACAAGGTTAAGAAAGTTCTATGTTATGAAATTTTTAGTGAATCTATGATGGAATACAATAATCACTATTTTTAAGTTTCTGTAAAAAAATCCCTTTAATAATGCTTTAAATTATTTTCTGGTAAGAAAGATAGAAATAAATGTAGAATTATCAAACTACATAAATTTCAATTCTTATTGTCATAATATTATTTTTTTTGTATTACATAGTTTCTATAATGTCATAAATACTATAAATCAAACCTCCTGCAAAGCAGTGTTGGATAAATATAAAACAATCCAATAAAATATAGCCAAACCTATACTGTAACCCTTGAAACCAGAGGAAAAGTCTAAGTATAACTTAGTTTGAAAATTTCCTAAGGACATGAAACAAGATGACTTTAGTTAGACACTGGCCAATATGTCACAAAAAAAACTAGGAAAAAAAATGTTCTCAGATCCCAAATCTAGAAGTTTGCAAAGAGTATCAGCAGATGATCAGTTAATAAATTTGAGAGAACTTACATAAGCTGAGTAGTAGTTTTTTGACTTTCTAAACAGGGTTGCCTCCTTCTTTTCTTCTCAAACCAAATTTTATAGGGAGTGGCAATACTTAAATCCAGTGAGGGACAGGGACTTAGAGTTTCACCTTTTTGATTTTTGCTTCTCTTCTGTGTTATGAAATAACACCCATACATTGTTCTAAGGCCTTGGGATTCAAGAAATACTGTGTGAGAATCTGAGTTAGGATTTGGCATCTGCCTCCTTCCCAGAGTTGTAATTCTGTATTTTCCTTCATTTGTCTTGGTCTCTCTTTAAATTTCCCTTTTTATTTCTTTCCTTCCATATGGTCTGTTCTTCTTTTATCTTTCATATGGTCTGTACTTTCACCTCTCTTTTCTGTTTTTAATTTGCCATGTTTTTCCCCTATTAAGAGAGGAAGTTATAGGAAGATTTTGAAGAATTGACCTTCCTATAACTGTATGAGTATAGTTATGTTTCTAAGGATATTGTCCATGCAGCATAGTTCAGGTACTATTTTCCTTCAATTTTGCACAGCACACAGCTTTTGGTAATTGTGATTGTGACTGTTGCTATAGGAAAGACTGAGAGACAGAGATAAAGACAGGGACAGAGACAGGGACGGAGACAGAGAGAAGTCCTTGGTAAGGGGAAAGGTATGGGGAATCTTAGTTGAAGTCGCCTGGTCAACTGCATCTCCCTATTCAGAAAGTCACCTTTTAGGGATAACACTTTGACAATTCTGTGTCTTGTTTCAATAAGGAAGAACTAGATACCATACTTAAGAGAACTTTGCAAAACTACCACATGAGTGATTATTCTAGATAACACAGTTATGATGGCAAGTAATACGGTGTCATAAGGTTAAAATTCTAGTCGTCATTATTATTGATTTTTTTAAGCTGTGAGACCCTTACTGACGTAACATTTCCTGAATATAGTTTTTTGAATTGTAGAACAATAATTACAATAATGTCCAGTGACATGACAGGGTGCAAGCACATTGAGCATTCTAAAGTGCAATACATGTATTATTATTGGTTTCTATCCTTTCCCAGGTACTTTAATTTGTCATGTCCCATTAAACTCCCATAGCCACTGCTTGGGATCTCAGGTACACTTTTAGTAGTGAGCAATTCTCAATTCTCTTCACAAGACATTTTAATTCTATGTCCCAACTTTTCATCCTTTACTCACCTCTTTGCAAATGACATCTGTCTGTATAAACTCCAGAGAAGCCCTGGACTACGTCAGTCACTCACTCTAGAGCAGCCTTGGCCTATTTCTGAATAAGTGATTCCAGGGGACTCATAAATTATGGCTTTGTCTGTGTAAGTCATTCCGGTGAAGCCCTGGAATGTATCTGTATCAGTCGTTCCAGAGACTGTCTGGGCTGTGCTTGCCTTGGTCCACATTGCTGATGAATTCTGCCTGGTGCTTTTGTCACATTCTCAAAGAAGTTTCATCGCAAGGGCTGGGTTAGTCATGCCAGGTAAATCCTAGGCTGTTACTGGTCAGCCAGTGTAAAAAAGCTTTGAGCCGTGCAGCATTGGCACTGCAGAGATGCTGTGGATTGGGCCCATGTCAGTCACTCTAGAGGGTTTCAGGCTGGGTTTCAGTACTACTTCAATCCCTCATATTTAATGTAGGAGAGTAATTCCCTCAATGCTTTCTCTTCCTCAAGTGTTGTCATAGATACCTTTTCTGACAGGTATGAATTTTGGGGAATTCCCAGGAGTGCAAATATTCATGAAGGTTCTGCAATCCTATTAATTGGAGAAAGGTCATTATTTTAGCTATAACTTTCCCTGAAGTTGTAAGGCTACAAGAGCAAAGGAATAAAACTCAGTGGTCTATCTGCCCTCCAAGGTGTGTACCCTAGAGAAATTAGAACACGCCAGCATTTTTTCACATTTCCCAATGCTTTTGATTTTCACTGGGCAACTTCTCAGTCTAAACTATGTGGAGAATATTA
This sequence comes from Erethizon dorsatum, assembly GCA_028451465.1. Lineage (NCBI taxonomy): Eukaryota > Metazoa > Chordata > Mammalia > Rodentia > Erethizontidae > Erethizon > Erethizon dorsatum. Next base: position 61,115,515 of record CM051827.1, on the reverse strand, counting down.
ATAAGGAACATAATTGGTTAGGGAGGTTATTAGCTCTAGGTTAAAATGAGGAAAGGAAAGTCTGACTAACAGTCTCAAAATTTGAGCCTTTCTAGAATAGGAATTGAAGAGGAGAGAGTAAGGTATAGTCAGTGCTTTGGATAAAATTTCCTCTAGGGGATAAAAGCCTCCTTGAAAGTCTCGAATGGTTATCTGAACATTTCTCACAGTGTTTTTGAAACATGTTTGGTTGCACATTTCTTATTGGAAGCAGTAATGATAGCTTACTTGCTCATTTTTTTTTATACCTAGCACAGTGCTTGCATATATGCGCTTTAAATTTTCCACAGGGCATATTTAATATGACTTTTTTTGTCTCACTCCCATCTACATAACTTGAAATGTTCTGTTTTAAGATGGCACATTCATCTTATACTTTGTTCTACAGAAATACTCCACATTCTCAGCACAAATGATAATACCCATGGGTCTAAGTATGAAAAAGAATAGCTACTTATTGTTTCCCCTGGTAATCCTTTTCTTTGTCTAGTATATATGCTACGCCCTTTTATTTCCTATGCTTAATAGGGATTGAAACCAGAGATATGTTAGAGCAGACATGGCTACCTGACATCTCCCTGTCATTTTTTTTTATTCTCTTTCTTTACCAAAGTATCACTCTATCATTTGTAGGAGGAGTAACTCAGGTTCCAATGACAAAAGAACAAATATATAAGATCCACTTTGAATGTCTGTCATTCACTTAAAAATATTTATTTGGGGCAGTAGCAGGCACTAGGGATTTAGTAGTAAATGCCCCTTGCTTCACAGCATATAAAGTTAAGAAGGGAAAACAAACATCAAAGAATCATATAAAAATGTGAAATTACAACTGCAATGTAACTAAAATAAAATGATATAGCTGTAAAAATAGCACTTTTCTTTTCTCCTTCCCAGGGCATAAAGTATGAGCAGAAGTATTTAGATAATAACTTAATAAGGTTATTATGAACAGCAACCACAAACGTTGGACATAGTTATATTTTTGGTCAAAGAAAAAGCCTTTAAGAGGTAAATCAATAGTTTTGAGCCGCTTTCTCAGTCCCAGCAATCCTCAAAGGGAGCTTCTGTGTAAGTGGGATAAAAAAAAGACCTAACAAAGTGATGTGTGGTTCTGAGTCCATTGTGACAAAAAAAGATGCCTTAAATAGTGGATTCAATAAAAATATTTATTTCCACTTATGTGTTAAACTATATTGTTTCTGATGATTAATAATATCCTCAAGAGATGTATTTAAATATTTGTGTTGGATTCAAATCAGTTGTGGTCCAGGCACTTTGGTGCACACCTGTAATCTCGGCTACTCAGGAAAATGAGACAAAAGTTTCATGCCAGCCTGGGCAACTTAATAAAGACTCTGTCTCAAAATCAAACAATAAAAAGGGTTGGGATGTGGTTTCAAGTACTTTCTGGGTTCAGTCTCCAATATAAGATAATTACTCATAGAAAGATCCAGAGAAAAATAGCTGTATCAGTAACTCACACTTACGGGTAACTATTGAGTTTGGATAGGATACTATTAAACTCTACTCTATATTTAAAATTTCAATGGTCATTTTTTCAGTACTCGTTACTGCAGTGTCCTTTCAGCCCACTTGGCAGAATGTTATGAAACAAATTCCCTTGGTAGTCTTTTATGAGCATGGGAACTAGGGTTTTTTTTCCCCCCTCAAATGAAAGCTTTACTGTTTTGCACACTTGAGCCTGTGAAGGATGGGGTCTTTCTGATTCCTCAGATGGGTTTAAGCAATTTTTCTTATTGTCCTGATGAAAGGTGCTTGGCTTTTTAAAAATGCTAATCTTTTTAGAATCATGTTCTTCTTTGTCCCAACTTTCAAGGCACTTCCTTTATGGCCATTAGCAAAATTTTAAAAATTGTTTAGCTTTATTTTTGGTAGGGTCAGAATCAAAATATATGCAACTTCAAAGCTAGAACATTACCATAAACAACAATTAGTACCTGTTATAGTTTACAACTAGAATATTCCCCAAAAGCTCTACCCTACATGATTATTTTTTTTCAATTGTGATATAGTCATTTAATGAAATAGTGTACATAAGCAAAAATTAGTGATCTACAGACATATTAATTGACTTCAATAAATTTTAGAAACAGTGTTGAGTGGAATAAGATGCTAAAAATACACACAGAGTTTTTATTAAACTCAAAAAATTCATAAACCTATGAAGTGTTGGCTATGTAAGAACATGATTATTGAGATTATAAAGACATACACGAGGGTTACTGATCCACATTCCTATATGCATATTGCAGATCAATAAGCTTAAGAGAACTAACTCTGCATCAAGGGAATGAGAAGTGAAATGAGGCAGTCAGAAAAGTTATGCAGTAGGAGGGATAACAAGATTTTCTATATGATAAATGATTTAGCTAACAGAGGAGAAAGTGACAAGATGATTGTTGATGGGTTTTGCCCTCTTTCAGTATGTATATCTCCAGGTTAGAGTTAGTAGAAGTTTCATACTGTCCAAAGTGTATGTTACACAGTAATATAAATATCTGGAAATACTTGGTCATAGAAGTATTGAAATACCAATTGAACCAATAAGATAAAGACCATAAGTCTAAAATGGCAAAGAGAAGTTTTTGCAGTTGATAGTAATAGATCTAAAACCCTTCTGTCTTATTTTCTATTTACTTAGCTTTCTAAAAGCCATTTCAGCTACTGAGTTTCACCCAGTAGAGACGTAAAAACAGGCATAGAGCAATTTAAAATATCAGGCTGATTGTTTGACATTATAAAATTTAGGTTTACTTCTTAATGTCTATAGGATACAGATTCTGAGGGCAAGGGCCTTGTAGAAGATCCTGTTGAGGGCATTTTTCACTTCGTTATTCCTCAAGCTGTAGATGATGGGATTCAACATGGGAGTCACAATAGTGTAGGACAATGATAATAATTTCTTGTTCTCAGGAGAATTACTTGATTTGGGCCGAAAATATGTGAGGCTTAAAGATACATAGAAAAGGGAGACAACAAGGAGGTGAGAAGAGCAGGTAGAGAAGGCTTTATGCTTCCCTTTAGCTGATGGAATCCTGAGGATGGCAGCAGCAATGCGCATGTAGGAAGATAAGATCAGCAAGCAGGGTATCATGACCACCAGAATGATTCCAACAATGGCATAGATCTCGAAGAGTGCTGTGTCTGCACAGACCAGCCTCAGCACAGGGGGGCTGTCACAGAAGAAGTGGTTCACTTTGTTGGTGGCACAGAACGGGAAACTGAAGAGCCACGTGGTCTGCACAGTGGCTACAGGAAATCCTGGAAACCAGGAGGCCGCAGCCAGTTTGGTGCGTGTCCTTCTGTTCATGAGGACCGGGTAATGCAAGGGGCTGCAGATGGCTACATAGCGGTCATATGCCATGGTGGCCAAGAGGAAGCATTCAGCCACCCCCCAAAAAAAGGAGAAATACATCTGAGTGGCACAGCCAAGGAAGGAGATGGTTGTGTCCTGGGCAAGCAGGGTTCCCAGCATTTTAGGTACGATGACTAGGTTGAAGCCAATCTCCAAGAAAGACAAGTTCCTGACGAAGAAGTACATGGGACTGTGCAGCATGGGGTCGGCCCAGGTAACCAGAATGATGAGGCTGTTTCCCATCAGGGTGACCAGGTAGATGAGGAGAAATACCAGGAAGAGCAAGGACTGCGTTTCAGTAGGTAGGGAGGAGAAGCTCATGAGGATAAACTCACTTATCCTTGTCCAGTTTCCTCCAGCCATAGGTATAGTTTTAAATCTCCAGTGTGGTCACGGAGAGAAATTCTTCATTGGAATGACAATGACATTCTGAATATGTTTTTCAGGTTCCTTCTTGCTGTTAGGGAATTAGACAAGGTTAGGATTTTAGCTTTCAGATTAACTTTTAAAAAAGAGTTGCCAGGTCAGAACCATGAGTCTCTGAAGGGGACATGAAAGGACATATGTTGAAACACAATGATGTTCCTGAGAACATCTAAGCTTTTGAGAAGTATGGCCAATGTTAATGATCTTGTTAAAAAACACATAACAGTGTGTTTTCCAAAACTCCAGAAATACATGCATATATACATATATATATATATACATATATAATTATAAAGCAAAATAAGTTATGTAATGATTCTTCCAGTCTTCAAGAATCTTTCTTGCTTGTGTAGAATTTGAGAGGTGATTAAGTGGTAACATATATTGAGAACAGCTTATTTGCATATCTTTGTTCTCTCTCTCTGTTTTTCATCTGCAACTTTATTCAGCTCGTTTAAATATTTAACAATTCTTTTTTTTTTTTTTTTTTTTCTGTGGGTACCAGGGGTCGACCTCAGGACTTTGCGCGCCAGCAGGTGCCCGTACCGCTGAGTGATATCACCAGCCCCTTTTTCGTATGTGGGTTTCGGGAGTCGAACTTGGGCCCTCGCACTTGCCAGGCAGGCGCTTACACCGCTGAGCCATCTCACCGGCCCCCTAACAATTCTAAAATATGTACTTTTTGCTTTGACAAAAAATTAAAAATATAGGAGCACTGGCTCCACTTTAGGAGAAAATTGATATATGTACTGCTATGGATAGTTAAGGTCCCTCCTTTAGCCCTTTATTGATCTGTGAAGCATTTTTTTCAATATTTTCCTTTGTATCTTTATTCTCTTATATTGGTATTCTTTCCATCAGGACTCTGATCTCAGAGAAATTAAGGAACAGTAGTTAAGTAGGAGGCCTTGAGTCTAAACCACATCTGTTAGATTCCAAATACCATCTGATCTTGGAGTGTTTTGGCTTGCTGCCCCAGAAAGTTATAGGGATTTTTACAAAATCACAGTAAAGTTAGAGGAAAAGATAACCAAGTTAATCAACGTCATTAATATTAAGACATTCAGGATGTTGTCTACACTCAGCTGGATCCCAAAGCTGTATTATGTCTTTTAATTTTTATTTAAGAATCAAAAGGATTTCCTTTCTTATTTTGTAATCTAGAATGTTGAATTAGATGGAGATAAAAAGATATACTGTAGTAGGAAAATAAATTCACTAAGAGACTGGGGTAAAGAAAACATGGACATAGCTAAGGAGCTACCATAAGAAAATAACATTTTAGGAGCAGTAAAGACCAGCATTAACACGAAGTAAAAAACACACAAGCACGTGGTCAAAGTTCTGTACATTTTGCATCAGTATACTTTTCTTTCTATGCTAAGGAAATTGGTCTATGTTCTATCAAGAAATTCTCCTTAATATTCAAATTACAGAATGATGCTTTCATATATAAGTCGTGGAGAAAGACCACTGTGATGTTGTGAGACTAAGTGGTGTGATGTGGAAGTGCCGAGGAATCAAGAGCTCTGTGCCTGGTATCAAGGATCCCAGGGAGAATCTCATCATTGCTTTCAGTGTTCACTGACAATTGCTTTTCAAGCAGCATGGGAAATACAAAGTTACTGGAGAGGGGATAAATACTAGTTAGGTCCTGGTGAATAATTTGTATGTCAAGCTTGTATTTAGCATTCCAAGCATCTGGAAGGGAAAAGACAATCATTTTTACAAAATAACTATGATCAAACTGATCTAATATTTCTTCAAAGCATGGAATGTCTACAGTTTCAAGCTCAAATTACAAAAAAATGAATGCAATTTAAAAAAATAATAAATGGACCAAAGATGCAGCAAAAAGATACACTCAATGATAAACTTTCCTGGCACAGAAAGTCAAGGCAACCCTCTGTCTTTCAGAATAAGTAAAGAGAGGAAGTCATGGGAGATGTGTACACATATCAGTTTGGATTAATAAGATGAATCCAAGGAATCAGATTATTTGTTTTCCCCTCAAAAAAGAGTCCAGAAGAAATGGGAGAGTCATTGAATTGTTTCTATTATTTACTTTCAAAAAGCCTCATAAAATACTGAATATCAAATAAAGACATAAAAATGAATCTTCAAGCCAGAAATAACCGCCAAGGGAGAATAAACCATGAGTTTTGAATTCAAAGGCTATGGATCACAGTGCTTGAAATTTATGAAACCTGAATTAGTAAATTAGAGTGAAAGTTTGTGAAATTATACCCAAATTATTGGGAAAAATTATGAAACATACAATCATGATGAAATAAAATACAGAAAAAAATGCACTAAATAGATATTCCAGAAAGATAGAACCAAGAAAAGAGAAGTAAAATAATATTCAAGGAAGGACCAGGGTAATAACACATACCCCCGATCTAAAGGAAACATGACTTTTTAAATTGAAAGAATCCTTAAGCACAAAATAAATTTTAAAACATTTATACAAACATGTCTTTATATTAATTCAAGTGTAAAAAATTTTGGAAATAGAGAAAAATTCTGTTATGCAGCCAGATTAGAAAAATGATTAAAATAACTCAAAACAAAAAATATTCTTTTAAACCACAACCATGTAAAAAGTGAAAAAAGTTCACTGCCATTATCTTTAAGGAAATGCATATATGTGTGTTTCCTTTATTATTATTATTATTATTATTATTAGTAGTAGTAGTAGTAGTCCTGGGCACTGATCCCAGGGCTATTGTACTGAGCTACATCCAAGCCCTTTAATTTATTTTTTTAAATTTTGATATAGGGTCTTGATAAGTTGCTCAATGACCCAAGCTGGGCTCTACCTTGACGTCCTCCTGACTCAGCCTCCCACAGTGATGGGATTACAGGCATGTACCACCACACTGTGTTCAAATATAAATATTAAGATTGCAAGTATACATCAATGTACCCATATTAGAATGGGTACAAAAATTAGTGACAACACTAAGTGCTGCTTCTGATGGGATTAATTGCATTGTTCAGACATTGCAGGTATAAATGTAAGTTGTACAACCACTCTGGAGCATAGTTTAGCAGTTCTTTAAAACAACAAAGTATGAAAATACCATACAACTCAGTAAGAGCACTTCAGGATATTTATCTCAGAGGAAGAAGATTTACACTGACACAAAAACATGTATGTTTATAGTTGCTATAGTCATAAAAATTCCAAATTGATAACAATCCAGATTTCTGTCAATGGATAAATGATCAATTAAATTTACGATAATTTTTTATACCTTGGTACACTTTTTCAGCAATAAAAAAGAACAAACTATTGATACCATCTTACAACCTAAATACATTTTCAGAAAATTATGCTGAATAAAAAAGCACATATTATATTGTTCCATTTATATAACATTCTTTAAATAACAAAATTATAGAAATGGAAAACAAAGAGTGGTTGTCAGTGGTTATGCAGGAGGGTAGGGATGGAAGGGAAGTGGGTATGGCTATGAAAGTCCAGCATGAGGGATTTTCAGAGTAACAGAATATTCCACATATTGATTGCAGTATTGTCAGTATTTGGAGTGGTGACACTGTCCTACAGTTTTTAAAGATGTTATCTTTAGGTAAAGCATACCTAGGATCTCTATGTATTATTTCCTATACTGCATGGAAATCTATAATTATTTAATAAAATGTTTAAAATGTAGAAAAACTAAAATTCAAAACCATTTCTTCAAAGTACAGGTATATTTTAATAAGAGGCAAGACAATTAGCTTTTGAAAATAAACCTGTTATGGAAGGCAATTGAATGTTTGGAAATATTTCCGTCATTATATCATTTAATTGACAGAAATAATTGTATCTTCCATCAAACTTTCATATTTACTCGTGTAAGATGGTCAAGTGAATTTTCTAATAAATTTGAAAAATATGGTCAGTGCAGTGCTACAATAAGCTTAGAATACACGTTTTTAAAAAGGAAATAATAATAAAGACATAAAAAAGGTAATATCTTCTGATTAATTTATAAGAAAAATTGTTTTGGGAAAGTTGAAAACTTCAACAAGACCTTTGGATGTTTCTTTGTCAGAATTACAGCGTCAGTGACAACATAAGCCCAGCCAGTAGTAATCTTCAACCATTTCTATCTCTTTGTATATTGTTTATTTATAGCCATCAAAATTAAATGTTGATTCTCATTATGATTAAAAACTTTTATAATTTTGAACATATATAGAATTATACTGCATTCAGAACCAAATCTTCAAGTTAATGTATTACAAAGTATTAAATAAAAATTTCAAAAATAAAATATTGTAAATCATATTTCTCTAATATGTTAGTGTTGATATTTTCTTTTATATCAAGATATTTTAGAGGTAAATTATTGTATTATTCTAATAATAAAATAAATATAATTAAAATGTTATAATATGTTTACTTATTCCTTTAAAATTTCTTCTAGTGGTATATATTTTATAATAAATGTATTTACAATTTTATTTAAATTAAAAATAAACAACACAAAAGAGAGCAACAGATTTGTCTTATGCAACACTGAGAGGACACAGTAGATTTATGTTTATAGAACATAGACCAGGGCCAGTGAGATGGCTCAGCGGCATAAGCGCCTGCCTGGCAAACGTGAGGGCCCGAGTTCGACTCCCGGAACCCACACATGAAAAAAGGGCTGGTGACATCGCTCAGCGGCACGGGCGCCTGCTGGCGCACGAGGTCCTGAGCTCGACCCCCGGTACCCACACACACACACACACAAAGAACATAGATAAAGCTCATTTAGGCATTTATTATTATTATAACATGATAATAGGGATAATAGATTAATATGGTTTCCAAATCAAGTTTGAAACAACATAGGTATAGAAGTACAAAAACAATAGATTTAAAAACATTAAACAATTCTAAAATTGTTAAACTAGTAAATAAATCCAATATTTTGCTCTTTAAAAATAAGCAATGCAAACAAGTTCAATGAAAAAAAACATAGAAAACACAAATAAAAATATTAGGGCTAAGAAATGGAAAACAACTTCAGAACAGAAGGACACTTTTGTAAGTAGAAAGCAATGCTCTGAATACTTCTATCACAGTTAATTTAATATATAAATACTTTTATTTTAAATACTATGAAGTGACTATCTTCTGGTAAAATGAAGGATTGAATATTGAATTAAAAATATAAAAATATAAGTAGGGGAAATTTCATCAAAACTATAGAATCAAAATAGTTCTAAGCCAGCACAGTTATATGAATGAGTTTTTTCCAATATTCGAAGAACAGATAAATCTAGAGTTAGTTTAACTCCAGAGGGAAGAGGACAGTGTTTGTTCTGTAATCATGATAATAACAAATGCCATCTTTCTATTTACAATGCCATCTTTCTAAATTTACAAATATGATACATGCAATCGATCTTACTTGTTAGTATAGATGCAAAAATCTGAAATAGAATTCAATTCTACTAATGTCAATCCAAATCTACATCTCAATAATATATTATGCTAAAGTAGAATTAATTTCAAAAGGGCAGTATTCATGACATTTCTATATTCATAAAAAACTAGCTAGAAAAAGTTGCACTGCATCAATAAAATACAAATATTTTAGATAAAAGATGTCAAAATAGACATCTTATGAATTGTAGTGCACTTTCATGTTAAAAAATGATTGGAACAGGGCCGGTGAGATGGCTCAGCGACTTAAGCGCCTGCCCGGCAAGTGCGAGGGCCCGAGTTTGACTCCTGGAACCCACATACGAAAAAGGGGCCGGTGATATCGCTCAGCGGCACGGGCACCTGCTGGCGCACGAGGTCCTGAGGTCGACCCCCCGGTACCCACACACACACAAAAAATGATTGGAACAAATTGAGTTTCATAAAAAGTTACGAATAAACTAATAAATACATTAAAAATGCCAAAATCATGAAGAGAAAATAAAGCAAAAAGTACATGCATAATCAGATAGGAAAACATTTTATATAACTTCATAGTATTTTATTGTATTCTCTCATAAAGTTAAAATTTTTCACAGTCTGTTTGCACATATATTGCAGTATTGTGTTAGGGAGATAATTAACACAAGTGACACTCAGGAGCAATGTGTATTTAACGGGAGTTTTATAAGAAGCTCATTAGTAACATGAGGGAAAAATGAAAGTTGCATTCTTGCCTCAAACAATACAGTAAAATATATTCAATGTGAATGATGACTTAAATATAAAATGAGATACAGTTGAATTTGAAAAAAATTATTTTATTCAAGTATTTAATATTACTTAGTAGTATTTGCTTCAGCATTCGGAAGATCTTTCTCGGCATGTATTCTAAATCAGAATCCAGACAATGAAAGATTAATTTGACTATGAAAAATTAAGAAGGTCTGAGCATTAAAAAACCTGAAGTGGAAACAAAAGTAGAAAGTACGAATGGAGATAACATCTACAAATTAATGATAAGACATTCTCTCAAATTACTCGAGAGAAAATTAGGTAAATTTGTAATCATTCAACTCATAGGTTTAAGAAAAATGACTAAAAAACATGAAAAAAGTTTAAAGTCATCAGAAAGCAAATGTAAATTTTTAATAAAGAAGTTACATTTATTCTAAATTTTAAAATGCGACAATGCTTATTTTAAGTAAAAGTCAAATAATGTCAACATTAAAAAACTGTGACTCCCGGTACTCACATAAAAAACAAACAAACAAACAAACAAACAAAACCTGTGAGTCCAAATAATAGGGGATTTCACTGTATGTATCAGAGACTGAACAAGCAATTCCACATCTAAGATTTTAAAGTATGCCATTAAAGATACCATAGTGCTCCTCTCAGGTTTATGTATAATAAAATTATTGTAATGGATAAATAATCAGAACAATATAAATATATTAAAAAAACCGGGCTAGTTAAATAGAAAATGTTATATTTGTACTATAGAATTGTAGTAATTTAAGTGTATATTAAAGAATTTTAACCATCACAAGAAAATATCCTGTATGATTTGTAAATTGATAGACTATGAAGTAATATATTGAATGTAATTCATTATAAAAAGAAAATGTATACATATATACACACAAATATTCATTCACATATATTTTATACATGTATACACACAGAAAGCCTTGAGTCTATTTATTTGTTGGTACTTTAGTGCTGTAGTTACAGTTGTTTTAGATTGATTCTTTACATTTTATATTTTTTACATTGTGTACATTGAAATATATTGCTTTTTATTTAAAAGAAAATTGAGGGCTGGTGAGATAGCTCAGTGGCATAAGCACTTGCCTGGCAAGTGCGAGGTCCTGAGTTCGACTGCCGGTACCCACATACGAAGAAAAGGCCGGTGATATCACTCAGCGGCACAGGTGCCTGCTGGCACGCAAGGTCCTGAGTTTGACCCCCGGTACCCACAAAAAAAAAAAAAGAAAATTGACATTTTAAGAATAAATACTAATAACACAAGAGAACAAGGAAAGATAAATGACGACTTTCAGAAAATATCTCCAATAATGGCAAGAATACATAAAAAGTATTCTCATACGTGTAATATAATAAGCCATTTAAATAATTTTTTTTGTGGGTACCGGGGTGTCGACCTCAGGACCTCATGCACCAACAGGCACCCGTGCCGCTGAGCGATATCACCGGCCCCTTTTTCGTATGTGGGTTCCAGGAGTCGAACTCGGGCCCTCGCGCTTGCAAGGCAGGCGCTTACGCCGCTGAGCCATCTCACCGGCCCCATTTAAATAATTTTAAGAAGATAATTTCTCCAAAATAATTCAGTCAGAAAATCTAAAGATTTAATTTACCAAGAAATGCTGGTAGCCAATACTCAATTTTGTTAGTAATAAAAATAAAAATTAAATGAACACAGATTGAATTTCTTCATCAAATTTGAAATATTGAAGAATAAAATACTAAATGCTAGTAAGGGATGGTGAAGTAGCCAGTAACTTATTTTTTTAAAGCTACATTGATTAATACAGTTTCTTTGAAAGTCAGTTTGCTACAACAGCATGTAATGCTCCCACATTTCACTGAAGAGCCCCTTTTTACAGAAGAGATGGAGGCAATGATTTGGGGTGTGAGCTGAAGAGCTGACCATTATAGTGATAAACTGAAAATGATGATTAGTGCAGATGAATGAATGGTTCAATTACAAAGTCAGTATTTAAGAAAATATTCTAAAATTAGTAACATTTGAGGAACATTTAATGCTGTTTGTATAATGTTTAATGAAAAATAAAAGCACAAGAGTACACACAATGACGAATTTCCAATTTTTAAAATGTACGTTACATAAAAAGACTAAAAGGGTATATGTGAGATTTAAAAGTGTTTTGATTAAAATGGTAAAAAGAGGGAAGGGGTTTAATTTATTGTTATTTTTCCGGATTTCTATGTTTTCTACAGGGACCTATATTTGCTATGTATTAGCAATAAAAACATAAAAATGAAAATCATGATCATCACAAAGTTAGCAATATTTACTGAGTATGTAGGAGATGTACACTTTGTGATCTGCATTCATATATTCCTTTTTTTCTTGCAGCTTGAATTAAATGACATCGTTATGCTCTCTATATTAGAGATGAATAAAGTAAAATTTAGAGCAGATATGTATTTTTGCATCTGAGAAACTTTTTAAGTATAATTTTAAAACTTAGATTTTGAACAAGTCGTGCTGAATGTTTTGTGGACCAATTTGTGTGTATGTGTGTGTGGCAGTTTTTTAAGTTATTAGTTTTTAAAATCAATACTTTTTAATGGAAACAACTTGACCAAAAATCTGTCACAGAATTGAGGCCCATTAAAACAAAGTTTAATGAGAAAAAAAAAATGTGCAAACAAGACAGGCATGGTGGCCCATGCCTGTAAAACCAGCACTTAGGAGGCTGAGGCAGGAGCATCCCAGCAAGTTTGAGGCCAGCCTGGGCTACACAGTAAGTTTAAAGCTAGACTGAACTACATGGCGAGATCCTGTCTCAAAAAAAAAGGTACAAACAATAAAAACCCCACAAAACAAGCAAGAATCCACGCTCATGGAACTTTAGTTGAAAGAGTAAGACAAATATATCACAACCTAAATCTAGGTACAAACTGTAAGACACCCTACGAAGGGACGAAAGTTTTCTGGTTTTCCTTCAGTTTCCTTGTATTGGCCAGCTGTGGCTGGGGGACGCGTCTAAGAATGCACACGTGCGCTGCATTCACTCCAGAAGGCCTCTGAGCAGCCCGGGCAGTGAGGCTTCCTCTCTGTACTTGGGGCTTCTTTCCGGTGAGTCCTGTGGATACTGGCGTGATGGCTGCCTTGTAGAACCTGAAATGGCCCCTGAATTCTGATCTGTTCTAAATTCCCTTCACCCACATGTCTTTTGTTCCCACTTTGATAGACTTCTATCTCTCTGGAGCTTTTATTTCACCCTCCAGGGGCTGCCATTTTGGATTTATCTTGGTGATTACTTTTCTGCTTTACCCCCTCCAGATATAAGCAACACACAGTAGTTTCACATCCAAAGAATGAGTCAAAAGGATGTGTGCTGAGTTCAAATCCACACTGTGTGAGACTAGGGGCAGACCACTCATCCTGTTTGAGCTCCAATTCCGTCTTCTGTAATACGGAAATATACTCACTCTTGTCTCACTGGTGCTTGAGAGGATGAAAGGATGCAGTATCTGGTCAACCCTCAGTCGGCTGTTGCTATTCACTCAGGTGTGAGCTGTTCCTCTTTCTCTGGTTGTAACTTGCATGAGCATTTTCCTTTACCTCCCAAGACCTTCTCTTTTTCTACTTCCCACCACAGACTTCTCTCACACTAAAGCTTTTATGTGGAAGGCGAGCTCTACTATCTTCCAGGGAAGAGAATGTCATAGATTTCTGTGGCACACACGCTCAAAATCTTCCATGGATATTTCCCTACTTCATTTCCTCTTTCCAGTGGTAATGAGACCTCTCCCTCACTCATTCTCTATGTCACTCAGCAACTCAGCTCACGCAAAAGCATAACCCCATGCTGAGAATCAAAATGCTTCTGGGTGGTTTCCAAACCCATTTTGAGTTCTCATTATAAAGGCACTTTTGTGGCCAACTTCCATTATTTTAGCACACGTAATTCTTGTAAATACACCCAGAGCTGCCCTCACAAACAGATATGATAAATGAGATTTTCTTCATCTCATTATGTCTTTGAGTTCTAGGCCTCAATGGTGTTTTTGTTTCTATTTTCCACTAAGCCAATGCCATGCACTTATTCCTCAAATAAACATGGGGAACTTGGTTTTTGACACACAAAGGTAGGCACAGGTGACCATCAATGCTTACACCTGCACTGGCTGACACACAGAGCCACTTCTAGCTTACCTGGGTCAGCCATCCTTGTAGTGTGAGCCCTGGTTCCCCAGTGTTTGATAGGTTTCTGAGTCTTTCGAAGACTCTGTTAGCCTCCCCCAGAACATAGGGACAGTAATTACCACATAGCAGTGATTCCGAGATTCAGTGACCCAACAACAGGTTCAAAAGTCTTGTGTCCCAAGGGACATCAGTGGAGTATTTCTGAATATAAATTCAGCCACACAAGCCCAGAGATTATATATATATATAATTATGCATATATATAATTATGTAAAGTAAAATATTAATTGTAAGTTCTGGTTAAATAATCTCTGAAATGCTATTATCTGTTTATCTGATGCTGGGACTTGATGTCTACAGGTCAGGCTAGATCCAAGAAAAATGAGACAAAACACATTAAATCCACTCTGCTGGTTGTCTCCTTTGCTGTACAGAAGCGTTTTAATTTAATATGATCCCATTTGTTGATTCTTAGTATTATTTCTTTTGCCACTGGGGTTCTGTTGAGAAAGTCTTTGCCTGTACCTGTGTCTCCCAGAATTTACCTATTTCATCTTCCAACAGATTAAGTGTTTCTGTTCTAACATTTAGGTCTTTGATTCATTAATATAGCATAACTGTCCACCAACACATGAATGCATAAAGAAAATGTGGTGTTTATACACAACGGAGCACTATTCTGCCATAGAGAAAGATAAAGCATTCATAGCTAGATGGATGCAGCTTGAGAACATAATGTTAAGTGAAATAAGCCACACACAAGAGCTTGACATACATATATATATATAGAGAGAGAGAGACAGACAGACAGACAGAGAGACAGAGACAGAAAGACAGCGAGAAATAGAAGATAGGTAAATAGGAAGTAAGGAGAAGTCCAAAAATTATTCTGTTATTTCAAAAATATTTCTATATATATGCTAGTTTGTTTTATTTATACTCTTTGTTTCTCTTAGTTCATTGAAAAGAAAGTTTTGTACTATCATTTGTTTGTTTCTTTTTTGTAAGACAGAGTCTTTTTTTGCCTATGACTTGTACTTTGAGTAACATTTTGGCCATTTTTTAAAGATTATGATACACAGTGCATTAACTGTTGTTCTTCTCTAATTATTTTGCTATGAAATTTTGTTTATTTTTTCATAGAAGTAAGAAGAGTGCTTTTTTATATTTTCTTTATTTATACCTACTTGTATTACATTAAAATAAAAAAATCCCCAAAGGAAAACTGAAAAAAACATTAAAATCAGCTAGTACCCATGTCAGTCTCTTTCAGTACCCACGGTTATGAGGGTTTTGCAGGAGAATTTAGCTCCCTTCATCGTGGAGCTAAACACATCCCTGGTCCAGCAGTCAAGAAGGCTGAAGAAGTACCCCAGGGAATGGGCAGGAACTAAAGACCCAGCTCCTATATCATGACAATGACGGAGCTACCAGGGAAACAGAAACACGCATGAGCTTGTACCAAACTACAATAACATTGCTGTTTTGTTTCTGGTCCCCCAAACTTGATACTCGCCCTAACCAGAAACTGACAGAAAGGAGTTGCTGTAGTCACTTTCCCATTGCTGGGACAAAATACCTGACAACCACATCTTAAAGTAGGAGAGGTTTATCTTGGCTCATACTTTCGCTGGACTCAGTCCATGGTCAGCTGGCTCCAAGGCAAGATCAGCACATCAGAACGGGAGGGTGGAGTTCCGTTCACTGCACAGCATCCAGGGAGCAGAAAGAGAATGGAGAAGTTGGAGGCAGGAATACATCCTTCCAAGCCATGCCTTCAGTTAAACACCTCTTCCTTTTTGACACCACCTTTAAACTTGAGATGCTGGGGGACATTTTAGGTCTAAGCCATAATAGTAGTTCAGCCTAGACCTGTTGACACTTTCAAGCCATTACAGTCTACCCTTTGTCAACATGATGTCCATTCACATTCTTTAAACTATAGAGCCCTCGCCTGAAGGCACATCAGTAACCAACTCCAGTCTTTCAGACACACGTAAGTAATTCTAATTACACCCAGAATGGTCCACAGAAAGAATTATGATGAATTAACTTTTCTCACTTTACCTGGGTGTTCTAAGACCTTAAATTGTGTTTTACATTATTGTACTTTTTTTAACCGAAACCTCCCACTTCCATTATGTTCCTTAACTTATCCATTCTCTCATTGAATGAATAGAGGGAACACATGAAACCAGATACTGGAAAACAGGAGTGCTTCTATCTTTGCAAGCTGACACCTTCAGGCATTTCTAGTACACCAGTCCCAGACAGGCACACAACTGTCTTAGGCAAAAGGTCACATTTCCCTTATGTCACCAAAGTCTTTCTTCTACAAGGATAGACCACTTTTAGTCAAGAACATGGTCTAGGATCTCCTTTGTGTTTTTTTTTTTGTTTTGTTTTGTTTGTTTGTTTGTTCGTTTGTTTTGTTTTATATGCAGGTGCTGGGAGTTGAACTCAGGACCTCACACTTGCCAGGCAGGCACTTACACCGCTGAGCTATACCACCGGCCCTCTCCTTTGTGTTTTAAGACCCTATAAATGAGAGAATTTCTGGCTAGGAAAGGGTAATGCCAGGGTCCACAGTCTTTCCTAGTTCTTTCAGATTCTTTCCCAGACTTTTTCTTCCTTCCTCAGGAAAATCTGTAGATGTGGCATAATGGCTGGCAGGAATTGGTGGGTGGCATGGATTATGATTGGACTACAGGTATTCTTGTGTCAGGAGAGGACCAGTGTTGCAGCAGAGGTAATATAAATTAGTGATGTGGAGTCAGTGAGAACTGAATTTGAGTCCAGGTTCTAAGATTTCTGACCTTTCTAATGTTACTTAAACTCTGCAAGCCTCTGCTTCTTCCCCTGTCACACAGAAACTCTATTTTCTATATTTATCAGAGCTTCCAAAGTGAGTTCTCATTGAAATACTAAAGAAGGTAAACCAAATTATGTGACTGGTCCACCAAGGTCAGTGAGATCCTGGGTCTTTGCATTTGAAATAAGACCATTTTCATAACTTTTGTGCATCTGTCCCACACTTGGTGACTTGTTCTCTCATCTCCTCCTCTGGACAATCTGAAGGAATCTTAGGAATGTCACACTGGACATAGCTCTTGTCTTTTCCAGTCAAGCCTTACCTAATTAGTCAGGTTGAAACAGCTGTACTTGCAGCTCTGTAGATTTTAGAATTGCCCCAGGGAAGCAATGCTGCTTTCAGAAAATTCTCCCTGCCTAAGGATGAGCTCATCGTCATCAGTGTCATCATCACCACGTGATTCTTGTCACTGTGGTCATCACTAATTTATATTAACAGCTATGTACCAAGCATGATCTCTTTGATTTTTTAATTGAACCCTATTATTGGCAAACTGATATCATCACGTTTGTTTGATCAAAAAAAGATACCTAAAGAGTAAGGAATTGACTCATGATTTTAAATAAGTCACTACTCTGCAAACCAAGGTGTCGTACTTATAGCTTTCCATACCCAGTACCCATGGTCTTAAGTATTCATATTGAACATCTACCTCTTCGTTTTGACAAAACACTGCCTCCATCCTCCTCAATCCCTAGCTCTTTGTCTAGGGCTCTCAGAAAGCCAAACTGAGGGTCTTTGCCTGATGCTGGTGCCTAAAAGAGTCAAGAAAAAAAAAAAAAAAACTTGACACCTGGAGCACACTCTGAGACTCCCTCAAACCCCACCATAATTTGGAGCCCTGAAGGTATGAACTAACCTGGAAGAGCTATCACTCCTTTGAAAGCAAGATGAATTTTAAGTGAATCCTTCCCTCCCTCCTATCCATTTCTGTGTACCAAAGAAATAGACTGTTCAAGGGGAAGAACCGTTTTAGGATTGAGAGAGACCAGATACTAACTCTCTGCATTCTTGTGAGGTACCTGCAGGGGAATGCAATAAGAACTTTTGTCTGAGAAAGGCTCATCACACATCATCCAGCCTCTATGATTTCCCTCCCAGGGGTCCGTTCAACATTAGAGGTAAAAATTCACCAGATGCACACCTCACAAGATGTCAAACAGCCTTGGCCTCTGCCCATATCCAACACCCACTGCCTCTCTCTGGACAATTGTTTTTCTGGAGGCTTTACAGTCATGTAATGTGGGCCCACACCAGTAGGCTCGAAGAAAGTGCGAATTTCTTTTCTTGGCATTCTAGAGAATCTATAGCCCGACTCTTCTTAACTTTTATTTTGTTATGTTTTGTTTAATTATTTTTCTTTTCTCATTGAAGAAAAATAGACACAATTTAAACATTACTTCAAAGGACATAGAACTGCATGAAACAAAAGATAAAGTTCCTCACTATACAACTCCCCAATGGAATCACCATTTAAAGTTTCCATTACTAATTATTAGTTATTTTTATAGCTTTCAATGATAAATTTACAACTTTATAAACTTCATAAATCCTCAACATTTGGCACTGTTTACTGACTCTTGTTATAAATGATAAGGGCTGTAGCACACACTTCAGCTCATGTGTCTAATTATTAATGACTCATTTTTAGTTTGAATCAAGGAGCAGGACACACTTTTTTTTTTTTTTTGTGGGTACCGGGGGATCGACCTCAGGACCTCGCGCGCCAGCAGGCGCCCGTGCCGCTGAGCGATATCACCGGCCCCTTTTTCGTATGTGGGTTCCGGGAGTCGAACTCGGGCCCTCACGCTTGCCAGGCAGGCGCTTAAGCTGCTGAGCCATCTCACCGGCCCAGGACACACTTTTAATCTTATGTTCTAGATCATCTTTCAGCAACCTCATGTCATAGCCAATTGTGTCTTCATTTTCTTTCTCTAATGTTAACTTTAAGAAGCAGTCAAAAACATCTTGTAAATAGAATGTGATTTTAAAAGGTAAAACACATCACTTTTGGTTGGAGTGTAAGTTTAGATACACTCATAAAGGACCACTAAAATAGTAATTTAAATAAGCAATAATTTAGACCTTGTCTGGAAACTCCTTCTAAATTGCTGCTCCTCAAACGTACATATATATGAGAACTGGTGGTCATAAATTTACATGGCTTCCAGACACATGAACATTCCACCCAGGGAGAAGAGGAGGTGGGAAGGGGAGGGTACATGCCTTCTATTAATCTCAAGACCAAGGCATGTGTCCTATTATTTCTGCTTCCATTCTACTGGTTAGTGCCTAAGCACATGGTGCCATCCAGAATCCAGGGCAGCTGGGAAATGGGGTATTTTTTTCTGGTATAAATCTCTCAGAATTATTAATATAAGGGAAATGGAGGTTGCAGGAAACATCCATATCTATAGTTCCTGATTGTATGTCAGATTCTGTATTTATATAAAGATGTCTTCAGGACCTTTTCAGAAATAAATAACAGTGCAGAAAAGTCAGAAAGCCTTAGACAGGGCTTTAGGACACCACCATCTGTTATTGGGTCTGTTCTTTATGGTCCGATCTCAGGAAAGTCCTATGGGCTCTGAAAGTCACAGTGCCTGCCTATGTTTAATATGGAGTTATAATCTATAGTCCCAAAACAACACATGCTAAATGTTGGAAATACAGCAGTGAACAACAATAGATATGAATTAGTCCTTACGGATTTCCAGGTTTGATGAAGAACACAAATATATCACACCCTAAAAACAGATTTGCAAACTATTCTGTGTCTTAAGTAAAAGTTACAGAAATTCTGATTTCCTCCCACATCCTGTTCTCTTCAACCAAGGCTATGGGAACTTGTGTTTCCAAGAAAGATCAAGGTGGAAGTGTTCAGGCCTTTTTGTCTCTCCCATGCCCAGGAGAGGACTGATGCACTTCCCATTTCAAGGCCTTCTACCCCTGCAAGTATTCTGATTTTTGGAGCAATGGCCACTTTTGTGAGTCGGGAAAAGTCTCCTAGTACCAGCTCATAATGGCTTTCATCCACCTCTTCTTTGTTCTTTATTTGGTTGACTTTTCTTTCCCTCAGTTTGTAGAGTTTGCTTCTGCTAGATTCTATATTTGTCCACAGTTTTGACTGCCGTCTGGGGTGTGCCTTGTGAATTTCTCCTCTATTTTCCCCTCTCTAGGAGTAACTGACACGTAGTGGTGGGGGTTCAAGTGGCTGGTCAAAGCGTGTGTCCTGAGATCAACCACTAGGTTCAAATCCACACTGTGTGAGACCAAGGGGAATCACACATCCTGTTCAGGTTCCAATTACATTTTCTGTAAAAAAGAAAAATAATACTACTTCCTACCTTATAGACTATTGAGAGGATTGAAAGAAACAATGCCCAGTAATCTCAGAATTACCTGCTGTTTTTCACTCAGGAGGGAGCTGGTCATCTTTCTCCAGTGGAAATCTGCATCAGAGCATCTCTTTTTTTTTTTTTTGTGGGTACCGGGGGTCGACCTCAGGACCTCGTGCGCCAGCAGGTGCCCGTGCTGCTGAGCGATATCACCGGCCCTTTTTTCGTATGTGGGTTCCAGGAGTCGAACTCAGGCCTTCGCGCTTGCCAGGCAGGCACTTACGCCGCTGAGCCATCTCACCGGCCCCTCTCTCTTTCTGTTTGAAGCTCTCTGGTTTTTCTACCTTACCTTATACACTCCTTTGATACAAAACCTTCTATCTGCAAACCAAACTGTAGTAATGATACCCCGAGAGAGAGAGAGTGGAGGAGACTTATACTGTATGAACCATTCTGTGGTCCCCATATGTATCCCCCAACTTCAATTATCTCTTTTCAGTGGCACTTAGAGCTCACCCTTACTTCCTAGTCCTCTATATTGTGAAACAAAAAATTTGTCCCCCACGTAGTCCATCCCAAAATGCTTCCCAGTTTCACGAAAGCCTTATGGAGTACTCAGTTCAAAGGCGTATCAGTGGTAGCTGGATGTGAGGGGGCATAGCTGTAATCCCAGCACTCCAGGAGGCTGAGGTAGGAGGGTCAAAAGACTGAGGTCAGCATGAGTAACTTAGCAAATTACTGAGAAACTGACTCAAGGCAAAAAAAAAAAGAGTTGGGACATAGTTCAGTGTGAAGGTCCTGGTTTCAATCCCCAGTGCTACATACAAAAAAGTACGTTAAAGATCAACCTAAGTTATTTGGACATGCATAAGTTATTCTTGTAAACACACACAGAGGTAATCACATAACCACAAGAGAATTATGATACATGCAAGTTCCCTCATCTCATTACAAATTTATGTTTGCTTGGCTTTACTTGTATTTTTCTTTTTCTTTTTTCATTTAAACCAAATATTTCACAACCACCAGGCTCATTAATTATGAATTTATTCACTGAATTAATAAAGAGGACACAAAGTACAACACTTCGAGCTAGACAGTGGGAATATAAAAGACAGTGCGATATAACAAGCGTTTCTGTCTTCAGTGCCCGACCCCCTGAGTTCTTTGTAGCCTATCAGGACCAGCCATATTCATGCCTGTATTGGCAAGGGGCCATACTTTCCTCATGTTCTTAAATCATTGTCTTTTTTCCCTTCTTTGGATGCACTATCCTTAGTCATTGAGCTTCTATGATCATCTCTTGTCTTTGAATTCCTGCATTTGAGAGAAAATTTCTGGCCTATGATAGAGTAATACATGTATCTTTAGCCCAGCCCGTCTCACATCGATAAGAGTATAGATTATAGATATAGATAAAGAGATATAGCTCTCTCAATATACAATATATAACAAATAATGTATAACATATAACATATAATATATAATGTATAATATACAATTAATATATAATATATAATAAAAATATAAGTATAATATATAATATAATATATAATAAAATATAATATATAATTTTAGAGTAACATACAAACTGTGTTTGAATTCATGTTCAGAGACTTTCTAGATTTTGATACTTTACTTATTCTCTGCATGCCTCTGTTTCCCTATGATGCAAAGACAATAATTTCTCCAGAGCAGGTTCGTCCTGAGCATCAATGGTCCCAGAGCACATGCTCAATTTAGAGTTCTTACAGCCATCGCTGGAGGGTTTCCGAGCATATACTCAATCTACAAAGCTCTTATTATGAAAGTCACACCAACGAATGAAATAAAATCAAACTTCCTGAAACTTTTAGACAAGGAAAGGATCCCAAATTATCTGATGTTCATCACTGCCCTGGTTAGTGGCAGGAACTGTAGTTTTGCTCTGGCTTCTGGCCTTCTGCATGTATACAAAAACATTCTCCATCTATATTCTCCATCCTCATCCTGCCCAAGGTCTAATTCTTCTCCTGCCACATTATAGATTCCCTGATAGAAGTGACTCATCAACACCTTCCAGCCCAGCCCCATCTCTAATTCTAGCTTCTTAACCAATATTGTAATCTTTACATACACCATAGGACTAAGCATGATTAGTGCCATTAGCACTGCCTGTTTGTCCTATGGCCCATCTGCTACCATTGCTGCTGCCCAAGACACTTGTCAGCTGTCATGTGTGCCTTATTCTAGGCACCTGCTCTTGTTGTTGAGCATTCTAGAAAGGAACGACTATGGCAATCTGTAGAGCAGAATTGAGGATGGTTGGTCGGTGTTTAGCATCTTATTTTTCCAGTGCAGCACATCTGAATGTTTGATCAGTGGTACTCTCTGGATCCAGACTCTCTGGGTCAGGATCCTCTGTAGTTCCCTGTCATGTCAGTGACCAACTTGCTCACAGGCTGATCTTTCCCCTCTGTGACCTTTCAGTATCCACTCGTTCCTCTTAACTTGGATTCATCATGATTCTGATGCATTTTCTTATCATCTTTGTCTGGACTTAGTAGTCTTGTCCAGACACAACAACCCCATCCTTTACTTCTTTATTAGCTCCTTTAGGCAGAGACCAGGAAAGACCCTCCAGCTATTTCTCTAGAGGCCTCTAAAAGAGTCACTTGATGAGGTATAGAGACAGCGTCTTCAGGAAACACTGGAGATGTTAGGAAGCAATGCTTCTTTGAGAAACAACGCTGTCCTGACACACTTGAAAACACTGTCTGCTTATTTTCTCAGTCTTGTAACTCTCAAGTATATCTGGAATATCCCAATGTTTCTGTCTTAGTTTTTTTCCTGTCACTGAGACAAAATACCCAACACCCACAATTTAATGAAGGAGAGGTTTAGTTTGGTTCATGGTTTCAGTCCGTGGTGGGTAGGGTCCAAGGAAGAAATGGCATGGTGGAAGGGCATGGCAGAAGAAAGCTATTCAACCCATTGCAGCCAGGAAGCAGGAAGAGAAGAGAGGATCCTGGAACAAGAACACACCCTTTTGGGTCAGGCCCACAGTGGCCATCTCTAAAGAGACAACACCTCCTAACAGCAAGTCAGCTATAGCACCTCCATGATCCAACCACCTTACAAACACATGACACTTATGGGGGACATCTCCATAACAATTTCCAAATAGACTTTAAAAACCTGCCTTTTCCAGTATTTCTCAGAGAAAGCCTTAGTGCAAAAATAAAGTGTCTCTCTCTGTTCACATTACCAATACATCTTTATGTTTTCTTTCTCAGAATCACATCGAATTAATTTTCTTTGAAATTTTCAGACAGTTGAAAGAATCTCTGTCCACATAGAGTGAAGTCAACAACCTACTGGATTAGATTTTTTGTCTGTCCTTCTTCCAAGTATTTGCATTTCAGTAGTTCTTGTATACACCCAGTTTTTATGGGTTGCGGATGTGCATTTTCGTACCACCTGTGACACTGTACCACATGTGTAAACTCAAATAACCACTACTGCATTCAAAGATATGAAATTGTAACTTCGCCTCAAAAAACTCTTTTGGGAAACCTCTTTAAAGTCAATCCACTCCATCCCACCTCCAAAACCCCTGATTACCACTGACCTGTTCTTGATCTCATCTCTATGATATTATCATATCAAAAATATTTACATGGCATTGTTTTAATTTGTATCTCTCATTGACCAGTGATGTTGAACATTTTTTCATATATTTATTTGCCATTTGTATTCATCTCAGATGCCCATTTTTGGATTGGGTCTTTAAATTTGGGGGGTATGTTTATTTTTCAGTTCTTTATGTTCTAGATATAAGTCCTTCGTCTGAAGGAAAACTGGCTAAATTTTTTTCCCACCTCTGTGGGTTGTCTTTTCACTCTGTTGGTGATTTCTTTTGTTATGCAAAAGTTTTTTAATAGGATGAGATCCAGTTACAGATTCTTTGTATTATTTCCTCTGTGATCAGGAATTTGTTCATGAAATCTTTGTCTACACCCGTGTCTTTAAGAGTTCTGCCTATTCTCTCTTCTAGCAGATTTAGTGTTTCTGTTTTAATATTTAGGTCTTTGATCCATTTTGATTTTAGTTTAGTGCATGGTGATAGACATGGGTCTAGTTTTAGTCTTCAGCATGTAGAAAGCCAGTTTTTCCAGCACCATCTATTAAAGAGGCTATTTTTCTTCCAGTGAACGTGTTTGGCTCCTTTGTCGACGATAAGGTGGCTGAGTGTGTTTGGGGTTGTGTCTGCATCTTCTAATCCATTCCATTGATACTTAGATCTGGTTTTCTTTCTTTTCTTTTCTTTTTTTCTTTCTTTTTTTTTTTTTTTTTTTTGGCAGTGCCATGTTATTTTTTTATCACAGTAGCTTTATAGTGTAATTTCGAGTCAGGAATTGTAATACCCCCTTGCCTTGCCTTTGTTGCCCAGAATTGCCTTTGCTATTCTAGGTTTTTCTGGTTCCAAATGAATTTTAGAAACATTTTCTCTATTTCTTTGAGGTATGCTAATGGTATTTTGACTGGGATTGCATTAAATCTGTATAAGTTTTAGGAGTATGGCCATTTTTACTGTGTTGGTTCTTCCTATCCATGAGCAAGTGATATCTTTCTATATTCTGATATCCTCTTTTGTGGACCCACACCTCCCCGCCTAAGTCACGGAAAGGGAGGGGAGTACCTCTCATTTCAGAGTGGGAGCTCCACATGGTGACCCACAGGAAATGACCTCCTCAGTGTGGAGGGTGGTTCTCTGGAGTGGAAAATAAATAATAAACAGACTGCTAAAATCTAAAAAAAAAAAAAAAAGGTTGGCCCCGCCCGCCCCCTCCCGCGCGGGCGTGCGAGGCGCGCGGTGGCTCCCTCCTCGCGGCGGCGGCGGGAGCCCGAGCCCGAGCCCGAGGCCGAGCCCGGGCGAGCCGAGCCTGCTCCCGGCGGGCGGCGGGCGGCGGGCGGCTGCGGTGGCGGCGGCGCTCCGGCCATGTCAGCGCGCGCCAGCCTGGGCCCACCATGAGCCATGGCCATGTCCGTGAGCGCCGAGGACGACGACTATGAATCGGAGCCGGACCAGAACCGGGCAGTGGGTCGGCCCAAGGGCAAGCTGGGCCCAGCCTCCGCAGTGAAATTGGCTGCCAACCGAACGACGGCAGGAGCTCGCCGGCGCCGGACGCGATGCCGCAAGTGCGAGGCGTGCCTGCGGACAGAGTGTGGAGAGTGCCACTTCTGCAAGGACATGAAGAAGTTCGGGGGCCCTGGGCGGATGAAGCAGAGCTGCATCATGCGGCAGTGCATCGCGCCAGTGCTGCCCCACACTGCTGTGTGCCTTGTGTGTGGCGAGGCGGGGAAAGAGGACACAGTGGAAGAGGAAGAAGGCAAGTTCAACCTCATGCTCATGGAGTGCTCCATCTGCAACGAGATCATCCACCCTGGATGCCTTAAGATTAAGGAGTCAGAGGGTGTGGTCAACGACGAGCTTCCAAACTGCTGGGAGTGTCCGAAGTGCAACCACGCCGGCAAGACCGGGAAACAAAAGCGTGGCCCTGGCTTTAAGTATGCCTCCAACCTACCCGGCTCCCTGCTCAAGGAGCAGAAGATGAACCGGGACAACAAGGAAGGGCAGGAGCCGGCCAAGCGGAGGAGTGAGTGTGAGGAGGCGCCGAGGCGCAGGTCGGAGGAGCACCCCAAGAAGGTGCCGGCCCACAGCATCCTGCGCCGAAAGTCGGATGATGTGCACCGGAGGAGGAAGCGGAAATTCGAGAATCCCCAGGAGCTGAGCGCGCGCAGGCGAGCCTCGACGCTTCAAACGTCCCCCGGTTCCTCTCACCTCTCGCCGAGGCCCCCTCTAGGCAGCAGCCTCAGCCCCTGGTGGAGATCCAGTCTCACTTACTTCCAGCAGCAGCTAAAGCCTGGCAAAGAAGATAAGCTTTTCAGGAAAAAGCGGAGGTCTTGGAAGAACGCTGAGGACCGGATGCCACTGGCCAACAAGCCCCTCCGGCATTTCAAGCAGGAGCCAGAAGATGATTTGCCCGAGGCACCCCCCAAAAGCAGGGACAGCGACCACTCGCGCTCTAGTTCACCCACTGCGGGGCCCAGCACCGAGGGGGCCGAGGGCGCGGAGGAGAAGAAGAAAGTGAAGATGCGCCGGAAACGCCGGCTTCCCAGCAAGGAGCTAAGCAAGGAGCTGAGCAAGGAGCTCAACCACGAGATCCAGAAAACGCAGAGTAGCCTGGCCCACGAGAACCACCAGCCTATCAAGTCGGAGCCCGAGAGCGAGAACGAGGAGCCCAAGCGGCCACTGGGCCTCTGTGAGCGCCCCCACCGCTTCAGCAAGGGGCTCAACGGCACCCCCCGGGAGCTGCGGCACCCACTGGGGCCTGGCCTGCGCAGCCCACCCCGAGTCATCTCCCGGCCCCCGCCCTCTGTGTCCCCGCCCAAGTGCATCCAGATGGAGCGCCACGTGATCCGGCCTCCCCCCATCAGCCCTCCACCCGACTCGCTGCCCCTGGACGATGGGGCAGCCCATGTCATGCACAGGGAGGTGTGGATGGCCGTCTTCAGCTACCTCAGCCCCCAAGACCTGTGTGTCTGCATGCGGGTCTGCAGGACCTGGAACCGCTGGTGCTGCGATAAGCGGTTGTGGACCCATATCGACCTGAATCACTGCAAGTGCATCACACCCCTGATGCTGAGTGGCATCATCCGGTGCCAGCCTGTCTCCCTCGACCTCAGCTGGACCAACATCTCCAAGAAGCAGCTGAGCTGGCTCATCAACCGGTTGCCTGGGCTCCGAGACTTGGTGCTGGCGGGCTGCTCGTGGATTGCAGTCTCAGCGCTCTGCAGCTCCAGTTGTCCGCTGCTTCGGACCCTGGATGTCCAGTGGGTAGAAGGGCTCAAGGATGCCCAGATGCGTGATCTCTTGTCGCCACCCACAGATAACAGGCCGGGTCAGATGGACAATCGGAGTAAGCTCCGGAACATCGTGGAGCTGCGTCTGGCGGGCCTAGACATCACGGACGCGTCTCTGCGCCTCGTCATCCGCCACATGCCCCTGCTCTCCAAGCTGCACCTCAGTTACTGTAACCACGTTACTGACCAGTCCATCAACCTGCTCACTGCAGTCGGCACCACCACCCGGGACTCCCTGACTGAGATCAACCTGTCAGACTGCAATAAAGTCACTGATCAGTGCCTGTCCTTCTTCAAGCGCTGTGGGAATATCTGTCACATTGACCTGAGGTACTGCAAGCAGGTCAGCAAGGAAGGCTGTGAGCAGTTCATCGCCGAGATGTCCGTGAGTGTCCAGTTCGGGCAAGTGGAAGAAAAACTCCTGCAAAAACTGAGTTAGTCCGAGGACAAGTGTGTAAATACGGGGCGGGCGGGGGGTGGCGGGCAGGGAAAGACTTTACAGCCACCGAGGGCTTTGTTGGCCACTGGAACTCGGGACCGCAGACAACAGAATGATTCCATTTGCAAGTCTCCCCCGGGAGAGGCTGCTCCCCACTCTTGGCACCCACTCGGCCTCTTCGTGGCCACTGTGCTGCTCTCGCGCCGGCTGCAGTAGGCCTTGGGAGGAGGCGCTCCGGTGGGAGAGGACGCTGTCGAGGAACGGCCGAGTGTGGGCTCGGGTTGGAGGTTTCTTTGGTGGTGGTGGTGTTTGGACACCCAGTTCCTTGCAAGGTCAAGGGTTTTGGTGTCAACATAATGTGGACCACACACCACATCTGCTGCCATCCTGACATTTTTTGGTTTTGTTACATCTTACATTATGCAGAACTATTTTTGTACAAATTGTTTAAAAGTTATTTATGCGAGGTTTGAATGCATACCAGTGTTTTTATTGTTTTGAGATTGCCACCCTTCCTGGTTTTCTTCAGGTAGGCGAGAACTTAACCTGTACTTCGTCACACGGATGTGTCCAGACCCAGCCGGCGGGCGAGGCCTTCCATGTAAAAGCATGATTGGCCGGAGGCTGGAGCCTGCTGTGCCATCAGTCACACAGCTGTGTTGTGGATAGGTCTGAGTCACAGTCGGAGTCAGACCCGTTGCCAAGTTTCTTCCATAGAGAATTCACCTTTTTCTCAAGATTTTACAGTTGAAACTTCAGCCTTTGCACTCAGGAGGGGATTGCTCCAGCATGAGCTCTTGTACTTATGTTGACCTAATTTATCCCGTGAGTCGAGGAGTAGAATAAACGCGCTCACGGGGTGGTTCTTCCCCTTTGGTTCTCTCCTTCGAAGCGAGTTGAGTTCTCATTTAGGTTCGTGAGCTGGCTGTTCGCTAGTTGTGAAATTCTGCATTCTTAAGTGCCATTGTCTCTGGTGTTTCCTAGACCCTCCCCGACGCGGTTTTACCTTTGTTAAATTTGTATAAACAATTGTACAAAAAAAAAAATTAAAATGATGATACAGAATTTCAAAACAATATAACGCGAGATTAACAATTGTCAATATATTGTGTATTGTTATCTTCAAAGTAGTTGCTCAGATTACAAGATATAGGCATGAAAATTTAATCAAACAATGTAGGCACAAACCGTTTTTTTTTTTATGAACTAATAGAGATTAGTAGTATAATTATCTTATCTAATATATATATATATATATATATATATATACATATATATATATATAATTTTTCCTTCCTTCTTTCTCCTTTCCCCCATCCCAGTTGCTATTTCCTTTTGAGCAGTTTCTTTCCCTTTCATTTTCACAATATCTACTGTACATTTTGGATCTTATTTACTCTTTCAGATTCTTACACTAGGGAGACAATACAATGTTTACACATGCAAGTCTGATTTATTTCACTTATGAGTATGGTCTCAAGTTGCATCCATTTATCTATAAAAACCATTCATCCATTTTTATAGGTGAGTAGTACTCCATTGTATAAAAAGACCACATCTTTTTTATCCATTTTCTTTGGTTGATGGGCATTTGGGTTGTTTCCAAGATCTATCTATTACAAACTGTGCTGCTATAAACATGGGTGCACATATATCACTGTGGTATGATGCTTTTAATTCTTCTGGGAAAATACCCAGAAGGGGAATAGCTAGGTTGAATGGGACCTCCAATCCTAGCTTTTTGAGGAGTCTCCACACTGATTTCCACAGTGACTGTGCCAGTCTACACTCCCACCAACAGTGAAGAAGGGCTCCTTTTTCCCCACAGACCTGTCAGCATTTGTTATTGGTTGATTTCTTGATGATAGCCATTCCTTCTGGAGTGAGATGGAATCTCAGTATTGTTTTCATTTGCCATTTCTTGAATGGCCAATGATGTTGAACATTTTTTCATATATTTATTTGCCATTTGTATTTCTTCATCTGAGAAGTGTGTATTCATCTCAGATGCCCATTTTTGGATTGGGTCTTTGAATTTGGGAGGCCTGATTATTTTCAATTCTTTATATGTTCTAGATAGAAGTCCTTTGTATGAGGGACAGTTGGCTAAAATTTTTTCCCATTCTGTGAGTTGTCTTTTCACTTTGTTGGTGATTTCTTTTGATGTGCAAAAACTTTTTAATAAGATGAAATCCCAGTTGTTGATTCTTTGAAGTACTTCCCATGCAGTTTAGGTTTTGTTCATGAACTCTCTTCCTACCCCTATGTCTTCAAGATTTCTACCTACTTTCTCTTCCAGTAGATTTAATGTTTCTGTTTTAATATTTAGATCTTTGATCCATTTTAACTTTAGTTTAGTGCACGGTGATATACATGGCTCTGATTTTAGTCTTCAGCATGTGGAAAGCCAGTTTTTCCAGTACCATTTATTAAAGAGGCTGTCTTTCTTCCAGTGAACATATTTGGCCCCTTTGTCAAAGATAAGGTGCCTGAGTGTGTTTGGACTTTTGTCTGCATCTTCTAATCTGTTCCACTGGTCCTCAGGTCTTTTTTTTTTTTTTTTTTTTTTTGCCAGTACCTTGCTGATTTTATCACAGTAGCTTTGTAGTATAATTTCAAGTCAGGGATTGTGATGCCTCCTGCCTTGTCTTTGTTGCCGAGGACTGCCTTTTCTATTCTTGGTCTCTTCTATTTCCAAATGAATTTTAGGAATATTTTCTCTAGTTCTGTGAGTTATGTTAATGGTATTTTGATCGGGATTGCATTAAATCTGTATAACAGTTTTGGGAGTATGGCCATTTTTACTATGTTGGTTCTTCCTATCCATGAGCAAGTGATATCTTTCTATATTCTGATATCCTCTTTGATCTCCTTTTTCAGAGTACTATAATTTTCAATATATAGATCTTTTACTTCTTTTGTTACATAGATTCCTAAGTATTTCACTTTTTTAGATGCTATTGTGAAAGATGTTATTTCTCTGATTTCTCTTTCAGTAAGTTTGTTGTTTGTGTAGGGGAATGCTATTGATTTTTGAGTGTTGACTTTTTGTATCCAGCTACACTGCTGAATTTGCTTATTAAATCTAGTAGTCTTTTGGTGGAGTTTTTGGGGTCTTCTACATAGAGTATCATGTCATCTGTGAATAATGATAATTTAACTTCTTCCTTTCCCATCCTTATTCCTTTTATTTCTCTCTTGTCTAATCACTCTGGCTAATAGGAGTGGTGATAGTGGACATCCTTGTCTTGTTCCCAATTTTAGAGTGAAAACTTTCAGTTTTTGTCCATTTATTATGATGTTGGCTGTTGGTTTGTCATAGATGGCTTTTATCAGATTGAGGTAGAGACCATCTATTCTGATTTTCTGTAGGATTTTTATCATGAATGAGTGTTGGACTTTATCAGAAGTTTTTTCTGCATCTATTGAAATGATCATGTGATCTTTGTCTTTGGCTCTGTTTATATGGTGTATTATGCTGATTGATTTGCATATGTTGAACCATCCCTGCATTCCTGGGATAAATTCCACTTGGTCAAGGTGTATAATCTTCTTGATGATTTGCTGAATTCTGTTTGCTAGTATTTTATTGAGGATTTCTGCATATATGTTCATTAGGGAGATTGGCCTGTAGTTCTCTTTTTTGGTTGGGTATTTCTCTGGTTTTGGTATCAGAGTAATACTTGCCTCCAGGAGTGAGTTAGGGAGAAGTGCTTCCTTTTCAATTTCATTAAAGAGTTTGAAGAGTATTGGCATTAAATCATCTCTAAATTTCTTGTAGAATTCTGCCATGAATCCATCAGTACTGTGATTTTCTTCATTGGTAAGTTTTCAATTACGTTTTCCATTTCATTAACTGATATTGTGTTATTCAGAATTTTTATATCTTCTTGATTCAGCTTTGGTAATTTGTACATTTCTAGGAATCTGTCCATTTCTTCTGCTTTTTCCTTCCTATGTGAGTAAAGATTTTCAAAGTAGATATTGATGATCTTCTGAATTTCTACAGGAGCTGTAGTGATTTCACACTTTTCATTCCTCATTGCATGAATTTGAGTATTTTCTTTCCTTTTTTTTGATAAGGTTGGCTAGGGGTTTATCAATTTTGTTTATTCTTTCAGAAACCAACTCTTCAATTTATTAATTCTTTATATT
Source organism: Erethizon dorsatum (assembly GCA_028451465.1). Taxonomy (NCBI): domain Eukaryota; kingdom Metazoa; phylum Chordata; class Mammalia; order Rodentia; family Erethizontidae; genus Erethizon; species Erethizon dorsatum. The sequence goes on along the minus strand of CM051827.1, from coordinate 61,083,609 downwards.
ATTTTCTTAGTTTCCATTGCATTAATTTCTGCTCTGATCTTTATAATTTCCTCCCTTGTACGGGCTTTGGGCTTGACTTGCTCTTCTTTTTCTAGAAGCTTGAGGTGCAGCATTAGGTTGTTTATTTGTGCTACTTCTGTTTTCCTGATGTGAGAATTCACCGCTATAAATTTCCCTCTTAGGACTGCTTTCATTGCTTCCCACAGGTTCCGGTATGTTATATTTACATTTTCATTTGATTGTAGATATTGTTTAATTTCTTCTTTAATTTCATCTGTGACCCATTGGTTATTCAGGAAGGTGTTATTTAATTTCCATGTGTTTATGGAGGAAAAAAGGTAAAACAAAATTTCATAACAAAATAATAGGAGAGTAACAGTAGTTAATGCATTACATGTTGTTATCTTTAAAGCAGTTGCTTAGGGTACAAGATAGGGGCATAAAAATTTCTTCAATCAATATTAGCACAAACCTTCCTTTTTTTTTTTTTTTCCTTTGGTACTGGGAATTGAATTTACAACCTCATGCTTACCAGGCAAACCTTCCTTTTTAATGAACTAAGAGACACTAATAGTACAACTGACTTGCATTTTTTCCCTTTTCCCCACTGTCCTTTCCCCTTGCACCCATCCTAGTTCCTTTTTCCTTTCAAACAATTTCTTCCCATTTCACATTATCTATTTTACATTTTAGACCTTATTTGCTCCTTCAGTTTCTCACACCAGCGAGACAATATGTTGTTTACACACATGAGTGTGATTTATTTCATTTATGAATGTGGTCTCAAGTTGCATCCATTTACCTATAAAAGTCTCAAGTTTATCCTTGCAAATGCCCTCAACTGAGGAATGGATAAAAAAGATGTGGTATTTTTATACAATAGAGTACTACTCGGCCAGAACGAAGAACTTCTTTGAATATTTAAAATAGATTTTCACTTAAATGATGTTTAAAATAACAATTAGCTATATACAATTTGACTATATCATGAATTACAAGAACAGAATCATAGACTTTAATATCTGAGAATTTTAATATTTCTACTAAACAAAAATAAATAATAGCAAATTTCATGAAATGTAGAGAGGAAGAAAGATATGCTGTGTGATTGAAATGCTTCACAATTTCTAATGAGACACTTGATTGATCTGTTAATAAAAATGTAATTTTACCATTCAGAGAGAATAATAACAGGATTAAAAATGGAAAGTATAGGAATTGGTGGCCTTTGGATAATAACATTAAGGGAGAATTTCACTGTGAATTTACTACTCTGCCACCTAGAATTAAAGATGGAGGGGGAGGAAGGGGATGGGAAGGGGATAAAAAAAGAACTAAAATGTTTTATGTGCATGCACCAACTTCTCATGGTTGGTGGGAATGATGGATGGATGGGTGGATGGATGAGTGGATGGAAGGATGGAACATGAAGAAAAAGAAGAGGGGGAGGGGGAGGAGAAGGAGGAGGGAAAAATGTTGAGCCATAAAGAGCCTTGAGTGATCCTAGAATATACTTTATTCTTTAGTTAGAAAGCCTTACAAGCTACTTCACTTTGCTAGACATTGCTGCCTAGGCTTATGATTTGCAGTTAAGGCTCCAGAACACCAATTATGCACAGGGAGGTACACCACATAGAGTGGAATAAAAGATGCTGGTAAACAATTGGAAATTGGATAGATGCCCAGAAACACTTCGGTAAGGGTTGATGTCTCAGACTGCTCTATTCTCTGACTTTCCCATAGTCCCTGTCTAGGAAATCACGTGGGCTGTACAGCATCTTGATAAGGCTCACTTTTCTCCAGGTTTTCCTCCAGCTCCTGTAGGGATCGGCTGATTTAAAGGACAGAGAAGGGACCTCTTGTATCACTGAATTCCACAAAGCCCCCCCCCCGGCCCCTCAACACAGATTAGCTGGCTGCCTGCAGATACAAGAATGGAAAAAAGGTAAGAGTATGTGCCTCCATCTTTCTGATTTCGAAAGCTTGTTTATTGGGGGGGGGTCTAGATTCACGTCTTTACGATTCTTCTTTGTGGTGTTGCATACAGGGGATTGTGGAGCTTCCTTCTGAGTGAACTGTGGAGCTTCCTTCAGAATGCTTCTAGCAGTAAAGAAGGAGACACGGAGCTTTCTTCTGAAAACCGGGTGTTGCAGCCTCACATGTGGGTATACTCACTGGGCTTATCCAGACTATTCTCATTCTGATTCATCTCCCCAATCATCCCCTTTATTCCAACCATGTAACTCTGCCGTCGTGAGAAAAGTGCTGCCTTTTACTTTAAGGAGTATGAGAATTGCAGGCATTTTACACCAGAGCTGAACTGCTATAAACCCTAGTCTAATTAAAGGTTATGCTCCTTTATGTACTTGAAAAGGCACCCGAAGGAAAAGTTACCACAAACTGGAATAATTCAGAGTTATTTCCTTAGTCAGCTATTTACAAAGATAGGCAGGATTAACGGAAATTGACAAGGCATGGTAAAGCACCTGAAGGCAAGCAACAGTGAAGCAATATATCCCCCCCTACACTTTAAGGACAAGGGGTGAGGTGGCTCCTAAAGACAGCACAGTCATAGCTCCAGTTGTAGTAGGAGAGGATGACCAGGCAGGGGGAGAAATACTCCCCTTTCCAATTCACAACCTTGCAGGCAAAAGCAAGAAGTTGAAAACCCAAAATACCTCTCCTTATGCTCTTCAGTCTCTTGGAGGTGTTTCCCAGGGACTCTAAAAACACATATGAAAGTAAACTGTCCTGGGTCAAAGGACAGAATTTCTAGTTTTCTTTTGACATCCTCTTCTGGCCAGCCCAGGCTGTAGAAGCTTGAAATCACCATAGATGCTTTCACTTCTGATGCTCCTCTGTACCACAAGAGGAGGATGTATCCTCTTTCAACTTGGAGGCTTCTCGTCCAGGTGAGTTCAAAAATCCAAAGCCGTGACTGCCTTTGTTAGCAGGAGAGGGCTTCTGGATTCTGATATCTGTTCCTATTTAGCTTTCACTCACCACTCTCCTGCCCCATTTCACTGACTTGCCTTTCTCTCTCTTTTAGAATTTATGCTAGATTTTATTGAATCCACAATTTTGGTGGCCAGCTTGGATGTAACTTGGGAATGACTCTTCTGCTTTTGCCCTCATCTATTTGTAATTAAATTCTGTGGTGCTGAATCTGTTTATAAAATGAATGGACCCTGGGCAACACTCCTTGTTTCAATCCACAGGATTAGACCAAGACAAACAATTCAGACTCTCTGTGTTCCAATTCTACCCTTGGTAAAAAGGAAATAATACTGTCACCTCACCAAGTCCTTCAGAGGATTCAAAAACACACACAAAAAAACTCTCAATTGCTTGTTCATAGTCACACTTATAAAACCTGATACTCCTTCTCCAGATAAAATCTGCATGAGCATGTCTCCATACATTTCATGCCCTGTACTTCTATTTCCATTCAGACTCTTCTTACAAAAAGTTTTCATGTGCAAAACAGAATGAAAGTCTCCTGGGAGAGAATATGGAGAAAACTTATACTGTATACCTTGTAGCATGATGCTTAGTATTCTTCCTGCAGATATTTTCATACTTCAAATACCTCTTTTCAGTGGCACTGAGATCTCACCATCATTTTATCCTGTATAATGCTGGGCAATTCAGTTTGCACTCAACCTAAAGCCCACACTGTACACTAAAATGCTCCTAGGTACTCAGCAAAGCCATTTTGAAAAATCAGTTGGGAGATACATTAATTATCGATTTTAGTTACTTGGACACACATAAGTAATTCTGTGAACGCAAAAAGCTTTCCTCATAAATAATTATAATGAACAAAATTTTGGTCATATCATTTTAACTGCATATTCTAATGCCTTTAATTCTGTTTTCATTTTTATTTTTCTATTTAATCCAAATTTTCTACTACTGTTATATTGATTATTCATTCATACATTCATTCATTCATTCACCGAATATCTGTTGAGAATACAGTGTGTCACACAAAACATTAGAAACCTGGGAAACTGAAGTCCTCCCATCTCTAATGGCTGGCAACACACTAAGCCGTGTCTAGCCCACCAAAACCAGCTGTCGTAACAACTCTACTGGGAAGAAGTTACCTTCCCTTCATGTCTCTACAATATCACCCACATGGATAAGCCATTTGGGTCATGCGTGTGGTCCAGTTCATCTTTTCTTTGTAAAATTGCTCATCTGAGAGAAAGTTTCTGTCCCAGGACAGAGTACCGCCTGGATTCTTTGAAACTTTGTCTCTCAGATCCTATCCTTAACATTTCTTTTCCTCATACAGAAATTGTGGAAACAGCTTAACCACTGCTGGGAATTGGTTAGGTCAGTGTATATGATTAGAATATTTTCCTGTCAGTAGAGGACCTGTATTGCAATGGTAAGAGCCCAGTATTCAGGATCAACAAGAACTAAGTTTGAGTCTAGTTTCCAGGACACACAGCCATTAATTACTTAATCTCTGCAAGCCTCTGTTTCTTCCCCTGTAACACAAAGACAGCAATTCCCCCCTAGCAGGTGGTCTGAGAATCTGAGATCATGCAGCAGGTACTCAGTATTTGTTTGTGTCCCCGGAACACCAGTGAAGAGCATATGTATGTAGATCCAACCATCCCAGCTGGTGACATGAAGCTCATGACACTGTATGTAGATACCACCATCCCAGCTGGTGGTTCAGAACTCAGGAAAACGAATGCGAGTTTCCTGATGATCACGCACTCACTGGTCCTCATCACTGGCCTGGTTGGGCTGATAGGAAACGCAGCAATGCTCTGGCTCCTTGGCTTCTGCATGCGCAGGAACACCATCGCAGTCTACATCCTCAATCTGGCAGGAGCCAACTTCGTCTTCCTCTGCAGCCAAGTTATACTTTCCGTGACCTACTTCCTCCACACCTTCTATTTCATCTCCACCTCAGGCGTCCCAGAGTTACTCCCTGTGCTTCTGTGTTCCTATATCACAGGCCTAAGCATGCTCAGTGCCATTAGTGCAGAGCACAGCCTGTCCGTCCTATGGCCCATCTGGTACCATCATTACCACCGGAGACACACATCAACTATCTTGTGTGCCTTTCTCTGGATCTTTCCCTCGCTGCTGGGCATCCTTTTCTACGCATACTGTTTTTTGATATTTAGTTTTTCCTATTACCTGTGTCCTGAATTGTATGTCATCACAGTTGCATGGTATATCTTTTTATTTATGGTTCTCTCCAGGTCCAGCCTGGCCCTGCTGGTCAGGATCCTCTGTGGCTCCAGGCAGTTGCCAATGACCAGGCTGAACGTGACCATCGGGCTCATGGTGCTGGTCTTCTTCCTCTGTGGCCTGCCCATAGGCATTAATCTATTTGTGGTGTCCTGGTTTCTAAAGACATCTGACCCTGATTATTATGGCATCGTTGCTTTCTTCCTGTCTTGTATTAACAGCAGTGCCAACCCCGTCATTTTTACTTCTTTGTTGGCTCCTTTAAGCAGCAACAGCAGCCTCTGCAGCTGGTCCTGGAGAGGGCCTTACGGAGTCTAGCTGAGGAGGACAGCAGTGGAGAAAGGCTTCAGGACAGTGTGGAGATGTCAGGATATCTTTATTTTAGTGATTCTGAACCTACAGATGTTCATTCACAGAAGTAGTAGCTGTAGAAGATTCAGCAGATGATTGCCTAAGGTCAATTCTTGGCATAGATATAGAGATATGGATATAAATATACAGAGATGCTTACCCATTTATTTATGTACTGTCTATAGATTTTTTTTTTTAATGTGGGTACCAGGAGTTGACCTCAGGACCTCGCGCTTGCCAGCAAGCGCTTGTGCCACTGAGTGATATCACTGGCCCTTTTTCTCCTTTATGTGGGTTCCGGGAGTCAAACTCAGGACCTTGCACTTGCCAGGCAGGCGCTTTATGCCACTGAGCTATGTCACCGGCCCTTTGTCTATAGATATTTTAACATGAACAGCACTGGATTGTTGTGATGCTGGCCCTATGTTCACAAATACTAACTCAATTCAAGATTCAAGTTCTGGTTACATTTTGTGTGTAAGGTTGCTCTCTGTCTTGTGTTGGAAACTGATGCATACAGGGGAAGATAGAACCAAGGAGTATGAGCTATAACCCACGAGAACCAAGTAGAGCCCCTATCAGCCTTTCTCAGTGCCTCCAAGTATAAGAATATGAGAGTCATGCAGGGGAATTTGGTTCTCTTCACCATGGAACTAAACATACACAGGGTCCAGCAGTCCGATAGGTGAAGGGGTTACCAAAGGTAGATGAAACAGGTACAGGCAGGGTTGCTGGCTGATGCCAAGGAGGTGACCAACAGGGAAGCAACAACATCTGCCCCAACCTTCTATGTGTAAAACAGTATGACTGTTGCTTTGTTTCCAATTACTAAAGCTTGACACCCTCCCTAATCAAACTTAAAGGGAAAGAAATCTAAGAAATAAACTTTGGCTAAGACATGTTGACACTACAAACCATCACAATTTGGTGCCCATTCACACCTCCTAAACCATAGTTAATTCTAAACACAGATTACACCAAAGCGGAGCCTCACCTACTGTGACGCAGTTATCCAAAATATGACTCACAGCATGTCATTTCCCCCCAAAAGCATACATTTTTATGTGCTTAATGACCATTTATGAATCTTTTGTAAATCATCTCTTCAAGACTGTTGTCAATTTTTATTATTTTGTGCTTTTATTGTTTATTAGATTTCTTTTATAGTGTAAAGTTCTTTTTCATATTTATCTAATGCAAATATTTTTCCCAGTCTGAGGCTTCACCTTAAAAGTATCTTTGATGAGCAAAAATTTTTACTGTTTGTGAAATTTACTTAGTCAAATTTTTACTTTTATGGTTAACACTTTAAGTGTTCTAAAACATTTTTGACTACTTCCAAGAAAACAAATATACTTCCCAATGCTTTCTTCTAATAGCATATTAATTTTTGCTTTTGCATTTAGGTATATGATCCATTTCAATTTAATGTTTTGCAGAATGTACAGTAGGGCTTCATATTTTTATAGTTATCCCATTATCCTAGCTTCATTTGTTGAATAAATATTCATTTCTCTCCGTAATTTATTTATCCTCTCTGTCAAAAGCTGTCCTTATAAATGTAGTATTACTTACAGACTCTCAAATATGTTTTATTAGTTTAGACTTGGGGCCAAATGCAGCTCCCTGCCTGTTTCTGCGAATAAAGTTTTATGGGAACACAGCCATTCGCATTTATTCATGTGTTGTCTGTGGTTGCTTCTACAGAAGTGAAGTTCAGTTGAATAGTTGCAATATAGATCATGTGTGTACAAAGACTAAAATCCACCTACCTTGCCCTTTACAAAAAAATGTGGGGCTCTCTGGTGTATTATTACAGTATTATCCACTCTTCTGATGATTGTAACTTTGTGCTAATACTTTAAATCAGACCATGTGTGTCCTTTAACTTTTTCTTTTCAAGATTATTTTAGCTACATGGGACCTTTGTATTTGCTGATAAATTTTGGAAGAAATAGTCTGAATCACTACAAAAAGTTGTGATGGGGTTTTGATTTTTGTATCTAGAATCTTGGGCATAATTAATGTCTTTTTTTTTTTTTTTTTGTGGGTACCGGGGGGACGACCTCAGGACCTCACGCGCCAACAAGCACCCGTGCCGCTGAGCGATATCACCGCCCCTTTTTCGTATGTGGGATCCGGGAGTCGAACTCGGGCCTTCGCGCTTGCAAGGCAGGCGCTTAAGCCGCTGAGCCGTCTCACCGGCCCCATAATTAATGTCTTACAATAAATTATCTTTAAATTGCTAAATATGATATATCTTGCTTTTATTTGGCTACATTTTTCAGGAATTTTGTAGGTACAAGTTCTGCATGCCATTTGTCAAATTAAGATTTGTGTGTGCATGATCTTTTTTATTCAGTTTTCATAGAAGTACTATGGATATTATATGTGTGACCTTGCTTTATTCACTCATTAGCCCTACTTGGTTTTTATTGTTCATTTGTTTGTATATGTTCATTGCATTTTTTGATATTATCATTCACTTATCAATATGAGATTTATTCTATACAGGATGGATTAAATTGCAGCAGTGAATTTTCAAACATTTGGAGAATTTCTACTTACTTTCCTATATTGTGTGCTAGTTTTACGTCACTGTGGTCAGAGAGGAAATGATTTAGTATTTTAAAATGTTTTGAGAATTGCTCTGTGGCCATAATATCACCTATGTTGGCAAATAGTTCATGTGCATTTGAAAATAAAGCGTATTTTGCAGCTATTGATTACATCCTTCCATATGTCAATTAAGTCATATACGTTAATTATATTGTAGAAGATTACTGTATCTTTGTTTTCTTTTCCCTTATTAAGAGTGCTGAGTTTAAATCACCAATGATGACTCTAGAGTTGTTAGTTTTTGGTTCTATTTTTACTTTGTATATTTAAACTCATTAGTGGCAAAATACTTAAGCTTGTTATAGGCCATGATTTTTTTTTTTTTTTTTTTTTTTTGGTACTAGGAATCGAACGCATGACCTTGCGCTTGTCAGGCAGGCACTGTGCTGCTGAGCTATACTCCTGGCAGGCAATGATAATTGACACTTTAATCATTATAAAATATCTTTTTTCTTTAGTAAATCTTATATTAAATTATAATTTATCTAATGTTGTCATAGCCTTGCCAACTTTAATTTAGCATTTCCATGGTTGATCTCTATTTTCCATTTTCTTCAAATGATGTTGATATTTAAAGTGTATTTCTTGTAAATATAACAGAAGGATCTCCTTTTCCTTTACATGTAATTTAATTACTAATATAGATATTTCAAAATTTATTTTTCTACACATCCTATCTGTTCTTTTATCCTCCTTTCTTTCCTTCTTAAGAACGAATCATGTATTTTTACCACCTTTTCCCTCATCTATTTGTTTGTCAGTTTTACTTTTATAAAATTTTAGCAGTTACTGTAGAATAGCCTGGCCTAATAGAAATACAATGCGAGCCATAGATGCACACTTACAGTTTATAATAGTCATAGTAAAAAGTAACAACAAAATAAGTTGAAACTAATTTTAATAAAATTATAATGTATCTTATTTAGCCCAGTACATCCAAGATACTATTTTTTCAACATATGACAACTAAAACCTGGGGATATAGCTCAACAGCACAGCACCTGCCTGGCAAGCTCGAGGTCACGAGTTTGATTCCTGGTACCAAAAAAAAAAAAAAATCAAATAATTAATGAGATTAAAAAAATTTTAATGCATAAAGTCTTCATAATTTGTGTAAATTTTATATTCAGCAGCACTAGGAAGAGACAACTGTAGAAAAATGAGCTTATTATGAGGCAAAATAACTGGAGAATTAGGCCACTCGGGAATGAATGACTGAATGTCCTTCTGGGAGCATGAGAAGCTGGTAGATTCTACAGCCAGATAATAAGTGCACCGCTGTCATCTGGGGCCATAAAATCAATTAACAATGATCAGACACCTCATATCTGCCAGGAACTAGGTGTGTTCTCATTTAACATTCACAATAACCTAAGAGGTGGGTATTGACATTATCTTCTCTTTTTAGACAAAGAACTGAGGCATAGAACATCAGCTGAGGCGTGGGTCAGAGCCGTCTTTTAGTTCAGAGCCCAGATTTATAATCAGGCAGCTTCTTTCTAGGCTCTAACCTGAATCATAATGCTCTCCTGCTTGCCTACCGCTCTCTGCTGGGTTACACATGAAGAAAAACATCACAACTTGTAGTCATGATGAAATAAAATAACCAAATTTATGTGAATGTTTAAGTGTTTTTGTGTTTCTGTGGGTGTCTGTGCATGAGTGTTTGTGTGGGGAAGAGAGGGAGGAAGAAATTTGTTGAATCTACCAAAAGGTAAATTTCAGAAACACAAAAAGAAATGTCAATAACGTTTCAAACAGCAATTGGTAGATGGAAGTCGTAGGGGAAAGGAAAACATGTTGGAGACTCTTATCCCGGAAAATGCAGCTGCAGACCTGTGAGCAAAGAACTTTCATAGGAAGGGGCCTTGGGGTTAAAAGGACATGGAAGAGGCTAAAAGCTGAGCAGTTCAAAAAATATTGAAGAGCTTGTTACGAGGCCTCTCGGAGATGCAAGCTCTTGACTACACCCCTCTTTCAATGGTACGTATTAGCCTATGGCCTGTAATTTCTGATGAGGTCACAGAAATGGCAATGGCAATTAGACTCTGAGGGCACACTCCATGCCACTTTGTGTCACTTGGTTCTACTTATAGGTACACACAAAAAATATTTTATGATTATTGTCCGTTTTCCATCACTGTACTGAAGATAAAATGGTGATTATCCTTTTTCCTGGTATTCCCAAGAGAAATCATGACAATTACTCACAGATGCCACATTCTCAAAATTTTTCCCATATGAATGATCACCAAACAATGAAAAACTTTCACAAATTCAGAACATTAGAAGTAGAAGCTCCTTTGGCTATAGTACACTGTACCATTTTATACAGTTCCATCGCCTGATTTCTGTCTGTTTGAGACCTGGCTACCACATAACAGCATAAGTTCTTGAGTTCTGTCAGCAGCTCTTGAGGATCTAAGCAGTAAATACTTTCCCACTTTAAACGGAAAATAAAAAGAGACTCATCAGTGCTGTGCTGTGAGAACTAAAATTCATTTATCAGCACTAGCAAGTCCCTGATGGGTATGTCTCAACCTTCTCTAATGCCTCGATGAGTACTAAGATAACTATCATCGTTCAAGGGACTGACAACTTCTCATCTTCACAACTGGTTTATAACTCAGGTGGAGAAGTGACGAATATTTACTGCGCTCCCTAAAATCCCCAAATTCTGTACTGTATAAAATTCCTCTTATCTTTCAATAGTGCCTCTCAAATTTTACTTTCAAGTAGTTTTAAATAAAAAAACCTTTTCACAGAAGAACTGAGTGTGAGAGATAAGTAAACAATCTCTTACATTGTACCTCCCATTTCCATGTATTTATTCTTGGGTGAGAGTAAGGGAGTGTCTGAAAATTAGATTTTGAGAACTTGAGTTAATTCAATGAGTGGGAAAGAAAAGGAGAATCTTGGGAGAATCAACAGAGTCTCCTTTAAACTGCTGTACATGCATAAAAGATCTTAGGGAGTGAGAGAAAACCTGTGTGTGCGTGTGTGTGTGTGTGTGTGTGTGTGTGTACCCATTACATATTAAAGTCTTCCTGAAATATTTGGAATTTGAAATGATGACTCTACAATTTACCAAGCATGTACCCTCTGTCACTTTTGTGACACATAAATTTGGGAAGAGGCAATTTACTGTGCCACTGTCAATAAGAACATAGAAGTGCCTCAGGATATGGTGATCAGTATGTAAGTGGGTTTTATTCCTTGTACCACCCAAAGTATGAAGTAGAGGTGGCAAGATCTCTCTTAAGAAATACTACAGACCTGGAATGTTGTGAACAATGAACAATGTCTATTAGTGGTTGGTAAAAGTTTTGTACAATTAGTTGAAGCTAACTCTACAATAATGGCAAGTTGAAAAAGGGCCTGCCAAGTCACTGCAGCAGGATAAGACAAAAAGCAATGTCCTGCTCTCTGAATTCACTTCCCAAAGCTATATCCAAAACTGCAGGATCAGAAATCACAGGTAGAAACAACAGAGAGTGGAAAATGGAAAAGTATGTGATAGAAAGGAGGAAAGAGAAATAGTGGAATGCGCTCCCTTCTCTGGTACATTCTTTCAGTATGCAGTAGGCATAAAATTGTTTATGGGAGATAATTCATCTTTAAATCAAGTTCAACAGTTTGTTCTTCATATAAAAAATCAACTGAAAACATTTTTGCAGCCTTAGTATAGATGGTGGCTTACAAGCATGTTCAAATTATTCATGTCACCTTGCACGTTGTTTTAAACGCGTTTTAAACTGTTTTAATGTACTTTTACACATATGACAGAATGACAATCAACTTCACAAGTTCTGAAGAGTATAGAAGAGATGCATGTCTGAGCTTTTAGGTGTATCTTAAAATTCTATTTGTTTTTGGAAAGAAATGTGACAAAAATATTTAAATATTATTTATTTTAGTGAGTACTGAGTATGTGAATGCTTATTTTGCAGCTATGGATCACTTAATGAAGGGATGCATTCTGAGAAATGTGTCCTTAGGGTGATTTTGTTGTAGGAACATAGTAGAATAATCTTCCTTGAATGTAGACACCAAGACTTACTAGAAACCAAGACTATTTTATGTATATACGCACATATACTATTACTATATCATATATGTATGTATGTATTCTACATCCCATATACTATGTAGTATATAGCCTGTTACTGCTAGGGCCCTGCTGAACAAAACAACATAACATTATATCAAGCTCAAAAGAAAAGATTCAATTAAAAGACCCAATAAACATGAGATATTTGTGGCTGCTGCCTGCAGAACTTACAGAGTTTATACTAAATGTTTTCCTTATAATTAGGAATTCACTCTAAAATAAAAAATATAGGATAATAAATATATAAAGCAGTGACATAGGCATGTACTATCGTTTTCAAGTATTGTATGCTATACATAATTGTGTATGTTCTATTTTCTACCACTAGTAGTATCATAGGTTTACTACCTGAGTAATGCATTATGCAACAAATTGAAAATAATTATGCCATCACTAAGTGATAGGAAGTTTTAAGCTTTATTATAATCTTAAGGTATCAATGCCATGTATGTAGTTCACCACTGATGGAAACATTATTTGTGCTTGACTGCATTACCTTTTTACCTGTGTGCCTGGTACACAAATTTCTCTCCAGCACAGTCCATGTCTTCAGGCTTGTTGACTTCAATATCCATGGAGTCAATCTTTCCAATAAACTGCCTCTTAGTAGTTTTTATCTTTTCATTCTGAATTAAATGCAAACCAATCTAAAGTTGCAAAAATATAACAGCGATTTTCTGTGTACCCATCACTCAGCCTATAGCAAGAGTGATACATTACATCAATATAGTGTATTATCCAAACCAGGAAGTTGACGCTGGTAAAATAATTTACTATTCTGCAGCCGTCATCCAAAATTCACCCAGTTTTGCATACGGCCTGCTTTAGTCACTTTCTCGGCCCTGGAACATAATACCTGACATCCAACAACTTAAAGGAGGAGAAGTTTATTTTGACACGTGGTTATAATCCCTGCATGGCTGGCTCGAAGGCAGAAACAGCGTGGTAGAGGAGCCTGGGTAAAGGAAAAGTGCTCACATCATGGTGGCCAGGAAGCAGAGAGAAGGGAGGAGCCAGAGAGGACCCTTCAGATCGTGCCCCCAGTGACACATCCCTACTATGGTTCACCCTCCATACGGAAAGTCAGCTACAGCACTGCCATAATCCAATCACCTCCCAAAAGTCCCTGCTGACACATGAAGCTTTTGGTGACACGCCAGATCTAAACCATAACAACTTTTTCTTTCTGCGTTGGGAAGGGTTTTTTGTTATTTTTCTTTTTTCCATACTAGAAAAATGCTTTTATTATTTCTGTCATAGCAAAACAAAGAAAGTAAAGACTTCTTTTTGGTGTAAACCAGAATTAAGTGGCTAAGGTTAATCTTTTCAATGTCATCTAGTAGCTTTTGGGTGGTCTTTTATTGTTCCCTTACTTTTTGTGGCTTCTCTGAGTACAAAGTATCACTATATACATTTCCCCTACAAAATGAGTTCCAGGATGATGGTGTAGCTGAGGGGTAGAATCCTTGCCTAGCATGCTCCAATCCCTGGATGCAATTTCCAGCATCACAAATTTCCTGTCATATGTTACAACAAAGGAACTTTGAGGATATTGTGCTAAGTATAATAAGCCAATCATAAAAGGACAAACACTCTACGATTGCACTCATATGAAGTATCTACAATAGTAAAAACCCAGGTTCCATGGTGCACGCCTGTAATCCCAGCTACTCAGAAGTTGAAGCAGGAGGATTGGAAGTTGAGCCCAGCCAGAACAACTCAGCAAGACTCTGTCTCAAAATACAAAATGAAAAGTTTAAAAAGGGCTGGAGATGTAGCTCAGAATGAACACCCTGGGTTCAATCCCCAGTATCAAAAAGAAAAAAAATTTTTTTCAGATCAGTTGTCCACCTTCTGGATTTGTGTTATTATTTTTGTATGGTCTCATTTAATTTGTACCTTTATTCGTTTCCCCCCAAAATGGAAGTTAATTCTAGAGGATAGATTTATTTTTTTGTTTTGTTCAATGTGGGGACCAGGAGTCGACCTCAGGACCTCACGCTTGCCAGCAAGCGCTCATGCTGCTGAGTGATATCACTGGCCATTTTTTTCCTTTATGTGGGTTCCGGGAGTCAAACTCAGGACCTCGCGCTTTCCAGGCAGGGGCTTATGCCACTGAGCCATCTCATCGGCCCTTTGTTTATTTATTTATTTATTTTTTTTGTGGGTACCGGGGGTCGACCTCAGGACCTCGTGCGCCAGCAGGCGCCCATGCCACTGAGCGATATCACCGGCCCTTTTTTCGTATGTGGGTTTCAGGAGTCGAACTCGGGCCCTCGTGCTTGCCAGGCAGGCGCTTATGCCGCTGAGCCATCTCACCGGCCCTTTGTTTATTTTTTTAAGGACAGGGTCTCACTGTGTAGTTCAGGCTGGCTTTGAACTCACTATGTGGCCCAGGCTGGCTTCAAACTCATGGCGATCCTCCTATCTCAGCCTCCTGAGTGCTGGGATTACAGGTGTGCACCACCACCCCTGGCTAGGGGGTCAATTATTACATTTGAGAAATAATATAATTTTGTATTGCATCCCAATATGAGGCACACCATATCAGGTCATCCCCATGTTCAGTGCTAATTTCAATCACTTGAGTGAGGTGACCTGCCCAGAATTTAAATTCCAGAGAGGTTAGACACTGGGCTAAAGCAACTGTAATTATTATCTAAAAGAAATTATAGAGAAGCTAGAATAAGTATCTGGAGAAATTCTGAATGTAGTCTAGAAAGTAGAAAATTGTGGATAGAGAGATACCTTATGTCTTCATCACTAGGACACCATACCTGAAAACTCACAACTTAGAGGTTATTTTGGCCCCCAGTCTGTAGAGGTTTTAGTCCAGAGCTGGCTGGCTCTAAGGCAGGACAGTATGGCACAGGGACACGGCAGAGGACAGTTGTTCATGGCATGGCAAACAGGAAGCAGGGAATCTTAATGGGGGAGCTGGAAAGAAAGATTAACCTTTTGGGTTAAGCCCACAATGACCTGCCTCTTGTGACCACCTCTTAACAGCAAGTCGGTTACAATGTCCCTGTAATCCAATCACCTTTTAAAGGCTTCACATATGATTGCATGAGACTTTAGGGGGACACCTAGTTATAAACCATAACATTTTGTCCCTGGCTTTCAAAAAACTTATGTGTATTTTTTATGTAAAATGTAGTTACTCCCTCTCTAAGAGTTGGCAAAGTCCTAAAGGTTTTAATATTGTTGGAAAGTTCACATCCATGAGACTTAAGGCAAGCTCTTTTAGTTATGAGACCCCGTAAAAATCAAAAAGAAGGGCCAGTGAGATAGCTCAGTGGCATAAGCGCCTGCCTGGCAAGCGTGAGGTCCTGAGTTCGACTCCCAGAACCCACATAAAGGAAAAAAGGGGCCAGTGATATCGCTCAGTGGCACAAGCGCTTGCTGGCAAGCGCGAGGTCCTGAGGTCAACTCCCGGTACCCACATTAAAAAAAAAAATCAAAAGGAATTTTAAATACTGCTGACACACAATGGCACAGGGTAAACATTTCCATTCCAAAAGGAAGGAATAGGGGGATTTGAAATCAGTGGGATAAAAGCAAGACTGAAATCCAGCAGGGTAAACATTAAATTCTGTAGGTCCATGTCCAGCACCTAGAGCAAGTTGTTACAAGAAGTAAAATCCAAAGGGCTTGGCAGCCTCTTCCTGTACAGCATTGCTGGTGTTTGCAGCTCTCATGGCCTCTCTCTTGGTCTGGCTTTGCTCACTCCCTGCAGCTTTCCTCAGATGTTCTGTGTTCCTGGCTTCTCCAATTTCCTGGGGTTAGGGTTAGGCCAGGGTTGTGGGCAGAGGGTCTGACAAAGGCTCACAGCAAAGAAACATGCAGAAGGGAGACAAAGAAAGGTGTATGGAGAGATGAGTACAGTTGCAAGAGCCTCTGTCTCTGTTGATGCAAAATGGGAAGAATATGTGTGCCTCACTGGGTGTGTTGGTACACACCTATAATCCCAAAACTCAAAGAGGCTGAGGCAGGAGGATCACAGTGAGTCTGAGGCCAGCCAAAGCTATATAGTGAATTCAGAACCAGCCTAAACAACATAGCAAGACCCTGGCTCAAAAAACAAACCAAAAAACCCCATCTGTCTTATAGGGTGCTGAGAGTCTGAAGAGGCAATTAAAGTATCCTGGGTTCAAATCCCAGAGCTAGCCCTTTACTAGCTATGGGTCCCTGATAGAGCTGTAGGCCTGCTCTGAGCTTGGAAAATAACTGGGAAAATAGCTGAGTCTGATGTTAGAGAAAGCAGTCAAGAGAGCCCTGCCCTGCAGCAGAGCCACATTGGCCAACCCAGGGCAGGGAGCAGCGGAGAAGGATAGGGCTGCAGGACAGAGCCTTCCCTCACCTCGTCCAGTGCCTTCCTGGCCAACCAGCCCTTGGCCACAATGAGCAGCCACTGCCCCAGGCGATTTCCCATCCCAATTGTGAAGCTCACGGTAGAGTCCCACTGGGAAAGGCCATCTGCAGGGGGTGAGAAGACATCTGGCTGGGCCAGACTGGATCTCCTACCCCATCATGGTGACCTCCCCTCCAGGTCCCCCTGGCTCCAGTGGATGTCAGCAGAGCAGAGCAGGCAGAGCTCCTGCAGCTGGTGCTCCGGGGGGCTCAGGACTGCTCCTGTGACCCAGCACAGGGCACCCTCCTCCCACAGCCCTTGGAGGGAGAGGCCTAGGGTCACAGTATGCTCAGAGGCCCACTACACTTCATGGTGTGAGGCTTCACACACCCAACCACTGAGTTCACAGTACCTAGGGAGATAGTGCTGCCTTTTGACAGCTGGAAACTAAGACTCACAGAGAAGTGTTTTGATCAAAGTCACAGAGCTAGGAAGCAGCAAAGCTGGGATTTGAATCTAAATCAGTGGGACTCCAGACACTGGCTTCCTGTCCATTTGACCCTTCAAAGTGCCCTACAGAGTTCATTAGGGACCAAGGGAAGCCCCCTACCCTAATGGTCTGGAAGGGGGTGAAACCTGAGCACAAACCTCCTTCAGGACTCAGCTGTACAGAGCAGGGTGCTGGGCATGCTGGGCACCTCCGTGGCCGCTCTGGAAGGAGGCAAACTTGGTCTATGCCACCCCCCTCCTGCCCGCCACTTCTCTGTTGCCCACAACACTCCATGGTGCTGCCCACTTGACCCAGCAGGTGGGAGGCCACTGCCATGTGGTACTGGCTCATCCTGGCACCTGAGGCTCCATCCTTTGCCCTGGTTATTGATGAGCACAGCAGCCTTTCAGGGGAAGTCCCCATAGTTCCAGGGGATATGGGTGGAGGTGTGTGCTGAGTATGGGAACTACCCACACAAGGGGTTTAGGGGGCCAATGGGCACTGCTCCTTCTCACCTGCAGGGGACAGGAAGCCAGGTGAAGAGTGAAACCTTGTGAAGGTGCAGGGTTTGGCATTGGGATGGCAGCCACATTCCAAGAGGCAAGCCCAGTTCTTGGACCTACCACACATATAAAAAATATTTGTTCAATGAATGAACGAAAAGACAAGAAAGCACCAGATTCATTGGTGCATACCTGTAATCCCACCACTCGGTAGGTAAGCTGAGGCAGGAGGATCGGGAGTTCAAGATCAGACTGGGCTACACAGTGAGACCCTGTCTCAGAAAGAAAAGAAGAAGAAAAAAGAGAAGCATGGAGGACCACTGGGATGGCCCCCCCCAAAAGAAGACAATTTGCCTCCATTATGGCTCACCTTTGCCCTGCTTCTGTGTACTGATACGTACAGAACTGGTTAGGAAATTACCCCCTCAACTGGCTTTAAGCAATGCAAATGGGTCTAGCCAAGGTGCTGAGTGTAGCCTTTGAAGCAATGTGACAGGTCAGTGATGCCCCACCTATAGCTCCCTACTACTAAGCATGAGCTAGGCAAAGAGATGCTGCACTGTTGGCTGGGATTGAGCCTTGAAAGAGGCCGTGAAGTCCTAGGGCAGAAAGGCCAGACATCAGGCCTAATGCAGCCAATGCAAAACACAAGATACTTCCTCAAACTGTGTCACGCAGATTCCTCCAAACTTAGAGGCTACCTGTTACTGGAATCTGGTACTCTTTCTGCACGCCTCTCTCTGCATATTGCAGGGGTACCACTGTGTCTCCTACCTAGCTCAGCTCACAGGACTCAGGTACTTCCTGCCATTCTCACAGTCACTCAACCCCGAGCCACGCCCCTCTTCATGAATTAATAAAACCCTGGTTTGGCCCTGCGTTATGGCCTTTGTTCTGGTTAGCCATTGCTCTGACTGGACTTAGGACCACCTTGGCTCCCCACAGCTGCAGATATGCCTTGGTCTCTTTATTCTCATCATGGGTTGCACTGGAAGTGGTAGATTGGAATTTACTTAACTAGAATTCCAATAACTTTTCCCTGGGATTACAAACATAAACTCCTCTGGACCACGATGAGGCCTGGACAGGCCCCCTATAGAGAAGGAAGAAAAAAGAAAAGGAAGGAGGAGGGAGCAGCTAGCTTCCAACCTCAAACAGGCTCCTCTGCTTCAGAGCCACATGAGGCGAGGATATCAAAGTCCCCCCGCCCAGTGCTGTGAGCACTTGCCTCGCATTGTGCAGCAACAGCTTTTCCCTACGGGCTCAGTGACAGATTGCTGGGTTCATCAGCTCAAAAGACATCAGAACAGATGAACAGACTCAGAGAAGCAATGAACCATTCTCTCCCACTGTCTCTTCAAACTTCCCAAGGGCTTTTCTCCCCATGCCCAATCAGCTCATGGCCTTGCCTCCTGTCCATTAGCAGAACAGAAGTTCAGAGGTGACTCCACACCCACCCTTACCCACCACATCTCCCACCTTACCATTCTGTCCCACTCTGTCTGCCATCCTGCCCCTGCCCTTGTCACGTGCCAGTCCAGCCCCAAGCCCTGGGCTCTATGTCACTGTGTTCTCATGAATCCTGTCCAGCAGCCTACAAAAAAGGTCTGGCATTTTTCACCTCATTTAAAAATAAAAACAAAAATAAAAGTAAGCAGGGTATGATGGTGCTTACCTGTAATCCCATCACTTAGGGAGGCTGAGGCAAGAAGATTGCAAGTTTGAGTCCTGCCTGGGCAACAGCAAAGGCTGGGGGTATCGGTCAGTAGTAGAGCCCTTGCTTAGCATGCACAATGCCCACGTTTGATCCCTAGCATAAAGAAGGGAGGAGGAGAGGAGAAGGAGCAATTGACTGAAGAACACTGAATGAAAAGAAAATAAACCCATTACCTCACGGTGATACTCTTAGAAAAGGGGAAACAAATGAGCATGACCACCGAAGGAAATGATGACACCATCTCTTTATTCTGAAATGTGGTAATTTTTTTTCAATTTTTCTTTTTTATTAGTACATGTTTGTAGTACATAATGATCATACCTCATGGGGAGTTGGTCCACGTACATAACACATCTTTTTCACCCCCTTCCCCTCCCACGAAAGGTTGTAATTAAAGAAAAAGGGGGAAATATTCTGCCTTTCCTTGAGGAACTATATTTCAGAATGACCAATTAATGCTGAGGATGGAAAGGTCTTTCTTATAGAAAAATCCCAGCCAAAAAATGATGAAGGGATCAAGGAACTTGGAAATCTCCATTTTATTAGAGTTGAAATGAAACAATTAATTCAGACAGCAAATATCAAAGGATACTAAAACCACGGGGGAAATGTTGCCAATCGGAGTAGTCACGGGATGCCAAGCGTGGATCAATCTGATAGTCATGAAAAGAAGAAGCAACCCTGAAAGTGGAGGAATCAGGCTGTCACTTCCCAGCCACCCCAATGCGACGTAACATGAAATGCATGGCACTGGCCATATCTTTACAAAAAAAGGTACCAAGAATTCTTACCACCAGGAAGCAGGACCACAAACTCAGCCCATGGACATGGGGCTGGAGCGGGCACTGTGCAGGGCCTGACAGGAAGAACTGGCCTGATGTGGACAGGTCAGGGGGCAGGTTGTGGACAGGAGAGCCTGTACTGCATGTCAGCACCCTCAGGGACCGCACCCCGCACTCCCCCCACCATGAGATCAGGCTCGAGTCTGTGGCCCATCAGGAGGAATGCCCTTGGAGCACACAGTGGTCCCTTGTGATCTCAGAGCAGCGTCCAGGGAACAGGCCTGGAAGATGCCACTCAGCCGTGCTACATGACCTCAGACACTTGGGCTCTGCACAATGTTTTCTGCTGTGAGGAGGGGGACATTGGACTGGGCTCGCTGTCAGGGCTCCCTGATCCCCACACTTCATAGCTTCTGCTGCCTGGGACCTTGGCCCAGCTCACTGATGGCATATGTGTCCCCAGAGAGCAGTAGGCAACAATATTCCAGCTCCTCCACCCGCTCCTTGGGCTCCACCTTCTGACTGACCTCCACCAAATGGAGCCAGAACAACCCTTCTTCTCCGCCCCCTCTTCCTAGCTCGGCAGGACAGACTCACTGACCTGCAGCTTTGCCATGGCCTCCTGTCGGGCCTGGTGGCTTTCCTCAGACAGGCAGTCATCCTCCCTCCTGGGGCCAGCACCTCCTTCTCAGGCTCTCATTCAGGGCTGCCAGGCAAGCCAGGCACTGGCACTGCTGCTTCTGCTCCCTCAGCTGCAGATGCAGCTAAGCCAGCTCTTCCTGGGCACTGGCAAAATCTTCATTAAAAATGCTGCCTGCAGGAAGTGGGATGTGATTTTGTGGGAGAGCTGCTCAGGACAAGTTGGGACAAAGAGCTGAAAGAAGCCCCCTGTCTATTGCTGGCAACGGTTGTTCCTAAGGGGATAGTGTCTGACCGCTGCCTCCCAGGGAAGGTGTGGGGTCCAGGGAAATCAGAGGGTGGGGAAACCAAGGTATTGGGGTGTCCAAAGGGACCACAAATGGAGGCAGGGAAGGCAGCCTAGAGAAAGGACAAAGTCCAGTCTGGCTCACCCTGGCCTCTGGGCTGTCCATGTCCTCTGGGATGGTCCTGTTGGCTCACGTTGGGCAAGCCTTTCCTCCCCTTCATCTTCTATAGGGAGCAGCCAGGATGATCCCCAGTCAGCCCCACAGGAGCAGTACCAGACCCTCTCTACCCTGACCTCGCTGTGTCCCCTTGGGAAAGAATGACCAGCCCAACACTCTAAAGGTCTCTCTTTCACCAAGAGTCTTCCCCAGGCTCCACTCTGCCCCCCGGGCACCTCCACTCACCTTGCCAAGCCAGAGTGAGGAGGCTCAGCTGGGGCTGACTGCTGCTTCTGCTGCTTTGTGGCTTCCAGACACTGTTGTAGGCAGGATGAGAACATTAGAAAGCACAGAGGTGACCAGGTCCTCCCATGCAGGGGCCTGGCCTCAACAGCCCCATTACCAGGGTCTCCTGCAGCTCCTGACAGATTTTGTCCAGGGTCATCTGGCCCTGCATCTCCTCACGCTGCAGCTGCACCACGCTAGAACCTGTGCAGTGCCTCTTTCTCAGAGGTCAGCCACTGCCAGGCCTCTGCATGCTGCCACAGGTGGGACAGGGGCTGGTCTCACTGCCGCTGCAGACACTGTGCCTCCTGGCTCTTCAGCGCCATCTGTGGAAGGCCCTGGGATGAGGCTAGGGATGACTTGCTGCTTCCAGAGTGAGCAGATAAATTGGGAGAGGGGACACAGAGGCTCATGGGCAGTGGCCTGCACTGACTCCTCAGCCTAATGACTGCTGCCCCAATAGGACACATTCACATGCTTATATCAATAGGATTGGGGCCACTGGGTGAATGATGGTTCTGTTTAGAAAGATATTTATGTGGTGGTGATTTGACTTCTATAAGAATCACCCACAGGCAAGGTGAGCCAAGTTGACTCTGACAAATTTCTATCTCCCCAAACCTCAAGGAAAAGCCTCACTGTGGCCTCCCCATCCCAGTCCCTAGGGAGAACACATGGCTCTAGGGACCAAGCTGCCTAAAGAGAGGAAAAGAGACTCTGTAGAGGTCACACTTCTTTGGGAAGGAGGATGGGGTGGGCACAGGGGAAGACAGCAGGCAAAAGGAGAAAGGCACAAACCTGAAGTGATGCCACTAGTGAGAGCAGCTCCTGGGGAAGGGACACCACCAGGTGACACGGTGTCAACAGCAGAGGCAGTGCAGGAGCAGCATGGTCTTTGTGAGCCTGTCACAGAAGAAAGCAGGTTTAAGACGCCTAAGTGCCATAGTCACAAAGGGGCAGAGCAGGTAGGACAGTGTTGCTGCGGTCAGAAGGCCGTCACACGGGCTGGGAGACACTGGGAGTGTGGATGAGGCCCACCCAGGCCCCAGGAAACGTTCATGCACTTCAGAGGTCCAAATCTCAAAGCAAGGGTCCACAGCCTCCTTCCTGCACCCTGATGACCTTGCTGAGCAGAAGACTGTCCAGGCGGGGACCCGGGGTGGCCACAGCAGGCGGGAGGAAGGAGCGCAGAGGTGAAGGAGGCCCTGCTCCTCCAGAGAGCCGCTCTGCTGCGCTGACCCTGACCCGCATCATTTTAAAAACCACACTCCCTAGTGAGGATCACTGGGACACAAGGGCTGCAGCTAAAAATCAACTTTGAAGGACACTGAGGCTCAGGGGAGGAAGTGATTTTTCTGATGTCACCCTGGAAGCTAATGGCAAAGAGGACTCAGAACATCTCCTAAACCTGGTTCTTGGGGTCTCCTCACACATCCTGGGGGGACTTTGGGAGAGCCTGAAGATGAGTGGCTGTTCTCACTGGCCCAGCTTCCCTGTCTGAGGAAAATCCAATAGCAACTGCCATTTACAGGTTTATACTAGGCCCTAGTGAACTGACATAAAAGCATTTCATTTAAACAGCACAAGTGTACATAAAATTTTCCCTCTGCTGCTCCCCTCCCCTCTCCTCTCCTCCCCCTAGTCTCTTTTTTTCTCCTCTTCTTTCCTCTCCTTTCCCTTCCTCTCTCTCTCTATTTTTGGAGTGCTGGGGATCGAACTCAGAACTTGACACAAGCTTCTCAAGCACCCAACCACTGAGCTAGAACACCCATAGCTCTCCAGTGCACAATGCTTAACCAGTAACTGACACTTTCCTCATCTGAACCTTGACCCTCTACTGCCATTTAAGTCCCCATCCCCAGCAGCCTGGTCACCAAAAACTCACTTCCTCAGGTGAGTGACAATCACAAGCAGTGGCTGCCCCAGGGTGACTGCGATTTTTAATCTTTTTCTTCTGCACAACTGCAAGATCACCAAGGCTGTTCTTTACTTGCAACTCTCTCAACTGTGGAAAGGAAAAGCAGTGATGCTCAT